>JAKSZU010000008.1:17685250-18285250 GCA_026018925.1 Tupaia tana
TGTGCATTTTTACCCAAAATCCTGAGAGGAGAATGGAAAAGGGTTGGCAGTTTGTCCATCCCCCACCCCAGTGGTTATTTCACACTTTCTCTCTCTTTCTCTGGTGAGTGTATGCACCCTACAACAAAAACTTTACACAAAATAATAAAAATGCTAGAATAAAAAGTACCCAAACATGGTCATTTTCAATAAACAGATACATAATTTAGGGATTTTTGTTTGTTTTTTTTAAGACAGATTTTTGTTATAGAGCACATGTGCTCACCAGAGAGACAGAGACGAAGAGAAAGCGAGAAATCATCCCCCAGGGGGATGGCCACACTGCAATCCCTTTTCCTCTAGTCTCCTTTCAGGATTTTGGGCATGCATGCACACACGTCTGGTGTGAGTTTCAAACCACTGGGTCTGGGACTCAAACTAGTCGAGTGGAAGTTCAGAGACACATCCACTATGCCATCTGCTGGTCTCCCCCAGCATGGTTTATAAGTCACTGGGTCCTAGACTTGAACCGCACAATCAACCATGTGAGATCCAGCTGCCTTATCCACTGTGCCACCAGCTGGCCCCATTTTTTTCTTAATATAAAAGAATGTAGTTTCTTTGAGCTGGCAGGTGGCATAGTGATTAAGGGTGCTAGACTCCCACATGGCTGACCACAGTTCAAGTCCCAGACCTGGCAGCTTGTTTTCTCACTCTCTCTATCTCTCTCTCACTCTGGTCAAATTTAAATAAACAAATAAATAAATAAATAAAGTTTAATAAAAATAATGCTTAAGAAAAAAGAATGTAGTTTCTTAAATTCCACATATGCTATTAAAATTAACATTATTGCTATTTGTATTTAAATAATTTTGATATTTAAATTGTCAAAGCCTTTAAAAACTGTTCTGTGTTCAAGGCATTAATTAGATGACGCAAATGTTTGTCTAAATAAACACTAAAAATTCTCCTCTACAGAAGAATTAAAAGTGATGGCTATTCTTGAGAACTAAGATTATTTTCAGCTTTAGGAGAACTAAGACTGTTTTCAGCTCTAGGAACCTTATCTAGGTGATAAAGTTCTACAGGATAGGTAAAAAGCATTAAATTTCTTCACTTTAACAAGAATGACATTAAATCACATACCTCAAGTATGTGGTTTTCAGTTACACATGTTTAACTAAGAAAAATATTTATTTTTCATGGGCATTAAATAACCTATTCACGTGGTTAAAAATAACAGAAGATAAAAGATACTCCACACACTGTCTCGCTCTCAGCCCTGTGCTCACCTACCCAGTCCACATCTCTGCTCTGTTCCCTACAGGTGACCACTTAAACTACTTTCTTGTATGTCCTTTTAATGCAATTTTATGCAAGTATAAATATATATTCAGATTTCTTCCTTTCATATACAAAAAGCAGCACACCATAAACACTGATGTGCATATTGCTTATTTCATTTTACAACACATCCTGTTAATCTTGTATTGCATTGTGTGGGTGTATCACGATTTATCTAAACAATTTCCTAATGGTGAACTCTTAGTGGTTTCCAATATTTGGTGCAATGAATCCTCTTGTATATATAATTCTATTTGTATAGAGGTGTGTGCGTGTGATCATTTTCCAGAAATGTCAAGCCTGTGATTTTGATAACTACTGTCACAGTGCCCTCTGTAGGGAACATACCATATTGCACTCCCACCAGCAATGGAAGAGAGGCATGTTTTTCTCCACAAGGGCCTCATAATCAATATGCTTGATTTTTAAAATCAAAACTAAATTTTAATTTATAAAAGCAGTCAGCTTGTCGGGGCCGGCAAGTGGCATGGTGGTTAAAGGTGCTGGACTCCCACATGGCCGACCACGGTTCAAGTCTCGGACCTGGTGGCTTGCTTTCTCACTTCCTCTCTCTCTCTCTCTCTCTCTGATCAAACTAAAAAATAATAATGATAATAATAATAAATAAAGTTAAATAAAATAGTTCTTTAAAAAAAAAAAAAAAGAAAAAAAAGCAGTCAGCTTGTTACATAAATATGCAAAACATTGGGCTGGACTGTGTAGGTGGGTAGGTCTAGGGGAAGATGAAAAATAATCCTTACATGTAAAAGGTTGAAATACCCAGTATGGAAGAACAGTGACTTAAATGTGTTTTACTCACCCGTTCCTTAATTTTTTCAGTCAGAAATGGTTTAATCATGGAAAAGACAGCATGGAAAATTACTGGCTCGTTGATCAAATGGATGCCACGAACTTTCAGTGGAAAGGAATCCTTTGAAAATAGAGAAAAATATCTTAATAACAAAATATGAAGAAATACTGCAGTTATATACCTAATGACAAGTCTCTCCTTTGAACACGCGCTAAACTCAGAGCAGTATGTAAAGTGTGATTTTTAAGATTTCTTTCTTTTTTATTTCTTTTGTTTTTATTTCTTTCATGAAAGAAAGGGAGCGAGGGAAAGAGATGCACCCACGATTGGGTCTGGTCACACTCTAGTCCACAATCCCTGCCCCCAGTCCTCCGATGGTAGGCACCTGGCGTGCTTCAGGTCAGCTCAGGATCTAAGTCCACAGTTGCCCGTGTTGTTTCCAGTGTGGCAGATCACCACGATATTGCCTGCACCACTCAGGTAAACCATCCGTTCATTTTCAAAATTATTCATTACATCAACACAAAAACCTGCTTTACAGAACAGTCACTAGACTAAGAAAAGATCTCTGAAAAGGTTTCTCCTCGTAGCTTAGGTATTTTAAGAAATACCTACATGCTTTCACCAGAAAATTCCTTCCCCAATCACATATAAATGTTCCTTTAAGGAACCAATGGTAATTTGGTATGTATATTTAACTTTTTCCTCACAAATGTTTTTAAAGTTTTGCCATGGGGCATGTGTGCTGGCCCGACAGAAAAGGATAGCAAGAGGGAAAGTGAGAAATCACTCCCCATGCCACAGTCGCTCTCCTCCATTCTCTTCCTGGGATTTTGGGCACACGCGCACACACACACACACACACACACACACACACGCCTGGCATGATTTTCAAGCCACCAGGTCTAGTTGGCCATGGGGAAGTCCAGTGCCTTAAACCACCATGCCACCTACTGACCCACCTTCCCCACAATTTTTATTTTGAGAAAAAAAACGAACTTTCATGAAATTTGAAAGACCAATACAAGAAACACATACTTTTAAACTTTTAACATTGGTAAAAGTTTTTAGTATCAAAGTAATAAGGGCTTATTTTTTAAATTTTAGAAGTAAAGAGTTGAGGGGCCAGCAGGTGGGATGGTGGTTAAGGTACTGGACTCCCACATAGCCAAATGTGGTTTGAGTCCCAGACTTGGTGGCTTTCTCATTTCTCTCTCTCTCTCTCTCTCTCTCTCACTCTCTGGTGAGTACACATGCTCTGTAACAAATTAAAAAATAATAATGATAAATAAAATTAAATCATTATTTTTTAAGAGAGATTTTTGCTATATAGCCCATAGCACATGCACTTGCCGGAGAGACAGAGACAAAGGGACAGAAAGCGAGAAATCACCCCCCAGGGGGAATAGCCACGCACCAATCACTTCACCCCATTCTCCTCTCAGGATTTTGAGCACACATGCACAGGTGCCTGGTGTGAGTTTCAAGCCACCGGGTCTGGGATTTGAACCACAGTCAGCCATGTGGGAGTCCAGTGACATAACCATTATGCCATCTGCTGGCCCCAAAATTAAATAAATTTTTTTAACGTGAAGAGTTGAAAGGAAAAAAAATCTTATCAATAGTTTCCCTATCCAAATTTGTGTTTTAGTGCAGAGACTTTTCCTTCCAAAGTTCTTTTTTCCAATATTCTTTTTTTTAATCTATGCAGTTTCTAGAGACAAGCTATTAACTTGGAGCTATTCCTGCAAGGTCCTTTCTAAGTATAATTTCATTTTAAACATAATTACTAATATGTTCTCTAACTTGCATCCTGTTTTGTTCCATTGATAGAACATTTTTGTAAACATCATGAATTTTAATACCATTGCAATAATCCATCAAATAGGTGTATTATACCATAACTGAAGTAACCACATTCTTATTTCTGGACAAATGAGCTGCTGCTAATTCTCTTCTATTAAAAGTGACGCTACAGTAACTATAGCCCTGTGTACAGGAGCAGTTATGGTTGAAGCATAACTTTTACAAGGACCAGCAGGTAGTGTGATGGTTAAGGCATTGGACTCCCACATGGTCAACCATGATTCAAATCCCAGACCTGGAAGTTTGCTTTCTCACTTTCCCTCTCTATCTCTGGTCAAATTTAAAAAATGATAATGATAAATTAAATACCTCTTTTAAAAAGATACTTCTCTCTCACTCTCTCCCTTCTCCTCACATGCTTTCTCTCTCTCTCTCTCTTTCATACAAAACAAAACAAAAAAGGCATAACTTTTATATCCAGATAGCCTGGACTTGAATTCTTACTTTGCTGCTGAGAAACTGTGTGTCAGGGCATGGCTGTTACCTCTGTGATATAGTTCATTAATTTGTAAGAGAGGAAACAAATATAATCACATGACATATGATGGCAATTTGAAGACCTTGCGGAAAGGCCAGCTGGTGGCATGGTGGTAGAGATGGCTGGATCCCACATAGCCAACTTTGCAGTTTGGAGTCCCTGACCCACATGAGAGTGTATCCAGAATCCCAAGAGGAGAATGGAGGAGAAGGGAACGCAACATGGCCATATCCTGCTCTCAGGGGAGGTGATTTCTCACACTCCCTCTTTTTCTGTATCTCTCTCCAGTGAGCATATATGCCCTACAACAAAAATAATTTTAAAAAAAGACCTTGTGGAAAATGAAATTAAAGTAGTACTTTATTTCAATGAAAAAAATTACTAAATCTGTACATAATTTTTTAATGAAATTTTGAGGACTCCTTGAAGAATTAGTGTGGCTATTAGTTGGTAATACATTTGAAATTCTTGGCAAAAGACCTGGCACACAATAAGCTATCATAATTGTATTCAAAGTCTTTCTTCTACTTCAGAGTATTCCTTCCTAGGTTCTCAAAAGTGGAATTACTGGGGCAAAGATGATGGTCATTAAAAATATCTCATATTCCTGAAAAAACTTTATTTATGGGGCCAGCAGGTAGGATGATGATTAAGATGCTGGGCTCCCACATGGTCAACTGCAGTTTGAGTCGTGGACCTGACAACTTACTTTTTTCCTTTCCCTTTCTCTCTGATCAAATTTTAAAAAATAATAATAAATAAAATTAAATACATAATTTTTTATGTTTTATGTATACCTACCAAGCCTTGTGTGACACATTATACCATTGCTATAAATATTTTTTAGTTAATTTTTTAATTTAGGAAGGAAATTTTAATGACAAGAAATTAAAGTCACCATATTATTAGCTATATATATAAAATCTAGGGTCACAATTTTGAACGTATCTTCACAGTTTGTTGCAACATTTTTTTCTTTTATAAAATAATAACACTTGACTTCCAGTTAGTATTATTAATTTCTACAATTTTACTTGAGTTCCTAACAAATATACTATAATTTCTCTTCATCTAATCTATAACAAAATTAGAAACCATTTTTTGAAAGTACCATACCGAACGGTTAAGATATACACTTACAGTAAGTACAGCAGCAATCTTCTTGGCCACAGATGGGCTAATTTGAAAAGCATGAGAAAACTTCCAGCCTTCCAGATCAAAGACAGCCTTGACTCCATTCCGTTGTGTTTCTACCTCCCGTACAATGAGTTCGGATGTGATTAGACTTACACGAAACACGTCATAAACTGTAAAAACCTTTGGGTCCCAGTGTGCTAAAAAAGAAAGCATATCATATCTCAGGAAGGTGAAAGAATCAGAACGATTTACAAAGGGAAATTATCTTAGCCTGATAGAGTTGCTATAATAGAATATCTGAAACTTGATGACTTATAGAGACATGAGGTTTATTTAGCTCACAATTCTGGTGGCTAGAAAGTCCAAAAGCATGACACCAGCATCTCTTGGTGAGGGCTGCTTAACTACTTTACCCCATTGTGGAAAAGCAGGAAGGCCAGCAACCACATGCAAAGAGAAAGAAGCATAAGCAGGTCTGGCTTGCTCTTTAATAACCTCCTCCCTCAGGAACTAATTAGTAAGCACTCCCTTCCTCCAGAGAGGGTGTTTACCTATTCATGAGGAATCAGTGGCCACATCCCAAAACACCTCCCACCTCCCCACACTGCCGCTTTGGGTGTCAAATCTCAGCATAAGTTTCAGTGGGGACACTTAAACCATAGAGAAACTAATTCTTTTGGACTTAAGGGATCAGATATAAAGATTATGAATTGAATATTAGATCAAATGGAGGTCCATGAATATGTGCCTGCTTCTCCCTCCTTCTTCAAATCCCTAGCAAAGACATTTTAAGAGTCTGGGGGATAATGGAATGGATGCAGGCTGGATTTGATTGATAGATGGAATCACAAACTTGCTGGTAGGAGAGGGCTGTGGCTAACCATTGGGATGCCTCTGGGTAAACTCAGAGGTGATGGAAATGGGGAATGTGAGAGCCTGGATTATGAGGAGCAAGTAGGGCCCTATAGTAACCAAAGAGGTTGTTGAAACCAGACAGACAGGCTGATCCTCTGACAGCCCACAGTGACAAGCAGCACATAGCAGAGTCATGTCCCTACAGGCTAAGATGTGTGGATTAGGGAAAGGAGACAGGGAAGCACCCAGGTGGCTGTCCACAACCAAGGAAAACAGAGCAGCTGTTTGCAGAGAGAAGCTTCCGACTTTCTTGTCTATCCTTCTCACGCCTACCCTAGCACTCCCAGGATAGGCCGAGGCATGCAGAAATGACAGTAGTGGACAAGTAAGCTGGCAATCTTAAAACAGATATAAATCCATCAATAATTACAATATTAAATACACACACAGAGCAGAAAAGTCGAATGCAATAGACAAGGGCACCAAAGCTCAAGGAAACAATTAAGAAATTGAAAGACATTTAAAGAAGCATAATAGTTTCAGAACGGAAAAAGGATAGTATAGGCTAGTAAAAGAACAGGCTGTTAACTATTTTATTTTTAAAGAATTATTTATTTAATTCATTATTATTATTATCATTTCATTTGACCAGAGAGAATCAGAGTGAGAGAGTGAGATAGCAAGCCATCAGGTTCGGGACTCAAACCACAGTCAGCCATGTGAGAGTCAAGCATCTTCACCACCACGCCACGTAAGCCTTGATTCTATACAGATATACATAACTCACAGCAACCCTATGCTAGGTTTTTACACTACCCATTTTACAGATGACAAAACAGTTAAAGCCACTCAGCTCTCCAAGCAGTGTCCGTGGAGAGGGCTGAGATTCCAACCCGAGTGACACACCCCCAAATACGTATTCACAAAAACTACTCATGACTATGGTCAGAACTTAATACTCACTCTGACATTTTACTTGTGCTGCTGTAGTATAGTGGTGGATCTTGAAAGGCATAACATTACATCCTCTGGCATGCAGGCCGACAAAGGCCACAAGTTTCTTTTCCCTTGGGTTCCCCTGCAGCATCAAGGGAAACGCTCTGCATTTTCTCATTGCTTTCACTGACTAGGAAGGTGGCTACTCTAAGATTCTGTTAATACTAAAATGCTCTACCATAGACTTCCTTCTTTAGCTTCTTCTATTAATTCACTTAAACTTAGAAAATGGATATGCCTTTATTCTATCTTTCATTAGTCCCATAGAATGTTTTTAAGTTTCTCCTTTTTCATCCTAGAATAATGTAGCACACAGAAGATTTACTGCATACCTTCCTGTAGGGGGCATTCCGGAACATACACATGTTCTTAGTTTCAAAATCTCTGAGTTAAATAGTTGACTTACTGGGGCTAGTGGGTGGCATGGTGGTTAAGCGAGCTGGACTCCAACATGGACAACCGCAGTTCAAGTCCTAGACCTGGCAATTTGCTTTCTCACTTTCCCTCTCTGTCACTCTGTCCCTCTCTAGTCAAAATTAAAAGAAAGAGAGAAAGAAAAAGAGGAAGGAAGAAAGAGAGAAAGAAAGAAAGAAGAAAGAAAGAAAGAAGAAGAAAGGAAGGAATTTAAATAAAATAATTTAAAAAATAAAAAAGATAAAAAAGTTGACTTATAAATTAATATACTCCAAGTGGTCCATGCTAGATAATCTATTGCTCAATATTCAGATATTTCTGATCAAAGTAGCATATTTGCTTTCTATCAAAGTGTCTTTTTTTTTTTTTTTGAGAGGTTTTTGCTATAGGGCACGTGCGCTCGCCAGACAGACAGAGAGAGACAGAGAGACAGAAAGCAAGAAATCACCCCCCAGGGGGGATGGCCACGCCTCAATCCCTTCTCCTCCATTCTCCTCTCGGGATCTTGGGCACGTACGCACACACGCCCGGCATGAGTTTTAAGCCACCGGGTCCGGGATTCGAATCGCGGTTGACTACATGGGAGTCCAGCGACATAGCCATTACGCTAACTGCTGGTCCCCCTTTTTTTTTTTTTTTTTTTTGAGGTTTTGGCCATAGGGTCGTGCACTCACCAGTATTAACATACTTTTTTTTATTTTTAGAGAGGTTTTTGCTATAAGGTATGTGCACTCACCAGAAAGACAGAGAGAGACAGAAAGCAAGAAATCACCCCCCAAGGGGGATGGCCACACCACAATCCCTTCTCTTCCAGTCTCCTCTCGGGATCTTGGGCACACACACACGCGCGCCTGGCGTGAGTTTAAGCCACCAGGTCTGGGACTCGAACTGCAGTCGACTACGTGGGAGTCCAGGGACATAGCCATTATGCCAACTGCTGGTCCCATCATACTGAAGTCCTAAGTCTAAATTTGATGGCATTAGGATGGAGAGTCTTTGGGGACTGATTAGGCCATGAGGGTGGAGCCCTCATGAATGGGTTTAATATTCTTATAAAAGCGGCCTGAATGAGACCCCTACCCCTTCCACCATGTGAGATTAGAATGAAAAGACAGCCATCAGTGAACCACGAAGCAGGCCCTCACCTGACACGAAATTGTCCAGGGCTTTGATCCTGGAATTCCTAGTCTCCAGAACAGTGAGAAATATATTTTGTCTTATAAGCCACCCAAGTCTATGGCATTTTGTTGAGACAAGACATCAACCCACATGAAGCACTAGGAATACCTAGCAGTGAGAGGGGGGAGCTAAGGAAAGGAAAATGAGTGAATGGAAGGAACAGAATCTCTAACAATCCACAGGAGAGGTGACTCCCCCTGCCTCTCTCCAACGGAAGAGTGAGCCCCTTGCTTCTCAGCCCAGGGCCTTACTGAACTCAGCATTCATTCATTCACTCATTCTACAAATAATGAGTACCCGCTGCATAGAAGCCCTGTTTTCAGTACTTGCAATACACCAGTGAACAGAGCAGACAAAATCCACGATCTCAGGGACCTTCTATTATTGTATTCAGGGTTCTTATTTGTATTTCCTACTAAAACCTTTAATTTTTTTACCTTCTCCAACTATTTTTCTTCAGATATTGTTTTCTCTTACTTCATACAGCTGACCGTGTAAAAGAATGGAAGCAGGATTTTCACTGGTTTGTTTCTATTAATTTTAATTTTTCAAAATATTTTTTCCAGGCCAACCCTATGGTACAGCAGCTAAATGCCTCATGTAAGGAGCTGGATCCCACAAGGCTGATGCAGTTTAAATCTCAGCTCCAGTGGGGTGTAAAAAACATACCAGGCATGTGTGCATGTGTGCCCCAAATCCTGAGAGGATGGAGAAATGCAGGAAAAAAAGATTGCAGAGTGGGCATTCCCAACCGGAGGTATTCTCTCTCTCTCTCTCTCTCTTTCTCTCCCCCTTCTCTCTCCCTCACACACACATACATGCACACACTCACCCTCTGGCAATAGATTTTATTTTCCTTATTCATGATAGAGTGCCTGTGAGCACACATAAGAGTGAGAAAGAAAGAGAAAGAGAGAAAGCAGCCCCCAGTGGGGCCCAGGCATGCCATAATCCCTCATCCTCCAATTCCCCATCCCATAGGTATCCTGGGCACATGCTTGAGTATGCCTGACACCTTGCTACTGAAGCCAGGATTGGAACCCCAGCCAGCCATATGGGATTGGGCTTCCTCTGCACAATGCTTAATTGCTACACTATGGGGCTAGCCTGCTATTAATTTTCTTATAACTGCCAATGTTTTATTATATGGGGCAGGAGAGGCCGTAAGACCTAAATTGAACCTAAGTTAAAACCAGGACCAGTAGTTGGCGTAATGGCTATGTTGCTGGACTCCCATGTAGTCGACTGTGGTTGGAGTCCCGGACCTGGAGGCATAATCACACTGGGTGTGTGTGCATGTGTGCCCAAGATCCCGAGAGGAGAATGGAGGAGAAGGGATAGTGGTGTGACCATCTCTCCGGGGGGTGATGTCTCACTTTCTGTCTCTCAGTCTCTCTTTGTCTTTCTGGGGAGCACATGCACCCTAAAGCAAAAACTTCTCCCCAAAAAAAACCCCAAAAAACAAAAAACCTAAGTTAAAACCTAAAAACTCGGGACTAGCAGTTGGCAAAATGGTTATGTCGCTGGACTCCCATGTAGTCGACCACGGTTTGAGTCCCGGACTGGGTGGCTTTAACTCATACTGGGCACATGTGCATATATGCCCAAGATCCTGAGAGGAGAATGGAGGAGAAGGGATTGCGGCATGGCCATTCACCCTGGGGGGTGATTTTTTGCTTTCTGTCTCTCTGTCTTTCTCTCTTTCTGGCAAGCACACGCACCCTATAGCAAAAACCTCTCAAAAAGAAAAAAAAAATGTAAATTCTTTTTTTGTTGTTAAATAATTATTTAATTTAATTTAATTCATCACCATCATTATTATTTTTAAATTTTGACCAGAGAAAGACAGAGAGAGCAGGAAGGTGAGAAAGCAAGCCACCAGGTCTGCAACTCGAAGCACAGTCAGGCATTTGGGAGTCCAGTGCCTTAACCACCATGCCACCTGCCAGCCTCAAAATGTAAATTTTTAAAGGCTGACTCTCTGAGTCTTTCTAGATGACAGTAAAGGGAAAATAGAAGAAGAGGAAGAAGAGGAGGAGGGAGAAGAAGAGAAAAAAAAAAATGGGAAAGGGAGAGAGAGGAGAAGGAAAAAAAAAACTATGACTCACCAATTCTGTAAATGAGAACTCTGCTGCCAGTGGGATCCCTGGATCTCAGGACTCCGTGGTAGCCAGCTTTCAGAAGGCCAAGAATACTCCCAGGGTGTAGATCTGCACTTATTTCCGGACACTCTACTCTCCACTTAAAATAGTTTACTAGTAACTGAAAAATAAAATTAAAATCAACTATGTATAGCACATATGGTAAACATTTTGTAAAAATGGTAGGAGGTCTTGGCATTATATATGAACCTTGCCATTCATTATGTTAGAATTTTATTCTGGGGACCAGCCGATGATGTAATGGTTACATTGCTGGACTGCCAAGTAGTCAACCATGGTTCGAGTCCTGGACCAGTGACTTAAAACTCATGCCATGTGTGTGTGCATGTGTGCCCAAGATCCTAAGAGGAGAATGGAGGAGAAGGGATTGCAGTGTGGTCAATCCCCCTGGGGGGTGATTTCTCACTTTCTGCCTTTCTGTCTCTCTGGTGAGCACACATGCCTTATAGCAAAAATCTCTCAAAAAACAAACAAACAAACAAAAAGAATTTTATTCTCGGGTAACTTTTGAGCTATAAAAATAAAAAATTCTCAGGACCAGCAGGTGGCATGGTGGTTAAGGCAGTTGCCTCCTACATGGCTGACCATGGTTCTAGTCCCAGACCTGGTAGCTTGAAATTCTGGCTGGGCATGTTTACATGTGTGCCCAAAATCCCAAGGGGAGAATGGAGGGTAAGAGACTGCAGCATGGCGATAGCCCCTAGAGATTATTTCTCACTTTCTCTCTCTTTGTCTCTCTGGTATGCACTCATATCCTGTAACAAAAATCTGTCAAAATAAAGTTCCCTTCATCAGGAATCTGAGGTAATAGGAGTTAATAACAAATTCAAAGATGAATAATTTTCATTTGCCACCTATGATAGATAGTCTACAAAACAGCCACCAATAATCTCTCTCCTACCATATACAATCCATTCCTCCCATCAAGAGGTAGAACCAATTTGATGCCCTTTTTTTGAATCTGGGCTGGTCATACAACTTGCTTTGATGAACAGAATGAGACAGAAGTGCACTGTGTCTAGCTAAATTTGTTTCTAGGGATCCAGACATCATGTAAGAGTACGGAACCATTGCAATCCACATTAAGAAAAACCCTGGAGACTGAGAGGCCATTCTAGATAGCCTGACCCCAGCCAAGTTCCCATCTGATGCCATATGGAACAGAGATGAACCATCCCCACTGAGCCCTGCCCAAACTGGAGAAGCACAGTCGTTATGTCTTAAGCTACTAAGTATTGGGCTGAGTGGTCACTTACCAATAAATAACTGAAAGCTTTAATCTTTCTATGAAATAAGAAAGAATGTGAAACAAATAAATTAGGAGAGCCTAAGGAACAACATCTGAATATTAGACCTTGGCAAAATGCAGTGTCAGAGAATCTCTATTCCCTGCCCCCCCCAAAACAAACAATACCAGAATTAGGTAATCAAAACAAGCAAGTGATACAAATATCGCCAGTTTGTTGTGGAGAATATTAAAGCAAATTATGCACTTAGACATTATTACACAGCAGTCCTGCCTTATCTGTAGTTTTGCTTTTCACAGTTTCAGTCAACTATCACCTGAAAATATCAAATGAATGTTTTCTAAAATAAACAATTTACAAGTAGTGTGATGAAATTTCCTGCTCCATCCCATCCAGGACTTGAATCAACCCTTCCTCCAGTGTCCCTATGCTAAATATGTTGTATACCTGGCCTGCCTGTCACTTGGCAGCCCTCCGAGTTATCAGATGAAGAAAACATAGCATCTGTGCTGTTCACCACCCACAGTCCCAGGCATCCACTGAGGAGCTTGGAACATATCTCCTGCAGATAAGGAGAAACTACTGAATTTTAATTTACCTCTTTATGATTTTCAGCATTCTCTATTTTTCTAAAATAACAATATGTATTTTTTATTTGCCCATGATTATTTTATTGATGTTTTTATTGCTAAAAAGGGAGAGTAAGGTGTCAAGACTATAAAAAAGAAGACCATGCATACAGAGGAACACAGCATCACTTTGGAGTTCAGGAACCAGTGAATATCTGATAGGTCTCTGGGGAAAAAAGAAAAGGGGAGAATTCAATAAAGACAAAGACCGGCATAAGAGAGACAATAGAGAGAGGCTGAGACATGCAGTGTCTGTCTGGAACCATAAGAGAGGGATTAAGTGAAGTCATTTCATCTTTTCAGGAATCAGTATGTCTCTGGGTAAAGGGATGAGGGAAGAACCATTCTTCAGAGAACTTCTGGGCTCAGGAGAAAAATGAGGAATTAGAGAGCCACTGGTAGAAGTAGAAAAACATTTGTATTGGGACCAGCAGTTAGCGTAATGGCTATGTCACTGGACTCCAATGTAGCCCACCGTGGTTCGAGTCCTGGACCTGGTGGCTTAGACTCACGTTGGGTGCGTGTGCATGCATGCCCAAGATCCCGAGAGGAGAATGGAGGAGAAGGGATTGTGGCGTGGCCATCCCCCCTGGGGGGTAATTTCTCACTTTCTGTCTCTCTGTCTCTCTCTTATCTTTCTGGCAAGCACACGTGCCCTATAGCAAAAAACTCTCTTAAAAAAAAGAAGAACATCTGTATTTAGGTCTTGGCAGTTGAGCAGAGGCATGGTAACATCACAGGATTGCCATTTCTTGAGCATGCCAGGAACCATGTTAGGCTCTTTACAGAATGACTCTCAATCATTGCAGCAGTGCCACCAGGTAGGTAGTCTTACTCCAATTTCACAGAGGGCATTGAGGCTGCCAGGTTAAGTAGCTTGTCCCAATTGCACAACCAGTCAATGGCAGGGTTGGGAAAGGGCCCCAAGTCTGTCAAGCTCTGAAGTCAGGGTATCTCCCACATCCCCATTCTTCACATCACAAATTTCAGACAGGTCTGGTGAGGATGATTTCGGAGTTTATAACTCAGAGCTAAAGAACAAAGATACAGGTTTGAGCAGGATATTTATAAATTTCACAGGAGAATTATTACTTTCTGCCTCCTAGGATTTCCAAGGAATGAAAAAGAGAATTACAATAGGAGGTGTTTCTGATCTGGGGGGCTTCTCTGAGCGTGGAAACAGGCAGGATGATTCAGGACCTGCAGTGAGTCCTAGGCAGCAATGCGATGGTCGGGATGACCTGAGGCCTGACATTGCGGATGGTGCTGAGAGGCTGGTCCAGGGCATGCTGTCAGGTTCTCTGCTGAGAGCTCTACAGCACATGCACCTGGCACCTTGTCACCTGCTCCACCTCAGCTGACAGGTTTTCATGGCCATCAGCTGCTTGCTCTGGAATTCCTGCTCTCATTCTCTGCGGTATTACTTCACCTCCATCTGTGCCTCCTCCTTTGCTTGTTTCAGATGCCAGACCCTGGGTCTTGCGCAGTCAGGCATCTGCCACCTTCTCAGCCGCCTACTTCTCAGTGTGCAGGAGCTACTGGATACCATGGGGCTGACTGGCTGTTTTTCAAATGCTACCCAACAATACATACATATCATATATACACACACACACATATATACACATATATATGTGTATATGTGTGTGTGTATATATATATATATATATATATATATATGTATATATACACATACACACACACACAGAGAGAGAGAGAGAGAGAAAGAGAGAGAGAGATTTTTGCTATAGGGTGCACGCACTCACCAGAGAGAGAGACAGAGAATGAGAAATCACCCCCTGGGGGCATGACCATGCCACAATCCCTTTTCCTCCATTCTCCTTTTGGGATTTTGGGGAATACACGCACACACACCTGGCATGAGTTTTAAGCCACCAAATCCAGAACTCAAACCATGGTCGATTACTTGGGAGTTCAGCAACACAAAAATTCAGGTTTGAGCAGGATATTTATAAGTTTCACAAGAGAATTATTACTTCTTGTCTCCTAGGATTCTCAAGGAATGAAAATGAGAGAATTACAATAGGAGGTGTTTTTGATTTGGGGGTTTCTCTGAAGGTGGAAATAGGCAGGATGATTCAGGACCTACTGTGAGTCCTAGGCCATCTGATGGTCCCAACAATATATAGTTTTAAAAGTTTACTGATTTACTTTATAAGCAAGACCAAAAGGGAGAGAGGCATCCCAACCAGTTCTTCACACCACAATCCACCTCCAATCTCAGCCGGCCCTTACCGCAGGTGTGCATGCCTGGCATAACTTGAGGGAGGTCCCAGGACTCAGACCCAGGGCCTTTCCCATGTAAATCCAGTTGTGTTGCCACTGCATCACCACCTGATCCCCTAAACAACAACATGTTTGTTTGAGTTGAGTTGAGGAGATCTACAGTACTAGCAGGGCCAGTACTGGCCACCACTGGTGTGGTGGTTAATGTTCTAGATGCCCACATGGCCGATGATGGTTTGAGTAGCGGACCTGGCACTTGCTTTCTCACTTTCTCTGGTGAGTCCACATGCCCTGTAGCAAATTTTAAAAAAATAATGATAATAAGTAAAATTAAATAAATAATTATTTTAAATAAAGGGATCTAACAGTATTAGCAATATGGGACTACAGTTGAGAGGAAAGAAAAGATAGATTTTCCAATTTGAGAATGACAGGAATATACACGGTTAGTGTAACCACAAAGACAGTGATGTTCTGTGTGAAAACAAAGCGAGCAGAGGGTGAAATGCTGAGCCTTGGGAAAAGTCGTTGGCTGGGAAGGGCTAGGGGAGGACAGAGACAGGAGGACTGTAAGAGAACCGGCCTTGCGGGGGACAGAGGGATAAGACTCCGGTGTTGCTCTGCTCCCTCTCCCTGTCTCTCTCTCTTATTTTTCTCCCCCTTTTGCTCTTTCTGCCTCTTTTATTTCTCATTTCATAACATTTTCCTATCTTAAAAAAAAAAGAATGCCACCAAGAGTTAAATGCACCAGAGAAGGAAGAAAGAAAAAGTCAGTCAATTTGCCAACAAAGAAATAATTGGTGACCTAAATAGCAGTTTCCAGAAGCAGTAAGAACAACAGGCACATTGTGGACCGTAATATGGTCACACTATTCTATAAGATGGACTGCTCCTTCTTCCTGTCTTAGATGGCATCAGAATAAGCCCTGATAGCATTTTACAATGCATGCAACTTTTTTTTTTTTTATCATTCCCATAGACATAAAAACAGTCCTTTACTTCAGATTCAAGAAACACACCAGAAGGAGTATATTACAACTATGGAGAAATAGTAGCTTTATTTTCCTACAAATGATCTGAGCTGTGGCTTCATTGGATGGGATCTTTGAGGTCATAGGCAGGGGCTCAGCTTGCTGGTCTCTGCAGAGCGCTGGGCACTAGGATATAGACACATTGGACACATGAAGGAATTAATTAATGCATAAGTAAGTCAGATGGATCCACTCAGAAAAAAAAAATGACCTGTAAAGACACAAATCACTCTCATACCTCTGACACTTCACTTTTGCAAGTGAAAAATCTGCACCTCAATCGTCGACCATTACTCTTCCACTGATAAATAAATTCATAGGTCCAGGTCTCAAAACAAACAAACAACAACAACAACAACAAAAACTACCTTATATCCACAACAATTACAAAAAAAAAAAGGCTGCAGATGAATATTCAATATTGGAAGTCACCTGTTCTCTAAAAAAATAAAAATTAGAAGTAAATGAGTGGTTTTTTTTTTTTTTTTTTAAGAGATTTCTGCTATAGGGCACACATGCTTGCCAGAGAGACAGAAAGCAAGAAATCACCCCTCAAGGGGGCTTGGCCATGCTACAATCCCTTCTCTTACATTCTCCTTTTCAGATTTTGGGCACGCACCCACATGTGCCCAGCGTGAGTTTCAAGCTGCTGGGTCTGGGACTTGAACCACAATTGGCAACATGGGAGTCCAGCACTTTAACCACTATACCACCTGCTGGCCCAGTAAAAAAAATATTTAGAAAGTTATCATTTAGGGTTTGCCCCACTGTAGTCTCGTGATTAAGGGAGCCAGATCATACATGTTTGATCACAGTTTGAGTCCCACCCTAGTGACTTGAAAAGCACACCACGCACATGTGAGTGTGTGCCCCCAATCCCGACAGGATGGAGAAATAACAAAGAAGGGACTGGGACATGTCTGTGCCCCCCTGTTGGGTATTTTCTCCCTCTCTCCCTCTGTCCCTCTGTCTCTCTCTGGCAAGGGCATACAACCTCTGACATTTTCTTTTTCAAATGTTATGGTTTAACTATGTTTTATAATAAAGTAGGTTTCTTCTTATGTTTTTCATGTGCTTTCAAACAAAATAATAATAACCATATCTGTGGCACTTTCATAGAGTTTAATGTCATCATTTTGATTTTTCCTCCTGACTCCCTGAGAGGTAACTACTGTTACCTCATTATACAGATAAGAAAAGTAAAGCTCTGAGAAATTACACACCTGTTCAAGCGTAGTAACTATGAGGAGCAGAGGAAAGACTGAAATTGACACATAACATGATAAATTTTACAAAAGAAATTACATTCAGAGGCAAATTAGGAAGAAGAGTCCATGACATTTGAAAAGCTTCAAAGCTTTCTGGAAAACCAGGTAAATTAAAAACAAACAAACAAAAAAACTCATCACATTGCCCAGATATGTTGGGGCAAATGATAGGGTGCTGACATATGAGGCTGGATGAAGCCACTTAAGAGGCCCAGATTCAGCTCCCAGACCAACAAGACAGGTTAGGCATGATGGTGCACACCTGCAGTGACGGACTGGAAGGCTGAGGCAGGAGGATCACTTAACACGGTGAGACTGTCAAAAATACCTGTGTCCTTCTCTTTCTCTCTCTCTCATTAAAACAAAAACAAAAGCAAAAACATCATATAAAACAAAACACAACAAACTGGGCTATTTGCTCGTGAAAAAAATAGAAATTCTTAAAAAGTAGAGCAGGCAGAGCTGTTACTTTTTAAAAAACAATAATTTATTTTAATGTTATTGATTATTATTTTAATTTGCTATAGGGCTCACCAGAGTGAGACAGAGAGAGGGAGAGAGAAAGTGAGAAAGCTAGGCACCAGGTCCGGGATTCAAACTGTCGTCAGCCATGTGGGAGTGCAGCACATTAACCACCACGCGACCTGCTTGTCCCACGGGTGTTTTTTTTTTTATGTCTGTTGTTTTAAATTGAAGAGGCACATGCTGTGAATCTAACAACGCAGGCTCTCCTGAGGTCTACCCAAGTCCAAACCCATGCTCTACCACTTAATAACTACATGGATTCAGACGAGCTACTCTTCATATCTCAGTTTCTTCTATGATGAGAAAACTAAAAAAAATAATCCCTGCAAACACTATTCACCAAAGCTCCTGGCACTCCATAAGTATATTAGCTGTTAGAGTTAAAAAAACTCATTGATTCATTAGAACTTCAAATGTGAATAACAAGAAAGTTCATTATACCTGAGGTACTTATCAAGCTTTCTTATTATTTTTTTCTTTTTTTGGAGAGGTTTTTTGCCATAGGGCACGTGCACTCGCGAGAGAGACAGAGAGATAGAAAGCGAGAAATCACCCCCCAGGGGGGATGGCCACACCACAATCCCTTCTCTTCCATTCTCCTCTCGGGATCTTGGGCACGCACGCACACGCGCCCGGCGTGAGTTTAAGCCACTGGGTCCAGGACTCAAACCGCGGTCGACTACATGGGAGTCCAGTGATATAGCCATTACGCTAACTGCTGGCCCCTCAAGTTTTCTTCATACAAAAACTGTAGAAGCTAGAATCCCAACCTCTGTGGTCCAGTGGTAATACAGGCACCTTGCAAGACTGGAAGCCACAGGGCCAACTGAAGGTTCAGAGTCTCAGGTAGTCCTACGAACACACTGGGTGCTTGTTTGCAGGTACCCAAGAGCCTGAGGAACCAGAATGCTGGGGAAAAGAGATTACAGTGTAATAAGACCCTGTCGAAGGGGTCTACTCTCTGTCCTTTTCTCCCTCTCTTTCTCATACACACACATCACCATGTGTGCACGCACACATGTGCATGTGTACACATGTACATGTGCACACAAGCTCTCTATTATAAAAACAAAAGAAACTATAGGGCTTTTATATTATGAATGTGGGAGTTTGCATTGAATTAACCGCCATTGTGGAGAGAAATGAGGATAACTTTACACTCCTACCCTTGCCCTTTCCTTTTCAGTTGGCAGGAAAATAAGGAAAAGAGGTCACAGATAGAAACTTGATTTCTATCCAGTGCATTTAGACACAATCGTGCCAGCAAATTCCTCAAGGACATAGTGCAATGGAAACAATTCAGAAAATAAGGAAAACAGAAAAAAAAAAAATCGAGGAAACTTCAAAAAAGTTCATGGAAAATGGGATTCAAGTATAAGTTTATTTTAGTACAATTTTTTTTTAATTCCTGTACAGTTTGTGTTTTGTTTCATTGTCTTTAGGTTGGTATAGAGCACATGCACTTGTGAGAGAGAGACAGAGAGGGGAAAGTGAGAAAACACACTCTGGTCGGGGAGTGGCTACGCTGCAATTCCTTCTCCACTCTCCTGTCAGGATTTTGGGCACACGCACACACACACACACACACACACACACACACACAGTGTATTCTTTAAGCTGCCATACCCAAGACTAGAAATGCACAGTCATGTTGGATCCAGGTACCTTAACTTCTACAGCATCTGCTGACCCGTGTAAAGTTTTAATAAAACATTTATAAATGAACTTCTTGATGATCTCTGAGAGGATAGAAGTAGAGTTTCTTTCATTATTTTAAAAAGCATCTAAAAGCATACATATTAGTGTATTACTCATGACGTTGGGACACTTCGTCGCCATGTGGCATAATGAATATAAATCGGGCTGAGTTCCTATTTCACTCCTGACATCAACATAAACCCCAATAGACCAGAGACTTCCACAGAAAGAAAAAAAGAGAAGCTACCCATTACTAGACAAAATTTTGGAGAGAAGAGTTTATAAAACCCAGAAGTGATCAAAGAACAATCATATCAGTACCTTCAATTACATTAAAAACTTTGCATCCTTCACAGAAAGAGTGTAATGTCAAAAGACAGGCAGCAAACTAAGACAAAGGCTTATTTTCCTTTATATGTAAAGATACAGTGTGAATAAATAAACCATAAATATAATCCCTGTATCCAGTAACAGGGAACTGGTTGGATAAACTTTAATGTGAAATGTCCACCCAATGGAATAACAGCAGCCCAATAAAGAGTAAGATGTCCGTGTATATGCTGATGTGGGGTCACTCTTGCTAAGTCAGAGAAGGGCGAAATATAAAACACACACAACGTGTGCTTGTGTTAGCATACATTATGTCCAGAAAGATAAGTAAGAAAACGCGAGCAGTAACAGGCCTTGGGATACACAAACGGCAAACTAAGGTGAGGCACGGGGAAATCTTTTCCTTTAGAAAGTTACTTTTAGGGACCAGCAGTTAGCGTAATGGCTATGTCACTGGACTCCCATGTAGACCACCATGGTTCGAGTCCCAGACCCGGTGGCTTAAACTCAACGCCATGTGCGTGCGTGCCCAAGATCCCGAGAGGAGAATGGAGGAGAGGGGATTGTGGCATTGCCATGCCCCCTGGGGGGTGATTTCTCACTTTCTGTCTTTCTGTCTCTCTGTCACTTTCTTTCTGACGAGCGCATGTGCCCTATAGCAAAAACCTCTAAAGAAAAAAAAAGTTACTTTTAGAAACTTATTTTACATTTTTTAGTATTTTGAATTATCTGGATTATTTTGGCTGTACTTGTTACTTTTTCAATAAAAATTTGTGAGAAATACCCAAGCCAACGTCGCTCCATACTGACACACACTACAATTCTGTGGTATGGTCGCTTCCGTGCCACCCAACTCGCAGCGGGAATATTGAGCAAGGCACTGGGAGAAAGGGCTAGAACCGGCCAGCGGCGGAGTCCCTTCTGTGTTCCAGGCACCCAGCTGGGCACATCTTGTTCTGATCATTAGGTTGGTTAATGTTCAATCCCCACAGCCAGCCTCCGAGGTAGGCTACCTCGCCCTTATTTAACAAATAAAGATGCTGCGTCCGAAATGACACAAGTCAAGGTCGCATCCCTCTTTCTGATTCTTGTCTTTCCAACGCCCTCTCTCAACCAGCTGTGACATATCTGGAAACAGAAGATCCGCCTCATCCCTCCTCTGTCCCAGACTCATATATTGGGCTGCTTTACTATCTTTTCTTTTTTAAAATATTTACTTACTTTTTAATTTTATTTATTATCATTATTCTTCAGTTTTGTCCAGAGAGAGAGAGACAGACAGAGAGAAAGAGAGAGTGAGAAAGCAAGCCTCCAGGTCCAGGACTTGAACCCTGGTTGGGCATGTAGGAGTCCAGCGCCTTAGCCACCATGCCACCTGCTGACCCCCAGTGTCGTCATAAGAGTTTCACTAGAAACCACAGTGCTTGGCTAAAGTCTTACCAGCAGTTCCCTTTTCCCGAGTCTGCGTGCGTTCCCAGCTCAGGGCTGAGCTTCGTCCTTCTCAGCTGTTAACTGCGCTCCCTAGCGCTCTGAGGGTTTTCCCCAGGGACAGGAAGACCGGCCTTGCCCTAGAGGAATCCCGAAGTTTGGAGGGACTTTAGAGGCTCAGGAGACTTGCCTTGGGGAAGAGTTCCAGGGCTGGGGACCAGCCGGGCCATCGCCCGGAGGGATCGAGCGCTTTCCAGGTTTCCCGTTTCCATACCCAGAGACACCGGAGGGACCGTGCAGACTTCTTCCAACACCCACAGCCACAGCGCCCGCGCGGTGCGTCGGCGGCGCGTCCCCGCCAGGTCCTGCGAGCGCGCGGTGGGCGTCGGGGCGCCTGGGCACGCTTACCCGCCAGGCCAGGTCCAGGTCGAAATCCCGGGCGCGCAGGAACCGCAGCAGGAAGGAGTCGGTGAGCGGCAGCGGCCGCAGCTGGACGCCCGCCTCCTGAGCCCGGCGGCGCAGCTCGGCCAGGCCCGGCTGCAGCAGCGGCGAGTGGTCGGGCAGCGCGTTGAGTTGCGGGCCCGCCGCAAGCCCCGGCCGCGTCTCTGCCATGCCAGTCGCCGCTGCACCCGCGGCTGGCCGGGCGGCCGGGAAAAGCGCGCGCCCCGCGCCGGTCTGGGCCCTCCTTCCCTGGCCGAGGCCCAGCGCACACCCACCTTCCCACCCCGCGGGGTGGCCTCGGGCCTCGGACGCCCGCCAGCCCGTGGGGATCCGGGCAGCGCTGTGTCTTAGCGTGCAGGGCTGGTCCCCACCGGGACTGATCGCGTCCTTAGCGGCCCCAGGTAGTAAGCCGGGCCTTTCCCCAGTGGGGGAAGTCGCTGTGTTCCACTCTAAGGCAGGATGTCGGAAAGTCAGTCGGAGTGTTCTGAAAACTCTTCCAGAGAACTTTTTTTTCTTCTTCCTCCTTGTCTTCCTTCTTCCTTCCTAGAGTTTTCGAGCCCTGAGAAACCTTACACCAGCCATTTAATGGCCCCGCTGCAGACAGGCTTCTGAGTCCCTCCTTCCTCCTACTCTTCCTATAAATCTCCTAGCCGATCTCAACTCAGGTGTGTTACCAGGGTGGACACAAAATGCCACCCTGACAGCCTCTCTGTGCCCCCCTTTCTTCTCAGTCCCGGAACAGCATGTCCAGTTCTTGGCCCCTGGTCCTGTTAGAGACCTAAAGTAGTCTGTTACCTTTTTTTTGTTAAAAAAAAAAAAAAGAGAGAGAGAGATTTTTTTTTCTAATAGGACAGGTGAGCTCTCCAGAAAGAGACAGAAAGTGAGAAATCACTCACACACACACACACACACACACACACACACACACTGGGAATGGCCATGCCGTAATCGCTTCTCCTTCCTTCTCCTCCCTGTCCCGGTCCCCCTCCCTGGGATCTTGGGCACACACAGAGGCCAGGCATGAGTTTGAAGTCAGCGCCAGGACTCAAACAGCAGTTGGCCATGTGGGAGTCCAGTGACATAACCATTATGTCATCTGTTGGTCCCAGTGGTCTCTTATTTTTTATCCAGTTTGGGAAGTCCATTACCACCCATCCCTCCCAATCAGCCAGAGTCTGAAAATATTTAGTAGAAAATTCCAGAAATACTCGATCCGAAAGTGTTAAATTGCGCACAGTTCTGAGTTGCGTAATGACATTCACATGGCCTGCTCAGACCTGCAGGGCACGTGAACACCGCTTGGGCCAGTGGATCCCGCTGTAGATGCAGCTGCCTACTGGCCGCCTGGTAGCTAGGTCGGTCTTCAGGTCCCCTGGTGTTTATCCCAGGGCTTCTGTTCCAGTCGCCCTTATTTTACTTAATGATGACCCCAAAGCCCAAGGGTTGTGATGTTGAAATATTGTTGTCATTGTTCTATTTTATGAGTCGTTTTTGTGGTTGATCTTTTACTGTAACCAATTTATAAAAAGAGCTTTACTGTGGACATGCATGTACAGGAGAAAAACACTGTAGAGAGTTGGGTTCTCACGTTGGTTTCAAATATCCAAGGGGGAATGTTAAAACATTCCCTGAGGATAAAAGAGACTTCTCTGTATACAAAGAAATGACTAGAAGGTGGCTTTTTTTTTTATTATTTAGTTTTTGCTATGGGGCACATGAGCTTGAGAGAGAGAGAAATCACTCCGCAGGGAGAATGGCCATGCTGGAATCCCTTCTCCATTCTCGGGATTTGGGGCATACATGCAAAGTGACCAGACATGATTTTCAAGGCCCTAGATTGGGGACTCAGACTGCACAGTGGGCCATGTGGGATCCACGGCCTGGAAACATCTTTTTAGCACCATAAATTTACATTGTTACAATTCCCCACTGGAACTTTAAGCATGTCTGATCTCTCAATCAATAGTCCAAAGCTATTATACGATCGCACTATACAGTTGCATGTATGGATCTGGGTAATGAAGATGAAGCAGAGAAATCTTGTGGAAATCTAAAAGGTTGTTAAATTGGTCTTTTCTGGATTTCTACTCATTAACACTGTCCTAGAATTAACCTGTCCCCTCAAGGGGGAAATCCGTGACATTAATTTTTACTGAATATATACCATGTGCCAAGTAAATTCTAGACTTGGAAAAAAGGAATAAAATGGGAACCAGCAGTTAGCATAATGGCTATGTCCCTGGACTCCCACATAGTCGACCGTGGTTCACGTCCCGGACCCGGTGGCTTAAAACTCACGCCGGGCGCGTGTGTGTGCGTGCCCAAGACCCCGAGAGGAGAGTGGAGGAGAAGGGATTGCAGCATGACCATCCCCCCTGGGGGGTGATTTCTCGCTTTCTGTCTCTATGTCTCTCTCCGTCTGTCTGGCAAGCACACGCGCCCTATAGCGAAAACTTCTCCAAAAAAGAAAAAAAAAAAAAAAGAAAAAAAGGAATAAAATTAATCTTGCCTTTAAAAAGCTCAGAGGTGGCCAGGAGGCTGCCTTTCCATTGAGGAAAGGAAAATTACTTAGTGGTCACTGTGTCTAGACTGTTTGGGGCACAAAGCAGACAAAACTCTTGCCTCCAAAGAGTTTTCATTATCATGGGGCTGGGAGGATAGACACTGAATAAGATAAATAATAAATAAGTCTATGAGAAAAGGTGATACATATATTACCATATATCGCCAAGAAGGCTCAGCAGAGGATAGTACTTACAGAGAGACTGGGATAAATACGGAGATAGCTAGCACTGCAGCCTATGGCATCACTTCTAATCTCAGGGCGATGAGACGCCTTTAGAATAAATGATCAGAATTCAATGAGAAAACAGTAATAAATGATAGAGACTCCCAGCTTTGGTTTATACTTGGGGTGAGATAAAAAGCTACTGCCATAAATGTTGACAAGTCTAAAAAGCATCTGAACGACGGGGCTAGCAGGTGGCATAATGGTTAAGGTGCTAGACTCTCACGTGGTTGACTTAGAGTCCCAGATCCAGAGACTTGAAATGCACGCTGAGCACGTGCGTGTGAGCTCAAAATCCTGAGACGAGAATGGAGGAGAAGGGATTGCAGTGTGGCCATGCCCCCCAGGGGGAGAGTTCCTCTTCCTCTGTGTCTCTCTCTGTGTCTCTGGTGAGTGCATGTGCCTATGAAAAAATGCTCTTTCTCTGTTAAAAAAAAAAAAAAAAAAGGCATCTGAACGAGGTTGTGTGCATGCGAAGGCAGCTCTGAGGTGCCAGGGCCAAGGGTGACTCTTAGCAGACATAAGGGGAACTTTTTTGTTGCTGTCGGAGAGGTTTTTGGTATAGGGTGCGTGCGCTTGCCAGAAAGACAGAGACAGAGACCCAGAAAGCGAGGATGGCCATTCCGCAATGCATGCCCAGCGTGAGTTTAAGCCACTGGGTTAGGCATCGAACCACAGTTGAGTACAGGGAAGTCCAGCAACATAGCCATGACGCTAACTGCTGGTCCCCACATTGGGAACTTTTGACAGGGTATTCTGTACAAGGCCTTACTTGGAGCTCGGTGTAACTAAAACAGCACGGATGCCCATTTGAGGTAGTAAGGAGGTAGGAAGCTCCAGTAGGATTCTGGAGCCACATGGGGGGCGTGAGTGCCCAAAATCCCAACAGGAGAACAGAGGAGAAGGAATTGTAGCATGGCCATGCTCCCTGGGGGGTGATTTCTCACTTTGTGTCTCACTATCTGTGTCTCTCTGGAGGGTACACACATCCTATAGCAAAAAGTTCTCTTAAAAAACAAACTTTTGTCCAACATCCTCCACTGCTTGCTCTGAGTTAATTAGCATCTGCTTCTTTGAAATTGGGCAGAAAGTTCAGTGAGGGACCATTATCTAGTTAAAGCTATAGTATATCTTCTTAGAAATGAACTATGTATGGGTGTGGAGTCCAAATTTGTTATTTGTGTGTTTGTAAAACTCTCGTAAGATAAATACGAAATCAGACTCATTGGTTGCCATTAAACATGGTGAAAACAGGGGCCAGGGACCAACAGGTGGCGGGGTGGTTAAGGCACTGGACTCCCACATGGCCCACTTTGATTTAAGTCCCGGACCCAGTGGCTTGAAAATCACACCAGGCAAGTGTGTGCATGCCTTTCCAAAATCCTGAAAGGAGAATGGAGAAGGGATTGCAGTGTGGCCATTCCCCCAGGGGGTGATTTTTCACTTTATCTCTCTCTATTTTCTCTCTCCAGTGAGTACACATGCCCTATGGCAAAAAAACTAAAAACTAAAATCGCCAAAACAAAACAAAAACAGGGCCAGCCAGTGGCATGGTGGCTAAGGCCCTGAATTCCACATTGCCAACTGTGCTCTTCAAGTCCTGGACCAAGTGGCTTGAAGAACGTGTCAGGTATGTGTGAGTGTGTGCACAGAATCCCAAGAGGAGAATGGGAGGAGAGAAATTGCAATCTGACCAGTCCTCCTGGGAGGTGCTTTCTCTCTCTCTCTCTCTCTCTCTCTCTCTCTCTCTCTCTCTCTCTCTCTCTCTCTCTTGCTCTCTGGTGAGCATACATGCCCGTTAGCAAATTAAAAATCAAAAGATGCAAAAAAAAAAAAAAAAGATGATTATGGTAATTGGTGCTTTGCAGGAGTGCGTGCAAGAGTCTGTTTATGATGGCTGTTTGGAACTCAAGGTGACAGCCACATGTCCCACGGCACTTGGGACAGGGGCTAAAAAACAGGGTAAAAACAGACCATGTTACAGTTCAGATGGTGGCTTCTAAATACCGTACCAAGAGGTGGCAGAGAGAGCTGTGGCTGTTCATACTAGAATAATTTTCCCAGTCTCAGCTGTTGGTCTAGTTGTAGCAGACAGTGTACCTTAAAGGGAAAGAGGGCTCGCCCTCGAGCCTGGTGAGTAATGGAACCCGATCCCACAGGGATGGCCTACCGCAGCTCAAACCCCAGCCCAATGACTTGAAAAACACTCCAGATACCTGTGTATGTTTACTCCAGATCTCTACAGGATGGCGAAATGAAGAACAGATTGCAGTGTAGTTATGCCTGCCATGCTCCAGGGAGCTGGTGTGTCATGGCTCTCTCTCCCCCTGTCCCTCTGTCTCTCTCTGGCAGTTAATAAAAGGAAAAGAGGAAGGAGCAGAAGGCATAATGGTTACGTTACTGGACTCCCACAGGCTGACTGCAGTTCGAGTTATAGACCTGGAGGCTTGAAATCCATGCCGGTGTGTGTGTGTGTGTGTGTGTGTGTGTGTGTGTGTGTGTGTGTGCTTACCCAAAATCCTGAGAGGAGAATGGAGGAGAAGGGATTACAGCATGGCCATTCTCCCCAGGGGGTGATTTCTGTGTCTCTGTCTCACTGGCGAGCGCACGTGCCCTATAAAAAAAAAACCTCTCCCTCCCAGAAAAAAAGAAAAAAAAAAAAAGAGAGAAACAGAAAAAATGTTGGAGAAATGATCAGGTAGATGAACATGGTGAGAATCTTACATGAACACTTGACTTTTCTTAAAGTATACAGACCATGCTTGTGTCTTTCAACAATATTTATTAAAAGTTCAGGTCTTGGTACAAATTTTTAAGAGAAGTTACTCAATTTTTGTTTCAAAGTTTTCAATTTGCTATGTTTATATATTATTATGGAAATGTCTTGCATTTACCAAAAATACACACTCCCTTATAAAGATTTCAAAGGAATTTCTGGAACTAAAGATATGAGGAAACAAAAATGAAAGGAAAAGTTAGTTAATATCTGTACAAATCGCCTATGCTTTACTTTGAAATTATTGAACATTTATTCATTAACACCTAATAACTAGTAAATAAAGCAATTATTTTCCTTTTAGCTTTCCAAAAAAGAGAGAAATATTACTTATCACTGCTAATAAATGATTTTTTTTAAAAAAACTAAAATTATAACTTTTATATAAGTATAAAAATGAATATGTGGGGGCCAGCAGATCGTGTGGTGGTTAAGGCACTGTACTCCCACATGGTCGACTACAGTTCGAGTCCCAGACCTGGCAGCTTGAAAATTATGCCAGGCACGCGTATGTATGTATTTATGCCTAAAATCCCAAAAGGAAGATGGGGAGGAGATTATGGCATAACCTTCCCTCCCTCCCCGGGAAGTGATTTCTCACATTTATCACTCTGTCCCTCTCTGGCTGTCTCCAGCTAGCACATGCACCATTTGTGAAAAAAATAAAAAAGAAGAATGTGTATTAAAGATTTTATTCAGTTCATAAAAAGAGAACCAGGCAGATGTTATAGCAGATTCAAAGGAGAAGTCATAAAAGCACACATTTGTATGAAATAAAGGGTGTTGAAACGAAGGTGCAAATGGAGGTAAAACTACCTTTTTCAACAATGCGGCAGGAAATTCTATTGAAATTGCACCAGACAGGCGAGAGCTTGTATACTCTTAGACAAGAATTATTTGTCATTTCTATCAGTTATCTGCAACTTACAAAGTTGTGAGACAGCTTCATGGACTCAGAATCAGGTAATCCAGGAGGTGACATCTAGAGTCTATAAACTGTATTGTTTTTCTATGGCTCCTGAGAACCAGTGATTTCAGGGGAAAAAAAAGAAATGAAGATTTTCTACTGATAATTCAGCCTCCAGCCCCCAAACTGAGTGGTGGGAAGCTCCTCTAGCCTTCTCTCTGTCTCTGTCTTCTCATTTTTTTGTAATTTTTCCTTTTAAAATTTTTTTAAAGTAAAGTATTCTCTTGGCTTTCAGCTCCGCCTTTATCTTGCTAATAATCCCCCTTCCCACTTCAATTTAGGAGAGGCAAGGGGCAGGCCTTCAGAAGAAGACTTCTCCATGGCTCCTGAGAACCAGTGATTTCAGGGAAAAAAGAGAAATGAAGATTTTCTGCTGATAATTCAGCCTCCAGCCCCCAACCTTGAGTGGAGATGCAAGGGGCAGGATTTTTAGTTTTTACTTTTTTTAAAAAAATAATTTTTTGTTGTTTTTAAATTTTTTTCCTTCTTTATCTCTGTTTCTTTTTTTTCCCTTTTCTTTCTTTTTTTTATTCTCTCTCTGTTTCCTTTTCTCTGTTTAAAAGAGAAAACATGGTAAAGTAAATGCCTTGGTGATTTATAGGCTTTACAAAGTTCTTGGTTTTAAACTTCTTGAAATTTATTTCAAAGAAAGACTCAGCTACTGGAAAAAAATTGTATTGTTTTTCACTAATGCACAAAGTTTACCCTATGTTGCTTGGAAAACCCTATTTATAGGTTTTAGAAATAATCTTTATTATGGAAAGTTTTAAACATATGTAGAAAGAACAGTAATAAATATCAGTGTACATCCTGCTTCATCATGATAGCTTGCCAATCTTGTTTCATATACCTCTCTTACTCTTTTTTTTTTTTTTTAGAGGTTTTTGCTATAGGGCACATGCATTCACTAGAAAGACAGAGAGAGACAGAGAGACAGAAAGCAAGAAATCACCCCCCAGGGGCATGGCCACGCCACAATCCCTTCTCTTCCATTCTCCTCTTGGGATCTTGGGCACGCACGCACACACTCCCATAGTGAGTTTAAGCCACTGGGTCTGGGACTCAAACCACGGTTGACTACGTGGGAGTCCAGCAACATAGCTATTACGCCAACTGCTGATCCCCCTCTCCTACTCTTATAATGAGGTAAAATATGTTAAAGAAATAGCCATGTAGCATGTCATTCTACTGTTCAATACAACAAAATGCATTTTTTTTAAAAAATAATGATGCAATCAGCTAGTGGCATGGCAGTTAAGGCGACTGGATCCCTCAAGGCCAACTCCATAGTTCAAGTCCTGGACCAAATGGCTTGGAAAACATACCAGGTGAGTGTGGGTGCATGCCCAGAATCCTGAGAGGAGAATGGAGAAGGGATTACGGTGTGGCCATTCCCCTTGGAGAATGATTTTTCACCTTCTCTCTCTGTATCTCTTTCTCTGGAGAGTATATGTGCCCTGTAGCAAGTTAAAAAAATTCAATGATAGATCATGTGTGCCCACAAAATTCAGAGAGAGAGAGACCCCTTCACAGTGTTTGGTCACTCCACAGTCTTCCTCCTTTAGACCTGCAGCCAGTATCCTGAGAATGCACCAAGACAGCCAGTCTAGGGCCTACAGGGCAGTCAGCATGTGGCTTCCAGCTCTTCAAACTAGTACTTTACCAACTGCACCACAGAAGCTGAGTCAAAAATGCATTATTTTTTTTACATTACCACAATCCTATTTATCACACTTTAAAAAATTAACAACAGTTCCCCAATATTCTCTAGTACTAGTCTATATGCTGATTACCCAGCTTAGCTCAAAAATGTTTGTTTTAGGTTTTTCAAATTACGATCCACATAAAGTCCATACACCGCAGTTGGTTGGTAACTTTATACTTAAGGGTAAAGAATAGGCTCTCCCCTGCTTTAAAAAAAAAAGAATTCTTTTTTAGATTTGTTTGTTTTTCCTTTTGAGATAGTGGGTGTAGAGGAGAGAGTATTTTTTTTTTTTTTTTTGGAGAGGTTTTTCGCTATAGGGCGCGTGCGCTCGCCAGACAGACAGAGAGAGACATAGAGACAGAAAGCGAGAAATCACCCCCCAGGGGGGATGGTCACGCCGCAATCCCTTCTCCTCCATTCTCCTCTTGGGATCTTGGGCACGCACGCACACGTGCCCGGCATGAGTTGTAAGCCAGCGGGTCCGAGACGCGAACCACGGTCAACTACGTGGGAGTCCAGTGACATAGCCATTACGCTAACTGCTGGTTCCCAAGGAGAGAGTATTTTAACAGGGTCTGACCTATGTCATGATCCTCCTGCCCCAGGCTCCCAGTTGACTAGAACCACAGGGCCATCACCTGGGCCTGCTTAAGTTCTACTGGGAGCCAAATCCAGGCCTCCCATGTGGCTTCAACCACCATGTACTGTGCCTCCATTTCACTCATGCCACTGCAGCTGCCCTCACTTCTTTTAAATGCTATTAATTTATGGAATAACCAGGTCAATTTTCCTTAAGGTTGAACACATGCAGGCTTTGTCTGATTGCTTTTTTCAGGTATCATGAAATTGTTCCCTTTCCTCTCCACTTCCAGTAAACAATAGTTAGATCTAGAGGTCTGATTAGGTTTAGGTCAATCCTACTTTGGCAAGAATGTTCCATGATGTGACTCTTTGCATCTGAGAGGACATACATAATACCTGTTTAGGATGCTAAAGGGTTACCAAAGGGTTTAAAATGAGGTGCCTTCATCATCACTGACCCATTTTAGTTTCAGCACTTACTAATGACACTCTTTGCTTCAGTTCATTACTTTCATAAGGATTGCAAGATGGTCATTTTCTTATTCTTATTATTCCCTCCTCATTTATTGGAAGAAAATTTTCAATAAATACCAATAGTAAATTCCTATTATCACCTATGTTAATCTGAAATTCAGTTTTTATAGGAAACGTGAGTAAATGCTCAGGTATGTTTGTTAACTGGTTGACAGTATTTACTAAAGCTAAAATAGCCACTGTTACATTCATGTACATATGATCATATGTGTAGCATATGCATATGTTCAATAAAAACATACCATATAACCCATATGTTCAAAAAATACATGTAAAAGAATGTTCATGGAAACTCTATTTGTTGGAGCCTGCGGAGAGTTCATAAGAAAATTGGCAAAGCAAGGGTTAATGAAGAGGACCCAAGAGAAGCCTTACCTAAGCGTATAAGTAAACCTGCTCAGGTTAAAGGAAGGGCCCAGGAGAACCCCCAAGATAAACTTCTACAACATAGGAAACAGATGTTAGGACCCCCCTCAGGTGCCACCTGCTTGCCTGTGACTGATATTCTTGGTTCCTGATAAAAGAACACCCCTCCATCTAAACCTGAGCTTACAGTTTCCCGTTCCCCTTCCCCTTCCCCTTCCCCTTCCCCTTCCCTTTCCCCTTCTCCTATGGTGGAAACCATGAAAAGAGGCCTTCCCTACTACAAGGCATGAACCTGCTCAGGTCTCACCCCAACTTGCTGCCAGAGCTCTAGCAAACCCAGCTTCTGCTCGCATTTCTGCCTCTGGTAAGTTCTCTTACCATTCACGCACCAGCCCTACCGCCCCACTGCACCGCACTGCAGAACTCAAACTGGAAACAATAAAAACATCCATTAGTAGTAGAAGAGATATGTAAATTGCATTATATGCATCAAGTAGAACATATACATAATGAAAATGAGTAAAATAAAAGAACACACAACAACATGAATGCAAGTTGCTGCGTTAAAGACAGGCACGAAAGAGATTGTTCTGTATTATTCCGATGATAATAAGCTTACAACGTGGCCTATTAATAAATAATAAGTGTGTTAGAATTATATAAATATTCTGATTATTATTAAAATTATTATAAGTAAATGTGTGTTAGAAATCTGGGAGTGGTCACTCTAGGATGCAGGCAGAGGATTGAAAGTGACATAAGTGGGCTCCTTTTTTTGTTCATTTCTACTGCGTTGTCATGGTTTCTAGATGGTTTTGGTAAAGAGAACTAGAATATGTATTACAGAAAAAACACATCATGAGTTCATACTGATTTTCCCAAATCAGATTTAAACCTTTTATACTTTTACTAGAAATTTGTATCTCTATTTTTTTTTTTAAATTGAAAATCTTACGCTGTTTTCTGGGTCTTTTTGGTTTGTTTTTTGTTTTATTTTATTTTATTTTATTGCCATAGGGTATATGCACTCACTGGAGAGAGACACACGCATGTAAAGTGAGAAATCACATCCCATGGGAGATAGCCATGCCACAATCCCTTTACCTCCATTCTTCTCTCAGAATTTTGGGCATGTACACACATGTTCCTGGCATGATTTTCAAGCCTGCAGGTCCAGAACTCAAACCATGATAGCTTTTATGAAGTCATCCTGTGGGCAAGGATAAAATTAACAAAGACGAGCATTAAAATCCCAACTGTATCTTAGGACCAGATGATGGTGCAACAGTAAAATGTGATGTTCTGAATATCAATCCTACATGGAAAGTTTCCCACTCAAGCTTAAAGACCTCAGCTTACAACACGGGACACATTCATGGGACTGCATGTTCCAGGCTGGTTGAAGGCTGAGGGTGGTGTGGAGACTCTGTTGAGGATTCTCTCTCTCTTGCTCATTCATGGAAGAAATAAACATTAAGAGAAAAGGAAAAAATAGCCAACAATATTTTATTATGGCTAGAGATGAAATGTAAATTCATTTAAGGAAATGCTTTGCTCTGTAAGGTCATGTCACCAATTTAATACATAGGTTCATTTGTTTTCCCTTCCTTTGTGTCTTTTGGTTTTGACAGATTATATCTCCTTTTTTATGATTTAATTTCGAGTTTAACTTATATAAAAAATTAACTTGCCATAAAGTTAATAAATAAGTAAAAGCATATTTAGAAGAGTTATATTTTCCTGGGTGTCCTCTCCACTCTTCTCATGCCTTCACTATTTTTTATCTTTGCATTGGTTAATGTTTTTATTTTCTCTTTTTGAAATAAAAATAAACATGTATACCTGACTATATTATTCCCCTTTTTTCACAAAACATAACATAACATAAAGATTTCTTATTCTTATTTTCTTCACTTAACTGTATTTGAGAGGTGGTATCAATTAAGATCCCAGAACTATTTAATAGATGAGGGCACCTGATTGCCATAGCCTGGATCTACTGCAAAACCTTTTCTCACCACATGCTCCATCAACACCTGCAGCCTGACAGCTGGATGGTAAATAGGTCGGAGTGCAGACTCGAATGTGGTAATACGTTTCCTTCAAAATCCAAGGGAGCGGTCAAACATTGTTCCTTTTTCTCTGTGGTGGAAAAGAGGAGATGCAGACGTCCATGTCTTACTCTAAAGGAATATCTCAACACGCTTCAGAATAGAAACATTATCTATGCAGCAGCACCTGCACTGACATGGGGTTCGTCTGTCTTCTGGGGTGCAATGTCTTTCTAAGGTATCTCATTGGGTGGTTATCTCCCACTTCTTAGGTATAATAATGTAACAAACCAGTGCTGGGGCTCAGAAGACAGTACCCCACGGCCTGGCATTTTGGCATGCCAAGAGCTTTGAACTAAAGGAGAACCAGTCTCTCTGACCTCTGTGCTCCCATCTCTCGCCCCTCTTTTTTCACATGAAGAGCAGGAAGGGGCTCTCTCTGTGAACTTTCCTCACCCACCTAAAGATAGATCCTTCAAAACGGAACTCATCAGTCTCCTTCCAGGAATCTCATCAACCAGGAAAGATTACCTATATCATAGGAGAAGAGACTAAGGTCAGAACCTCCTCCAGATAGACCTGCTTAAATCTAGCACCTGCTCTTCTGACAGTTATTCCTTGAGACAACTCTTGTTACCTGAGAGACTACATTTTGTTTTGAATGTGTCACACCAAAAATTTGTGTCAAGGGCCAGATAGTGGCACAGCAGCAGTGCAATGCTTTGTGAAGCCAGATCCACATGGGAAGGTCCCAAGGTTGTGTCCTGCGACCTCATTGCGTACACTGGGCATGCACACCTGCTAGTGATCTGGGCTGGCTGGGGATGGCGGTGGATTGTGGTGCAGAGATCCTGTTATGGATATGGGTATGGGTCTCTCCTTCTCTCTCAGAAAAAAAAAAAATGAATAAACTTTAAAAATTCATGAGGCCAGCAGATGGCATAGCAGTTACATTGCTAGACTCCCATGTGGTTGGGGGTCTAGCATCGCAGTTCAAGTCCTGAACTTGATGGTTTGAAAATCACGCTGGGCATGTGTGTGCATTTGTGCCCAAAATCCTGGGAGGAGAATGGAGAAAAAGGGATTGTGGTGTGACCATCCACCATGTGGGGTGATTTCTAACTTTTCCTCTCTCTGTCTTTGTCTCTCTCCCTGGTGAGCACTCGTGCCCTACAGCAAAAACCTCTTAAAACAATTCATGTGTCAATATTTGGTTATTACAGGGTTAAGGGGGCGAAAATTTAGTCTGACTACGTTGCTGAGAGATGGGGCTTGTTGGGGGAGATTAGGACCAGGGTGGAGCCCCCATGACTGAGTACTTGTGAAATTATAAGGAGACACAGATACACTCTGCTCATGCGCTTGCCATAAGATGCCTTGCACCACCTTGAGAACCCCTGACAAGAAAACCTCACCAGGTAGGGCTCCTTGACCTTGAACATCCAAAACTATGAATGACAAAACCCTCTATTTTAAATACATTGCCAGACTGAAGTATTTCTGTTATTAGCAACACAAGGGCCTAAAACATTTTGTCTACATAGTAAGACAAGCTTTGTTCTGTATACGTTTCCTCCCCCTCATCCTTTCATAGCTCATGGCCACTCCCTGTCTCCTGAGTCTCAGGTCCCGACTGTGATACAATAACAAGCTCAACCATCTGGCCCTTCTCCTGCTTCACCCTAGGTGCACCTCACTCTTCTCCACCACACTCTGCCAGGAGACTGACTTTCATTGATTTCCTCAGTGTACCCCCTTGCTCTCTGGCTTCTCGTCATGTTTGGCTAATGGAAAACACTGTCCAGAAGAGGGGAGAGTTTGAGGTCAGAGTCTTATTCCCCTAGCTCCCACCCATCAGGTCATAGCAGGTTGGCTGCACCTCTCCATCAGAGGCTGTCCTGCCTTCTACATGGCCCTCTCTTAAAACTGCATTCTCTCTGGTTTTCCGTAACTACTCAAGTATTATTGATGTTTGCTAGACCTTCTACAATAAGTACAAGAACCAGATTCCTTTTTTTTGGGGTGGGGGGAGGTTTTTGCTTTAGGGTGCATGCGCTACCCAGAGAGAGAGAGAGAGAGAGAGAGAGAGAGAGAAAAGAAAAGTGAGAAAGCGCACCCTGGGAGGATGGCCACACTGCAACCAGTTCCCTGTTCTCTCCCTGAGATTTTGGGCAAACATGCACATGCGCCCAGCTTCTGGGTCCGGGACTTGAACCACAGTTGGTCATGTGAGAGTCCAGTGATGTAACCTCTATTTCATATGCTGGCACCACACAGCCAGATTCCTTCAACAACAGAAATTTATTCTCACAGTTTGGGAGGTAGAAGTGCAAACTCAAAGCATTGCAGGTTTAGTTTTTGCAGCTCTGAGGGAGTCTGTCACAAGCCTCTTCTTAGCTTCTGGAACAATCCTTGGCACCTTGGCATTCCTCAGCTCATGGCTGCTTTGCTCCAGTTTCTGCCTCCATCTGCATATGGTTTTCTTCCTACAGATCTGTGTTGGTGTCTCTGTTTTCTTTTAAGGACGTCCATGATAACTGATCAGGGCCCGCTCTGACCAAGTGTGACCTTATCTTAACTTGGTTACATCCATAGAGACTCTATTTCAAATAAGGGAATATTCTGAGGTTCCAGGAAGAATGTGCATTTTGGGAGGACACTATTCAACCTGAGAAAAGGTCTAAGACTTGTGTTTTCCTGTGGTAAATAGTCCCTTTCTCAACCAACCTAAATTCTTCAATTTAACTATACCATCTGTTCCTGTGCAAGACACCATCAGACCGATCTGCGTGGCTATGAAGATGATCAAGGTCACTTCACACTGTATTTGATCAAAAAACAAGGGAACCAGCAGTTAGCGTAATGGCTATGTTGCTGGACTCCCACGTAGTCGACCGCGGTTCACGTCTCGGACCCGGTGGCTTACAACTCATGCCGGGCGCGTGTGCGTGCGTGTCCAAGATCCCGAGAGGAGAATGGAGGAGAAGGGATTGCGGCGTGACCATCCCCCCTGGGGGATGATTTCTCGCTTTCTGTCTCTATGTCTCTCTCTGTCTGTCTGGAGAGCGCACGCGCCCTATAGCAAAAAAAAAAAAAAAAAAAAAAAAAAAAAAAAAACCTCTCCAAAAAACAAGAAAATGTCCACTGCCCTGAGGTAAAATCACAGTCCCTGCCACATGCAAGCAAACAGTATCTGGTTATCTTTCCTGATAGAAATCAGAGCATGCCTTTCCTAGATCAATAGTGCAATGCTATTTGCTCCAGTTAAGAAACCACATCTAGAACCTTAGCCATAGTTGGCATCGCCACACAATTAAGTTGGCAATAACTCACGTTTAACTTTTTTTTTTTTATTAATTTCACATTTTACATAAAGTCCCCATTATGATGTATATAATATAAATATACATATATAGTTTTCGACAGAGAACTCTACAGTTTTGGTGTTAAATTGTTCTTCCCTTTGCCCCCCATGCCCACCCTCTACCACCCACTCCCAACCACCCACTCCCCTCCCTTACAGCCTCTGGAATCTACCTTTATCCTTTCCGCTATCATATCTTCAGATCTTTCTCCTTCTGTCAGAGTGCTGATTTTTTTTTTTTCATTGTACATCTTTACAGTGTACAGCATGGTTTTTCCCAGCATGAGTACAGTGCACATTAGTCAAGACAATGATATCACCAAGTACACCATCATCAACAGACCACTCCTCATCTTTGTGTCTATTAAGTGTAATGTTTGTTCCCTGAATCCCTCCCCTCCGCCCTCCATTACTCATTTTCATTACGTTTACCTTCTAAGACATCTGGCTTTTGCTAACCAAAGGCACAGTTAAACAGCCTCAGTCCCTGTAGTTACCTAATGATGTGGTGCTGCTTTTGTTTATTGTTTTGCCTGGGTAGTTGAACAGCAGTTGCGAGGCAGGGGTGGGGGGCGAGGATTTCAGGTTCAAGGCCCTCTCTTTGGCTCTATCTACTAAAATTGCATGTACTCCGTGGACCAGGGAAACAATAGGATTCTACCAGGTAGTAAATATGTTTATTCCTATCATCTCTTCTGTGCATGAGGAAATGGGCATAGGATCAGTCTTTTATTCCATTAGATCCATTGTAAAATAAACTCAGGTCAACTCCATAGATCCCATTCTAGTGAGAGACCAACTTTGGAAGCATTTGGGGGCTCTGAGACTACCTTCACAGCATCTGGTAACTCTCAAAACATCTAAGTATTTCCCTTCCCTCCTTACATTATTACTCTGATAACTAGCTGCAGGTCTCTCTGGATTTAGTCTGGGGAAAAGATTCATAATATACACCTATTGTAGGAAATGTACTTAAAAAGTCATAGCTTCCCCCCTCCCCCTCAATCAGGGAGTCCCAAACCTCTGAACCAGGTACTTAACTTATTTAGTTGTGTGAACTACATACTCGTTTGTCCATTTTAAAAATATGCATATCATTCTTTAGCTGTGCATTAAGAATTATATGAGTCACCAAAAAAAAAAATTCCCCATGTGCTATAATCTGAACGTTGAACCTAACCTTGCTCATAATAATTATTTAGATGTGAGGGGCCAGCCATATCTCTCATGGCCAGCTGAGCAGATTGTGTCCCAGACCTGGAGACTTGAAAAACATGCTAAGCATGTGTGCATACATGCCCCAAATCCCAAGATGAGAGAGAGAAGAAAAGGGATTGTGGGGTCAACAGGTGACATGATGATTAAAGGTCCTGGACTCCCACATGGCTGACCGCAGTTCAAATCCTGGACCTGGTGGCTTACTTTCTCTTTTTTCCTCTCTCTCTCTCTGTCTGACCAAACTGGAAAATAATAATAATTAATAAAGTTAAATACAATAATTCCTAATTTTAAAAAATAGAAGAGAAGGGAGTACAGTGTGGCCATCTCTGTGGAAGGTGATTTCTCACTTTCCCTCTTTGTCTCCAGCAAATACACATGCCCTATAGGAAAAGCTAAAAAAAAAAAAAAAAAAGGCATGGGGCCTTTAAGAGGAATTAAATCATGAGGGCTCTACCTTCATAAATGGGATTAGTGCCCTCGTAAAAGAGTTGAGGAGCAGGACTTCGGCACAGTGGTACGATGCAGTACACTGCAAGACTGGCCCGCACACTGGAAGGTTCTGAGTTTGTGTCTCGAGATCTCCATGAATATGCTGGACATGTCTGTACCTGTGACCAGGGAGTCCCACGTCTCTGAACCAGGTACTTAACTTATTTAGATGTGTGAATTACATACTCGTTTGTCCAGGTTTGTCCCTGTTTAAAGTATGACTGAGCCCGGGGGTAGGTCGGGCCCTTGCTGGAGGTGCTATCTCTCTTTCTCTCTCACAAAAGGGAGAAATAAGCAAACTTTCAAAAAGAGTCTTGACAGACATATTTGCCCCTTTTGCTCTATGGAGATATAGCAAGGAGGTAACATTTATGAAGCAGAGAATAAGCCGTCACCAGGCACTGAATCTGCTGATGCTTTGATCTTTGAACTTCTTGAATCCTTGAACTGTGAGCAATACATTTTTGTTGTCCATAAATTGCTCAGTATAAAGCATGTAGTTATAGCAGAAGTAATGAACTAAGACACTTTGTTATGAATATTATCTCATAATCTGCTGTTTAAGCATCTATCCGAGAGTGATATGTATTAGTCTATGTAAAAGTTTACTTACTTAAACAAAGATTATATACTCCTACTATATGCCAGGCGATATTTTAAGCTCTTCGAAAATATTAAATCATTTAATTCTTATTACACTCCTGTAAGGTAGATTCTGCTACTCACATGTTAAAATTAAGCCAGCTAAGAAACAGAGAAGTTAAGTCATTTGTTCAAAATCATACAGTTGCTAATTGGCCTAGTTAAAATGGGATCCAGAGTTCATATCCTTAAACACTATGCTGTGTTTCCTCAAATGTGCAGTTTTCTATGAGTTTATGTTGTGAACAGGATTGTTTTCATATAAATCGATTCGTGGATATAGCTGTCGCTATGAGTAAAAATAAAAGCATTGAATAGATATTTTAGGTGTTACTAGTCTACCATTTTGCCAGGTACCATGCTAGATTATCTTTCATGTCACAAGGTGGGTAATACTATTCCTATTAGAAATGAGGAAATTTGGGGGCCATCAGGTGGCATGGTGGTTAAGGCACTGGACTCCCACATGGCCAAGTGCAGTTGAAGTCCTGGACCTGTCGGCTTACTCTTTCATTTTCCCTCTTTCTCTGTCTCTGGTGAACACATGTGCCCTGTAGCAAATTTTTGAAAAATAATAATAATAAATAAAATTACATAAATCTTTTAAAGAAATCAGGAAATGTGGCCTCAAGAAGTGATTTCTAAGAAACCTATTGCCGCTCACCTCTTAGGTGCTGAGCAAGATGATTAAACTCAGATCTTGTCATGATGTACCTGAATATCTGAGCTACTGGTATATTGGGGATATTACAAGGGTTTTGGGCACTGTTTCTGGGTAATGGTGTTTGACTCTGACTATATTCAAGCCCAAGGTTCAAGAAAGAATCCTTGAATACCTCTACTTTCTCAACTGTACATCCTTAGCTCAAATCGACTTGCAGAACCAAATCACACATAGGCATTCACATTTAATGAGCAGTTGACATGGTCTTTCCTATGGCAAAGACAAAGAATCCTGGGCTTTGGACTCAGAAGACAGAGCTGGATTCTGATTCAGTTTCTCACCAGATGCAGGACTCTAAGGATGTACCTAGCCCAAAGGGCTCAGTGTCCTTCTCTTTGAATGGTTTCCTTCACCTCATGGAGATGTTTCCAGAATCACACCAAAGGAGATAATCTATGTGAAATTATGTTGTAAGTAAATACAAATTTAGGATAACAGAAACACTCTTCTGTTTGCTCAAGAGTGTTTATTAGATCAGGTAGATTCACAGCATGTATTTTGCTTCGATATGACAAAATACACACATTCTTTGTTTTATGATTTTGTAATCATGAACTCTAATTTAACTGAGTATTGACTTAAGTTGTTTTGTGTCTGTTACTTTGCTAACCATGGTCCCAAACACATTAGTCTCAGCATCCTATGTACCCTGTTCAGATCATTGTCTTTGCCCACCTTAAACGGTGACACCTCGCACCCGCCCAACTCTCTGAATCTTGTTTCATCATTCCTGAGGTTCACATTTTCCCACATATGACACCTTCAATATTAAGATGGATCTGAGTAGACTTCCTACAATTTTTGTTAGTCAGGTTACAGTTGTGACATGGTCAAAGTTGCATGTACACATCAGAAGAGCCACCATGAAGACTGGTAGAGGAAGTGTAAAGACAGGTAAGCAATCCAGAGATACTGTGTTGTCAGAAAAGTCATGACACATTTTTGCATAGAAAAAATACGTCATGACTTTTCCGGTGACTCAATAGAACAGTGGTGCAGTGGAAGCAAATTTGGAGTTGAGATACTAGTGCATATTTTGGGAGGGAGTGGTAGAACACGCATGTTATCCTTCTAACCATTTGTAAATGTAAGCGACGTTAAATGTATTTATTCACAAGAAACTCACTCCTATCTATACCTAAACTCTTCATCCACTAACCAATAACTCCCCTTCTCCTTTTCCTTAGACCCTGATAAACTCTAGTCTACTTCCTGTGTCTGTGAATTTTCTTATTCTAGATATCTCATGTAAGTGAAATTGCAGTGTTTTTCCTTTTATGTCTGATTTATCTTACTTCACTTGATCTTTCCAAGGTCTGTTCAAGTTGTAACATGTATCAAGTTACTGTCCTTTTATGGTTGGATAATATTTCATTGTATATGTGTAGCACATCTTGCCAGTCCATTCATCTGTCCATGGACTCTTGATTTACTCCCCCCATTTGGTTATTGTGAGTGAAGCTGCTGCAAGCATTGGCGTGCAGATATCTGAGTCCTTGCTTTCAGGTCATCTGGATATATACCTAGGAGTGAACTTTCTGGATCATAAGGCAATTTCATGTTTGACCTTTTGGAAAATTGACAAGCTGTTTCCACAGAGGCGTCAACTGTTGCAAGCTTTTAACCCTTGTCAACCAAAAGGTCATGAGTATAACCCAAAAGGTCACGGGAAAGAGGTAGAAGAGCTAGTGCATCAGATACAATTGTAAACTTTCCCAATATCAAAATATGTAGCTCCGACTTATTGCAATGCTGGCACGGAGTCCAGAATCAATGGGACTTAGTTCTTTCATAAACTCTTTTAACAAATTCTGCATTTGGGGATTGATCATTGTGTGGAAAAACAGTCATGGATGATTAAATTAAAGAGTCACACAAAAGAGGTGGTGTCTAAGTGTGAAGACATTTTAGAAATGCATTTACCAAAATATTTTGTTATCATCTTTTACTGAATCCAAGGTGCTACTTTTTTCATATATTGTGAAAGTAAAAACTCTGCCAATTAAAATATAATACAGTGCACAGATTACAAGATACCTTCTGGTTTCAGTAATATAAAAATATGAAGACTTTCTTTCAAGGTTTTTGCCATAGGACACATGCACCCCCCCAAACAATGAGAGGGAAAGTGAGAAATCATGACCCAGGGGGGAGGACCATGTTGTAATCCTTTCTCCTCCATTCTTCTCCTGGGATTTTGGTCACACATGCACACACGCACAGCATGATTTTCAAATCACCATGTCTGGGATTTGAACCATAGCCAGCCCTGTAGGAGTCCAGCATTATAACCACCATACCACCTGCTGGCCATGGAAAAAAATCTTAAACTTACTAAAATACAGCATCTTCCTCTTTTATTCATAAGTTATTGAATTATATATGATAAAAGTCTTTACTAATTAAGTCTAAAATTACTTTTTCTATAAACATAAAATAATATGCTTAAGTGACAAGAAAGCATTGTCATAATGGTGCAGTTTACAATCAATAGCCTTTTAGAGTTGATCAAATAGTGTATTAGCTTTACCTGTAATTTTGATTCTGTTTATTTCCTAGTCTGGTCTTAAATTATATTAAACTCATGCTTAGCAATATCCATATCCTTATTTTTGACCTTTTCTTTAAGAGGCACAAGTCCTGACTGTTGGGACTAACTAGTCCTTTCTCCTAAAATTTTTAGGGACTGGCCTTGTGGCTTGGTGCTTAAGGGAGCTAGATCCCAAATAGCTGGATGCATGGTTCAAATCCTGGCCCCTCCAACTTGAAAAACATGCTGGGTTCATATGTGTGCCCGAGATCTCAACAGGATGAAGAAATGGAGGAGAAGGGACCATGCCACATTGAGGGGTATTTTCTTTCTCTCCCTCTCACTCTGTTTTTGTTTGTTAAGAACATGCTCCCTTTGGTAAAACTTTTTAAAAACAATTTAGTGTTTGAGGGTAGCTATGGAAGTTCTATATTTTGCTGCTGAGCTTTAAGCATAAGCTATGTTTGGCAAACCCTGAGGGTTTCTGACCTAGAAAGAAATTTTTGTTTAGTTTTTATTACTTCAAAAATGATAATGGGGGCCAGCAGATGGTGTAGTGGTTAAGGCTCTGAACTCCCACATGGTTGACCATGGTTCAAGTCCTAAATCCAGTGGCTTGAAAATCACACTGGGACGCGACCAGCAGTTGGTGTAATGGCTATGTCGCTGGACTCCCACATAGTTGACCGCGGTTCGTGTCCCGGACCCGCTGGCTTGAAACTCACGCCGGGCACATGTGCGTGCATGCCCAAGATACTGAGAGGAGAATGGAGGAGAAGGGATTGCAGCGTGGCCATCCCCCCTGGGGAGTGATTTCTCGCTTTCTGTCTGTCTCTCTGTGTCTGTCTGGTGAGCGCACAAGCCCTATAGCAAAAAAAAAAAAAAAAAAAACTCTCCAAAAAAAAAAAAAATCACACTGGGCATGTGTGCATGCATGTCCCAAATCCCAAGAAGATAATGGAAGAGAAAGGATTGAGGTATGGATATCCCCCTTCGGGTGGGTTGATTTCTTACTTTCCCTTTCTTTCTACCTCTCTGGAGAATGCATGTACTCTATGGCAAAACCTAAAATATAAATAAATAAAATAAATAAATAAAAAGATAATCAAAACTGTATTTTCTAAACTTTACCAAATACTGGAATAATTTGCCTGGGAGTTTGTTAAGCAGAGCATTCCAATCCCACCTAGACCTATTAATCATAATCTCCAGAGAAGTGTGTAAAAATCTGGACTTGAATAGATATTCTAGGATATTCTTAGAACAAAAGCAAGTTTGAACCAACAACTGAAGATAATCTTGTTTACCTCACCCACCTACAGATTTTAAAGGTATTAAATTTAGATGACACCTGCCCTTCATCTCAACAATCCTGTCATATTATTCAAAGAGATACCATTGAGCTGTCTGAACTGTTCAAAAGAGATTTGCCCAGTACATCTCAAACTTAAGAAAATAATATTTAGCACATCTAAATTCCACTTAGCTTAGTTTCATGAATTTACATCCTCAGTGAGTAGCTTTAAAAAAAAAAATGCTGGCCTAGAAAAATCCACCACAAAGACTGAGAAAATTGCCCAAAAAATGAGAATATTTGAGAAATACTAGATACCATCAAATGTCCAAACATCCGTGTAATTGGTGTCTCAGAAGGTGAAGAATAAGGGCCTTGATAATCTATTCCATGAAATCTTGCAAGAAAACTTTCCAAACCTAGAAAGGCACTCAAAGATCCAGTCCCAAGAAATACAAAGGACCCCAAATAGAATCAACCCGAGAAGATCTTCTCCAAGACACATTATAGCCAGATTGACCAAAACCACAGACAAAGACAAGATACTAAGATTGGCAAGAGAAAAATGGCAAGTTACCTACAAAGGATATCCCATCAGGCTAACAGAAGCCTTCTCATAGGAAACAATGTGAATGAGGAAAGAATGGGAAAATATATTCAAAGTGTTAAGGGAAAAGCAATTTCAACCTAGAATACTGTACCTAGCAAGATTATACTTCATATGGGAAGAAAAGACAAGAGCGTTCTCAAATAAGCAAAACCTGGGAGAATTTACTAATACCAGATCAAATTTTCAAGAAGTTCTCAAAGGAATGCTATACCAGGAAAATTAAATACATACACACACAGGAATAAGAGTTCGAAAACTAAGAAAATGGCCAACTTAATTGTAGGGACAAGTCTGGAGTTGAATATTATATCCCAGAATTTAATCGGGAAGATTAAACCACAATAGAAGATAGATTAAGTACATGAGATTGAACTGGTAAAATAGCATTTTATGACTTTAGACTAAAAAATGGCTGCTTTTCTTCTAGGCTTTGTTTTCTGGTTTTAAGGATTTTTGTCCTGTCTTGTGCTGTCGATAGAGTCATGTACCTACTATTTGAACAGAATCCTAATCTGTTTCCTGGCTTTAAGTTTTAAGCAAAGTTCCTTAGCATTTCTTTGATTTATTAAAGTGAAAACTGCTTTTCTTGAAATTATTAGCTGATCTTGCTATTGAAAGTAGTTAGATTATTTAAGAAATTGTGTGATCAATAAGATGTGGAGGAAAAGGAATGGAAAACAACTATAGACACCAGAGATAGTGTGGGAGGAGGTTGGGAAAGGGCAGAGGGTCAGAAATAGGGGTAAAACACACACACACACACACACACATACATATATACGAAACTAGAAATGGAAAATTATTGATGATAGCATGTATGATTAAGCCATTATGCAGTATATTCTGGATGGGAAATCACATTTTGTATGCTATGACAATGCTTAGAGAATTAATGTAAGTTAATTAATTTTAAAAAATGTTTTGGAAAAAAGCTCATAGAAAAACGTGTAATGGGAAAAGTATGAATCTCAAAAAGGTTTTGTACCAAAATAAATTCATACTTTAATTGTAAAATAAATAAATAAAATGCACTCTAGTTAAGGAGGAAGTGGTTAAGCAATAACCTAGTATGACTACTGCAGTTAACATAATATCTGGTAGCTTGAATTTTGTTCATGTGTACATAGACCAGTGTTGTAAAACTATCAGTCTAATTGGAGGTTTTTTTTGGCTATTGAGATCAAGGTAACACTAAAAGTTATTGCATCAAAGAGATCTACAAGAAAATATTTGTAACCACAACGGGTTGAAGAGCCCATTAACTCGCTTAGGAAATCTAGCTTGCAGCTTTGGCCCATATAATTTTCTTTCTTAGAAAGGCACCTATTTCAGGTCCAAATTATAATAAAGATAAATAAATAGATCATAATAGAATCACTAACACTGACATCCCAGCTTCAACCACCCCTCTCTGGACATCATGTTTGCCGTGATTTCATTCCACTAGACTACAGACTAGGTGATACCCATGCTGTGTAGGGCCCATGGAATGCTGAACTGAGGAATGGTGCTTCATATTACATATATGCATATGCAACTATGGGCTGGAGATTATACCAGGTGCTTTATATTTTATATCTCTTAGAGATTAAAGGTCTATTTTAAAACAAACCATTTAAACATCTTCATTATTCACCAAACAGGTTGAATTAAACATAAACATTTCATTAAAAGTCAACTTACTTTACAAATATTTGTAAGATGCCTTCTATGTGGTAGGCATTGCTGAAGATCACTTGAAATTTTATTTTGGAATCACCAAGTTAAAACAACTTCTTTAAAAATGTAAGAGATATATTTTATTTATACATCTATCTATCTATCTATCTATATATATATATATATATGTATATAGATAAATATATATAGTCTGTTTATTTAGTGGTGGCCTTTGGTATGTTACACTGTGCTGTAAATATCCAAAGGCCAAATGCAGCACATATTTACTTAGCCTTGACCTTTTGAATTTATTCTAGAGATCAGTTATGCAAATTAACTTTCATCCTAATATATATTATGATGTATATATAATATATAATATATATTATAGTATATATATAATTTATATAATATTATATAAATAATATATGTATATATATTATTATTATTATTATATATTATTATGTATATATATACATATATTATTTATATAATATTATATATAGAGAGACATATATATAGATATTTAAAATTCTATCTATCTTCTTTATCTAAGAAGAAGAGAAATTGAGCTAGATACCTTCTTAGGTATAAGTGTTATGGCTTTAAAAAATTATGAGTCTAAGGGTGTGGAGATGTTGTGGAGTCAAGGTGGTGTGGAGAGTAAGTCACTAGACTTTAATATAGTTGATTATGTCATTTGAATTCTGGACCTGGATGCTTGAAAATCACTGTGGATGCACATGTGCGTGCATGCCCAAAACCCCAAGAGGAGACTGAAGAAGGCACTGTGGCATGGTCATTCCCCCAAGGGGTGATTTTTCACTTTCTCTCTCTCTCTCTCTGGCGAGCACATGTACCCTGTAGCAAAACTATAAATAATAAAAAAAAAAGTTTATCAAATTCGATTTTTCCCTTGTAATATCTTAAATGATAACATACACAGCTAACATTGTATCTGTTAATAAAAATCTTTGTAGTTACAAAGAGCTTCACTATGGCAAAAAAGTAAAATACACTTAAGTAGCTACATCACGTGGCATATGAATGAACACTAAGCCCCTTCCCCAAGGAACACCCCATTCCCATCAAGCAGGATAGCAGATCAATAACTGAGGAAGGCATTTTTACAGGGAGGAAGTCATTTCCTATGTTAGAGTTATTATTTAGCAACAGGTTAAGAACATGGAAAAGGCCAATTTGTTTCATTTCATCAGGAAATAGAAATTCCTAATTCTCTGTCACATGATATCACTTACATAGATTGTTATATTTTGAGAATAGGAATAATCAGTGTCTCGATGAAACACTGTAAAAGGAATGAAGCAATCCAGTATCTGTAGTCTGCTTATTTAGTGGTGGCCTTTGGTACGTTACACTGTGCTGTAAATATCCAAAGGCCAATCGCAGCGTGTGTTTACTTAGCCTTGCCCTTTTGAGTTTGTTCTGGAGATCAGTTATGCAAATTAACTTTCATCCTAATAGCCAGGTTCAAATAATATTTCAAAGTGGTATCTACTTAAATGTGTACTATGGAAAATTAGTGTTTTCATGATTTAAGCATTTCTAATATGCATCTCATTATGTCTATATTTATGCACAATTACAAAGTTTGCATAAACACTTGTCAAAGAAATAAAACAATGAGGGGTCAGCAGGTGGCTTGGTGGTTAAGGGTGCTGGACTCTCACATGGCTGACTGTGGTTGGAGTCCCAGGCCTGGCGACTTTCTCTCTCTCTCTCTCTCTCTCTCTCTCTCTCTCTCTCTCTCTCATTCTATCCTTCTCTGGTCAAATTGAAATAAATAAATGAATGAATATATAAAGTTAAATAAAATAGTTTTTAAAAAAGAAATAAAACAATTAAATGCTATTTTAATACATAGGATTGCAACTGGTTAAAAGAAAGATTAACATGATGGAACATTAGGAAACCAACACTCATACACAGCCGGTGGGTGTGTAAACTGGTAAGACCTTTCCAGATTGTTTGGCAATCCATATTCAAAAGCTCTGAAACAAAGTATGTGCAATTTGACCCGTACTCAGATTTATCCTGAGGAAATAATCGGACTACAAGACAAACAACTACATACAAAGCTAGTTATTGCGTGGGGGGCAGGGATGGTGAATGTAGAGATTTCCCACTAACTATTGAAAAGTTAGGGCCTGAAGTCTCTGTGGTGGGATCCCCCTAACTGAATGTAACAAGAGGGAAGGCACCTCCTGGCTCCAGGTCCAGAAGAGTCAACCCAGCTGTGTCACCCATGAGAGGGGTGGAACTGTGACTACGGGGACTGTGCAAGGTGCAATGTCTCTGTGGGGACAGACGCCCACACAGAGTAGTTAAAGCCAGCAGTGGTTGTCTGGCTTGAAGCAGTAGATAAAGCAATGAGGTCAGTCTCCCTTACAGGGAATACTTAGGGGTGGGTAGGAGTTTTCCAAGTAAATGGAAGATTCAGGTGAGAAGATAATATGACCCAATTTGTATTACATACAGAGGAGATCAGGAGATATAAAATTGCATGTACGTTCCAGACTTTTCAATGTACAGTTGGCATTCACAGATGTAAAATTTTGAGAGTCAACTCTCTCTTTCATTCAACAAACATACTGAGCACCTACTATGAGCCAGAAATTACTCTAGACTATAAGGACACATTGGGGTCTATCATTCTATACTGAAACCTAATGTGTGATCAAATTTAAAATTTTTTTATGTATAGATCATATTACCCAGTTTTGAAATTACAAAACCTGAAAGAATTTACCAGCACCAGACCAGATCTCCAAGAAGTTCTTAAGGGAGTGCTATGTCAGTAAAATTAAATGCAGACACACAGAAATAAGAGTTCAAAAACTAAGAAAATGGGCAACTTAATTGTAGGGACAATGTTGAGATGAATATTATATCCGAGAATTCAATCTGGAAGATCGAACCTTAACAGAAGAAAGATTAAGTACATGAGACTGAACCGATGAAACAACATTCTGAGACTTGACTAAATTATTGCTGCTTTTCTCCTAAGCTTTGTTTTCCGGTTTTAATGGATTTTTGTCTTGTCTTGAGCTGTTGATAGGTGCGTGTACCTACTATTTGAACAGAATACTAACCTGTTTCTAGGCTTTAAGTTTCAAGGAAATATCATTACCAGTTCAAAACTACTCTTCTTGAAATTACCTGCTGAAAGTAGTTAGATTACTTATGATATTGTGTGGTCAACAAAATGTTGGAGAAAAAGGAATGGAAGACAACTGTATATAGCAGAGATAGTGTAATAAGAGAGTGGGAAAGGGCAGAGGGTCAAACATGGGGTAAAAAACATATATATACGTATACATATGTATGAAAGTAGAAACGGAATATTATTGATGATAACATTTTTGATTAAGCCACTATGCAGTTTTTTCTAGATGGGAAACCACATTTAGTACGTTGTGATGATGCTCAGGGAATGAGTGTTAAGTAATTAAAAAAAAAAGTTGCAGGAAACAAAAAACGGTAAAACTGTTCGTATCAATTTTTAAAAATGCATATTTGATGTCTGCAGTAAGCTATATAGCCCCAGCTGGGTACTACTTTATAATATGTTCATTCTACTCACTGGGGTTTATGCCTAAAGTCAGACTTGGGTTCATGTATAGGTATATATCAGCTGTGCTAGCTATTAGATATATTTAGACTAACTAAGTTCATTAGCAAATCAATTAAATGGGGGGGGGGGAGGGAAGGCATAGAAAGCAACCATGGATACCAGAGGCAATGTGGGAGGAGGGTGGGACATGGCAGAGGGTGAGAGATAAGGAATCAAGGATGGCAAAACAAAAAACAAAGTATACAAGATGTAAGAATTGAAAAATTATTTGCTGAAAACATGTATGTTGATGTGCTTGATTGAGCAAATACACAGTGTATTTTGGATGGAAAATTCATTTGTATGCTGTAATGATGTATAGTGAATTAATGTAAAAAATAAATAAATTTAAAGAGAAAAAAAAAGAAAAAAAAAAGCTAACAAAATAGCATTACTATTAAAATTCCAGATACTGTTATTGACCAAAATCTTTCTTAAAGAGTATGTAAATACAATGTCATTTATTCAAGTGTTGCATTGAGTTTTTTTAGATTTTTAAATATTTTTCTTATATGGTGCATGTGCTTGCCAGAGATAGAGAGAGGGAAGGAAAGTGAGAAAGCACTCCCAGGGGGGGTTGGCCACACTGAAACATCTTCGCCATTCTCCTTTTGGAATTTTGGTCATGTGCACACACACAGGGTCCAGGACTCAAATTGCAGAGTTGGCCATGTGCGATCCAGCTGCCTTAACCACCACACCATCTGCTGGCCCCAAGATTTTATATTTTCTATAAACACTTGTAGTTCATGCCTTGAACCTTAGAAAATAATTCAGGAATGCAAGTTTATTTTCTACACAATTGATAGCTTACTGGAGTGAAAATATGAGAGAACTTCAAAGAGATTGTGAAAAGATAGAATTCAATATGTTTATTTTTGTGCAAAAAAATTTTTTTAATTGGGTCAGCACACAGCATAGTGGTCAAAGTGGTTGAATCTCACACGGCCAACGGTGCAGTTCAAGTCCTGGACCTGGTTGCTTGAGAAACACTCTGGGTGCATGTGCAAGTATGCCCGAAATCTCAAAAGGAAGAGAGAGAGGGAGAAGTGATTGCAGCATAATCGTGCCCTATAGGGGGAGTGCTTTCTCATTTTCCCTTTCTTTCTCTGTCTCTCTCTGGCAAGCATGTGTGCCCTATGGCAATTGTTTTTAAAATGTAAAAATCCATGCATATTTTTTCATAATGTGCATTTTCCATGAAGGTTTTCTTTTCCTTTTTTTTCTTTTTTTTGTGAGAGTTTTTTGCTATAGGGCCCGTGCACTCACTAGAAAGACAGAGAGAGACAGAAAGCGAGAAACCACCCCCCAGAGGGGATGGCCATGTCACAATACCTTCTTCTCCATTCTCCTCTCGGGATCTTGGGCAGGTACGCATACGCGTTTGGCGTGAGTTTAAGCCACCGGGTCCGGGACTGGAACCACAGTCGGCTACATGGGAGTCCAATGACATAGCCATTACGCTAACTGCTGGTCCCTTCCATGAAGTTTTTGAAGGCTTCTTTCATTCTTATGATCAGAACTGACCATAAAAGAGATTTATGAACATATGATTATAGTTTCACATTATAATTTTTGTGTATTTAATATACAGTGATCAATGTGATAAATTATGCTTGTGTTTGTTTTAGAGCAAAGTTTATTTAGGCTTTCAAACACACTTAAAACAACTGCAATATATTTTTCCTCACATGCTTTAACTTGTGGGAAACTTAGAATCATATTCAATGCTCAATTTATAAGTTAACTTACTTCAGGTCTTTGCTTTTATTCCAGACTCAAAGATTTTCTTTAGGCAATCATACATCCTTTGTTTGTTTAAATCTCCTAATTGCATAGTTTTGCATTATGGTCAGCTTCCTGTGTGCTTTGTTAGGGAGTGTTGAAAAGACTGCTTGTCCTCCTCTCCTGACTACATTTCTCAGTGCACCCCCTAGGCTTGCTGTTGGGTGGAACAGGTGACTGAAATCTAGCCAAAGGGATTTAAGCAGATGTGATGCATGGGGACAAGAACCAATCAGGAAAACAAACATAAGGGTTTCCAACAAAGATTAATGTCTTCAGAAACCATCTGCCAATTCTAAAAATGTGAGAACAATAGGAAGAAATGATGTCACCAGACACCAGAACTGTGGAGAAAGTGGCTCCTGAGTTGGTGCTAGGACCACAGAGGAAACATCCTTGAGCTGGTGCTGGATGGAGCCGCCGGGAGGTAGAGGGGTGCCACAGAGCTCTGCCAGGACCATCGCAAAGAGACCTTCAGTGGGTCCTAGGACCACAGAGCAGGGACCTGAGGGCTGGGGCTAGAATTCAAGGAGAGGCTGTGCTCTTTGGGTAACAAAGACCCTCTTCCTGGGTCGACCCTATGGCCTACTTAGTGGTCAAGGGAATCAGATCCCATGTGACTGACCAAGGTTCAAGTGCCAGCCCTGGAGGCTTGAAAAACACACTGGGTGCATGGGAGTGCATGCCCCGAATCACAGCAAGATGCAGAAATGGAGGAGAAGGGAGTGCACTGTGACCATGCCCCACTGGGGGCGGGGTGCTTTCTCCTTCTGTCTGTTCTCTCTGTCTTCTCTGGAGAGCATATATGACTTCTGGTAAACTTGAAAAAAAAAAAAAAAAAGACATTCTTTCATAGCTGCTGCTGAAGACACTGATAGAATGAAGGATGAGTCCCTTTCTTCTCTATCATCCAAAATGAATTGTAAGAATATCAAAGTGATAGTCTAAAAAACATGAAAGGATTACAAGTGGAGATGTTAGGAAGGTTTATAAAGACAAGCTCTCTTGAGAGGTTCATGCCAAGTGCCAAGGAGAAGCTGGGAGTAAAGGGGCTTCTCTGCTTTTCTTTAAACCAAGAGAGTTGGCCTTCAGTGGGGTCAGTCCAAAGACTGATGTGGTTCTCTGCAGTTAGGGAGATCTAGAAGAATAGTACCTGATTCTTGATGGGAAAACACAGAGGGCAGAGACCTGCTGGCTAGCTGCTCTAATGGCAAGGGGAGAGGAGAGCTGCTGGGCATCCCATAATCCCTTCTCGGAGCTCAAGAGGATAAAAAGTTGAGGAGTGAATAAGATGCGGGCCACACATGTGAGAAAGAGCTAGCCCTGAGCTGCTTTAAATTCTGTCCAAGTTGGGCTACCTGGAAGGACCAGGTTCCAGAAAAACATCTGCATGAAAGAGACTATGTTATAGACATGATTGCGTGTAATACAGACCACAAATTAAAAAGCAGGAGCTGAGGTGGCAGAGTTCAATTATTGTTTCTATCAGTGGTTTCCTTTTTTTTGGAGAAGATTTTTTGCTATAGGGCGCGTGCGCTCGCCAGAAAGACACACAGAGAGAGACAGAAAGCGAGAAATCACTCCCTGGGGGGATGGCCACACCGCAATCCCTTCTCCTCCATTCTCCTCTCAGGACCTTGGGCATGCACGCACACGCGCCTGGCTTGAGTTTAAGCCACCCGGTCCAGGACTCCAGCCGCGGTCGACTACATGGGAGTTCAGCGATATAGCCATTATGCTAACTGCTGGTCCCACTGTCACTGGTTTCTCAACCAGGGATGATTTTTCCATCCCACAATATATTTGGCCATATCTGAAGATATTTTTGATGATAACAAATAGGGGCCAGGGTATGCTAACTGGCAATATGGGTAGAAGTTGGGTGTTCGCCTGACACCCTGTAAGGCATAAAACAACAATAATGATATGTCCCCAAATGTCGAGAGTGCTGTGTTGAGAATCTCTGCTCTGTATCAGAGAGAAAGAGAAAGAGCCAGTATTAAATACCGTCAAAGAAATTGATGTGGGGGCTGGCTCCCTACTCTAGTGGTTAAAGGAGTTGGATCCCACGTGCCTGACTTCAGTGCAATCCCAACCCTGAAGGCATGAAAAACACACCAGGCACATGTACATTCATCCCCATAGTCCTGACACAATGATAAAATGGAGGAGAAGGGATTGCGGCATGACCATGCCCTATTGAGGGGTGCTAACTATGTTCAAGTCCTGGACCCCACAGCTTGAAAACGATACTGGGCACATGTGTGTGCATGACCAAAATCCTGAGAAAAGAATGGAGGAGAAGGGATTGCTGTGTGACCATTCCCCTCAGGGAGTGATTTATCACTTTTCCTCTCTCTCCTTCTCTCTCTGACAAGTGCCCTTTGGTAAAATCCCTATCCCACTCTATTTTTCTGTAGCAAGCAAATATGCATGGTGACAATTTTTTTTAAAAAAATGATTGCAGGGGGTAGCAGTTGGCATAGTGGTTGGGCAATGGACTCCCACATGACCAACCATGGTTTGAGTCCTGGACCTAGAGATAAAAAATCACACAGAGTGCATGTGTGTGTTTGTGCCCAAAATCCCAGGAGGAAAACGGAAGAGAAAGTATTGTGGTATGATCATCCCCCTGGGGGGTGATTTCTTACTTTCCCTCTCCCTGTCTCTCTCTCTGTGTATGTCTCTCCAGTGAGCACATGTTAAAAAAAAAAATGTGGGGATCCAGCAGGTGGCATGGTGGTTAAGGTAGTATATCCCAATAACTAACTATGGTCACGTCCTGGACCCCACGGCTTGAAAATGATACTGGGCACATATGTATGCATGCCCAAAATCCTGAGAAAAGAACAGAGGAGAAGGGATTGCTATGTGACCATTCCCTTCAGGGAGTGATTTATCACTTTTCCCCTCTCTCTTTCTCTCTCTGAGAAGTGCATGCTCCCTTTGGCAAAATCTTAAAAATAAAAAGAAAAGAAAAAAGAATGATATAGGATAAGTCAGCAGGTGGCACAGAGGTTAAGGTGGCTGGATTCCATGTGTCCCATTGCTCAGTTAAAATCATGAACTAGGACCAGCAGGTGGTGTGGTGGTTAAAGGCACTGCACTCCCGCATGGCTGACCATGGATCAAATCCCAGACCTGGTGGCTAGCTCTCTCACTTTCTCTCTCTCTCTCTCTCTGTCCATCTCTGGTCAGATTTAAATAAATAAAGTTAAATAAAATAATTATTTCTTTTAAAAATCATGGACCTAGTGGTTTGAAAATCGTGCAAGACACAGGTACGTGCATGCCCAAAATACCGAGAGGAGAAAGGATTTCAGTGTGGCCGTCCCCATTGGGGGCTGATTTTTCACTTCTGCTTTCTTTGTCTTTGTCTCTCCTTGGCAATTACATGTGCCCTATAGCACAAATCTAAAACAGTGGGCATTGCAACATTATAGAAAGGAATCTATAATAGAAAAAAATTTAATACATGTGATGAGTACATTGAATAAGCAGGGTTTATGGAAGTGCATTAAAAGGAACCTTTACTTTTTTTTTTTTTTTGAGAGGTTTTTGCTATAGGGCACGTGCGCTCGCTAGACAGACAGAGAGAGACAGAGAGACAGAAAGTGAGAAATCACCCCCTGGGGGGGATGGCCACGCTGCAATCCCTTCTCCTCCGTTCTCCTCTCGGGATCTTGGGCACGCATGCACACGCGCCCGGCGTGAGTTTAAGCCACCGGGTCCGGGACTCGAACCGCGGTTGACTACGTGGGAGTCCAGAGACATAGCCATTACGCTAATTGCTGGTCCCAAGGAACCTTTACTTTTGTGTCACACTGTGAGCACAATCTGTCCTCTAGAAGAAATTCTTTCCTAATCCCTGGAAGGTTTTATTTTCTTAATCATTTTCAGGTAGTAAAATGTCATAATCACTTAATTTCACCAACACAGCCTCAGCGTAGAAATTAGAATGTTTAGTTTTATGTAATAATCATAACTATGATTTTGATTATTAGACTTTTGCCTGCCTTCTTGCTGACCTTTCGGCAGGTAGAAAGAGGGAAATAGATGGACAAATTCACTCTTTCACCACCATCTTCCCATCAGGGTTTAGGGGGCCAGGAAGAAAAGAGGATTGAAGGATAAAAGGTAAGGAAGACAGAAAATTTTTACTGACGGAACATCCAACTTGAATTCTTCTAATAACTTTATAACATTTTAAGGAGTTTTCTGCTTCTGTTAATATCTGTGGGGTTTGGGGTGGGCAGGTGGTGCAGTGGTTAAAGTGCTGGACTCCCACATGGAGGACCACGGTTCAAGTTCCAGACCAGGTGGCTTGCTTTTTCATTTTCCCTTTCTCTCTGTCTACCTGGTCAAATAAAAAAAAAATAATAATACTAGTAACAAAAAAAAATAACTCTTCTAAAAAAATCTGTGGGTTTTGCCCTTTACTCTTTTGATATGGTACTTACAAAAATGGATTTTTTTTAATGTTAAACCAAACTTGCATTTTTTTTGGATAAATCCCACTTGTTCCTGAGGTATAATCTTTTTGATATTTTGCTAGATTTAGCTTGCCAGTATTTTGTTAAGTTTATATATATATATATATATATATATATATATATTATTTATTTATTTCTTCTGAGAGACAGTTATTCCTAGTAGGGTCTCCATGCCGCAGTCCTCCCATGGGCCAGGAGGGATCATGGGCACACACATCCCTGGCATGCTCAGGGACATTCTAGGACACAAACCCAGGACCTTTCCTAGGTGTCCAATTGTGCTATCACTGAGCCACATCCTGGTCCCTTGGTGAGGATTTTTGTATCTGTATTTATCATATGATATTGGGCTATAGTTTTCCTGTGATGTCCTCGTCTGGTTTTCATGCCAGGATATTACTGGCTTCACGGCATTAATCAGAAAGTGCTCTCTCCAATTATTTTTGTTTGTTAGCTTGTTTTAAATAAAACTTGTAAAGAATTAGCAATAATTCCTCTTTAAATGTTTGATAGAAGTCACCAAAAAACCCCACCTGGGCCTGAGCTTTTCTTTGTAATATGTTATTTAAAAAAAAAAAAAATTACTTCTAACTCAATCTGTTACTATTACAGGTCTATTCAGATTTTCTATTTCTTTTTTGATTCAGTTCCCCTCCCCCCACAGGGTACATGTGCTCACCAGAGAGAAATGGAAAGACAGAGAAAGACAAAAGAAGAAAGTACCTCCAATGGAGTGTGGTCATACCACGGTCCCTTCTCTTCCATTTTCCACTCTGTTAGGATGTTTGGATATGCACACACACATGCCTGGCATGTTTTACAAGCCACTGGGTCTAGGATTTGAACCAAATGGTTGGTCATGTGGAATCTGGCTCCTTTAACTGCCAGGCCATAGGGTCAACTCTTGATGTGGTTTTGGTAGTTTGTATGTTTATAGAAATTTCTCTATTTATTCTAGATTATCTGTTTCATTAGCATACACTTTTTCATAATATTCACTCTTAATACTTAATGTTTTAGTATGGTCTATAGTAATGTCCTCTCTTCTTTTCCTGGGTTTAGTAATGGAGTCTTCTCTTTGTTTTTTTTTTTTTTTTTCTTACTGTAGCTAAATTTCTGTCAATTTTGTTGACCTTTCCAAAGAACCAATCTTGAGTTTTATTTATCCTTTCAATTTTTTTTCTATTTTCTAATTTATTTATCTCCATTCTAATCTTTATTATTTCCTTTCTTCTAATACCTTTTGGGTTAGTTTGGTCTTTACTTTTTAGAAAGTTAGGTTATACATTTGAGACACTTATCTTTTTATAAAGTTTAAAAAAAAAAACACACAGAGGTTTTTGCTATAGAGCATGTGTGCACTTGCCAGAAAGACAGACAGCAAGTGAGAAATCACCCCCTGGGGGTGGGGGATGGCCACACCGCAACCGCTTCTCCTCCAGTCTCCTCTCAGGATCTTGGGCACACATGAACACACGCCCTGCAGAAGTTTAAGCCATAATGGTTCCGTGGTCAGCTACATGGGAGTCCAGTGACATAGCCATTACACCAACTGCTGATCCCATTAAAGTTTGTTTTTGTTTATTTTATGAGTGTGAGGGAGAAAGAGAGGAAGACAAAGGCAGAGATCAACATCCCAACAGGGCACTATCATGATCCACCCTTAGCTTCAGCCAGCCCAGACTGTGTGCAGGTCCAGAGGACTCTGAGAAGTCTCCCAGACTTAAACCATCAACCTTCCCATGTGAATCTTCCTCACAGAGCATCACGTTTTACCACTGTGCCACTGCATACCCTCCCTCACCTTGTTTTTTGATAGAGGTTTTTTTGCCTTAGAGCATATGTGCCTGCGAGAGAGAGAGAGAGAGAGAGAGAGAGAGAGAGTGTGAGAAGGAAAGTGGGAAATCACCTCCCAAGGGAGATGGCCATGCCACAATCTCTTCTCTTTAGGCATGCATGTGCACATGATTTTCAAGCCACCAGGTTCGGGACTCAAATCACAGTCAGTCATGTGGGAGTTCAGCCACGTAACCTTCAGGCTATCTCATGGCCCTACCTTTTCTTTTTTTTAATGCAAGCATCACTGGTGTTAAGGAGGCTGAATCCCACATGTCCCATGATGCAGCTCGAGTACTAGACTAGGAGGCTTGAAAATCTTGCTTAACACATATGTCTGCATGCCCAAAATTCTGAGACGAGAAAGAATTGCAATGTGGCCATCCCCTCTAGGGTGTTGATTTCTTAATCTCTCTCTCTCTCTCTCTCTCTCTCTCTCTCTCTCTCTCTCTCCTGTGCTGTGAGCACACATACTTTTTTCTTTTTTTTTGGAGAGTTTTTTTTTTTTCTATAGGGCGCGTGCGCTCGCCAGAAAGAGAGAGATAGAGAGATAGAAAGTGAGAAATCACCCCCCAGGGGGGATGGCCACACCGCAATCCCTTCTCCTCCATTCTCCTCTCGGGATCTTGGGCACACACGCACATGCACCTGGCGTGAGTTTAAGCCACTGGGTCCGGGACGCGAACCGCGGTTGGCTACATGGGAGTCCAGCAACATAGCCATTACGCTAATTGCTAGTCCTAGCACACATACTTTATAGCAAACTAAGAAAACAAAACAAAACCAAAAAACCTTCTAAACATGGCTGGTAATGTAATCAATTGGTGAGTTTTTGTTTTCTTTCATTGCAAAGTATTTTCTAATTTCTCTTGTGATTTTTTTTGTTTTGATCCATTGCTTGTTTGTGAAAGTGCTGATTGATTTTTACAGATTTATGAATCTTCCTATTTTCCTTGTGTTATTGATTTCTAATTTCATTCCACTGTAGTCAGAGAAAATGTTTATGTGATTGGATTTCATTTACTTTGTATGATTTCTTCATTTATTGGCATTTCATTTGTGAACTAACATCTGGTCAATGTTCCATGTGCACTTGAGAGAGTATGTATTTTGCCATTGTCGGTGGAAAATTTGTTTGATCTGCTTAAGTTGCAATATGCTCATTTCTTCTAATTTTTTTTGTGAATTATTTGCTAGACTACTTTATTTATTATTGAAAGTAAGAAGGGCCAGCTGGTGGATAATAGTTAATGTGGCTGGATCCCATATGGCCATCTGTACAGTGTGAGTCCTGGGCCTGGCAGCTTGAAAACATGCCAGGTTCTCGTGTATACATTTCTCGAAATTCCAAAAGGAGGGAGAAATAAAAGAAAAGGGATTGTGGTATGAACATTACCTAGAGGGGGTGTTTCTCCTTTCCCTCTCTCTCTTTCTATCTTTCTCCAATGAGCACACATGCTTTCTGATAAACTAAAAAAAAAGGAAAAAAGAAACTAGGGTACTGGTTTTGCTTATCTTCTCTCTTGCTTTCTATTTTTTAATTTATTAATATCCATTTTAATCTTAATTATTTCCTTGCAATACCTATCCTTGTATCTAAGTCTTTTTATACAAGTCAGGTTATTTCCTAGATATCTAGAATTATTGAATCAAGAGTGTGAACATTTTTAAAAATAATTATTTATTTAATTATACCTATTATTTTAAAATTTTACCAGAGAGACAGAGAGAAATTGAGAGAGCAAGCTGTCAGGTCCAGGACTCAAACTGTAGTCAGCCATGTGAGAGTCCAGTGCATTAACCACCATGCCACCTGCTGGCCCTGAGTATGAACATTTTAAAAGATCTTTATATATATTGCTAAACCTGTGTTCTAGAAATGTTGAACTAGTTAGTAAATGCACTAGAAGCAGCTCATATTTTTCTAATAAATTACTATTTTTTTTAAGTTTTTTACCATAGGGCACGTGCACTCGCTGGAGAGAGAGAGAGACAGAGAGAAGAAAAGTGAGAAATAGCCCCACCCCTGCCCCCAGGGGGAATGGCCACACTGAAATTCCTTCTCCTCCATTCTCCTTCTGGAATTTTGGACACATACGCATGCACACACCCAACATGATTTTCAAGCCACCAAGTCTAGGACTTGAACTGTGTTTGGCCACATGGGAATCCAGCCACTGGCTGGCCCCATGAATTACTATTTTTATGTTAGAACAAAGTAGTCAAGGTAAGATTCTGAAAGGGATAAAGCAATGCTATATTATAAGGGATAGGTAAGTGAGGGATTTGATGCCCAAAGGCATCAGTCTCCTGTTACTATTATAACAAATTGCCACAAACTTAATGTCTTAAAATAAAACCAATGTGTTTTTTGTTTTGTTTTGTTTTTGAGAGATTTTTACTATAGGGCACATGCATGCGCCAGAAAGACAGAGAGAGACACAGAGACAGAAAGCGAGAAATCATCCCCTGGGGAGATGGCCATGCCACAATCCCTTCTCCATTCTCCTCTTGGGATCTTGAGCACACATTCACATGAGCCTGGTGTGAGTTTAAGCCACCGGGCCTGGGACTTGAACTGTGGTCGGCTACATGGGAGTCCAGTGACATAGCCATTATGCCTACTGCTGGTCCCCCAATGGTTTATTTTATAGTTCTAGGAGCTGGAAGTCCAAAATAAATTTAGGCCAGTGAGTGGCATGGTAGTTAAGGTGGCTGGATCCCACATGGCCAACTGCAGATTCAAGTCCCTGATCTGGTAGCTTGAAAAACATGCCGGGTGTGCTTGCATGTGTTCCCAAACATCCTGCGAGGAGAATGGAGGAGAAGGGATTGCAGTATGGCCAACTCCTGGGGGGTGGGACAGTAGGAGGGGAAAAGGAGGTTATTTCTCAATCTCTTGCTGTACCTCTCTCTCTCTCTCTTCCTCGCCTTCTCTCTGTCTCTTTCTTTCGTGAGCACACGTGCCCTATAGAAAATAAACAAAAATAAATTGTATTGGGCTAAAGTTGAAGGGTTTATCAGACAGCTTCTTCTATGGAGCTCTTACAGGAGCATTCACTTCCTTGCGTTTTCCAGCTTCTCACCTTGCCCTTGGACTCATGCCCCTTCATCATCTAAGCTTGTCCCTCTAGTCTCTATTTCTATCATCACATTACCTTCTCCCCTGACTGTGACTTTTCCGGAGTCCCTTCATAACATCTGTTGTAATCACATCAGGCCCATCTGAGAATCCAAAAGAGAGACTTTCATCTCAATATCCCTTTGCGATATGAAGTGATGTTCATGGGTTCCAGGAATTAAGGCATGACTATGTTTGTGGGTCATTCTTCAGCACACCACACAAACCTTTAATAGATACTCTATCCATTTCTTTGCAAGTAAAAAGCTCTGACTTATTTTTTAGTTGTAGATCAATCAGATGACATGAAATTACAACTAATGACATTACAATTTACTTGTGTTTATTGATGACACTACCAGGGAAAAAAAGCATACATTAGAATGAGATAACTTTGTCTGCAGCCATGAGCCAAAGAGTTTGTAGACAACCAAATATGTAGCAAAGTGGGACACTTATGAAGTCTTATCCATAAAGACCCTCTAGATCACAGCATCGAGGGAGAAGGTTTCAAACTATGGTTTTTGTACAGACTTTTGCCATACATAATACTAAGCATGTTATCAGCAGTGTGCCATAATTTTGGATTTCTATAGCTGAATATCTATAAATTGAGAACTGCTGGTAATTGGAAAATTACGAATTCAATTTTTTTTTCTTTTCACTCCCTCTCTCCCTCTCCCTCTCTATCTGCCTTTCTTTGAAAGACAGGGTCTTGTGTCCTGATCATCTTGCTTCAGCCTCCCAGCTGGGACTATCCGTATGTGCCACTGTGCCCAGTTTCTTATTTAAACAGTCTCTCTGTATTGCCCAGGCCAGCCATAAGCTCATGATCCTCTTGCCTCAGTCTTCTAGTAGTGGCTTAGGCCAATGTACCCAGTTTTTAGGTCAGCCAGGAGTGAAACCCAGGCCTCTCGTGTGACCTTAGCCTACTGAACAGCAATGTCTTAACAGTACATGCGAGAACTGGCAGGCGGCGTGGTAGTTGAGGCTCTGGACTTCCACATGCCCAGCTGTGGTTCGAGTCTCAGACCTGGCTGTTGTTTTCTCATTTTCCCTATCTCTCTCTCTGGTCAGATTGAAAAATAATAATAAATAAAATTCAATAAATAATTATTTTTTAAAAAATAGAAAAGGAATAAAGAAAAAGCCCAGAACAAAACAGTACATATCATTGTAGCTGGGCCTGATCCAAATTTCTTTCTTTTCTTTTTTTAGAGAGATTTTTGCTTTTGGGCGCATGTGCTCACTGGAGTGACAGAGACAGACAGACAGAAAGCTACAAATCTCCCCCCCCCCCCCCAGGGGGTTGACCCTGCCACAGTCCTTTCTCCTCCATTCTCCTTTCAAGATCTTGGGCATGCACACACATGTGCCCAGCATGAGTTTTAAGCGTATAGGTCTGGGACTCAAACTGCAATCAACTGCATGGGAGTCCAGTGACGTAACCATTATGCCATCTAATGGTCCCAAAATTTCTTAAAGTATTATAAATCAGAGGTCAGCAGATGGCATAATGATTACATTGCTGGACTACCACATGGGTGACCGCAGTTCAAGTCCCAGACCCAGTGGCTTGAAACTCACTCTGGACATGTGTGTGTGCATGCCCAAGATCTTGAGAGGAGAACATGAAAGAAGGGATGGTGACGTGGCCATCCCCTCTGGGGGGTGATTTCTCACCTTCCATCTCACTGTCTGTCTCTTCAGCAAGTGCACGTGCTACAGGGCAACAACAATAAAAGAAGTATTATAAATTAGTGACTCACAAACCATGGTTCAGCCCTCTCCAGTTATTTCCAAGAAACTCACAATTAAAAGGGTTTTATATACATGGCTATCAAATATTTATAGTAGATAATTGTTTATGTCATTTAGCATAAGTAAATTATTTTCCATAATATTTAATAGAGGTCACCTCCTTAGCATTGATTCGTCATCCTAGTCTCGCAGTTAGTTGATCTATTTCATTAATCAGTAGTGACGTGACAAGGAGATTGACTGGAGGAAATAAATGACACCTTGAAATGATAAGAAGGATTAAAAGTTTCAGAACGAGTGGATTCAAAAAAATTAAAATTGAAAAGATGATTTATTAATTCTACTGTAGCACCACCTAGTGGAAATTTAGAATAAATCACTGGTTTTTCTTTTCCTTTTTTTCAATTGCCAGAAGGTGCCTGCATTTGCCAGAGAGAGAGAGAGAGAGAGAGAAAGCACCAATGGGACATGGTCACACTACAATCACTTCTCCATTTCTCTACCCTGTTGGGATTCCAGGCACGCACTTACATGTACCAGAGTATTTTTCAAACTTCCAAGTCTGAGATTGGAACCATGCCAGCTATGTGGAATTCAGCCCCCTTAACCACTAGGCAATGAGGCTGTTCCACAAACTGGTATCTTTTTCATAGTTTATAAATCTGTCCACGATAGCATCATTTTTCCAGTCTGAAGGTTAGAATTTTCTAAATTATTTTTAACTCTTCTCTCTACTGTAGTCATATCTTAGTCCATTCAGGCTGCTATAACAAAGTACCACAGACTGGGTGGCTAATAACCAACAGAAACTTATTTCTTATAGTTCCGGAGGTTGGAAGTCCAAGATCAAGGTGCCTGGGTGAGGACTCATTTGTGAGCTGGAGACTGCTGGCTTCCTGCTGCACTTGCACATGGCGGAAGGAATGAGTGTGCTCTCTGGGCTCTTGGGTAAGGGCACTGATCCCATTCTTGAGAACTCCACTCTCCTGTCCTAATCACCTCCCGAAGGCCCTACCCCTTCATTCCCTCACCCTGGCAGTAAGGATTTCAACAAGTGAGTGGATGGGAGCAGAGTGGGGGCGACACAAACTCCTGGTCTACTGTAATCCTTTCATATCACTACTTTATCATTGGGTCCTATCATTTGTTTCTTCAAAATAAATGCCTCTGTCATTTCCCATGTCTTAGTTTTTTCTCCCCTGCCTTAAGCAAGTTCCTCTTAGTCCTCAAGCATGGTGATACCATCTAACTTTTCTCTCAGCCTCCAGTAGTCCCCAATGGAATTTTTTTCACCTTAAAAGATATTTGTGTAACTTTGGGATTGACGTCAGACACAGAGAAATGAACTGTATTCCAATGAAAATGTAGGTTTTACAAGTTTTTAAACATGTGAAAAAAGCCCAATGATAGCATCATTTAGAAAAATGTAGGCATGCGGGGCAAAAACAGGATCTCCAAGAGCAGAATTACACAATGAAAGAATTTCAAAGCAAACTGAGCAGATTGTATAATCAAAACCATTCATTCTCTAGATGAGGATACCAGGACCTGTGAGAATGAGTAATATTTCCAAGGATATAGCTAATTATTACACACATATGCTTATAAATTATGTGTATTATAAAAAATATATATATAAATATTCTGTGGCCTGGCAGATGGTGTGGTGGTTAAGGTTGCTGGACTCCCACATGGCCGACTGTGGTTTGAGTCCTAGACCTGGCAGCTTGCTGTCTGACTTTCTCTCTCTCTCTGTCCTTCTCTGGTCAAATTAAAATAAGTGAATAAATGAAGTTAAATAAAATAATTCTTTGAAAAATATATACGTAAATATTTTATAAGTTTGATATAAAAAGAAATAAACTATTTTAAAATTATTTTATCAAGGCTATGAAAATCATTTTTATTATTACTATTAAGAATATTTTTCTCGAGTGCTAAGTGAACATGCATAATCACTTTTAAAATGTTTGTGTGGGCCCAGTCTCTGTGTTATAGTCAGTAGTATAACAGACTGTGGAGCTGGAAGCCACTTGCCAGCTGTGGTTCAAATCCCTGTCCTGGTCAGCTGAAAACATGCCAGGCTTATCATGTGGTCAGGATCTTGGCTGACTGGAGGACTGAAAGAAAGGGATTACAGCATGACCAAACCTTGTGAAAAACATCACTTTCTCTTTCTCTCATGCATGTGCTTACGTGCTATCATGACTGTTTTTTAAAGAATTATTTAATTTTAATTATGATTTTTAAAAAATTTTCCATAGGACACATGTACTATAAAGGCAGAGAGAGGCAGAGAGAGACAGGGAAAGTGAGAAAGCAAGCTGCCAGGTCCAGGATCTGAATCGCCATCGGCCATGTGTGAGTCCAGTGCCTTGACCACCACATCACCTGCTGGCTCCTATCATGAATTTTTTTTGGAGAGGTTTTTGCTTTAGGGTGTTTGCGCTCTTCAGAAAGACAGAGAGAGACAGACAAAAAGCAAGAAATCATCCCCCAGGGAGGATGGCCACACTGCAATCCCTTCTCCTCCATTCCCCTCTCAGGATCTTGGGCACGCAAGCACACACACCTGACATGAGTTTAAGCCACTGGATCTGGGACTCGAAACGCTGTTGAAGGGAGTCCAGCAACATAGCCATTACGCCAACTACTGGTCCCATGATTTTTTTTAAAATAGATTTTGTTTTATCACTTTTTTTTTTTTCGCTATAGGGCGCATGCGCTCACCAGACAGACAGAGAGAGACATAGAGACAGAAAGTGAGAAATCACCCCCCAGGGGGGATGGTCACGCCGCAATCCCTTCTCCTCCATTCTCCTCTTGGGATCCTGGGCACGCACGCACATGCGCCCGGCGTGAGTTGTAAGCCACCGGGTCCGAGACGCGAACCGTGGTAGACTATGTGGGAGTCCAGCGACATAGCCATTACGCCAACTGCTGGTTCCCTGTTTTATCACTTTTTGATACACCAATTCAAAAGTTGAGTTTTAAGTTCAGCTATTTTGATATTTCACAATAAATAAAATAGTGCCTCTCCAAAATATGGTGCTGTAATGATCATTTTTCAATTTCATAAGTTGTTGTAAAGTTTTTTGTTTTTTGTTAATTTGGTTGGCTGGTTTGGTTTTTTAAATTTGTTATAGGGCATGAGCACTTGCTGGAGAGAGAGAGAGAGAGAGAACAGAGAGAGAGAGAGAGAGAGAGAGAGAGAGAGCACGCCTCCCACCTCCCATCCCCCCGAGAGAATGACCATGCCACAATCCCTTTTCCTCCATCCTCCTGCTAGGATTCTGAGCACATGTACATGCACCAGCATGTTTTTCAGTCACCAGGTCCAGGACTCAAACCACAGAGTGGGTCATGTGAGATCCAGCTGCCTTAATCACCACGCCACCTGGCTGGCCCTATTCTAATGTTTTTATTGAAAATCAATTAGTAAATTTCTACCCCGTCGAACGTTCTTGACAAGTGATTGGAAAGTGCTGTACATTCAAATCTGAAAAAGTATTTGAGTCCCACTGAAGTGCTTCATTTTAAAGCGGAAAACTTGGGGCAGTTTTACAACACAGTGCTAATTTGCCGCTCAAAGAGAAGCCTGATCCCACATGGCGATTACAATTTAAATCCCTGTGTCAGTCAGCCTGAAATACACTAGACAGGTGTGCAAGTGCACAAGAGTCAACAAGTGGTGTGATGGTTAAGGCACTGGACCGATCCTGGTTTGAGCCCTGTACCTAGTGACTTGAAAATCATTCCAGGGGTGCGTGCGTGTGTGCCCAAAATCCCAGAAGGAGAATGGAGGAGAAGGAATTGCAGCGTCGCCATCCTGCCTGGGGGATGATTTCTCATTTTCCCTCTCACTATCTCTCTTTGGCAAGAGCATGTAACCTATCCAAAAATCTTTTCAAAATAAATAAATGGTATTAAAAATATAGTAAATAAAATTAGGTAGAAGATAGTGGTATGGTGATTAAGGCACTGGACTCCCACATGGCTGACTGCGGTTTGTATCCTGGACCTGGTGGCTTGCTTTCTCACTTTCCCTCTTTCTTCTCTTTCTCTGGCCAAATTAAAAAATAATAATAAATTAAATTAAATTATTATTATTACTTTTAAGTAGAAGACAGAGGGCCAGCTCTACTGATTAAGCTCTATGCAAAGGACACCAACATGGCTGACTGGGGTTTGAATCCTGGCCCTGGCAGCCACACAGCAGGAGTGTGAGAGTGGGTGCCCAGGATCCTTCTGGGATACAGAAATGGAGAAAAAAGGTATGTGGCATGACCAGACCCTGACTGGGGTGATTTATCTCTCTCTCTCTTTTGTTTAATCTCTAGCACATGCAGATTCACATGCCCTCAATCTGTTTCTCAGTTTCCTAAGTGTGTGGAGATATGAGAATTTTTATAGGTGATATATTCATATAAATTTCAAAATTAAAATTGTATGATGATCTTCAAATAATTGTTGTCAAATTAATTTTTTTCTTTAAAAAAAAACCCCTATTTTTGTGGATGAGCCCATGGTCTGGTGCTTAAGGCAGCTGGATCCCACATGCCCACCTATGTGGTTTGAGTTCTGGATCCAGTAGCTTGAGAAACACTTCAGCTACATGTGCACGTGTGCCCAAAATTCTGACGGGAGGGAGAGTTGGAGGAGAAGGGATTGCGGTGCAGTTATCCCCCACTCTGGAGGGTGCTTTCTCATTTTTCCTCTCTCTTTTTCTCTCTCTCTCCAGTGAGTGCATACAACCTCTGGCAAATTAAAACAAAACTACTTTTGTATTTATTGTTAAAATGCCATATGAACTGAGGGATTAACTGCAAGTGCTTTTAAGTATCCACTAGGTGGAGTAATATTAACGATCACATCAAAATAAAGGTCAGCAAAGTAGGAACTATTTTTTTTCCACTTTTTATTGAAGGTTAATATACACACTCTGTGTATAAACAATTTACTCCAAATGGATAACATATCTAAATATTTGAGCTGAGACTATGAAATTTTATAAGAAAACAGAAAAAAATATCTGTGATCTTGGTTTATGCAAAGGTTTCTTAGATAGGACACAATAAATGTGAACCATTGAAGATAAAAGTGTATAGAAGATGCCTATTTCCTCCCAATCTCATCAAAAAAACACACAGAATGTTTGGCTCTTTGCAATCTGGCAAGGAAATGACATCACAGAACAGACACATCCCCTGATGTACTCACGGATTACTCACCCAAGAATCTCCACACAGTTTTACACCTCTGTGCTTGGAATGCCCTCAACCCCATCTTTATCTTGGTGAACTTTTGCTTATCTTTCAAAACTCTCCCACTCTCACCACCTTTGTGAAGCTTTTATGGTTCTCTTAGATTAAGATAATATTGCTACCCTCTGAACTACTGTTGTATTATACTTTGTGTCTACAACCCTCCATTTCATGGTGAATTACAATGCTTGTTCTTTCCCAATTCACTGTGAGCTCCTGGCCACATTGGAGGGTTAATCTAAGTTCCATAAAACAAGGGCTGCAATTCATTCTACTCTATCCTCAGGAGCTAGAATGGTGTCCTGCAGAAAATAACACTACAATAAATGGGTACCGAACTGAAAGAAATGGTCAGTGCAGAAACAAGCATGTTTCTGTAAATACATGTACATGCATGAATGCACATCTATGGAAGACATTTTCTGATGAATAAATCTGTCTAACGGCATCATTGCGTATCTATTGGTGATTTGTTTTCAAACCTTTCCCCCTGAGAACTCCCATTTTAGAAACTGAAATTTATGTCATTTGACAAATAGTTCAGTATGATCCAGAAAAAGCCCTGTGGAGTAAGAGGGTTGAGCAAACTCATGTTATGCTGAAATCCACTTGTTCATAATGAATATAAATGAAAAGATCGTCTGAAATGCTGGCATGAAAGAAGTGTTTTACCTTCTGTGACACCTAGAGGCAGGGTAAATGTTTCTGGTGACCTTTTTAGACAAGATATGAGGAATGAGAGAATGTGCAGCAGGTATCCCAACGTGAATACTGGTATCCTGGAGTGTGCCAGAGAAGTGCTGTCCACACCTAGTCTGGGCACTTCTGCTTCTATTCTAAAAACATTATAAAATACCTTATATCAGAGTCCCTCATCTACATTAAGCACAAATCTGAACACTTCCCCAGGAAAAGTCCTCGCTTTCTACTCATCAAAGAGTAGACAGGTGTAATGCCTGGAAATAAACTTTATTCACCAACACCTCACAAACTCATAATGCAAAAGACGAATATTTTATTTGCATCCATGCTCAGCACAGAGATTTCTGCAAAATTTGTGGATAACAGTTTAGCAAAGGCAAGAAGTTTTGTGGGTTTTTTTGTTTTTGTTTGCTTGTTTGTTTGTTTTCCTTTTATGAGAGAAGGAGAGAAAGAATGTTGGACAGGGAGCAAAACAGACATAGATATTTTTGACAGGGTCTTGCCATGTTGCATTCTTCCTGCTCCAGCCTCCGAATTAGATCACAGGCGTGTGTAATCACCTGTCATGCTCTGATTGGCCTGGGCACTGAAACTGGGCTTCCCATGGGGCCCCCAACTTCCTATGTACAACACACAGCTGGACTGAGAGGCATTTATTTAAGATCCATGGCCACCCTAAAGAATCAATACAGAGGTGGAGGTCAGAGAATAGGTGGTGGTGTAGTAAGATGTGATACTCTGCGAGGCTGACCCATATGGAAAGGTTCTGCGGTCATGTCCACAGACCTTGCTGAGTACAACAGGCATGCACGTACCCAAACCTGGGACTGGCTGAGACTTGGGGTGGATCATGGAGTTGAGATTCTGTTGGGGATGCTGTCTCTTCAATTCTGTCTCTTTCTCATGCTCATGAAAGAAAAACATAATTAAAAAAAAAAAAAGATTAATACAGGAGTCAGCAGGTGGTATGGTAGTTAAGATGTTGAACTCTCACATGACTGACCACAGTTCGAGTCCCAGACCTGGTGGCTTGCTTTCTCACTTTCCCTATCTCTCTGGTGAGTGCACATGCCCTATAGCAAATTAAATAATAATAATAATAATTAATACACAAAATAAAATAAGTAATTCTTTAAAAGAAAGAATCAGGACCAGCAGGTGGCATGGTGGTTAAGGTCCTGGACTCTCCCATGGTTGACCATGGTTTGAATCCAGACCTGGTGGTTTGCTTCCTCACATTCATTTTCTCTCCCTCTGTCTCTCTCTGATCAAATTAAAAAATAGTAATAACCATAAATAAATAAATAAATAAATAAATAATTCTTTTTAAAAAAAGAGAAGTGGATACATGTCAGATGACAAAGATCTGGCAATAGTGGATACATGACAAAGTGGCAATAGTTCTAAGTAATAATTTGTGCAGAGACCTAAAGTGAAAAACATGTCAGGTAAGAATTTAGGGGAGGCATGAAAAGCACAGTTTGACAGCAGTTAAGAAATAGAAAAAAATAATGCTAAAACTATCAATTCAGAAATGCAGGCTTAATTTATTTAGATTTTGGAGAGGTGAATGACATAAATGAGTTGTTCTTTAATCAGAGGCAGGAATATCAGTTTAGCTACAACTAAACATCAGGAGGGGGAAAAGGCACGTTTTAACTGACCTTCAAAAGTGTTCCTTAGTTATTCTTAGCTGTCTCTCCCAGATTCACATCAATTTACTTGATCTTCTATATGTTCCTCTAAAATCTTATCAAAAGCACCCTCTCCTTAATCAAATCACTAATTTCAAATCATATGCATATGTTCACTCCTGCCATTCTCCCAATATAGTGTTTATCTCGAGGACTGTGAAAATTTGACTCTTGTTTTTATTTGCTTATTTATGGTTCCTGGTTTTCTATAAAGAGTGGAAAATGTTTAATAATGCAAACATACTTTTGTAATAAAATGTTTATAAGTACCCTGGATCACACTCTTTAAGACTCCTATTTTTGCTTAAAGTTCATTTTATTTATTTCTTCCATGAGCAAGAGAGCACCCCAACAAGGTCTTGACTGCAACCCAGCCCTAGCCTCGCCCAGCCCAGATCATGGACATGGGCATGCCTGGTATGCCCACATGCTCAGGGAGGTCTCTGATGTGGACCTGTTATCGTCTCACTTGAGTCAGCCTTGCTGTGTCATGTTTACTGCTACACCACTGCACCACTGTCTGGCCCCCCAAGATTCTTTTGTATAAAGCATATGTGCTATTTTTACATACTCAGATATCATGCCTACTCTTCTGCAATCTATTGATACTAATTATTGGGCATGTAGATTGCCCTAATTTTTTGAGCTGACACATAGTTAAGAGTAGTTAAATTAGATGAAAGTAAATAATATTAGAAAGTACAGTCTGGACCAGCTTCATGGTCTGCTGATTGAGGGAGTCAGATCCCACATGGCCAATGATGCGACTTGAGTCCTGGCCCAGCAGACTGAGAAACGTGCTGGTGCACGTGTGTACATGCCTAAGATTCCAAAAGGAGGGCGCGATGGAGGCGAGATTGCAATGTGACCATTGTCCATGGAGTGATGCTTTCCCCTCTCCTCTCTCTCCTTCTATTTCTTTCTTTCTCTCATTTCTCTGGCAAGCACCTGTACCCTCCAGCAAAAATTTAAAAAAGCACAATCTTGCTACTAAAAAAAAAAAAAATGGGCCACAATACAAAAAAATACATAAAACATTCCAAAGCCATCACCATGATCCAAATGGCACATTAACTAAGTTGTTTTCTTCCACCTTTGGCCAAATTGTTTTCAACCACATAGTAATAACACGTATGTGCTGAGTAATATGGTACTAAGGAAGATAGCAAAAATGGAATAATTAATCCTTATCCTCAAGGAGCTTAAAGGATGCAGTAAAGGACTCTCAGGGCACTATAGGAACACAGAGAATGGTAGCCTATCCTGTTGAGAGGATCGAGGATGATATCCTTGAATATGTTCTTGCAGCCAGTAACATAATGAGCCCCGAGAGATGAGTGTGATTTGGGCAGAGTACTGGTTAAGGAGAATAGGTGAAAGTGTAAAGGGATTGCCAGGCAGAGGCTATAACTTTGCAAAGATACAGAGTGAAGAGTGAGTATGGTACACTGAGAGACTTCTAAGTGACATGGGGGTTCTTTAAAAAGTCCTGTGGAAAATATGTATAATAAAAAAACTAGGGACCAGCAGTTAGCATAATGGCTATGTCGCTGGACTCCCATGTAGTCGACCGCGGTTCGAGTCCCGGACCTGGTGGCTTTTCACGCCGGGCGCGTGTGCGTGCGTGCCCAAGATCCCGAGAGGAGAATGGAGGAGAAGGGATTGCGGCGTGGCCATCCCCCCTGGGGGGTGATTTCTCGCTTTCTGTCTCTCTGTCTCTCTCTGTCTGTCTGGCGAGCGCATATAGCAAAAACCTCTCCATCTATGCATAGATTTCATTCCTTTTTTTTTTTTTTTGCAAACAAAATAAATGCTTACTTTAATTCCATTTTTGATGTCCCCTTGTGTTTTTGTGGCCAGAAGGTAGACACATATGTGTAGGTGAGTCGGTGGGAGTTAGAGGAAGAAAACAAGACCATAGGTTTATAGAGTGAGTATACTCAATATGGGTGTCCTAGAGTGGGGGAAAATTACAATTTTATTTTTATTTTTAGTTTAGAGTTTTAAAATTTCTTCTTATGAAGAAGATTGAGATGCAGTGACATGGCAACGCAACACTCTACAAGGCTGATCTACATGGGAAGGCCCTGGGTTGACACCTGGAGTCCCTGCCCCCCGCCCCCGCGACCCGTGAAGGCACTGAAGTATGTGCATGCTGTGATCTGCAGCTGGCTGAAGCTGTGTGTGGATTGTAATGTGAAGACACTATTGGGGATGCCTGTCTCTCTATCTCTCTGTCTCTGCCTCTCACATTCATGAAAGAAAGAAAGAAACAGATTTTTTAAAATTTCTACTTGACTTAGAAGTGGCTTCTCAACTCCTTCTTGGAATGCTGCCTGGTTTGGCCTGTCTGCCTCCACTCCAGCTCCATTGTATCCATCAGGGTGACCCAGAAGTCCTACGAGGTGTTCACCTCTGGTGCCTGGCCTACCTTTACCAGCTCCTTGTACACAAGCACACCCTGTGCCTGCATCAGCTCCTTGAGCTTCTCCCAGGTGAGCAGCAGCAGCAGCAGCTTCCAGGGTGGCCTGGGCAACCGACATGTGGCTGGATCTGTTTACAGTGGTACCAGTGGTGCCAGGGGCCTCAAAACCATCATGGTGAACCAGAGCACCCTTAAGCTGGAGGTGAACCCCAACCCCAACATCCAGGCCAGATGCACCCAAGAGAAGGAGCAGATCAAGACCCTCAGCAACAAGTTCGCCTTCTTCACCGACAAGGTGTGGTTCCTGGAGCAGCAGAACAAGATGCTGGAGACCAAGTGGAGCCTCCTGCAGCAGCAGAAGACAGCTCAGAGCAAGATGGACAACGTGTTCCAGAGCTGTATCAACAACCTGAGGTGGCATCTGGACACCTTGGCCAGGAGGAGCTGAAGCTGGAGGTAGAGCTTGGCAACATGCAGGGGCTGGTGGAGGACTTCAAGAATAAGTACAGGATGAGATTAATGAGCATAGAGATTGAGAATGAAATTCAAATCGAGAAGGATGTGGATGAAGCTTACTTGAACAAAGTAGAGCAAGAGTCTTGCCTGGAAGAGCTGACTATGAGATCAGCTTCCTCAGGCAGCTGTGTGAAGAGGAGATTCCCGAGATGCAGTCCCAGATCTCGGACATCTCCACAGTCCTGTCCGCGGACAACAGTCGCTCCCTGGCCATGGACAGCATCATCGCTGACGTCTGCGCCTAGTAGGAGGAACTAGACAACCGAAGCCGGGCCGAGGCTGAGAGCATGTACCAGATCTAGTCTGAGAAGCTGCCGACGCTGGCTGGGAAGTGTAGGGATGACCCGCGTTGCAGGAAGGCCAAGATCTTTGAGATAAACTGGAACATTAGCCGGCTCCAGGCTGAGATGAGGGCCTCAAGGGCCAGAAAGCGTCCCTGGAGGCCACCATTGCTGATGCTGAGCCATGTGGGGAGGTGGCCATTAAGGACACCAAGGCCCAGATGGCCAAGCTGGAGGGCGCCCTGCAGCAGGCCAAGTAGGATGTGGCCGGCAGCTGCGAGAGTACCAGGAGCTCATGGCAAGCTGGCCTTCGACATCAAGGTGGTCATCTGCCACAAGCTGCTGGAGAGCAGAAAGAGCCACCTGGAGATGCAGGGGTTCTGAGATGCAGAACACGAGTATCCATAGGAACACCACCAGTGTCTACTCAGGTGGGCTGACCTCTCTCTTTGGGGGCCTCACGAGGCCCGGCCTCACCCCTAGCCTAAGCTCCTTTCAGTCCCGCTCTGTCCCTGGTGGAGGCTCCAGCTCCTTCAGCAGTACCAGCCCCACGAAGGCCATGGTTGTGAAAATTGAGACACGTGATGGGAAGCTGAATTGGTGTCCAATTCCTCTGGTGTCCTGCCCAAGTGAACAACCACTGCAGCCTCTCTTGGCCTTCCCTTTTCCTGTGGCTATGCCAGGTGGGCGAAGCAGGCATTCAGGGGAGTGTAGGACAGAAAACTCACCTGAGGCTTGGCAGCCCATCCTGAGCTCTGCTGCTTAGCCCCTCCTCCCTTTGGCCCATGCTCCGAACTAATAACCAATTCAATTGTCTTTTGTCTTTTCCAGTAAAGCCTCAGCTGGATCTGCCAACCTAAAAAAAAAAAAAAATTCTTATCATGACAGTGGAGATATTTAGAAGTGAGACAGACAGGGCTTATTAAACCAACATTTTGAGGAACACAGAGAAAAGAGAACAGAAATGAAAGAAAGAAGAAGATGGATCCCTTGTGAGGTAATAATAATTTATTAGTTTAGCAGGTCAGCCTGTGGTATGGTGGTTAAAGCGTCACATGGCTGACTGAAGGATTCCAGTCACCAACCAAGCAGCTTGAGAAACATGGTGGGTATGTGTACACGTGTGCCTAAAATCCCAAAAGGAGGGGAGGAATGGAAGAGAAGGGATTGTGGTGTGACCATTCCCTGTGTTGGGGGTGTACATTCTCACTTTTTCTCTGTGTGTCTCTCTCTCTTTGTCTGTCTCACACACTATAGGGCAAATTAAAACAGTAAGTTAGTCCAGGGCTAGCCTCATAGTCTGGTGGAGAGGCAGCCAGATCCCACATGACAGAATGCAGTTTGAACCTTGACTCAGGTGACTTGAGAAACATACCAGGTGTGTGTACATGTGTGTCCAAATCATGACAGGATGGAGAAATAGAAGAAAAGAGATCGTGGCATGACTTTGCTCAACTAGGGGGATGCTTTTTCCATCTCTCTCTCTCCTTCTCTCTCTGGCAAGCCACAAGTGCCCCTTGGTAAGAAAAAATAATAATAAAGAAATTAGTTCAGTAATATTACAGGATACATATTCTTACATAGGCCGTGGTTCTTAACATTGATTTAATAGAAGAATGCATTTTAAGTTTTCATTTCCAGTCCACACAGAGATAAAACAATAAATGTGTTAGTGGAGACCACTGACCTATAGGTAAAACAAATGAGCACTTTCTAATCAATAGAAACATTTGGGGTTCAGTGAGTGGTGTGATGGTTGAGGTGATGGATTCTCACATGGCAATCTGCTGTTTGAGTCCTGGACCTGATGGTTTGCTTTCTGACTTTCTCTCTCTCTCTCTTTCTCTCTCTGGTAAGCACATGTGCCCTATAGCAAGCTTCAAAAATTAAAATAATAATAAATAATTTTTTTAAAGATGATTATATTTTTTAAAAAATTTTGAGGGGCCAGCAGGTGGTGCTGGACTCTCACAGGCCAACTAGGGTACAGGTCCCAGACCTGGCAGCTTGAAAATTGCAGTGGGTGCAGTGTGTGTGTATGTGCTCAAAATCTCAGAAGAAGAAGGAAGGAGAAGGAATTGCAGCATGGCCATCTCCCCGGAGGGTGATTTCTCATTTTCCCTCTCTCTCTTATGAATGCACAAGCCCTATGGCAAAGAAATATGAAAAAAGAAAAAAATAGGAAACATTTGAAATGTAATGAGTTCTTATGGAAGTGCTTTAAAGTGCTGAATTCATTTAGACTTGTAAACACCATGAAATGTTGTGAAAAATAGTGACATAATTATAAGAGCACTTAATCTCTAAAACCATAAGAGAACCCCATCTAGTCACAATGTAAAGCTATATATAAGGTCTAGAAATAGGCACAGGATGTAGGACTGAAAATATTTTACTCTCGCTCAGTCATTGAAAGTTAATTTGGAACGTGGTGATAGAATGTTATTTTAAATAACAGCTGCACTTTTCTTCCTGCTTTAGACCTAAATACACTATATTACTTTATTTTCCAGTCACTTATCCAGCAAATAAAAGATAATATAATAAAGGTCTAAAAGTGTTTTTAAGACCTTGCCACTAATATTGTTCTCTTGGCCCTCTATGATTGGGATGGGCTGGATTTCAGTGCTCTTCCCTCATTTCCTTCCTATATTTTGCCTTGGGTGTTCTTATTTTTCATGTTTCAGCTTATGCTTAGTTTCCTCAAGGAGGCACTCACTACACCATTATCAAGTTTAAATACTTCTGCTAGGGGCTAGTAGGGGGTGAGATGGAGGTGCTGGACTCCCCCATGGCCAATCATGGTTCAAGTCACGGACCTGGTGTCTTGATTTCTCACTTTCTCTTTCTCCTCTCTCTCTGATGAGCTCATATGCCCTATACCAAACTAAATAGTAATAATAATAAATAAAAGAAATAATTAAGAATAAATACCTCTGCTATACATTTTCTTTTGCTTCTTTTTCCATAACGTTTATTTGACTTGCAATTTTTTTTTTTTTTTTTTTTTTTTTTTTTTTTTTTTTTTTTTTTTTTTTTTTTTTGAGAGAGAGAGAGATTTTCGCTATAGGGCATGTGTACTCACTGGAGAGACAGAGAGAGAGAAATCACCCCCTCAGGGGGATGGCCACACAGTAATCCTTTCTCTTCCATTTACTTCTTGGGATCTTAGGCATGTACACACGTGTGCCCAGTGTGAGTTTTAAGCCACCAGGTCCAGGACTCGAACTGCAGTCAACTACGAGGGAGTCCAGTGATGTAATCATTATGCCCTCTGTAGGTCCTGACTTGTAACTATGTTTTAGTAGTTATCTTCCCACTGGACTGTAAGCATCAGGTGGACAAGGGCAGTGCCTGGCAGTTTCCACACTCTATAAACAGTCATTGCATACTTACGAGCTGTAGAAGCCAAACACATACATCAGGAAACAGACCAGGATACTTATCCACAAACTCAGACATGAAAGAAATAAAACTTAATCTCTACAAGCCAACTGGATTTCTATTTCAAGATACCATTTTATGAGGCTGGTGGAAATTTCGTCTTGGGCAATTCAGTCTTTCCCTCATTTTCCTCTCATGATTGCATGGTGCAAAGGTATTGAAATGAAGCTCCTTTATTCTCAGGACCATTTGTCCCCTCCATCACTTGAGATATCCATTTCCTATTTAACTTTTATTTTCTTGGCCAGAGGATCAGAAAATGTGTAAGCGCTCTTTCTTTCACTGTCAAGAGAATCCCCCCCCCTTCACCCCAATAGGCCTGGTCATGCTATAATCCCTTTTCTTCCATTTCTTCTTCCCATAAGAACTTTGAGCCCACACGCACACATACCTGTTATATTTTTTAATATGCAGGGGCCAGGACTCACCTTCAGCCATGTGGGATCTGGCTTTCTATACACGGCACTTACTGGCTTCACTATGGACTGGCCTCCTATTCAGCCATGTTTTAACAAAAATAATTATTTATTTTATTTGTTATTATTATTTTTTAAATTTGTACAGAGAGAGACAGAGAAAGGGAAAATGAGAAAGCAAGCCTCCAAGTCTGGGACTCAAACTACACAGTCAGCCATGTGAGAGTCCAGCGCTTTAACCAACACGCCACCTCCTGGCCTCATTTTGAATTAGTCCAGGCAGATGTCACTGGAGATCTTGTTCCAGTTCTAAAGCTCCTTTGCGCCAGAGTTTCTCTCTTCTCCATGTTTCCCTCTGATCTTGGGTCAGTGGGTCTCATTCTGCTACTTCAGTTGGCTACCAGGCACAGGGGAACTCCCAGCCAGGCTAAGCGTGCACATACCTGATTCAACATGCAGTCCTTTTCTCTGGGTCTTGTTGGCTTTGTGGAATCCCAGGTCGTAAGGCCCTGGAAGTCAGAAAGTAGAACTTACATGCCCACCTGGGGTTGTGCTGCCTCCGGCTCAGCAGGTGCAGGTCTTTCTCTAGGGCCCTTCCACACCTCCAGTAGACTCTCCAACATGGGGATTCTTGTTTGCAAAGGACATAAAGAGAGGTGGAAGAGGAAGGGAAAGAGAAGCTGTATTCTATTGATGATATCTTCCAACTCTTTTTGTCTATTTACCAGTTTCTTTTTATCTTCAGGCTTTTAAAACTCAAAAGCCTGGAAGAGAATTACTGTACCCTTTTCTTTGATCTGTTTTCTGTACCCACTTTCCTATTGTGAGTACAAACAGAATCTAGATGCTTCTTAAATGTAGAAGAATCGAGAAGCAAAAGGGAAATTTTAAGAAAAGAGAAGTGAGAGTTTGGATGAAAAAATGACAAATATTACAAAGGCAGAATTCTGCTTCACAATCATAAATACAACTTTGACTCCTGAATGAAACATTCATGATGTCCTACTAGAGGGCAATCAGACTTTCCATAGTCTATTTTATAGTTTATTTACCAATTTCTTGAGTCACTCACTCTCACCAGGGTCTTCATGTGGCAGTCCACCTCCACTCTCAGCCAGTCTGGACCTGTGTGCCCTTGAGGCTCCAGAATGCAAACCCAGTACCTTCCTATGTTGTCCAGTTGGGTTCCCACTACACCACTCACTGGCCCCCTATTTGCATATTCTTAATATTGTAAAGTGCAGTTGTGTGTGTACTAGGCCGTCATACAGAACATTCCCTGGTATATTCTCTGAGAGAATTACTATTAGGTGAGTCCCTGCTGGGCCCCAGGGTCTGGGCATATGCTTCACAACAACTCTGTTATGTGGGCAAAATGATTCCATTTTCAAAATGAAGAAACCGAGGAAACGTTAAGTAACTTTCCTAAGGCTACACAGTTATTGGGTAGCTTGGCAAGGATTTGCAGCCAGATGTACAATTGCAAATTCCATACATTCTCACTAATTTTCACTGTGTCTCATAGAATTTTAGACTCATGGTTTGGTTCATGTAGCACTTTGGTAAGATCTTTTATGGTATTTTCTAACTTTTTTCCATTCTCCATAGTTTGTCTTCTTGGCTGGCTCCATGGTACAGTTATAAAGCACTGCTCAAGAGAAACTGGATCCCACATGGCAACCAAGGTTTGAAACCCAGGCCTGATCTGCCTGAAACATGCTGTGAACACATGTGAGTGCCCAAGATCTGATGGACTGGAGGACTGGAAGAAGGGGATGAAGGCACAACCTGACCTTGTGGTAGGTGCTCCCCTCTTACTCTCACATGTTGTACATGTGCTCTATCATGAATAAAGAAAGAAAAATTTTTAAAAATTACCCCATCCCCACCCTGTTTGTTTAAAAAAATAAAGGAGGTCTGGGATCAGCAGGTGGCATAGTTGCTAAAGTGCTGGACTCCCATATGGCTGACCATGGTTCGAGTCCCTGATACAGCAGCTTGAAACAAACTCATGCTGGGTGTGTGTGCATGCATGTCCAAAATCCCAGGAGAAGCATGGAGGAGAAGGAATCATGGCATGGCTATCCCCCATGGGGGGTGATTTCTCACTTTCCTTCTTGTCTATCTGGGGATCGCACGTGCCTATGGTAAAAAACTTAAAAGACAAAAACAAAAACAACTAATTAGGGACTGGCAGATGGTGTGGTTAAGGACACTAGACTCCCACATGGCTGACCGCGATTTGAGTCCTGGACTTGATGGTTTGTTTTCTCACTCTCTCTCTCAATCTTGTGCTATCCCTCTCTGGTGAAATTAAAATAAATAATTAAATAAAGTTAAATAAAATAATTCTTTAAAAAAATACAAATTAAAGTGGTCTGACATTCTTGATGGAGATTCATAATGTGTTAGTGTTCCAAGACTACAGTAACAAAATACAGTCAAGTTCTTAGGTACTGGAGCTAAGGCTTCCAAGTATCTTTTAGGGAGACACAATTCAACCACAGCAGCTATGTTCTATTAAATAAAAATTATAGGAGGTTATCATTTTGGGCTAAGATTCTGCACTGGGCCACAACAGGCCAGGTCAACATGGAGTCACTTATGCTAAAATGCCACATCATCAAAGTGAAATCGAAGGAAGCAGATGGAGCCCAAAACAGACCAGTTTTCCTGAAAACAAGACATTCCAGTCTACCTGGGGCACTATAATAACAAAGTCTCTCTACCTTAAATCATATAGGGAAAGTAACTTTGAAATGACTAACACACATTTTCTACCTTCATTGTACTCTTCCAGCCCTTCTATAAAACCAGCCTCTTCTGCTCAATTTCTTGGAGTGCTCTTTTGGTTTTATCAGAATATGTGCTTCCCAGATTGCAATTCCTCTAAGGTGCAAATAAAGCTTCCTGTTCTTAACAGGTTCAGTGTTTGGAATTCATTGATATTTCTAAGTAAAGACTGAATTGTCACAGTTTAAATAGCAAAAGTCACTAGTTTATATATAGTGAACTAACATCTAATTATTAGTATCCCATAAGTTGAGGGAAAAATAGCTTCAAGTTTTCATCATTAGCCACATATGTTTATATTCAGTAATTCATTTTTTTACAGAATTAGTTTTTTATTTATTCTTTCATTTATTTTAATTCGACCAGAGACACCCAGAGAGAGAGAGAGAGAGAGAGAGAGAGAGAGCAAGAGGGAAAGGAAGAAAGCAAGCTGCCAGTTCTGAGACTTGAACTGTGGTCAGTCATGTGGGAGTGTCCAGCACCTTAACCATCATGCCACCTGCTGGTCTTGATTCCATAATTTTTAAACCTAAGTGTGTGAGCAGTGTAAAAAATGCTCAACCGTATTTAAAGATTGGCTCATAATAAATATTACTAATAGAAATATTTTTAAAGCACTGAATAGTTTCATAGAGTATTTTTGGACATGATTTCTCACTCTACCTGCAAAACAACTCTGTGTGTGTGTGTATGTGTGTGTGTATTTTCTCCCTCTCATTTTAAAACTTAAGAAATTGGAAATGATAGAGGCTAGACTATGGCGCAGTGGTAAAATGTGACACTGTGAGGCTGACCTATATGGGAAAGTTCCCAGTTTGCATCTGGAGACCTCTCTGGGTATGCCTAGCATGTGTGTGCCCATGATTTGGGGTTGGGTGTATCTTGGCATCAAGATCCTATTAGAGGTACTATTTGTCTGTCTATCTCATGGCAGAAATAAATTAATTAACTTATAAAAAGATTAAAGAAAAAGAATTGGGACTAGCCATGGCCTGATGGTTATGTGAGCTAGATCCCACATGGCCGACAGTGTGGTTCAAGTCCTGGACCTGGTGGCTTGAAAAACACGCCAGTAACATGTGTGTGCATGCCCAAAATCACAAAAGGAGAAATGGGGAAGGGATTGCAGTGTGACCTTTACCCATGACAGAAGTGGGGCTGTTTTCTCGCTTTCCCTTTCTCTCCCTCTGTTTCTCTTCCCCCAGCAAATGCATGTATCCTCTGGCAAATTATTAAGAAAAAGTAAGTAAGAAAAGAATTGGAAGTGGGGCCCAGCTGCAGCGGTGTGGATAGTAGGGCACCACTGTGCAATACTGGAGCCATACAGGAAGGCCTAGGGTTCAAATCCTGGATAAACCTGAGCATGGTACCCATGATCTCGGCTGGCTGAAAGGCTGGGAGAGGAAAATGGCAAGGCAAAGCCTTTTCAACCCCTCCCCATTTCCCTCATAAAATTAAATTTTTTTTTTTTTTTTGAAATGTTTGCTATGGGGTGCGTGTGCTTTCCAGGGAGACAGGGACAGAGAGACAGGAAGAGAAAAATCACCCCCTCGGGGGGATGGCCATGCAATGCCTTCTCCTCCAGCCTTCTCTTTGGATTTTGGGCACATACACAAGCCATGCCGGTGTGAACTTCAATCCGCCGGAGTCTGGAACTCAAACAGCAGTTGGCCATGTGGGAGTTCAGCTCCTTAACCACTACACCACCTGCTGGCCCTGAAATAAACTTTTAAATGTATTTATTTATTTAAGTTTGCCAGAGAGCACGTGTGCTCACTGGACAGAGACAGAGAGAGAGAAAGTGAGAAAGCACCTTCCATGGGGAATGGTCATGCCACAAAACTTTCTCCTCCATTTCCCTTTCTTTTCAGGGATGCACACTTATGCACCCAGTGTTTTTTCAAGCCACCAGGTTCAGGACGCAAACCACACAGTTGGCCATATGGGATCCTGCTACCTTAACCACCATGCCACCAGGTGGATCCCCCCACCTCTGCACCTCTCCCATTCCCCACCCAGTCATCCTCCCACTCCCCTACCTGGAACGTTTTTCAAGTCACTGGGCCTGGGATTCAAACCAGTAGTTGGAAGAAGGGCTAATTTTGACTGGTAAAATCAGAGAAGGCATCATAGCAACAGTAACAGTTGGGCCTTGAAGAATGGGGAGGGAAAGTTAACCACACTAACATTTGGCACCGTTACTATCTTTCAGTTTAGCTATTTTGATAGGTGTGTAGTGAGAGCCCATCATAATTTTTTTTTTTTTTTGGACAGGTTTTTGCTATAGGGCGTGTGTGCTTGCCAGACAGACAGAGACAGAGAGACAGAAAGCGAGAAATCACCCCCAGAGGGAATGGCCACGCTGCAATCCCTTCTCTTCCATTCTCCTCTCGGGATCTTGGGCATGCACGCACACGCACCCGGTGTGAGTTTAAGCCACCAGGTCCGGGACTCGAATCGCGGTCGACTACGTGGGAGTCCAGTGACATAGCCATTACTCTAACTGCTGGTCCCAGTTTTATTTTTCTTTTTGGAGAGGTTTTTCCATCATAATTTTAAGTCAGTGAACTTTCCCTATTTCTCTAACAGCTAAAGGTGTTAAACATCTTTTCATATTTTGATTTGCCATCTGTATATTTTCTTTGGTAAAATATCTTTCCATGTCTTATCTGTATTCTTTTTAATGCAAATAAGCAGACTTTTTTTTGGAAACACTTGCATCAGGGGCAGCACCAAGGAATTCTCTCAGTAGATTTTTGATCTGCATATTTGAAGAAACGTTAGTGTACATCAGAATTACCTGTCAGTCCTGTTAAGCTATTGTTAGAATCCAGCCTGAATTTCTCATTTAGTAACTATGGTGGGGCTCTAGAAAAATCTGCATTTCTGGGCCAGCCCCCTGGCACAGTTAAATGCTGCACATGAGGGAGTCTGATCCTAAATGGTTGACCAGATCGAATCCAGACCTGGCAGCTTGGAAAACAGGCCAGGTGCATTTATAGTATGTCCCAAATTCTGAAGGTAAAGAGAATGGAGGAAAAATTATTGCCATGTGACCATGGCCCATTGGGGAGTGCTTTCTGTTCCTGTCTACAAAATGCATGTGCCCTCTGGCAAGTTAATAAATAGAGAGAAAAATGTGCATTTTAAACAAAACACACCAGTGCAGCTGGTGCTATATTTCAGGACTATGCTTTCTTTTCTTTTTTTTTTTAAAGAATTATTTATCATTTTAATTTTGTTATTATTTTAATTTGACCAAAGAGAGAGAGAGAGAAAGGGAAAGTGAGAAGACAAGCTGCCATGTCTGGGACTCGAACTGTAGTAGGACATGTAGGAGTACACCACCTTAACCCCCACACCATCTGTTGGGCCTCCAGAACCATGCTTTGATATGCATTGCTTTGGGGAAAGCTTAGGACTATCTGAAGTGTTTTCTGTAAATTTCCCTATAGGAAACATGACAGTGAATGAGGAAGTTATTATGTTCAAAAGGGAAGTGTTGAAAAAAAAAAATAAAAAGGGGTACAGAGATGTCAAAAGGACATAAAAAACAAACTGAGCTCTCAAAGGTCAGAGTTAAAACAATTTGATAACGACCACTGGATTATAACCTGAGGAATGATACAAATCAACTGGGGAGAAGGGACAAGTCCTCCTCTCCCAGGAATCACAAATGATGCATATAGGCGCTCCCTCACTGAGGTAGGTAGGGGGTGAAGCTCTGATTTCCTTCCCTGGAGTGTGGGCTGAATTTAATGACTTGCCTTGCAAGACTAGAGTTAGGGAAAAGGGAAAATACTGACTTTGCTGCGGAGCAACCTGGCACACATTCCCTGGACTAAATGATCACGATTAACACTGCCACTGATGAGTCAACGTGATATTAAGTATAATGTATGATGTGATGAAAAAGTCACCTCAGCCTGTGCTATTATCCCCCCAACCCCAAACTCCAGTCTGATTTGGGAAAAATATCAAGCAAATTCGAAATGAGGGACACTCTACCAAATATCTATATAGTCTTCAAAAGTGTAGAGGTTACAAAAAGCAAGAAAGGACCAATTAGCTGCCACAAATTGGAAGAGCCTAAGGACTCCTGACGTGTTGAAATGTAACACAGTATTCCCGAACAGAGAAAGAACATTTGTAGGAAAACTGTGGAAATCCAAATAGTCTACAGTCAAGTGTTACACCTGTGGAAGAAAAAAAGTTCAGAGCAGTCTGTGAAACATAAGGTCCATTTAAATTTTATTTATTTTTTTAAGCTTTTGCCATAGGGTGTGCGCACTCACTGGAGAGAGAGTGACAGTGATAGGGAAAGTGAGAAATCACTCGCTTGGGATGAGGGTTTGGCCACGTCACAATCCTTTCTCCTCCATTCTCCTCCTCAGATTTTGGGTACATATGCTCGGCATGATTTTCACACTGGCATGTCTGGGATTTGAACAGTGGTTGATGATGTGAGAGTTCAGCAACTTAACCTCTATGCCACTTGCTGACCCCAAGGTCTATTTACATTTTAAAGGCCTGAGCAAACACAAGCCTAAGACTTTGGTTATGTTCCAAATACATCAGGGTTATTGCCCAAAGGTACACTTCAGTAAAGAAATTGCAATTCTACAAAGGATTATACATTTTCCTTGTGACCTCCAGCATTTCTTCATCTCAGTATTCTTGAGATCTGACGTAGAGAGTAAGATAGAGTCAGTCAAATGTCCCCCTTATTTTAATCTACCAGGGTAAACTCTTGGCAAACAACTTGTAACCTCCCCTCTTTTTGCCCTTCTCTGTTATATCCACCAACTTTCACAGTCACTGTTTCAATGAGCACATCTCTGGGGAACCAGAACCTGCTCATCTAGGCAATTTGCCTTAAGCCCTAGCTCACATGAACCACTTTTATTTCTCTTATTATGTCTCAACCTTCTTTTCAGGTTGACATACCAATGTCGCTTTTGCTACATGTACCATGGGTGTATAGAATGTCAACACTAGGGGAAGCTGAGCAAAGGACATATAGCGACTCTGCATTATCTTTGCAATACTTCTGTAAATCTAAAGTTATTCCAAAATAAAAATTTTTTTAATATGCCCACCTTTGGTTCCAATCCTAGAGTTTGATTCAGTGAAAAGGGCCTGGGTCCTGAGAATTTGCATTTGTAATTTACTAAGAGAGATTGCTGTTAGCCACAGGAAGACACTTTGAGAAACACTGTTTTAAGGAAAATTTATGTCCTGCTACCTTTTCCTTGTAATTGCCAATTTCTCTACAGAAAATCAAAGAATGAATGAAATATTGTTAGCTTTTCTCTTTAAGGTTTATTTATTTTTGGCTTTATTCAGTGTCCTCAGTTGTTAGTAGTTTTACTCTAAGCATGACATTTAGGGATATCTTCTCTTTTTTTTTGAGAGAGATTTTTGGTATAGAGTATATGTACTCGCTGTAGAGACAGAGACAGAAAGACAGAAAGTGAGAAGTCATCCCCCCAGTGAGTATGGCCATGCTACAATCCCTTTTCCTCCATTCTCTTCTTGGGATTTTGGGCACGCACGCACATGTGTCCTGTATGAGTTTCACATTACCAAGTCTGGGATTTGAACTATGGTCAACTATGTGGGATTTCAGCACCTTAACCACTATGCCCTTCCTAACCCTGGGATCCCTTCCTTTTAAAAAAGCAACAATAGGGGCCAGTAGGTGGTATGGTGGTTAAGGTGCTGGACTCCCACATGGCTGACTGTAATTTAAGTCCTGGACATGGCGGATTGCTTTCTCACTTTCTTTTAATCTCTCTCTGGTAGCGCACATGACCTACAGGGGAAAAAAAAAAGCAAAATTAAATAATTTTTTTAAAAAGCAACAATAAATTATCAATTTGAATTCTTCATGCCTGGGTTCACTTACAATGTTATTTAAAAATAACAAAAGGCCTTATAACTTTTGGTTTATACACTGGCAAAATTCAAAGAGCAGTTTTTCTAAAAATTAAAAAAAATATATTATTTAGTTTGCTATAGGAAGTGTGTGCTCATCAGACAGAGAGAGAGAGAGAGAGGGAGGGAAAGTGAGAAAGCAAGTGACCAGATTCAGGACTTGAACCACTATTGGCCATGTGGGAGTAGCACCTCAACCACCATGTCATCTACTGGCTACAGTATTTTTTTTAAATTTATAATTTATTTTATTTCTGCCATGATCAAAAGAGACAAGAGAGAAACAGCCCTAGATCACGGGCATGTATGTATGTGTGTCCTGCATACTCATGGAAGTCTCTGGACTTTAAGTAGGAACATTTCCATGTGAGACTGCCTTTTAGAGTATCACATCTTACCCCTACACCACTGTTGGTCACCCAGCAGGGTCTTTTTTTTTTTTTTTTAATCAACATAGCACTTTATTACATACACTTCAATGCTACAGATCTTTCATTCAGAAAATAGAAATAATCTTTCATTAAGTTGTGATTCCCTTCCCTTACCCCAGTACAGAAACAATTTAAGGAATGTTTACATTTTTATAATTTATTACGAAATTGTGTTTTCATTAATACATTGAAATTTAATTGTTAATTAGGCCCCAAACAGTGGCTTACAATGCATGACTTTTGAAAATAAAATGATATAGTTTAATAAAACCTATTTTGTATATTAAAAATTATTCATGTATCTTTTTATTAAATGGAGTAATTTTTTTTTTTTTTTTTTTTTTTTTGGAGAGGTTTTTGCTATAGAGCGTGTCGGCTTGCCAGAAAAACAGAGGCAGAGACAAAAAGCGAGAAATCACCCCCCCAGGGGGGATGGTGATGCCTCAATCCCTTCTCCTCCATTCTCCTCTCGGGATCTTGGGCACAGCGTGAATTTAAGCCACCGGGTCCGGGACTCGAACCATTGTCAGCTACATGGGAGTCCAGTGACATAGCCATTACTCTAACTGCTGGTCCCCAAATTGAGTAATTTTCTATGTTAAGTAAAAATACTGTCAATTATTCCACTGTTCAGATAATGGGTTATCATCTAGAGTTTAATTTCTGTAACTACTAATCTTACAAATTCAAAATTGCTACTAAAATTCATATTGTAAAAGTTGCAATGGTGGAAATGCTATTTTAAAGTATGATGACCAACATCCAATGATGAGAAAAATGTATACAAAGACCATATAAAAATATTTATGGCTACATAAATATGAAAAATAGCCTTATTAGTTTGTGTCTCCAAATGCTTTCTACATTCCTGTAATCTTTTATAAAATTTCAAGAGAACATGTAAATAACAAAATACACAGAAATATTATGTTGAATAAACAGAACTAGAGCTTATTATAATCTATTTGGATTATAAGGCAAACAATTTATTCAAAACATCCATTTTCTAGATGTGAAGATAGGTTTCTTTCCATGCCAGATCATGGGCATGTGTGTGCCTGGTATAATCAGGAACGTACCTGGACTTGAACCTAAAACCTTTTCAAGCAGGTCAGCCTGACAGAGCATGGCATTTTACTGTAACTCTGTCCCAAAGATAAGTTTAAATGCTACTAGTTAACAAAGTGAATCTGGAAAATTACTATGCATGCAGTTTATTAATAACTAGTCATATCTAACTATCCACTTTCCCCTTCTTCCTTAGTAGTTAATGTTTTGATTTTTAGCTAAGCACATAGCCTACCAGAATATATTATACAACTTTCCTTCAACTAAATATTTTCAGAAAAATATGTTTTAGTAAGTGGGCAGAAATGGGAAATATAATTTCTATACCCTATCCTGAAAGGAAATGGGTGTATTATTGTTACCCTGCATTTTGATTAGAATATATGGTAGATGGAAATGGAATAGTCATCTAAGACTCTAAGGGGAAGTATGTCGTAAGGACTAGAGCCACAGGCCAGAAGGCTGCATATCTGCACTATAACAGCCCAAGCCCTGAACTACCCCTAGACTGCTTTTGTCTGAATAAAACCAGAATTCTGGCCCAGCAAGGTGGTGTGGAGGTTAAGGCGGCTGGATCCCACATAGCCAACTGCATGGCTTGAATCCGCGACCCAATAGCTTGAAAAACACTGAGTGTGTGAGTACGTGTGCTCAAAATTCCACGAGAAGAAAGGAGGGACTGTAGCTTGGCCATCCCCTGGGGGGTGATTTCTCACTTTCCTACTCTCTCTCTTTGGTGAGCACACATACCTTATAGCGAAAAGACTTAAAACAAACAAACAAAAACAAACCAAAAAACAACCAAACAACCCCCCCCCCAAAAAAAAAAAAAAAACAGAATTCCATCTTAAATTCCTGTTATTTTGGACTTGATGCCACTTGTAGCTAAATCTAATTTGGCTGATAAAAGTCCAGAAGTACTTGTACAGAATGAAACTTCGCTGCATAGAAATGCCAAGGTTGGCTGAGAGGCAAACGGGCGCTTAAATACAGCATGTGCTCCTTTCCAGGCTTTGCACAGTGCTGTGTTCACTCGGAGGCTGACTTTCTAGAAGAACGAATTTTTCTAGAATCTAGAGTAGCACTTTCCAATATAGCATTTGCATACTCCTGGAGGAGTTGAAGATGATGATAGGTGGTTTCAGATGTACTTAAAAAATGTGTTCATACTGAATTAAATGAGTTTGTGTTGTAGGGTAGCTAGTACTCCATTTGGCAAGTTCAAACCTCATTGCTAGAACAAAGGCCATAAAAATCAAAAGTTTGTTGAGGGACAGGAATGCAAGAGGAAAAAAAGCACCTCAGAACATTGACATTAGGCAGTGCTACATGGAGACTAGGGTACAAGCTCTAGAGCCAAACTCTGTTCAAATCCTGGCTGGAGGGACCAGCCGGTAGAATAATGGTTTATGTTGCTGGACTCCCACATAGTCAACTGCGGTTCAAGTTTGGGACTCAGTTGCTTAAACTCACACTCTGGCGCTTGTGTATATGTGCTCAAAATCCTGAGAATGAAGGGACAGCGGCATGGCCCCTGGCGTGATTTCTTGCTTTCTGTCTCTCTGGTGAGCACACCCACCCAATACCAAAAACGTATCTTAAAAACAAATCTTTGCTTTCACAGTGACCAGCTGTGCTATCTCTGGCATGTTAACTTAACTGTGTGGTACTTTTTGTGAGGGCATATACATGCATGTGAGAGTGAGAAAGAACACAAGCCAATGGGACACAGTCATGCTGCAAAAACTCCATTTCTTCCCCCCTAACCTGTCAGGATTGGGGCACATTTTTCAGGCTACTGGGGCTGAGATTTAACTGTAGTTAACCATGTGAGGTGTATCTACAGGGCTGGCTAGTATGTCACTCGCTTGTTTTGTTGTTTAATTGCCAGAGGGTGCAGGTGTTCGGCAGATGGAGAGGAAGAGGGAGAAAGCACCCCCAAATGAGGCATGCTCATGCTGCAATCTCATCTCCTCTATTTCTCCATGGCATTGGGATCTGGACACCCATGCATGGCATGTTTTTCTAGCTACCAGGGATGGGATTTGGACCACAGTCAATTATATGGGACCAGCTCTCTTAACCATTAGGCCATGTGGCGATTCCTGTGTCACTTTTTCTAATAGTACTTAACATACAGGGTGCTATGAAGATTTTTAATGATCATTACAGTGACATAAAGTGAGCACACAGTAAATGTAAATTACTATCACCTGGGCATCATTTAGCAAAAGAATCAGGAACCAGTTTTTAGCCACAATTTGTGGAAAGCTTACTGTGTCAGTTATACACAAGTGACCTCATTTTATGTATCTAACTAAGGGTTAGAAAGTTTTAATTACCTTCCCAATGCTGCAGAACTGTAATAATTTTTGCCCAGCTAGAATTCAAATTCAGATTGATTTGGACTCCAAAACCATGCTTCTATGGTAATTGCTGATCAAAGACAAGGTCTGCAAGATTTCGTAAGCTTTTTCTTACAGTCTGTCTCTCAATTCTCTAGCTTATAGTGTGTACCAGCAAGGTCTTAAAAACCTACAAAGGTCTGTATAGTAAAGGATGGGCAAACTGGAGAGACAACTGAGCATGAAGGGTGGATCTTAGAAAATTTGAGTCCTTGGCCTGGGACCCAGGACTGGGACCTGTAGCAAAAAACGGGGGAGCAAGGAGAGCTGGTATACAGGACCTTAAGAATGCCTAGTGATACTTCTCCAGGTAACTTTTGGTTCTATAACTCAGTGCTTTTCAAATTCTGCTGAATTGTAGATCACAAAAATCCTATGATTCAGTAACTTTATACTCCCTAAATTATCACTTATTTTCTGGCTTTCAGAGTAAAGAAAGGATTTGGTCATTTAAATTATCTCTTTACATGGAGTCTACACACTATAATACAAAAACATTTAGTAAAAATTTCAAAATGTTGGGTGCTCTTTGTGGTGCAGTGATACAGCTGCGCGCTGCTTCAGAGACCAGATCCCACATGACAAACTAGGTTGGACTGCAGAGGGAATGTCCAAGGATTGCTTGTCTGTCTCATACATCTACCACGAATTAAAAAAAAAGGAAAAAATCGAAATATTCCTTTGATTTATACCAATATGTAGACAAGTAACTTTCCCTGCTTTTAGACTGGAAAAAAAAATATCCACCAACCATGTTTTTCTTCCCCAAGACAATTTTATCCAGTTATACAACTCAACTAAACCGAATCCAACTGAAGAAAGTCAAAATACAAGACTATACGATGGTGGGAAAGTTGGACTCCAGAGATTCTGGTTGCGCTGAGTTATTCCCACGGCGTTCCCGTGGCTGGGAAAGAGGCACTGGCCGAGGCACCTCTTACTTGCTTACATGTGTCAGCGCTCAGAACTCTAATCCAGCCACTTTCGCTGCGTGTGCTGCTAGTGGCAACAGCCCGGCAACTCTGTCCCGAGGGCGGCTGAGTCACCCAGCGGCCCACGCGGTTTTGGATGGGCGGCCACCACTGCCCGCTCACCCGGGGCGACGCTTCTCCCGGCCTCCGTCCACCGGGCAGCCAGGTGCGCGCCATCAACCCCGCGTCTTCAGTGGGCGTACCATCCCCACCAGCCGCCACCTTCTGCCCCGGTCCTTTCCCTGCCCAGAGTGCGACCGGAACCCGGCTCCAACTGCCTTTCCCTCGGCAGTCAGGCTGAACGCGCCCGGCGGCCTCGGAATAGAACAGCAGGAAGTTACCCAGGAGACCCTGGAACTTGGCGCTCACACAGCCGCACAGGCGCGCTCCCTCTACGGCGCATGCGCTCAGGGGCGGGCCGCGCGGGTCCGTCTCCGGTGACGTGGCGATGCGGGGGCGGGGCCAGGGTCGTCGTCGGCGGCGGCGGCGGCAGCGGCGGACGGGTGGGGGAGGAAGAGCGAGGTGAGCGCGGACGTCAGAGTGGAGAGCGGAAGGTCAGGGAAGCTCGGAGCGGAAGTGAGACTTGGGAGTCTGTCCGCCATTGTGGACCCGAGAAGCGGAGAGCGAGAGGGGATAGAGGAGCGTGCAAGCGGAAAAGACGAGCTCCTTCCGCCGACTCCCGAGCGCGAGGCCTTCTTTTTAGCTTCTCAGCGAGCGGCGGCAGCGGCGGCGGCTGGAACAATCACTCGGCCGAGGGCGGCAGCCTACTGCTGTGAGTGCACGGGGAGAGGCCCAGGCGGCGGCGGCGGCGGCTCTCGGGTTGCGGTGAAGAATGTCAGCCACTAGCGTGGATCAGGTGAGGGAGCAGAGGCCCCAGGCTCGGCGAAGGCCCGAGTCCCGGAGCTCCACCCTCGCGTGGGGCTTCGGCTCCTCCCCGTCGCCGCCGCTGCCGGCCCCATAACGGTGCCCGGGGCGCAAGTTGCTGCGGTCTTGCCACCCGGGCCGGGGCGTGCGTCCTGGCCCCGGAGCCTGCGGCCGAGGCAGGAGGGCTGGCAGCCGCGGTGCCGCGGTGCCGCGGTTCCGCGGCGGGTGGGGGGAGCGAGCGCTCCGAGGGGCCTCGGGATGCATCCTGAGGGCGGCAGACGTGGGACTGAGACCCGCGAGCTCTGGGAGACGGATTCCGAGTGGCGGGTGGGAGGTTTAAAGGCCGGGGGTGGTTGGGAAATTGGTGGCTATGGAGGATATGGTGGGTTTTACTCCTACGCGGATTGTTTAAAATAACTTGTCTTGATAACGTCTTTAACACACTTTCCCTCTCTTCTTTTTTCTCCTTTTTATCACACCTTTTCGTCACTCTACACAGAGACCTAAAGGGCAAGGAAATAAAGGTGAGTTTGGATTTTTATTTTTCTTGTTTTTCAGTGTTGCTTTGACGTTCCTTTAAATTTGTATGAGGGTTTGTTTTTGCTGTAGTTCTTTTTCTTTTTCTTTTTTTAAATGTAGGATTACAGCAGCATATTTATCATGACTAAGGCAGTCAAGTGCTATCCAAACTTCGGTAGTTTCTTGCTTGGAGGCCACTTTTATAGAAACTAAAGTAGTACAAGAAGTATTTTTCTCAGCTGTGATTCACTTAAGCAGATTTTGCGAAAGTAGTGATACTTCGTTAGTTTTCCAGTTTGTCTCTGTTATGTAATTTCTGCCTCAGAATTTCTACGTTATGTGTGTAGACAAGTACTTTCAAGTGGACATTTTGTTTGACATGTCTGAATTTCATTGGAACTTGTAGTTCACCCAGTATTAGGTGTCACATTAGTGAAGATTGTACTGTTAATCTCTGATTCTGCTGAACTCCATCTCAGTGAGGCAGCGACAGGAGAGAAATCAAAACTGAGCAGGCATGTCATCTTGCTATGTAGTCCTGATTGCAATATGTAACTCAATCTGGTATTTTACAGAGGGCTGAGAAGGAAATAATTTGTGAGATTTGTGCCAGGATTATATGATTTACTGTTAGTACCACTGAAAGTAAAGCATTTAAAATTTTGTGTTTACTAATGTGGAACAATGCAGTCAGCTGATTGAAACACTATGACCTTAATCATGTGACATTAATATGTATAGAACCAGTTACTGCTTTTTTGGGATAGTGCCAATTAAAGAACAGTACAGCGAATTACATATTTTTAAAATTTTTGTAATAGGGCTTGGATTTACACTAAATAGAATTATACTTCCTGTTTTTTTATTTTTAAAATTTCAATAACAATTTTCAAAAAATAGGATTTATAATAGCTTTCATTTTAGATGTAAGTTCAGTGTTTTTATTGGTGCTTTTTAATTTCTTGGGGCTTTTGAGAATTCACGAAAAAATAGGTTATGTATATATAATTTCGTTTGAGTTGTAGTACAGTTTAAATAAGAATTTGTATATACCAGATATATGATACTGTGTTAGGTAACAGTTATTGCTTTGTTTTGATTAAATATGTTTTCTTCCATTATAAAAACACTTAGAAATTTTAACTTTTAGCATTCTAATTTTATTTTTAGAATTTTCTGTATTGTAAGCATAAACATCAGAATTGGATACTATTGATTGATTTTACATGAGTTTTAAAAAATTTGTTTGTAAGCTTAAAAAGAATGCTCCATTAATTTCTTTTTTTGCTAGTCTGCCCATTAGGAAGTAAATAGACTTGGAGATATGTGGAATCTGTGGTCATTATTGCCTAGCATAAATTATTTTATCCTAGATCTATGGGGAGGTGGCACTTTGCAAGGCTATTTGAAATGCTAAGTGTTTTGTGTTACCTGCTTTAAGGTAAGTGCACAAGTTCTATGAAGTACTTAACTTGTTTGATAAAACAAAATAGAGCATCTACAGCATTGTAAGTTAGTACTGTATTGTTGTAAGTTTGATTTTTGACATGGTCATCTCACTTAGGAATGCTCTAGCCACATGTTTGCTATTATAGTTATAAATTATTTCTAAATTACATCCCATATTGGCCATTTACAAATAAATATTTTTTAGTTATTTTAAAATGTTTTAATCCATCAGTTTCACTTTTATTAGGTGTATTTAGATAAAGTGTTTCTTCCTTTCTTCCTAAATTGGTCAGTTCATAATTTCATAAAATAGAATTATGGATGGGGATTCCTGGGAGTCCTGAGTTCTAATACTGCCTGTGGCTTAGTAGAGTTCCATTCTGAGTTCTAATACTGCCTGTAGTTTATTCAAGCCCATGTGCCAAGTGAGCGTGAATACGTTACACCTTTTTGTTAGAAGTTTCTCTGTGTAAAATTAATAATTTTAGCCACAAATTCTATTATGCTATGAGAATTGTTATAATTACAATTGCAATAATCCACTGCTGTAGTAGCATTTACATTTTCTGGATTTCATTTCACTTTACTCATTTTATCGATTTTTAAGGTACAGCAAGACTCCATTGTACGGTCTTGGCAGGGGGGAATGCTCTGGCCTAAAAGTGTCATGTAAATTTGCTTAAAATGCTAGATGCTACAAGTGGGCAAATGCTCATATATGTTACTTAACATTTCTATGGCTATGCAGGGAGATTTACTAGGGTAAGCAGTACTGTAGCATTGGAAGCCAGAACTGATACAAGTAGCTATGTGTGTATTTGAGAAAAATTACATGCTTTGCTAATTTGGTTTTCAAGCTAGTAATCTTGTTTCACAATTATTTTTATGAAATAGGAAGCAAAGTTATTTTCTTAAGCTATAGCTTCATTGTTCTAAGAATATGTGTAGTGATTTTCAATTCAGAAGTTAGCAAGATATGAAAAATACATGTCCCTGAGAAATTGGTGTCAGTTGAAGTTTTGAAGCATTGTCCTTTTCAGTTGACTTAATATGTTTCAGAGGTGCTATGTTTCTTTTTTGAATTATCTTGAGTTGACATTAGCCTAATACCTGTTTTTGGTGTCTTATTTTATGCTAAATGTTTTTTCTGTCTATCTTCAGTGACTCATTCACTGAAGGAGCTATGAGGAGTTCTCTGTCAGTCTCTTTGTTAAGGCAAAATCACAAAAGCTACAGGTTTACTGGTTTATAAGTAGGAGTCTTTTTTTAATGAATAGATTGTCTCTACATTAAATATTAGAACCCTTTACAATCCTTGGCAAGGGTAGTACCAAAAAATAGATGTTTAAAATAATTATGTACCTGTTGGTCCATAATTTAATACTGATTTTATTACTTCTACTTATTAACAAGGGGAATTTTTGCTTGCTAGGATAAAGGTAGGCTGTATCTTTATTTGTAAACACTGTAGATGGAAGTGTTGGGTACCATAGTTGTAGTCCCAGGCCTTGCCACCTCCTTTCTTCTACCGTTTAAATTTAGGCAAATAAATGGGAGATAATTATCCTTTCTCTCTTTTCCCTCTTTTTCCCCTACCAATAGAGGGACATGTACATTGTTCTATTAACCAAAATTTAAAAGAACTAGGTTGAATTTAGCCATTGTAATGTTTTAGAAAAACAGTGGAAAATGCCTTGTATTTGGCAATATTCAGTTACAGTCCCTCCCTATCTTCTCCCAGAGTTGTTTCAAATTACTTTACTGTCATTATTTTAGGCTTCATTTTTTTTTTTTTTTAATTATTCCTCACACCATTCCTGTAAGGAGATAGAGGGTATATGGTATTGTCACTGTTTTTGTAGGTGGGAAAACATGATGATCTGTTGACTTTCCTAACTTGATGTAGTCAGGACCAGAGCAAAGAATCACCTGGCTCCTAAGGCCCATGTTCTATCTTGATTTGACTCTGCTTCATAGGGCAGAGGAAACAGGCGAAGAATCATGTAAGTCATCTGTTCTTTTTTCCCCTGAAGAATTTTTACAGACTGTGGAACTAGTTGGATTTTATTATTATTTAATGGCTTTCAGTCTTCAAGACATTAGATTATCATTAATGTTCAAAACCTTAAGTCTTTAAGACAGTTGAATTTCCTAAAAGAAAGGTATGCCTCTGAAACTCAAAGGCTAGTTAGTATCTTATTTGGAGTTCAGTGTAATTCAACTTGCTTGTCAGTGTATGCGAAATACTTTGAATTAAACATCTTTTCCTTAGATTTAACCTACTTGTATATTTTAGGAATCTTTAGATATTTATGCACATTTAAATTTGGAGAGTATATGTATGTATATTTACTTAGTGTGTATGATAATACTGAATTTTTTAATGTCAGCCTATAAAGTTTTTCAATGTAAGCACTAGAAAGGATAGAACAAAAGGAATGAGTAAGAAAGCTATAATATATTCAGATAAATATGAAGTAGGTTCTTTTTGACATTATAGTATGAACTAAGTTTTTGATGGATATGAAATAGATGTAATTCTGAAATAGCCAAATATTGGCTAGTATGTACTAGTTTAATGGTCTAATAGTGAATTTTATTTTTCAGGTGGTAATAGATCACATGCAGCTTCCTTTGATAAAGGAAAACTAAAGCCTAGTGGTAAAGGAATAGATAGGTCAGAATCCTTTGGACTGAAATGATTAGCTTAGCCTTATATTGGCACTGAGAGTAACCTATTGCATTCTTCTCTATACTTTAATTTCTAGTGCCTATAAGTTCTAGGGAATACTTGTAGTTCAACACTTGCCCTGATACAGTCCTTATCAAAAAGCTATATATTCCATGTGCCACCTAAGTAGAGCCAGAATGGAGTTTACCTTCAAATTGTTCTGTAGCCTCTGAGGGGCAAAGCAGTATCATCAGAGGTGTCTTTTGAAGACCTCAGAGAGTAGTATCATACTTTGAGTGACCATTGCTACTAAGTGGATGGCAAAGAACTAAATTTTACATATCTTTGTTCCCACCACCATTAACTCAGTGTTACATTTTAGGTGATAAAACTTATGGGAAAATTAGAGGTAGTAAAATTGTTATATTATTATTGAGGAAAACACAGCTTAAACCTATCACCTTCAACCTTAATTTATAATACCTTGTGATGTGATACTTTTGAGCAGTAACTGTGTTCTAAGAGATTGACATAAAAAACTTTCAATTTTTTCATCTCGTATGTTTCAGTAGTAATATTTACATACTGTCACCACATCAAGTTTTAGCCTAGTAACATATTCATCCCTGTTTATGTGGGTCTAAAGTAAATTTTTGTCATATTTGGATCTTAAAGGAGTCAGTGTAATAATATCCAAGATTATTGAACACTGTTATTTAATGCTCAGATGAGACAATGTAGATACTATTAATAACCTCCTCAAAGAGAGTAGTAGTCCAGAGGTTAGAGAGGTTAAGTTACTCACTGGAGATCCTTCATCTCCTCAGTGATGGACTTAAGATTCAGATTCAGGACCTTCTTTCTTCTGGAATCTGCTCAGAAGCACTGTAAGACAGCATCCAGAGAATAACAGCTTCATAGAGCATTTATGGAAATGATCTCTGAACAAATGTGTCATTCTAAATTATCCTTCAATTCCTTCTCTTATGTGTTACAAGAGTAATAATGGTTATCCTTGGTGTTTTAAGTGTAATTATTTGTACTTTCATGTGGAAAATTTTTTTGGTTTAGAATTATGCCCGCCCCCCCTTTTATTTTGGCTAGGGGTTGTGCATACTCACCAGAGAGAGAACATGAGTTAGAAGAGAGAGAAGAGAAAGCACCCTCCATGGAGAATAGTTACATCACAGTCCCTTCTTTCTTTTTCTTTTTCTTTTTTTTTTTTTTTGAGAGGTTTTTGCTATAGGGCACGTGCGCTTGCCAGACAGAGACAGACATAGAGACAGAAAGTGAGAAATCACCCCCCAGGGGGGATGGCCACGCCGCAGTCCCTTCTCCTCCATTCTCCTCTTGGGATCTTGGGCACGCACGCACACGCGCCCGGCGTGAGTTTTAAGCCACTGGGCCCGGGACGTGAACCGCGGTTGACTACGTGGGAGTCCAGTGACATAGCCATTACGCTAACTGCTGGTTCCCCACAGTCCCTTCTTTATCGATCCTGTCTTTTGGAATTTTGAGCATGCACACACATGTGCCTTGTGTGTTTCTTAAGCTGCTCAGTCCAGGAATCAAACCATGTGTTGACCATGTGTGATCTGGCTGCTTTAACCACCAGGCCACAGAACTCCTGTTTATTCCTTATGATATAGTTCCAAATGAATTTAATTACTTTTCTTTAACAGGAGACATTTAGGACATTCACTGTGACTTATAGATCAAAAATAGTTATTTCATTCTTTACCTTTACTAGATTAAATAATTGACTTAAACAGAGGTAGAAAGCATTTATAAAGATCTCTGTTGTCTATGATATTACCTAAAATAGTTGATTTAAATTCAAATACAGCTTTGGGTAACTGTTTCCAACATTTTACTATTTTATTTACTGTACTGTTGAAATTGAGATATTTATATATTTGGTAAGAGGGATTATATAGGTGGCTTGTATTTATATAATCTTGTGCTTACAGGTCACAGAATTTCTAGCGTTTTTGTGGCATATTAATATTTGTATCTAAAATAAAGGTTATTTTTAAAAGGACTCTTAACTGAAAAGAAAAACTCAGCATTGCTTTTTGTGAGTTTGTTTTAAAAATATTAGAAATGTTACTAGGTTTTGCTGTGAGTTTCATAATGATAATTACAACACCTCTAATGCAACCATGTTTTTTAGTTTCAGTACAAAACGGTTCGATTCATCAAAAAGATGCTGTAAATGATGATGATTTTGAGCCATACTTAAGTAGCCAGACAAATCAGGTAAGTCTTGTGACACTTTCAGATTTTAGGAAATGAACCTTTTACTAGTATAGATTTTTCAAATAGATGTTTTAATTGAATGAGATTAACCATAACAAATTAATGTATGTAGTAAGCTTGCATAGTAGTGAATAGAAGTTGCAGGTTTATGGTACATTATACTTCTTTAGAAATTATAGGTGGCAGGACTGGTGGATGGCATAATGGTTATGTCACTAACTACCATGTGGTTGACTGTAGTTTGAATCTAGGACCTGGGCATGTGTGCATGCACGCTCAAAATCCTGAGCAAAGAATGGAGAAGAAGGGATTGCGGCATGGCCATCCCTCCTGGGGGGTGATTTATCACTTTCTGTCTCTGGCAGGTGTACATGCCCTATAGCAATAATCTCTCTTTAAGGGAAAAAAAAAAAAAGAGGGACTAGCAGATGGCCGTAATGGTTATGACGCTGGACTTCCACCTAGTCGACCATAGTTTGAGTCCCCGACCCAGCTTTTTAAAACTCAGGCTGGCGCATGTGCGTGCGTGTCCAAAATCCCAAGAGGAGAATGGAGAAGGGATTGCAGCATGGCCATCATCCCTGAGGGGTGATTTCTCACGTCTCTCTCTCGATCTCTCCAGCAAATGCACACACCTTATAGCAAAACTCTCTTGAATAAATAAATAAATAAAATAAAATAAAATAAAAATCTCTCTCTCAAAAAAAAAAAGAATTATCAGTGGTGGAAACTAGATTATGAAATATAAAATAGAGATTTGAAGATGCATGCTGTTTGTAATTATGGTTTGGGTTTTTGAATGTTGAAAGAATATAATCTTTAATGTCATTAGTTTGTGCCTGAAAATTTTGATTAACTGTAGTATTTTCTTTTCATAATCCACTCCAGTTTGAATTCCATTGATATTTACTGAAAATTTTAATGTAACTTAGCAATGTTAGGATACAGAATGTAGGACTTTATAAACATGCTTCTATTGTGTGGACATGGAAGATTATCAAATCAAGTAACTGGTGGCTTTTAAGGATTTACATACAGGAATTTGATTTAAATACTGGAAAACAATAAAATGAGGGTATTTGGCATCTGTATACCATGTTTGTGCCTATCCATGCCTGTTATTAAAAATATGTCATTGCTAGAAACAAACTTAAAACATTTTTTGGAATTAACCAGTTTCTCTATAAGAAAACATTCTGTAATGAAAACTACTTTTATTTTGCTTAATGAAAAGATATGTGAAAAATGTTCTCTGAAATTTTAACCTAGATTTTTTTTTTAAATTACAAAAGAAAAGAGACCCAAATACTACGAATTAAATTAACATATAGTTATAGAGACATTTGAACCAAAAGTACAATGACCCAGTAGTTCCCAACTTATGGAACGTAGGATTATTTTTAGGACTGTAGAGAGTGGTGGTTGTGGTTAGTCTGATCTGTGTCTTGATCATTTCTGCCTAGCTATCCCCTCCTGGCTACTGAGCAACATTCTTGGCAAACATTGGAGAGGGATAAAAACTGGTGATAGAATCTGTGAAGCTTTGGCCTCTCTAAATAGGAAAAAAAAAATTCATTTCATATATATGTGCATATATGTATATAACACGATCCAAATAACAGATTTCCTTTCTACTTAACGGTTAGAAAGTAGATCATTTGTCATAAAATCTGTAAATTATTAAAAAGTGCTTTTATTCTGATTTATATAGTAACTGTGATTAACCCTTTTGTTACTGTTTCCTAGGTTTTTTGAGGAATTTTAATTATGCTCCCTCAAAATAGTCTTCATGATCAAATTGAAAATTTTATTGGCTAAATGACTGAATTTTTCTTTTTTTGCTACTTGATGTTATAGTGTATATATTTTAAAATGAATTTTTAAGATGCAGTATGAAGCCTTTCTGACTTCTTCAGACTCTCATTTTTAAGACATTTTAGTGGACTGTAAAAGACACCTCAGAAACCACTACTTGAAATAATCTTCTTGTTTTACTTGCTGATGGATACTTTGGAGTTCTTCATTTCTGTAAGGACTTAGAAGGGTTTTTGTAGTAAGATAAGTTTTTGTTGCTGGGGTTTGGCATTCCACAGAGGCAGTTCGAGGCTGTCTAGGGGAGATCAAGGCAGAGTGGCCTGGATCCCACCAGTGTGAAAACATTGCTGTTCCAATTGGAATTCTGCGTGAGATTTACTTGTGGGATTGGACAGTGGTGCAGCAGAAAAATGCAATGCCCTGTAAGGTTGACACAGTGTGAAGGTGGGGCTGGAGTTCGGGTTTGCATACTGGAGATACCCCTGAGCAAGCAGGGCAGGTGGTACATGGCTGCCTGAGTCCGAGTCTGGGGAATGGATTGTAGTTTCAAGACCCTGTTGGGGGTTCTGTCTCTGTTACTCTTTTTGTTTGGCTCATGGAATAAATAATACAAAAAATTTCACTTAAATGTTTTTAAAAGTGTTGGAAAACCATACATTTTTTTTCTTTTTTTTTTTGGAGAGGTTTTTGCTATAGGGTGCAAGTGCACTCGCCAGAAAGACAGAGAGAGACAGAGATAGAAAGCGAGAAATCACCCTCCAGGGGGATGGCCACGTCGCAGTCCCTTCTCCTCCATTCTCCTCTTGGGATCTTGGGCACACACGCACATGCGCCCGGCGTGAGTTTTAAGCCATCAGGTCCGGGACACGAACTGCGGTCGACTACATGGGAGTCCAGTGACATAGCCATTACGTCAACTGCTGGGTCCTGGAAAACCATAAATTTTTAATAAAAAGAATTGAAGTTCTTTACCTTTGTGGGCCCAAATGAAATTTTCTTTTCAAAGTTTATTTCTTCCAAGGGGGTGGTGGGAGGTAGGAAAGGTTAGAGAGATTTCTGTCCCCCCATCACTTCCCAGATACACATAGCATCTTCATATCTCAGCGTTTCCCTCTCCTCCTTTCAGCTAGCCCAAATCATGGTAGGTCCCAGGACTATATTGTAAATTGGATTTATTTTAGAGAAAAATCTGAAAGTGATCTGAAGTCTTAAGGTAAATTATTAAAAGAATTTAAGTTAGTCATAATTACCTAGTTAAAATATATAATTACATTTTACTGTTTTTAAAGAATTTGTTATTATTATTTTTTAATTTTACCAGAGAGAGAGAGAGAGAAAGGGAAAAGTGGTAAAGCAGGGTACCCGGTCTGGGACTCGAACTGTAGTTGGCTATGTGGGAGTCCAGTCCCCTAACCACTACACCACTTGTTGACTCCTATATTTTACTTTAAAAAAGCACTCATAGCAGATTAGTGTGTTGACCTCTACATTTTACTTTAATGAAGTACTCTCATAGCAGATTAATGAAAACTGTATTTATTGGTGGTTACTTTCAAGTAATTATTGTCAAATTTAAAGTTATACAAGTATTTTGTAAGTTTTGTACACTGACCTAGCAAACCAAATTGTTTGCCTTTGTATTTCTGGTAGCCTGTTCTTTGTAGGGTGTATTTCTTAGGGAACAATTTTATAGTAATTAAACAGTAAATATTAGTCCTCAGATCTTAAAATTAGTTCTTTATAGTTCTTCAGAGCAATTGATAACTAAGTTGATCAGGACGTTTTAATTGGTACTGTCACAGATGCCATGTAATCTGTGCATATGAATTTGAGGAATAAATTGGAAAACCGAAATTTGAGTTTATCTGTTTGCATACCTGGGGAAATAAATACCTAGCTATATTTATTAGAGAAGTAGTGTAGACAACTAAGAATATAAAATGTTTCTCTGCCTGTAGGAACGATTTTCTAACTGGTGATTCTATACTGCCTCCCCGTTGTCTTCTTAAAATTCAAGTCTTGATTGTGTCACCATTGTGTTGAGTTATCACAGCTTCATGGCACTGGGTGCAGCCTACACATGCCATCAAATGTCCCTCTAGTTCCTTCTTTTTCTAAAACAATAATTTTATTTATTATTACTAGATTTTAATTTGACCAGAGAGAGAGGGAAAGTGAGAAAGCAAGCTTTAACCACAGTCTGCAACATCCAGTGCCTTAACCACATCACCTGCTGGCCTCCTCACTTCCCTGTTTACCACATCTTTGTCAGCATTCTCCATCTAACTGGAGAAATAGTACTTACCAATAATATGAGTATTTCTTTAGTGATCTCAGTTTTTGTATTTAGATCCATATTTTATACATAAACCTGTACACATATGTACTCTTTTACATTTATGTCATTTACTCTCGGAATCTTTTCTGATTTCTCAGGCATTTACTTTTTCCTCTTTGTACTCTAGTAATTGGTCTTGCATTCTTTGTAGTTCAGTTCAGTTCCTATCATACTGTAGGGTAAAAATGTCTTCCCCACTATATCTGTGAAGTGCTCCAGATTAGAGACCATATTCTTCTGTTTGTCTCCAGTGATAGGCACATTATCTGGCACATAGTAGACATTCATTAAGTATTTATTAAATTAGGAGTGGATTAGATTACTTGATAATTAGAGAGTCGAAGAGTCATGGTTAATGAAATAGGTGAATATTATATCTAACACATTTTTTCCTTATGGATAAATATGTATATAAAGTATAGTTCTTGAAAAGTACAATAATAGAAAAAATATATGAACATTAAAAGCATACTGAACATTATTTAAATTTATTTTTTTATTTATTTTTTATTTTATTTTTTTGCCGCAGGTTGTGTGTACTCTGCAGACAGAGACACAGACAAAGAGGGAAGTGAGAAATCCAGGATTTTGAAAACACACACACATACATACATGTCCAACATATTTTCAAAGTCACTGGGTCCAGGATTCAAACCTCAAAGTTCTCTGTGTGGGAGCCAGTGCCTTAACTACCATGCCACCTGCTGGCCCAGTGTTATTTAACTTTTAAATTAATCCATTTGGAATTCCTCAGATTCTTAGTGGATAAGTCTTCTTTTTTTTTTTCCTCTGCAGAAGTTCTAAGTTATTGGAAAATAATTATTTTTTTCTAATTCTTTTATTTAATTTTATTGTTGTTGTTATTTTTAATTTGACAAGAGAAAGAGGGAAAATGAGAAGACAAGCAACCAGGTCCAGGACTTGAACTGTGGTCGTCCATGTCAGCATCCATTGCCTTAACCATTGTGGCACCTGCTGACTCCAGTTTTCATTAAACTTTAAAGAGGACATTGCCTAATCCTCTTTCTTGGATGTTTAGATAATTTTGAAGAAGGAATGGGTATTAAGTTACTAAAACTCAGAAACTTGTTTTAATTGAGTTATATTAAAATGTCCTCAGGTCAGAACAGTAAACACGAACTTTTTCTAATTATTGAAGTTTCCTCTGAATTTGTAAAATAATCGACCTATATCACAAGGCCTAGGATAATGATTATAATTTAGGGAACACTTTTACTTTTTTAATATTTATCAAATTGGAGAATAAAAAGTACTTCAATGTTTAAGGCTTGACTCACATTATTATTTTTTTAGGGGGAGAGGTTTTAGCTATAGGGCACGTGTGCTCGCCAGAGATTGAGAGAGAAACAGAGAGACAGAAAGCGAGAAATCACCTCCCAAAGGGGATGGCCACGCCACAATCCCTTCTCCTCCATTCTCCTCTTGGGATCTTGGGCACATATGCACATGCGCCCGGCGTGAGTTTAAGCCACCGGGTCCGGGACTTGAACCGTGGTCGACTACGTGGGAGTTCAGCAACATAGCCATTATGCTGACTGCTGGTCCTGATCCACATTATTTTGATACAGCACTTTGCAGTTAACAAAGTAGTTTGTCATTTGTTTGCTGTGGGGCGCATGGGCTCACCAGCGAAAGCGAGAGAAAGTAAGTGGAAAATCATCTCCTAGGGAGATGGGCACACCAAAGTCTCTTCTATTCCCCTCTTGGGAGTTTAGGCACGAACGCACATGTTGTCTAATGTGTTTTTTCAAGCTGCCTGTCCAGTACTAAACCAAATTTGCCATGTGGGACCCAACTACCTTAAGTTCCTCTTCACTTGATGGCCTGGGGGAATAATTTCTAATAAACATTCATAATTGGGGCCAGCCGGTGATGTGATAATTAAGGCCTCTGGCTTTTCACATGGCAGACCGCTGTTGGAGTCCTGGACCTGGTGGCTTGTAAGTCATGCTGGGTGCATATGCATGCATGCCCCAAATGCAGATGAGAATGGAGAAGAGATTTGTGGAATGGCCATTGCCCCTGGGGAGTTCTGTCTCACTTTGCCTCTCTGTTGCTCTGCCTCTCTCCTTTCCAGAGAAGGCACATGCCCTATGGCAAAAACCTTAAAAAATAAATTCACAGTTGAGTAAAGCAACAGGTGTTATCCTCATTTTATCAACAAAGTAACAAGAGAAATTAAATAATCATTGAGATCACTGCAAAGTGGAGAGAAAAGACTTGATCCCATATCCTTGAAACTACTTAAGTACACTGCATTATTACTATGTTCTTTATGGCAGGACTCGTTTTGAAATTGTGCCATGTATGGCAATTAATTTACTTGTTAGAGGAGTCAAGTTAGATTATATTAAGAAATAAAGCTGTTATTTGTTGAGTGCTTGGTATGTTTTAGACACTATCTCTTTATTTCCTTTGAATAGATGAGAAAACAAGTGAGAGCTAGGTAACCTACCCCTTTTTACATGTAGCTGGTGAGTACCTGGGTTGGGATTAAAATCTAGGTGACTCATGGCTTCACACTGGCGCTCTATTAGGTGACCTCTGTAGGTAGTACCTCTGTTGTTTATGCTATGAGTAAAAGGCCTAGGACTCTGTTTCCACAAATGCCTTAAATTGTGTCTGATGATTATTGTATCATTTGTATTGTATCATTTTTACATTTACACATTACTGTTACTTTTTGCCATCCAGTTTTTTGATGTATGGGGAAGTAGGAAATTTCATATTACTTTTAAAGGTAAGATACCTTTAAAGAAAACAGTAAAATTTCACTTGAACAATTTTCAAATTTTGAATAGTCTAAAGACTGCACATAAATTGTAAAGTTGATTACATCTATCATTTTAGCCAACTTTCAGATAAAAGGTGAAAGTAAGATTTGAATTACTATTTTCCATCAGTGAGTCGAAATTCTGTTCCTTTTCCTACCAAGGGTACCTTCTTCTAATTGCTATTCCACTTAGCTACCAATTAAAAATTTGTATTTAGCAAAACATACATTAATTTACAGTTAATACAAAGTCATACTTGAAGCTCTACTAATTCAAAATGATTTTTGTATTTTTTTAAACTTTTGCCATAGGGCATGTATGCTCATTGTAGAGAGACAAACAGTAAGAGGGGAAATGATAAATCACTCCCCCAGGAGGATGGCCGTGCTGCAGTCCTCTTTCATCCATTCTCCTGGGAGTTTGGGCATGCACATATATGTGCCCAACATGATTTTCACGTCAATGGGTTTGTTTGACCATGTGAGAATCCAGTGTCTTAACCACTGTGCCACCTACTGATCCCAAAATGATTGATTATTAAGTAAAGTAGTCATACCTTTTCAGCTGTGAAGAGTTTCTTGCTAGAACCAGGACCTTGATTTTTTTAAAAAGAATTATTTTATTTGTTTGTTCATTCATCTATTTTTTAATTTGAGCTGAGAGAAACACACACACACACACACACACACAGAGACAGAGAGAGAGAGAGAGAAAGTGAGAAAGCAAGCTACCAGGTCTGGGACTCAACCATGGTCTACCATGTGGGAGTGTCCTGTGCCTTAACCACCACTCCACCTGCTGGTCCCAAGACCTTGCTTTTTAAAAGGAGATTGCTTTAAGTTACTTTTATAGAACTAAGAGGAAAAAAAAAATACCGTTCAGCTAAAACTACTGAAAAAACTGAGAAATAGTGATTAATTCACTGATTAACAGTGAATTTTGAATAAACAAGAGGAAGATCATTTATATAATATACCTGGAGGGGCCGACAGGTAGTGTATTTGTTAAGGGTGCTGGATTCCCATATGGCCGACTGGTTGAGTCCCAGACCTGGTGGCTTGCTTTCTCAATTTCCCTGTCTTTCTCTGTCCCTCTGTGGTCAAATTATAATATATGTTTGTGTGTGTGTGTGTGTGTGTGTAGTATACATATACCTGAGGGCTATGTGTGTATGTATATCCCTGAGGACTTCAGGTAGTCATGATCCTTTGAGCATCTCTGCAATAGGACAGCAGTGCATTTTTTCCCCCTAAAGCTGTCTGGTAAGCAATTGTAAAAAATGGAGCACATACTAAAATAAGAATAATATAAATTATGAGTATAATTTTGTGAATATTTTGTTATAAAGAATGAACTTAGGAACTTCCTGCTTGACCTGTTTTTCCATTCCCACACATAAAGACTTAGTGAGTCCAAATTTCAATGCATCATTCAAAATTCAAACCTTAAAACCTTTTACATTCATTCTCAGCCCAGCTCTGCTACTATTCCCAATGTGAAATATATTTATCCCCCTGTGGTACTTGTCTTTTCCACTTAACTGTAGGTTTTCTTTTAGAATAAGTATCTTTTGTCAGTGTTTCTCACAATGTAGGCATTTGGTAAGTAGCTGAAGTAAATACTAAAAATAGAAGTAGAAGAATATGTTTAGCTTTAAATTAAAATGATGAAGACTTATCTTTTGGTCAGCTATACATGTTTGTTTATATTGCTGAACTGTTCATTTTTATTAACTTTTTAAAAGAGTTTTATGTCTGACTTAACTTGTCAGTATGAAGCACTCAGTACTTTGTTTTTAGCAGATATTTAGTGAACGAATTGTGTATGTATATGTGTTTGTGTGTATCATCATGACTTCTAAAGTTTACTAATTCTAATTCCTTTTTTTTGTTTATTAAGAATCATTGTTAGTGTATTTGAGCTTCCCTCAGATACTTGTTAGGTGTATTTAAATACAGCAGTAAGTACATCTTTCTAACATTGGTTATTGTAGTGATGCTGCTATTGTGGTAGTTCTAAAAAATGCTCTTAAAGCCAGACCACAGTAGCACATGGTAGTAGACACTGCTGCCAGACAGGCTGAGCCACATGCAGGGGTTCAATTCCCAGCCCATCTTGAAAGGCCAGTATGGTGGCAAGTGCTTATAGTTCCCATTGCATGGGGGACTGAGGCAGAAGGATCACAGTGTAAAACTACAGGGCAAAGAAAAATAAGGTGCTTTTAATCCCTTTCATACTATTACTGTAATCATGCTTAGAGTATATTTTCAATTATAGTTAGTAGGAATTACCTGATATAACTAAAGAATGTGTTGAACTTAGTTAGTAAATAGTAACACATGAATATCCAGTTATTTTTCTTTCCCTTCCAGAGGGTGTGTTTACTTGCAGAGAGAGGGGGGGAAATGAGGGGAGGGTAGGGAGGGAGGAAAGGTGAGAAAGCACGTCTCCCCTACCTAGCCCTCATGGCAAGGTGCTCCACAGTCCCTCCTCCGCTTTCTCCATCCTTTTGAGAATTTGGATGAGCAAGCGCACACACACACACACACACACACACACAAATGTGTGCATGCTTGGTGTGGTTTTCTGACCATTGGGTCTGGGACTTGAGCTGCTTAGTTGGCCATGTGAGATCCAGCTACCTTTAGCACAGCACCAGCTGGCTGTGCATTTTTGAATATAGTTGAATATAGTAAAATATACTTAATATCGAGTATATTTGAAAAATAATTAAAATTTTTTTTCATTAAACAATAATAAATGACAGAATTGACTTTTTGTTTTTGTTTTTTAATTTTAAATTTAAGTTTTACTAGCAGTATCCAAAGTTTTTGTCAGAATTATTAACTTAAATGAACCTCAGTTTAGTTATATCAGAATCATTTCAAAAGACAATATTTTAGATTAGCGTCATAGACAGTGAATAGTTATAACAGTTGCAAGATGTATTATTGCAAGTAACATATTGGTAATAAATAGTTTTCAGTAGGCTTTTTAAAAAATCTAAAAATTAATTCTTGGTAGTAATAGTATGGTGCTATTATCACACATTTATATTGACAAGCTTTCTCTAGTGGAAAAACAGTCATAGAATAGCCCCAAGAGAGTTAAAAGCAGGAAAAATGGGTTAAAAATTCTATTCCAAGGAACTTAGGGTAAATAAAAAACAAATTTGGGTCTTGTTAGAGGCATAATTTTGAATCTTATTTTCTTAGAATATGAGAATTTCTCCTTTTTATTTTTTCTTAGTAAGAGTACAAAAATTATCTATTGAAATAGTTTCTATCATATAAATAAACTGATAACCATTCCTGTATTTGACCTGGTTTCCAGATTTATTTAATCCTTACATGTAAATTTTTTGATTGCATCAGTTTGTTAAAATATACCTGGATTTAAATGATTTTTGTGTCTGCAAAATTTATAAATGAGCTTTATGTAGAAATTAGTTTTTTCTTTTTTTTTTTTTATGAGAGATTTTTGCTATAGGGAGTGTGTGCTTGCCAGAGAGACAGAAAGTGAGAAATCACCTCGCCTTATGGGGGATAGCCATGGTGCAGTCTCTTCTCCATTCTCTTCTGGAGATTTTGGGCATGCATGCACACGTGCTCAGTATGAATTTTAAGCCACCAGGTCTAGGACTAGAACTGTAGTCAGCTACGTGGGAGTCAGTCTAGTGACGAAACCATTACGCCATCTGCTGGTCTCCAAATTAGGGTGTTTTAAAATTGCCAGAGATGAGGCTCTTCAAACAAAAATAATTTCCCAGCCCACCCCTATTCCTCTCTCTTAAAAGCATTGTGAGTAATTTTATAAGAAATATTTAAAAGTATAAATACTCATCAGATTTTTTTTGTTAATAAGTTTGCATTTGGAATTTTTAATTTTGTTTATCTAGAACAGATACTTTTTAAAACTTAATATTTTTTTGATTTTAATCTTTGAGATGTCTTTTTCCTCATAAAAGAGCATTTTCGCTACTGATTGCTGTCTTTTTTGTTTTGCAGAGTAACAGCTATCCACCAATGTCAGATCCATACATGCCTAGTTACTATGCTCCATCATTGGATTTCCATATTCTCTTGGGGAAGCAGCATGGTCCACGGCTGGAGACCAGCCTATGCCATATCTGACAACCTATGGACAAATGAGTAATGGAGAACATCATTATATACCAGATGGTGTGTTTTAGTCAACCTGGGGCATTAGGAAATACCCCTCCATTTCTTGGTCAACATGGATTTAACTTTTTTCCTGGTAATGCTGATTTCTCTACATGGGGGACAAGTGGATCTCAGGGACAATCAACACAAAGTTCTGCTTATAGTAGCAGTTATGGCTATCCACCTAGTTCTCTTGGGAGAGCTATTACTGATGGACAGGCTGGATTTGGCAATGATACTTTGAGTAAGGTACCTGGCATTAGTAGTATTGAGCAAGGCATGACTGGACTGAAAATTGGTGGTGACCTGACAGCTGCAGTGACAAAAACTGTAGGTACAGCCTTGAGCAGCAGTGGTATGACTAGCATTGCAACCAATAGTGTGCCCCCAGTTAGCAGTGCAGCACCTAAACCAACCTCCTGGGCTGCCATTGCCAGAAAGCCTGCCAAACCTCAACCGAAACTTAAACCCAAGGGCAATGTGGGAATTAGTTCTGCCGTGCCACCACCTCCTATAAAACACAACATGAATATTGGAACTTGGGATGAAAAGGGGTCAGTGGTAAAGGCTCCACCAACCCAACCGGTTCTGCCTCCTCAAACTATAATCCAGCAGCCTCAGCCATTAATTCAACCACCACCATTGGTGCAAAGCCAACTGCCTCAACAGCAGCCTCAGCCACCACAACCACAACCGCAACAAGGACCTCAGCCACAGGCCCAGCCTCACCAAGTGCAGCCTCAACAGCAGCAGCTGCAGAATCGCTGGGTTGCTCCTCGGAACAGGGGAGCAGGCTTCAATCAGAACAATGGAGCGGGCGGTGAAAACTTTGGTTTAGGTGTTGTACCTGTCAGCGCTTCACCTTCAAGTGTAGAAGTGCACCCAGTGCTGGAGAAGCTAAAGGCCATAAACAACTATAATCCCAAAGACTTTGATTGGAACCTGAAGAATGGACGTGTGTTTATAATTAAAAGCTACTCCGAGGATGACATACATCGTTCCATTAAATACTCTATTTGGTGTAGTACTGAGCATGGTAATAAGCGTTTGGATGCAGCTTACCGTTCCCTGAATGGAAAGGGCCCACTCTATTTACTCTTCAGTGTGAATGGCAGTGGACATTTTTGTGGAGTGGCTGAAATGAAGTCTGTTGTGGACTATAATGCATATGCTGGTGTCTGGTCTCAGGATAAGTGGAAGGGCAAATTTGAAGTTAAATGGATCTTTGTCAAAGATGTTCCCAATAACCAGTTACGGCACATTCGCTTAGAAAATAATGACAACAAACCAGTTACCAATTCAAGGGACACTCAAGAGGTACCCCTAGAAAAAGCTAAGCAAGTGCTTAAAATAATTGCAACTTTCAAGCATACCACCTCAATCTTTGATGACTTTGCACATTATGAGAAGCGTCAAGAAGAGGAGGAAGCCATGCGTAGGGTAAGAATATAGTCATTTTGAGTGTAGATTTTTTTTTTTTCTGTTGGAGATGGGATAAATGGGTGGGTATTCTTTGATGCCTCTTAATATTACATATTGAGTGTAAGAACTTTATTTTGAAGGAAACCAACAATGTAGATTAAGAAACAACTCTACAGACATACTTAAAGGAGTCTCTGTGTACATTTTGAATCATTCCATTTTTTAAAAATTTTGCCAAGGATAACTTAAGCTGAGTTTGCTTCTTGTCTATTCTTCATACTTATCCTCAGGTAATAAAGTTCAGATAAGTTTCAGTGTTAAAGCTGAATGAGTTCAGCATTTATAACTAAACAGACTTTTGTAAACTGTCCAGGAATTCTAATGAATAATCTTTCATTTTAATTTTATGAGAAAATATATTTGGAGTTTAAAACCAACAGCTTTCAGTAAATGTTTGACTATGCATTTAATATTTATGAGAAAAAGATTTTTTAACAGATAATTCCTGAAGTATTTTTATAATTTTATAGTTAAAGCAGTTGAACAAAAATAAAATGAGGATTTGATTTAAGGAAGGCAGCTTAGAGTTGAAAGACTTAGTAGAATTGGACTGCAGAATTTCATTTCTCATTCTGTGATTTACTCTTTGAGTCTCAGGGTGACTTTCCTGGAATTATACACACTATTTACGTTTGTGTCATATTGGCCAGAATATGATTATAGTGTCACACAGGCTAATATAGGCTGTTGTAAACTATTAATATAATATAAAATTGGAGTCCTGCTGTTAGCTGGAAAAAGAGAATGGATGTATTTTTTCATAGGTAATATATTTACATTTATTTAGAAAAGCAGCAATGGTATAACTTGAAACTCCTACAATATATGGTGTTTGTTACTGTGGAAAGCGGCTGTGTAGAAAGCAAGAAAGAGAAGGAACTTAATTTAACTTTATTCGTATGTAAGATATCATTGGTTTGTTTCTGTGTGTGAACTGAAATGCAGTAGTTAGGTATCACTTAATGTACATTCTGAAAAATGCAGTAAGTGGTTTCATTGTTGAGAGAGCATCATAGAATGTACTTCTATAAGCCTGGGTGGTGTAACCTACTACACACTCAGAGCATATGATGTAGTCTCTTATATTCTCATGGGACCTCTGTCTTACATGTGGCTTGTCATTGACTAAAGTATCACTATGTGGTGCATGACTATATTTAGTGGCTTCTTGGTTGTATGCAGCAGAAAGATTTTGTTCCACTATCATTCCTTAGTGGTGAATAATGTTGAAATAATGATCCTAGAGCAGTAGTTTCCAAGCCTTAGAGGCCATGATAATTGAGGTTTCTTAAAAATGTAGATTCTTGATACTATTTGATAAAGGACCTGGTAAATGTACATTTTTAACAGATACCCCAAGTGATTCTGATGTACTGAATTGTTAGAAACTTTGCTTTGGGTTGGGAACAGCAGATGACATAATGATTATATTGCTGGACTCCCATGTAGTCGACCACAATTTGAATCCTGGACCCGGTGGCTTAAAACTCATGTCGGACACTTGTGCATGTATGGCCAAAATCCCGAGAAGAGACTGGAGAAGAAAGGATTGCGGTATAGCCATTCCCCCTGGAGGGTGATATCTTGCTTTCTGTCTCTCTGTCTTTCCGGTGATTGCATGTGTGTGCCCTGTAGCAGAAAATCTTTCAAAAAAACGAAAGAAACAGGGACCAGCAGTTAGCATAATGGCTATGTTGCTGGACTCCCATGTAGTCGACTGTGGTTCGAGTCCCAGACCCGGTGGCTTAAACTCACTCTGGGTGCCTGTGCGTGTGTGCCCAAGATCCCCAGAGGAGAATGGAGGAGAAGGGATTGCAGCGTGGCCAAATCCCCTGGGGGGGGGGGGGGGTGATTTCTTGCTTTCTGTCTCTGTTTCTGGCGAGTGCACGCGCCCTATAGCAAAAACATATCAAAAAAAAAAAATAGAAAAAAAAAAGACACAGAAAGCAAGAAATTACCCCCCAGGGGGGATGGTCATGCTACAATCCCTTCTCTTCCATTCTCTTCTCAGGATCTTGGGCATGCATGTACAAATGCCCGGCGTGAGTTTCAGCCACCAGGTCTGGAACTCTAACCACATGGGAGTCCAGTGACAAAGCCATTACACCAACTGCTGGTCCTAGGATCTGCTATACTTTTAAATGGATTGCTGAATAGAATTTTCTTCCATTTAACTGTAGCAAATGAGGGAAATAGGATCAAAAGTTAATACTAAGGATTTGGGTCATTGGAAAAGTCATGATAGATTTTTCTGTTTTTCTGTGCAAAAATCTGTCATAACTTCCGGTAACCCAATATTTGAGCTGAGCAGTTGGGTTATATTGTAACTGCCACTAAAAGCAGTGCATCAGTAGAAATGATACTGAAAGGATGAGGTGCAAATTTTGTTTTTGAGATGTGCTGATTTTAAGATACTTGGAGAAATACAAGCTGTGAGAACTCTGGTTAGACAGACATGCGGGAGTCACAAATTTTAAGCCCTTTTGTTCTTGAACACGCCATTTTGTGGTGGAATGAGATTACCCAGGAGAAAAGATGCATGGCAAGGAAATACATTCCACATTTTCTTTTTCCCACCACTGAGAGACTGTCACCCTTGTAAGCCTTCTCACTTTTTTCTCTTATCTAGTCTGCAAACTTAGTTTTAGTTTTATTACTTTTATATAGTTGTCTGAGGAATCTTTTGAGATTGTAGCCATTATGACCGATCATAGCCATATACAGGACAGTGGTTTAAACTTCAGTATTACACTTATATTGTTTCATTTACTTCGAATCACCTTATAAAGTCTAATCTACCTTCTTTTTTTTTTTTGGAGAGGTTTTCGCTATAGGGTGCGTGCACTCACCAGACAGACAGAGACAGAGAGACAGAAAGCGAGAAATCACCCCCCAGGGGGGATGGCCATGCCGCGATCTCTTCTCCTCCATTCTCCTCTTGAGATCTTGGGCACGCGCGCACACGCGTGCGCGGGTGTGAGTTTTGTAGTCGCTCTACTACATGGGAGTCCAGCGACATAGCCATTATGCTAACTACTGGTCCCTCTAATCTACCTTTGACATGTTACTTATTTTATTGTTATTTTAAGGAAGAGTAAATTAATAATATATTTTACAAGTCCTTTCAGAGTGGCCAGCAGGTGGTGTGTGGTTACTCCCCACGACCAACTGCAGTTCAAATCCTGGACCTGGAGGCCTGCTTTCTCAGTTTCCCTCTCTCTTTCTCTCTCTCTCTCTGTCTCTGAGCACATGTACCCTGTAGCAGACATTTTTTTTTTAATAGAGCTTTTTGCTATAGGGTGCGTGCGCTCGCCAAAAAGACAGATAGAAAGTGAGCAATCACTTCCCCGGGGGGGGGGGGGGGGGGGGGGTGATGGCCATGCCGAAATCCCTTCTCTTCCCGTTCTCCTCTCGGGATCTTGCGCACACACTCATACGTGCCCAGTGTGAGTTTAAGCCACCAGCTCTGGGACTCAAACCGCAGTCAACTAACATGGGAGTCCAGCGGAATAGCAGACTTTTATTTATTTATTTATTTCGAGAGGTTTTTGCTATAGGGTGTGTGTACTCACCAGAAAGACAGAGACAGACAGAGAGACAGAAAGTGAGAAATCACCCCCCTGGGGGGGATGGTCACGCTGAAATCTCTTCTCCATTCTCTCAGGATCTTAGGCAAGCATGCACACGCACCCAGTGTGAGTTTAAACCACCAGGTCTGGGACTTGAATTGCAGTCGACTATATGGGAGTCCAGCAACATAGCCATTATTCCATCTGCTGGTCCCCCATAGCAGACTTAATAAAGTAAATAAATAGTTTAAAAGTGTTTATCATATCTGCAGTAAGTGAAATTAAAGTCGTTTCAGATCCAAAAATTGTTCTTTTTTATTTAAAATTGCCACAGGCTGCCTGTGCTTGGTTGGGTTGATGAGGGAGAGAAACACCCTTCCATGGGAAATGGTTATACAGCAAACCATTCTCCATTTCTTTCTTTTTGGGATTTTGAGTATGCACACACATGCCAAGTGTGTTTATCAAGCTGCTACTGGTATAGGACTTGAACCACACAGTCAGCTATTGTGAGATCCATCCACTTTAAGTACCACTCCATGGGTTGGCCCCCCAAAGTGTTCTTTAGCCGTGTTATGTGAAGACATTTTAGCACAGTGGGACCCTTGCTCCAGGTACAGGCCTCATTGGGGCAGGAAGTGGGAAAAGGGATTGGATTCAGGATGATCCAAGCACATCACATCCACTGTGCACCCCATTTCCACAACTACTGCATTGCACTGTACAGTGAAAAAGTTACACAGTAGGGTTCACATTACATGAGAATCCAGCATTGCTGTTGATCTGACAGGAGGCGACCTCAGGCATCAGTGTGGGTAGTGGGGAATGGCCGCAAACACAGGTGAAACTTGGCTTACTTGGTGCTATGCAGCCAAGTATAAGCGGAGGTGCCACCAGGCCATATACTGGCGCTAGTCTGTGGCCCAGGGGTTGAGGACCCATTTTAGCTGGTGGTAGAATTCTTTTGAGTTTTTGTTTTTTTTATTCAAAATACTGTAGGCTTAGCGTTACAGTTTTTGTTTTTTTGTAATTTTTTTTCTTTTGTTATGTTAGAGTGCATATGCACTTGTGTGTGGTAGGGGTCAGAAAGAGAGCATGAGTACCCAGAAACAGGTCCTGGTCATGCTGCAATCCATTTTCTTTCATCCTGTGGGGATCCTGGCCACATATTGAACCCTGATTGGCCATGTTGGATCATACTTGGTATGTATGGTGCTTAACTGCTGTGCTAGGGGGCCATCTATTGTTTCTGTGTATTGGGTCATCAAAGTCATAATGTGTTTTCTATGCTTCTTGACTTTTCTGAAGACCTAGTATGGAGAAGTCAGAGGCCAGCTGGAATTTTCCGTGTTTATAAATACTGTTTCTGAGTGTACAGAAAACTTTATTCTTGAAATATGAACAAATGTGTGGGATGTGTACAATATGGGTCTCTGTATTTTCTTTAGTTCTTGGTCTACAGGTCACATTTTTATGTTTTCTCTTTTATGTCTATAAGTATGTTGAATCTTTATCCTTGAGTGCCATTGGTTCTTATTATTTTTTTCTCATGTTGATACTGTGATTTGCGAGGACTTCAGTGACAGTTGGCCCTTCATATAACAGACACCTATGAATATGGAGTTGATTGTGGTTGCAGAACCAAAGGATACAAAGGGTGGACTATATTGGCTTTCTCACATTGTCATGTCTCATTCTACCTCTGTTGATTGATTGTTTTTTATTTGCCTACATTCCTTGATCCAAAGTTCGTCTTCATTTTATTGAGTGTATGATGACTGTATTCAAAGTCAGTCTGCCTGTTGTAATTACCATTTTGCCTGTTGTAATTACCATTTTTAGAAATTTTTTTCTTTTTCATCTCATTTTAAAAACATTTACAGAGTAAAATTATAAATACCCTTGGTGTACCCCTTTAAGTATAGTTCCCCTTACTTCTAATTCCTGCCAACCACTGATCTGTTTGCTAGTCTTATAAAAAATTTTCCATAATATATATATGGAATAACACAGTGTATGACCTTTTATGACTGGCTACTTTTGTTCAGTGTGGTTTTGCAGTTAGTTGTTGTATATAACAATTTGTCTTGTGTTTAGCTGAAATTTCTCCACATTTCTGGTATGTGGAGGTCATGGTTTTCCAGATGCCTATCTCTGGGGACCTTGGGTAAAGTTGAATTTCTTAAACAAGACAAAAACAGCACTAATCATTAGAAAAGATAGGATAAATCAGAGTACATTAAAAATCTGTTCATCTAAAGATGCTTTAGGTCTGTCCCCACAGTGCAGTGGTTAAATGATCTGCATAGAATGCTGGCTCTCTGCATTAATGTTGGTTTGAATTCTGGCCCTTGTGGCCTGGAAAACATACCAGGAACCTGTGTGTGCATGGCTAAAATCCTGATGGGATGGAGAAAAAAGGATAGCAGTATGACCACACCTTGTTGGGGGGGGGGGGGGTGTTCCTTTCTCTGTGTGTCTCTCTGGTGAGCATGTGTCTTTTAGGAATAATAAAAAAATCTGGACTAATACTTCATTGCTGAACTATGGAGATGGTCCAAAAGATGCCTTTTCTTTTCTTTTTTTTTTTTTTTTTTTTTTTTTAAGTTTTTACTACAGAGTCTGTATACTTGTTGGAGAGAGAATGGTATACTTGTTGGAGAGAGAAAGTGAGAAATCCCCTGTCTTCCCCAGGGTGATGGACTCACTGCAGTCCCTTTTCCTCCATTGTCCTCTTGGAATTTTGGGCACATTAGGTGCAACTGAGCCCAGCTTGTTTTTCAAGTTGCCAGGTCCAGGACTCAGCCACATAGTCGGCCATGTAGGATCCAGCCCCCTTAACCACCATGCCACTTGCTGGCTCCAAAATCTGCCTTAAAGAATGTTAAGAAAGACATGTTTTTGGGAAGAGCAGAAATTTAGCTTCAAGAATGTGTTAAAGAACTGTAATGGATCAGTTTAAGAAAAAAGATAATAACCCAGTAGAAAAAGACAAAGGGATATGGATAGGCATTTAACGAGAGTTAAATACATACGGCTAGTAAGTATATAAAACAATATTATGCCTTATTACAAATCAAGGAAATGCAAATGAAGAATACAGTAAATATTTTATAATTATGAATGACAGTATCAAGAGGGGCCCTGTGGCTTAGTAAGGGAGCCAAATCCCTTGTGGCCAACTCTGATTAAAGTCCTGGCCCTGGTATCTTGTCTTGAAAAACACACCAATCGCATGTGCATGCATGTCCACAATTTCAGTAGGATGGAGTAGAAAAGGGATTGTGATATGACCATGTCCCAGTTGGGTGTGCTCTCTCCCTCCCTCTGTCTCTCTGTCTCTGGCAATTAAAAACCAAAAGGAATGACAGTAGTATGTATTAGGTTGTTGACTAACAACATTTCTTACACAATGTAAGTGGGAGTATAAATGAGACATAACTTTGGGAAGCAGTTTGCCTTTTCCTATAAAATTTAATTTTCATATGTTTTACAACTCAGCAGGTCATTTCTGAGATCTGAGAAACTTCCCAAATATCCTAGAAAACTTACATGAGAATGTTACTAGAAGCACAATAGTAGTAAAAACTAGGAACAGTTCAAAAGTCCATCTATAAGAAGGAAAATAGCTAAGTGCATTGTTGCCATGGTAATATAGTAGAATGATTAAATTATAGCTGCATTCAGCAGTCTGGGTAAATCTTTTTTTCCTTCATCTTTTTATTTGGAAATAATTTGAAATTTGTACAAGAAAGAATAATGTAGAGCACCCATGTAACTTACTCTGATTTTCTTACTAGCATTCTTCCCCTTTTGCTTTGTTGTTAATTTTCTTCTTTAAGTTAAAACAAAGCTAGTATGCATGCTCTCACTGGAGACAGAGGAAGAGAAATGGGAAGTGAGAAAGCACCCCCCCGCCCCGCCTCAGTTGGAGCACTGGCACACTAGAGTCCCTTTTCCTTTTCTCCCTCCTTTTGGGTTTTTTTTTTTTTTTTTTTTTTTTTTTTTTTTTTTTTTTGGGACACACATGCTTATGTGTCTGGCGTGGTTTTCTAAGCTTCTGGTCTGAGATGCAAACCTGGGTAGTTGGCCATGAGGGATTGAGCCATCCTAACTGCTTATACTAACTTGACTTAACTTTTTGCCTTTTCTAAGTTTGGAAGGATTTTTTCCCTAAGCTATTATATAGCAGTTTCTTATTCCTAAATTTCATGTTAAGATCTATGGTTCCTGTAGCCTTCGTTCATTTCTATGTTCATGTTTTTAAAAACTCTTCAACTTATTTCTGACAGAGGAAGACTTTAGGAAGTGAATTACATCTTCTCTTGTCATTACTGGATCTTTTTTATTGAATGATGTCTCCCCTCCTGGTTACTTTTGCCTTGCCAGCTTGGAAGCTCCTGCTGTGGAGGATTCAACCTGTCATATCCTCTGCTTATAGCAAACTTAGAATGTCAAGCCCTCTATTTTAGTGTGTCAGCTAATGGAGACACACTTCAGTCTGCCAGGAGGATTGGCAGTTAGTATTTTTATGGTTCTCCACTCTTAGCTTTGAACACATAATTTTTATTTATTTATTTTTTTGAGAGGTTTTTGCTATAGGGCACGTGCGCTCGCCAGAGAGACAGAAAGCAAGAAATCATCCCCTAGAGGGATGGCCACACCGCAATCCGTTTTTCTTCCTTCTCCTCCGCGCACACGCGCCCAGCATGAGTTTAAGCCACTGGGTCCAGGACTAGAACCACGGTCGACCACATGGGAGTCCATCGACCTAGCCATTACACCAACTGCTGGTCCCTGAACATGTCATTTCAATACATATATGTTAAGTAAAAATTGGTGGAACAGCATCAAGGCAAACATGTTAAAATATTCAGGGAGTAGAAAATTTAAAACACAAAATTGTAATTTGTGGTGTTAGGAAGGATTCCTGTGTAAAAAAGGCAGAAAACCAGAAAATGTTCTTATTAATTAGAAACCAGTTGTAAAGAATTTGTATAAAGGCAAATTAATAACCTTTTGAACAGGCAGATTAATCAGGGCTCATATTTTAGATCCAGTGATGATCTAGAACTTCAAATCACAGATCACAGACATTTTTCAAATGTGGAGCAAATGGGATGAAAATATAGAAGGGGAAAGATGTGGAAAGAGATGTTTGGTATCAAAAGAGTACAGGGGGAAAAAGTCAAAGACAAGGATGATTAGAGAAAAATTTCCAGCACCAAAAGATAAAAAGTTTCAAATGGAATGGGCTCACGGAGTCACCAGCAGGATAGTTTAAAATTGAAACGAAAGGAAAAAGAGATTGGATAAAGAGAAGATCTTAAAAGGAAGGAGAATCAGACTATCAGAATTCTCTGATCTATAACCCTGGATAATCAAATGTAAAATATTATTTCAGGGTAGAGGGGCATGAGATAGAGAATTACGTACACTTATCTTGAGTGTCAGATATATCAGTGAAGAAGGGTATGGATGGGGGATTCCGTTCTAATACTAAGGAAAGATTGTTAGGAGAATTAAGGAAAGATTTAAAGAAAATAAATGTATGTATTTTCTCACCTGAGGTAGCGTAATTGTTTAAAGATGATATATCAAGTAATAGTGCCTTAAAGAGTGCTTTCATTTAAAGTCATAAGCATAGCCACTGTAAGAACTGGAAGTAGTGTGGCTCTTAGGAAGGGGAAGAGAAGTGAGATATAACAGATTTGTTGTGATAAATTACTACAGTAGCAATTGCTGGTGCTTGAATTTATAAATCAGGATACTTGTGTATTAGTATGTTGTTTAAATTTATAATGGCAATCCATTAGAGCAACTTAGAGGATAACAGATCTTTACTTACTAGTTGCCTTCTAAAGAAATGTGTATGCATTACTTCTGTGGTAAAGCTAATATAATTAAAAATTAAAAGAACGAACAAATAAGGTCCAGAGTGTATCGTCCAATATACGTTCAAGTTATCTACATAGCATAGAATCTACTTTTGACTGGGGAATTTTTTTTTGAAATTTTTTCATCATGCTGAATGTGAGTCATTTAGGTCCTACTATATTCTTTCATTCTTGTAAATTCTAATTGATTAGGAAACATAATCTGAGGTAACCTTTTTAGTTTAATAGCTCTTTTAATTCCACATAGAAATAATTAGAATGTTTGGTTGTCTATAACTTTGAGATGAATTTTCAAAACGTGTCATTTACATGTGTCCCAGGGGAGAGGGGGAGCACAGCAGCTTATTCAGAAACAAGGCATACTACTAATAAAATTCCTATTAAATAGTTTGATTTTCTAGAATCTGCATTTTAGTCATGTATCCTTCTATTATTAAATTATTTCATATTTCCAAAGACTAAATTTTAGCACATGTAACAATTTTTTTAATTTGAAAAAACTGATTAAGATAATATGTCCAGTTTGTCTCAGTACCCAAGTTTGTGTTAACATATGAGAAATTACTTCATGACGGACATTGAATCACTAAAGGTTATGGAAACATAGTAAATGGTTGTGAATACCAGATACAATGTGAGTGAAGGAGTAGAGTCTGAGGAAGGACATTAAGGAGAAAAATAGAGAGGCAAAGCATTTATGGGGCAAAGAAATGGGTTATTATCTGTTGAAGATAACTTTATAGTACTGTCAACTGGACTGGTGAGAAATGTACACATGTTGAAATATTCACTTTGCAAGCTAAATAACGTGATTGAATGTATAAAAGAAATTTTTAAAAAAGAAATTACTTCAGCAATTATACCTATGACAGTAGTAAGCATTACCTGACAGTAGTAAGCATTACCTTGGCAGTTTCATAAATTGTTTTTTAAAGGGTTTGCTATAGGGTGTGTGCTTCACTGGAGAGAGAGAGAGAGAGATAGAGAAGGAAAGTGGTAAATCACTCCCTTTGGGGATGGCCAAGTTGCAATTCCTTCTCTTAGGATTTTGGACATGCTAGCTCCTGTGCCTGACATGACTTTCAAGCCACTAGTCCAGGATTTGAACCACTCAGTTGGCCATGTGGGTTCTAGCCTCCTTAATCTCCACATCACTTGCTGGCCCTAGTTTTATGCTTATTTTTTAATAATGCAAATAGAAGTCTGTTTGATTACCCTTTGGTAAACTGCTGTATGGTTGTAGTTCTTTGTTGCTGGGTAGGTTAATTATAATGAAAAGGTGGAAAGTTCAGTATATAAAATATTTTGATCCTGTAAATTCGAAGTACATTTCTCTAGAAAATAGTTGAGATCAGGGTGTAATATATTCAGTACCATAAACTTGAGTGTGTGTTTATGTGTGTAATTCTCTGATTAAAAACATTCAGTGGTATTTTGAGTAGTCAAGATGCTTCCATTTTTTATACAATAATAGTGTATTCTGAGCTTGGTAACCTTTTTTTTTTTTTTGAGAGGTTTTTGCTATAGGGCGTGTGTATTCACTGGAGAGAGAGACAGAGAGACAGAAAGTGAGAAATCACCCCCCGGGGGGATGGCCACACCGCAGTCCCTTCTCCATTCTCCTCTCAGGATCTTGGGCATGCACGCACACGCGCCCTGCATGAGTTTAAGCCACCGGGTCCAGGACTCCCGCTGCGGTTGACTACATGGGAGTTCAGCCACATAACCATTACGCTAACTGCTGGTCCTGGTAAATATTCTTTATGAGCCAGTTGAGAAAAGAGATAATGCTTCAGATAACATTTTATGATACTGACTTGTTTTTATTTTTTCCTCAGATTGTTGTTAATGGCTGTGTTATGTCTCATGCTGCCGAAGAGTCTTATAATTTTTTTTTATTTACATTCATTCACTATACTTCATTACAGCATACAAAATGAGATTTTCCATCCAGAATACACTGTATATTGGCTCAGTCAAGCACATCAACATACGTGTTATCAACAAATTATTTTCCTTTTCTTATTTCCTGTGTATTTTGCTTTTTTTTTTGCCATCCTTGATTCCCTATCCCTCACCCTCTGCTGTGTCCCACTCTCCACCCACATTGTCTCTGGTATCCATGGTTGCTTTCTATGCCTGTTTTCCCCATTGAATTGATGATCTAATGAACCTAATTGTCTAAATATTTCCAATAACAAGCGCAGCTGATATATGCATATACATCAACACAAGTCTGACTTTAGGCATAAATATCAGAGAGTAGAATGAACATACTATAAAGTAGCATCTAGCTGGGGCTATATAGCTTACTGCAGTCATCAAAATGCTTTTTTAAAAAAATTTCAATAAAAGTAGTTTTTTTATTTTCTCCTAAAACTTTTTTTTAATTAATTTACATTTATCTCCTAAGCATCATCACTTTATACCAAATGTGGTTTCCCATCTAGGATAGACTGCATAGTAGTTTAATCATGCATGTTATCATCAATAATTTTGCATTTCTAGCTTCTTATTTATTTATTGCTCTGTGTCTGGCCCTCTGCCCTTTCCCACCCTCTTCTCACACTATCTCTGGTGTCTACAGTGTCTTCAGTTCCCCCCCACATTTTGTTGATTACACAATTTCATAAGTAATCTAACTTCTTTCAATAGCACATTCAGCTGGTAATTTCAAGAAAAGCAGTTTTGAACTGTTAAGGAAATTTCCTTGAAACTTAGAGCCTAGAAACAGGTTAGTATTTTGTTCAGATAGTAGGTACATGAACCTGTTGACAGCTCAAGACAGGACAGAAATCCTTAAAACCGGACAACAAAGCCTAGAAGAAAAGCAGCAATATTTTAGTCAAGTCACAGAATGCTATTTCACCAGTTCAGTCTCATGTATTTAATCTATCCTCTGTTGTGGTTCGATCTTCCCAATTGAATTCTGGGATATAATATTTAACGCTAGACTTGTCCCTACGATGAAGTTAGCCATTTTCTTAGTTTTTGAACTCTTATTTCTGTGTGTCTGCGTTTAATTTTCCTGACATAGCACTCCCTTAACTTCTTGGAGATCTGGTCTGGTGTTGGTAAATTCTTTCAGGTTTTGTTTATCTGAGATGTCCTTGTCTTTTCTTCCCATATGAAGGATAATCTTGCTGGGGTACGGTATTCTTGGTTGAAATTGCTTTTCCCTTAACACTTTGAATGTATTTTCCCATTCTTTTCCTTGCTCGCATTGTTTCCGATGAGAGGTCTGCTGTCAGTCTGATGGGGTATGCTTTGTAGGTGACTTGCCGTTTTTCTGTTGCCGATCTTAGTATCTTGTCTTTGTCTGTGGTTTTGGTCAGTCTGGCTATAATGTGTCTTAGAGAAGATCTTCTTGGGTCCATTCTATTTGGGGTCTTTTGTATTTCTTGGGACTGGATGGATTGTTGAGTACCTCTCTAGGTTTGGAAAGTTTTCTTGCAGGATTTCTTTTCTTTTCTTTTCTTTTCTTTTCTTTTCTTTTCTTTTCTTTTTTTTTTTTTTTTTTCCGGAGAGGTTTTTGCTATAGGGGCGCGTGTGCTCGCCAGACAGACAGAGACAGAGAGATAGAAAGCAGGAAATCACCCCCCAGGGGGGATGGCCACGCCGCAATCCCTTCTCCTCCATTCTCCTCTCGGGATCTTGGGCACGCACGCACACGCGCCCGGCGTGAGTTTAAGCCGCCGGGTCCGGGACTCGAACCGCGGTCGACTACGTGGGAATCCAGCGACATAGCCATTACGCTAACTGCTGGTCCCTTCTTGCAGGATTTCATGGAATAGATTATGAATGCCTTTATGAGTGTCTTCACCTTCTGGGATGCCTATTATACGAATGGACGTTTGATGGTATCTAGTATTTCTCATATATTATTCTCAAATTTTGGGGTAATTTTCTCAGTCTTCGTGGTGGCTTTTTCTAGGCCAGCAATTTTCTCTTCTACATCTGAGATTCTATTTTCTGTATGATCTAGTCTGCTTTTAATTCTTTCAAGGGAGATTTTGACTTCCTGTATTATAGCCTTTATCTCTAACAGTTCTCTCTGATTCTTTTGTAAGGTGTGTAATTACTCTTTTATATCTTGCATGAATTTCCTCACCTCCTGGAACTCATCAGCTCCTTTCTCCTGCCTCTTCAGCAGTTCATTGACTCTCTTATCTTCCATCTCTGTTAGCTTCTCCATTATGAATGTTCTAAATTCCTTATCAGACATTTCCATGATTTCCATTGAACTGTCAGTTGATGAAGAGGAGTTATTCTTTGCCCTTCGAGGAGAGGTATTTTTCTGCTTTCCCATATTTCTTGTGGCCCTGTGGTGATTTCTAGTCATCTGATGGATGGTGTATTTCTTCCCAAATTTGAAGTTCAATTTGAGCGTCGAGGAGCATGCAGAAAAGGAAACACAGAGAGAGAAACAACAGTAGCAACAACAACAAAAAAAACAAGAGTCATACAATTTTTTAGTAAATGAACTACCTGTATTTTATTGGATTCATCATAGGTCTTCGGGAGGGAGGTATTTCTTAGATACTGTAGTTACGTCATTACTGGATTGAATAGGTGTCCAGTTATTATTTATCTTTTTCTTCAGCAAGTATGTAAGGACTTAATGAACTGTATATACAGTTGTCCCTCAGTATTTGTAGGTCCTGTATCTGACCAACCATGATTTAACCAATCTTGGGCCAAAAATGTTTGGCTGTTGCTGGTGTGTACTGTGTAGTTAGGCCTCTAATGGTTGTTTTGTAATTGCATGTGTACACTTTTTTTTCCTTACTGTAATTCCTTAATCCAGTGTGAGAGCTATTTATGTAGTATTTATACTATACTAGGAACTAAAGTATAAGGAGGATGTATAGGTTATTTGCAAATACTCCAATTTATATAAAGGACTTGAGCATCTGGGTTTTGGTATCCATAGGGATCCTAGAGCTAATCTCCCACAGTACCCAGGCACACCTCTATTTAACATGTGGTTATGAGACCAGCACATGATAGAGTGGTTCAGGCTGGACTCCCACATAGTTTGAGTCCCAGACCTGTTGGCTTGAAGATCATGCTGGGCACATGTGTCTGTATGCCCAAAGTCCCAGGAGGACAATGGAGTAAAAGGGGTTGTGGTGTGGCCATCCACCTGGGAGGGTGATTTCTCACTTTCCCTCCCTATAACTGTTTCTGGTGAGCGCCCTGTGGCAAAACCTTCTAAAAAATTTTGTGGTTGGAAAATGTTTTTTTTAAGTTTTAAGAACTTAAATTCTTGAATTAGTTCTGTTTTCATACTTATTTTAGGAACCAACACATGGTGTAATGGTTATGTTGCTGGACTTCTACGTGGCCATGTGTTTCAAGTCCCGGACCTGGCGGCTTGAAACTCATGCCAGGCGTGTGTGCCCAAAATCCTGAGAGGATAATGGAGAAGGGATTGTGGTGTGGCCATCTCCTGCGGGGGGGGGGGGGGGGGGGGGGGGGGCTTTCTCCCTTTCTGTTTTTCTCTCTCTTCTGAGTGTATACACCCTGTAGCAAAAATCTCTAAAAAAATTTATTTTAAACATTACATGTAATTTATTGATTTAGAATACCTATGTCCAATGAAAGAAAATACTGTGTAACAAAAATAAAACTTTACGTATTGAAGGTCAGATTTATTCTTCAGAGGCCAGCCAGGTGGCATGATGGTTAAGGTGGCTGGATCCCACATGCCTGACTGCACAGTTTGAGTCCCAAACCTGGGGCTTGAAAAAAACATGGTTGTGTGCATGCCCCCGATCCAGAGAGGACATTGGAAGAGAAGGGATTTTAGTATGGTCGTCCTCCCTGGGGGGTGCTTTTTCACTTCTGTCTCCCTCTGCAGTGAGCACACACACTCTATATAAAGTTGGGGGGAAAAAAAGGTTTGTTTTTCATAGTAAATTAAGATGTTTAACTGACTTTCCCTGTTCATTGGAGTGGCTTAAACATTTTTTCATCTATAAATATCTCATGAGTTTCACCCTGCTTGCTCAGGGAATATTAATGAGGTAAGGAAATGATACCATAGCCACTTTCCCTGATAGTTGTGGATTTATGCTAATACTATTAGGTTGTTGGGAAATGAAAAATGTATCATGACTTTCCCAATGACCCAATACATACTTAAAACCTTGCTATTAATGGATCAAGTGAGTATTTTGTGAGTTACTAAATTAGTTACCTACTTTCTGCTTAACAAATTTCTCCAAAATTCAGTGGCTTTAAAGACACAGTTTACGGGACCAGCAGTTGGTATATTGGCTATGTCACTGGACTCCTGTGTAGTCAATCGCGGTTTGAGTCCCAGACCCAGTGGCTTAAACTCATGGTGGGCGCGTGTGCATGATTGCTCAAGATCCTGAGAAGAGAATGGAAAAGAAGGGATTGTGACTTGGCCATCCCCCCTGGAAGGTGATTTTTCACTTTCTGCCTCTCTGTCTTTCTGGAGCGCATGTGTCCTACAGCAAAAAAAAAAAAAAAAAAATCCTCTCCAAAAAAGAGATACACAGTTTACAATGTCTATACATCAGGAATCTGGACACAGCCTGGCTGGGTCCTCAGCCTCAGGGTCTCTCAAAAAGCTGTGGTGAAGACTGGGCCAGGGGTCTCATCTGAAGATTTGACTGGTGAAAGCTATTCCAAACTCACAGCTCTTGGCAGAATTCAGTCCAAAAGTTGTTGGATTGAAAGCCTCAGTTCCTGTTGGCTGTTGGTCAGAGGCGACACTCAAGTTCCTTGCCACTGGGGCTATTCCCACAAGGTGTATTGCTTCATCAAAGTGAGCAAGCTGAGGGCAGTAGTTAGGAAGACAAGTTACAGTCTTGTAACCTAATGACAGAAGCAGTGTCATATTACCTTCACATTGAATTTTGTTGTCTAAAAGTCGGTCATTCATTAGGTCCAGCCTACAGTCAGGTGATGGGGTAGAGATTATACAAGGGTATGAATTCCTGGAGGCAGAGACTGCTGGGAAGCATGTCACAAACTGCCTACCCCAGTTATTCAATACTTTAAGACCTTTTCATATTATCATGGGATATGAACCATATGATTGTATTAAATCGTGGTACCTGATTTAAATTTGTGGTGTCCTGGGTAGAATATTTGATTATCAGATCTTTAGAGTTTTATTTGTAAACTGAAAAATTCAAAATGTTATTTAATTGGGAGAAAAAAAAAACTTTTCCTAGTAAATATCATTTTGATTAGGAGTATAAAGTCAAGATGAGGGACCAGCAGAGGTTACGTCACTGGACTCCCACATGACTGACTGTGGTTCAAGGTCCGTACATTAAAGGCTTGAAACTCAGGCCAGGTGTGTATGCATGCGAGCCCAAAATCCTGAGACAAAAATGGAGGAGAAGCTTTTGCAGCATAGTCATCCCCACAGGGGTGATTTCTCACTTTCTGTCTTTGTTTCTACCGTGAGCACACATGCCCTGTAACAAAAAGCTCTCTCCAAAATAAATAAAGTCAGGGTGAATTTGATGTTTAGGATTTCATAGTAAGGTCTAGAAGGCATTCAGAGTATAGAGAATTATAACATGTTGAAGGAATCTGAAATAACTAAAATTTGGGAGGCACAGCTCAGTACAGGACATGAGAGAAAGTTGGAAAGGTAAATCATGAATAAAATCTTTATTTAGTAGGCATTTGTGAGCAGGCTACATGTTTAGAAACTAAGGGATAGAGCTCATTAAGAAAATTCTTGTCTTTGAGGAGCTAGTGCTTCTGGTATTGAGAACTCATTTTTAAAGAGGGAAGTTAGATATTTATGTCTATACATTAAAGGTACAGTGAAGTGCCACTTAAGCCATTACATGTATTTTTATAAAGATAGGCATTGTTTTCCATACACATGAACTTATATGAATGCTGGACTGGCTCTGTTGCTCATGTCTTTTGCATAAAGAGCTAGAACCCGCATGGCTGACTGCGGTTTGAATTCTGGCTCCTAGTGACCTGAAAAATGTGCCAGGAATGTGTTCATGTACTTCCAAAATCCCAATATGATGGAGAAATGAAGGAAAAAGATTGCAGCATGACTACTTCACTGGGAGATATGCGTTTTTTTTTTCTCTCTCTCTCTCTTTCTCTACCCATCATTTAAGAAAAAGAATCCTGGTGCCAACAGGTAGAGTGGTGGTTAGAACATTGGATTCCCACATGACCCATTGCACAGTTTGAGTCCTGTACTTGGCATCTTGAAAATCAGACCTGGCACGTGTGCTTGCATTCCCAAAGTCCCAGGAGTGGAATGGAAGAGAAGGGATTATGGTGTGACCATCCTCCTTTGTCGGGGTGATTTCTTACTTTCCATCTCTCTCTTTCTCCAATAAGTGTGACTTATAGATAAAACCGTAAACGAAAAGAAAAAGAATCCAAAAACTTAAAACTTTATTTGAATGCTGGTAAAACCTTTGGTTAGTACCATTTTTTTCTTTCATCTTATTACTACAAATTGAAATTCTGTGCATAAAAATCTGTTTTTTCTTTTTTTTTTGGAGAGGTTTTTGCTATAGGGCACGTGCGCTCGCCAGACAGACAGAGACATAGAGACAGAAAGTGAAAAATCACCCCCCAGAGGGGATGGTCACGCCGCAATCCCTTCTCCTCCATTCTCTCGGGATCTTGGGCACGCACGTACACGTGCCCGGCGTGAGTTTTAAGCCCCCGGGTCCGGAACGCGAACCGCAGTCGACTATGTGGGAGTCCAGCGACATAGCCGTTACACTAACTGCTGGTTCCCTCTTTTTAAGAGAGACTTTGCACATGTGTGGTTGCCAGAGAGACAGAAAGTGAGAAATCATTCCCCAGGGGTTATGGCCATGCAACCATCCCTTCTCCATTCTCCTCTTAGGATTTTGGGCACACACACACACACATGCACCTAGTGTGATTTTCAAGCTGCTGGCTCCGGAACTCGAACAGTGATCAACTACCTGGGAGTCCAGTGGTGAAACTATTATGCCATCTTCTGGTCCCCTATGCATAAAATTCTGCTTATGCAGTCTGTAGCTACTAAATACCATTTACTAGATACTGTTCTTTTAATGAAAATCTCCACCAGGCTTTTTAAATTTAAATTTATTTTACCTTTTTGGGAGTAATTTTGGGATTGTGTGTTTGCTGGGGAGAGAGAGCGAAAGAGAAAGCAACCCTCAGGTATAGAATGTTCATGCCAGCGTGTTTTCCAAGCCATTAGGTCTGGGACTTAACTGTGCATTTGACTACATCAGGTCCAGCCACCTTAACTACCACATGATGGGCTGACTTCCCAGCAAAACTTTACTATATTTGCTCTAAATTTTCCTTTTAAAAAAGAAAAACAAAACAAAACAAAACAAAACAAAAAAAAAACAAAAAAAAAAACACTTTTGAGTAGTTTAGAATATTTATGATAGGTTATGTGCATGTGAGAGAAAGAGGAACACACACTCTGGGGTATGGTCATGTTGTGATCCCCTTCATCCAAGACATGGGATCCTGGGCTCTTCTGCATGTGGATCAACTTATTTCAGGCTGAAATAGGCTAAATCACCAGATCACTGTGGCAAGACCACATGGTGTGGTCATGTGTGATCTGCTTCTCTTAAGTAGATATTACCACTGTGCCATGGAGCTGGCCCAGTGCTCTAAATAACTGAGTACAGTTGACTTTACTGTCTCTTGACAGAAACTCGAAAAAGTTATTTAAAGATGTTTCAGCTTCAGGGAACCAGCAGTTAGCGTAATGGCTATGTCGCTGGACTCCCACGTAGTCGACCGCGGTTCGCATCCTGGACCCGGTGGCTTACAACTCACGCCGGGCGCGTGTGCGTGCGTGCCCAAGATCCCGAGAGGAGAATGGAGGAGAAGGGATTGCGGCGTGACCATCCCCCCTGGGGGGTGATTTCTCGCTTTCTGTCTCTATGTGTCTCTCTCTCTCTGTCTGGCGAGCGCACGCGCCCTATAGCGGAAAAACCTCTCCAAAAAAAAAAAAAAAAGATGTTTCAGCTTCAGTAACTTACACAATTAATACTTTTAGTATTGAGTGTTTTCTGTTTCAGTTGAATAAACATGAGGGAATTGAAAAAGAACTGTACAATCTGTAATAACAAGTGTTACACTGGGGGCTGGCAGATAGCGTGGTGGTTAAGGGAGCTGGATTCCCACATGGCCAACCACGGTTCAAGTCCCGGACCTGGTGACTTAATTTCTTACTTTCTCTCCCTCCCTCCCTTTCTCCCTCATTCTCTTCCTCCCTCTCTCTCTCTCTCTGTCTCTCTCTCTCCCTTTCTGATCAAATTACAAATAAATACATAAGTAAAGTTAAATAAAAAATAATTCTTTTAAAAAATAAGTGCTATACTGAGAAACCTAGTGCTGAACAATTCTTGTGAAAAACAGCTTAGAACATAATTTTATATTTTCATTTTATTATAAAGAGTCCAACATGTGATCTCTAAAATAAAGTTGCATGTTGATTCCTTTGGTTGTTGGCTTTTGAAAGGCCTTGTTACCCAATCCTTTTTTTCCTAAGAAATTCCTAGTATGTATTCTGGAGTCTGGCAACCTGTATCTCCATACCTTTGGATCCTGCTTGTTCTTAACTGTGTTCTCATTCACTCAACAGATGTAAGTATTAAAGGTACTAGTAAAACATCAAAGATGAATAACCTTTACTTTGTAGAACTTGGTCTACTTGGGAAGACAGACATTTTTTTCTCAGGGGAATTTTATTGTTTACATCATTGAGAGCCTGTATTGTATGTCTTTTGTCTTTAAGAGATTTTTTTGCTGGGTTTATACACTCACTGGAGAGACAGAAAGACAAAAAGCAAGAATTTACCCCCAGAGGGGATGGCCACGCCAAAGTCCATTCTCCTTCATTCTCCTCTTGGAATCTTGGGTACGCATGCACATGTGCCCGGCATGAGTTTTAAGTCGCCAGGTTCTGGACTCAAACAGCAGTTGACAAGGGAGTCCAGAGACATAACCATTAGTCACCTGCTGGTCCCCATGTTGTATATATTTTGTTAAATGAGTATCTTATGTTTTCAGTGCTTTGAAAATGGAATTATAGTTTCAGTTTTTATTTTCTAATTGCAGTTTATAGAAATAAAGCTCATTTTAATATATCTTTGGAGCCAGTAACTTTTATACATTTTTTTGTTTAGAATTATTTTATTTATCTTTATTTATTTACTTAAATTTGACCAGAGAGGGTCAGAATGAGAGAGAGGGAGAGAAAATGAAAAAGCAAGCTGCTGGGTCTGGGACTCAAACAGCCATGTGGGAGTCCAGAGCCCCTTAATATTGGTATTAGCAGTATTTTAATGTTAATCAGTCTTTCATAATATTATTCATGCTTTAAAAAAAAAAAAAACACGGGACCAGCAGTTAGCGTAATGGCTATGTCGCTGGACTCCCCACGTAGTCGGCCACAGTTCAAGTCCCGGACCCGGTGGCTTTAACTCACGCCGGGTGCAAGTGTGTGTGTGCCCAAGATCCCGAGAGGAGAATGGAGGAGAAGGGATTGTGGCGTGGCCATCCCCTCTGGGGGGGGGGGGGGGGTGATTTCTCACTTTCTATCTCTCAGTCTCTCTCTGTCTGTCTGGCGAACGCACGCACCCTATGGCAAAAACCTCTCCAAAAAAAAAAATTAAAAACCACTTTTTTCAAAGATTTTTCTGTTCTGTCTGAAATCCCAGTTTCACCCACTTTTTTTATAAAAAATGATTTTATTTAACTTTCTTTACTTAACTTAATTTGACCGAGGGAAGGGGGAGAGAGAGAGAAAGAGAGAAAGTGTGAAAGTGTGAAAGCAAGCCACCAGGTCCTGGACTCGAACTGCAGTCGGCCATGTGGGACTACCACACCACCTGCCAGCTTCTCCACTCATTTTTAATTTGTGTCCCTTCTTTTAGCTTTCTTTTGTTTTTTTTTTTCTATTTTAGTTCATTCTTTTACCTTTTTGGTATGCGTGTGGTGGCTTACTGTTACTCATGTCCTAATGTATTGAGTTGGGTGATGACCTTGTTTTTTTGTTTTTGACTTTTTTTTCTATATTCATAATAGAGCATGTGTAGGCACATGGACAAAGTGAGCTGGAGTTAAACCGCCTTCCATGGTCTGATGATGTTGCAGTACCCCTCTTCTAGTCCTTCAGCTTGTTGTGCACTCATGTGTGTGCCTGGCATGTTTTTCCAGGCAGTGTACCTTGAGATTTGAACCTTGGTCACTGTGTAGGATCCAACTTCCTCTGAACAGTATTTTACTTCTACACCATAGAACCAGTCCAAGCTTTATTATTTTTTTTTAATTCACACACATTTTTAAGTTTTAAGGAAAGTTAGACTTAGCACTTTTATTATCTTACTGATTTAAAAGTTTTTTTAAATTTCCATTTTTTAAGGTAGATATTTAGAAGTATGTTTTAGAATTTCCAGATTGTGGATTTGGTTTTCCTTATTGTATGTTTTGCTTCTAAAATTGGTATCAGAAAATGTGATACTGATTCCTTGACATTTATTGAGATTCACTTTCTGATCTGAAACATAGTCACTTTTTGTAGTTGTTTTTGTTTCCCTGGGTAGAATATATACCTTGTAACTGTCTACTTTCTGTATTCTGTATATTCAGTCTGTATTTTTTTCTAACTTGTCTTTACCAGTTACTAAAGAAAATGTGTTAAAATCTCCTGCTATCATTATGAATTTGTCACTTTGTAGTTCTGATAGCTGTAAATATATTTAAAAGTTAAATACAGTTACAGTTTTGTATGTTAGAGCTTTTCAAAAGTTAAATATAGTTACAGTTTTGTATTGTTTCAGCTTTTTAAAAACCTTTCATTGTTTCGTATATAGTCTCCATTTTAATGTCCCACTATGGTTTTTAACTTTATATCCATTTTGTTTAATATTAATATAGTATTGGTTCATTTGTTTTGTTGTTCGTATGTCTCCATTGATTACTTTTTTTTAGGGGGTGGGGAGAGGTTTTTGCCATAGGGCGTGTGCGCTCACCAGAGACAGACAGAGACAGAAAGCGAGAAATCACCCCCCTAGGGGGGATGGCCACGCTGCTGTCCCTTCTCCTCCATTCTCCTCTGGGGATCTTGGGCACGCACGCACACATACCCGCCATGAGTTTTAAGCCACCGGGTCCAAGACGGGAACTGCAGTCGACTACGTGGGAGTCCAGCGACATAGCCATTACGCTAACTGCTGGTCCCTCCATTGATTACTTTCTTTGTCCTTATATTTCAGGTTCGTTTCTTGTAAATTATCTCTAATTGGGTTTTTAAAGTTCTCAGCTATTTTGTCTTCATTGATGAACCCATATTAATGTGACTCCTGATACAAATGTATAAATGCTAACAAGTGTTCTCTTTCTACTCTCTTATTTTGTGTTTCCTAATTAATCCAGATTTTTTCAAGCACTCCCCCATTCTTTCTGTCCTTTTGAATCAATGGAGTTTTTCTTATTCTTGCCTATTTTCATCCATTGAGTTGAAAGTTATGCGTTAAGAATATAGATACATTATAATACATGGTGATCTATATTCTAGTACTTGGCTTTAACTGCATTGTTGATCACAGTTCAAGCTGGAACAGCATCCAGAACTTGCACTTAAGTAATACATGGTCCTCACTGTTACACATTATCTGCATTTTAAAATCATTCTTACTTACCCTTAAGTAGAGTAGCATTTCCCCCCAGTAGTTTCCAGAACTCTTTAGGGAGTTGATGAATTTCTCTAGTTGTGATTAGTCATTTTATAGGAAGAATGAGTAGTATGTCTTTTCCTCTTCTTCCTACATCTATGTGTATTTTCTAGCTTGCTTTATGTTTTGGCTGGTTTTAAAAACATTAAGGGCCTTTGTAAGATTAGACTCTAGCTTTGTAGTTTAAGTTATTTTGTCTATTTTTTTCCTTTGTTGATATTGGATTTTTGTTTCCTTTGTCCTTTTGAAATGTGGTTAATCTAGCTTGTTCTATGTTTGTTTTTGTTTTATATTTTCATTTCTGTGTATCTTAGTATAAGTTTATTATGTACTGGAATATTTAATCCACTTTCTTCCTTAAATATTGTTATCTGAGGTCTAGCCATACATTAGAATAAAAAAGAAAGAACTTTAGTAATAGGGAACTTGACTTTTGTTCTGTTTTGTTTTGTTTTGTTTTGTTTGGAGAGGTTTTTGCTATAGGGCATGTGTGCTCTCCAGAGACAGAAAGCAAGAAATCATCCCCCAGGGTGGGATGGCCACACTGCAATCCCTTCTCCATTCTCCTCTCGGGATCTTGGGCACACATGTACATGGCGCCTGCTGTGAGTTTAAGCCACCATGTCTGGGACTCGACCTGTGGTCGACTACATGAGAGTCCAGCAACATAGCTGCTAAGCCATCTGCTGGTCCTGAGGTTCTTCTTAAAATTTAATATAAAATGTTCTGATGGTGTCAAAGAATGGTGGGAAACGAATTTGACTACTTGCAAAGTGTGATTTATACTCATTTTAGAATATGCTTTATTCTTACAAAAAATGAAATGAAAGTAATGAAGAAGAGAAAAATCTAACACTTTGTTAATGCAGTTTGTTATAAAGACTGGTGGTTTGCAAAATGTGAACTCTGGACCAGCAGTTGTGAATCACCTGTGAACTTATCGAAAACGCAGAATCACAGGTTCTATTTCAGAGTTGGGCCCAGCAGTCTGTTTGGACAAGCTATCTAGGTGATTCTGATACTTTCCATTCTTAAAGTTTGGGGATCATTGAGTTACACATTAACATAGTATGGTATAAAGTAATTGATGTGTTTGGTTGGTGGCATGTACAATGTTAGTCATGTATTTTCAGAGACACCGTATTATAGATAAATAATTTGGGCCAAGCCACAACATCACAGAAGTAGTACAATGCTCTGCTAAGCAGAAGCCAGATTAGAAGGTCTTGTGTTCACATCCCAGAGTTTTCCTATACCCTCTGGGCACATTCTTGTTTCACCTGGATCCTGACTAGCTGAGACTAGGGGTAGATTGCGGTGTTGAAGACCTGGTTGGAGGTGTCTCTCCCTCTTTTTCTCTGAAGAAGTAAATAAATTTACACAAATATGTGATTGATAAGAAACAAGAGAACATTACTCAGTTTTAACTTTGGTTTAATAGTTTCTGTTTTAGATACAAGGAATTACTACATTTCTCTCAGTTGTTTTGTGAGCCAGCAGTTAGTTGAATCTACCTAACACTCATGATAGATAGATAGACAGACAGACAGACAGACATGTATTTCCTTATTTTTTTACTTACTTATTTACTTACTTACCAGAGTGAGTGCACACTCATCAGAGAGAGAGAGGGAGAGAGAGAGACAGAGATAGGATAAAACACACTTCAGTTGAATCTACCTAACACTCATGATTGATTGATTGATTGATTGATTTGCCAGAGTGAGTGCACACTCATCAGAGAGAGACAAAGAAACAAAGATAGGATAAAGCAAACCTCAGTGGGGCATTTTCACAGTGCTGTCCCGTATCCATTTCTCCATTCTATTCAAATTTGGGGCCTGCATGTGCCTGGTATGTTTTTTAAGCCATAGAGTCTGGGACTCAAACTGTAGTTGGCCTTGTGGGATCTGGCTCCTTTATCTACTTTTTGATGTGAGAAGTTTTAGTATGCTGAATATGCAAATAAGATACAGAGAAAATTAGTGACTCAATTTTTTTTTAATTTAATACTGAAATTCTAATCCAACTTTGATGCAGTTTAATTATTTATCTTTCCTCCTATACTAGCAACAGGTAATAGTTTTCAAATTGATTAAAAAAAAAAAAAAGACTTTTTTTTGAGAGGTTTTTGCTATAGGGCGTGTGCTTGCCAGAAAGAGACAGAAAGCGAGAGAAATCACCACCCGAGGGGGATGGCCACACCGCAGTTCCTGCTCCTTCATTCTCCTCTCGAGATCTTGGGCACGCACGCACACGTGCCCGGCGTGAGTTTAAGTCACCGGGACTCGAACCGTGGTCGACTACACATTTAGAGTTTTTTATTTAAAATACTCTGTGGAATCACTCTACTATTGTATATAGAGGTAATAGTAAATTGTTTTTAACTAATGAATTGAATTAGTATTTGAAGAACTTTGTATGAAGATTTACATTATATGTGCATATAGTTTAAATCTTTAATTAATGTTAGTATTTTGTTATAATTCTTTTATGTTTTTCTTTCAGGAGAGAAATCGAAACAAACAATAATCATACAGAGATGTCCTGTTAAAATTACAACACTAATGATATAGACTCTGGAAATGCCTAATAAGTCAATGAAGACATTATTAAAGCTTTTTTTCTGCTTAAGGTGACATCTTTGAACACTTTAACACAAAATTGACTCTTCTTGTAATGGTTTTCATCAGCGCATCTGCCCTTATACTCTCACCAAACACACTTGAGAACTGTAACTTGTCAAGCACTTTCTGTCCTGAAGCTTTTACCAGTATCTGCTGTCTTTTGTAATTATGCATCCTAGCTAAGGCACAGAAGACTGAATGAATGCAAGGATTCATTAACTCTTTGAATTTGTTAAATACTAACAGTTAACCATTAGAAGTGGTTCAATGATGTAAGAGTCACACTGCTTCAACCTTTTCTTTGTGTAGTTTTTAAATTGTCGATTTTTAGCTATTTGACAGATTAAAGCAAAATAATCATGCCATACTTAGTCCCAGAGTTCAAGTCTAAATGTTTATGTGAAAAATTATTGTAGTAAACTTTTAATATGGCAAAGCAACCTTATGCTCTATTTTAGCCAAATGAAACATAATCTGAAATTATATTAGAACATTTCCCTTGTCTTCAAACTGTTTGGTGTAACAGAATATTGATATGCAGCTTGGTGGATTCCACCAGTTAATGCACATTCTTCTCCCCTCCTTCCCCAATAATATGTATACTGAAAAATGTGCATTTGTCTGAGGAATTATTTTGTTTGCTACCACTTAATGAATCTCAAAATTTTGAGTAAATGTACCTCAGTCTAATCAGACTTTTTATGATCTTTATAACTACATTTAAAACCCTTAATTCCTATTTCTGGGTGTTTGCGAGCCTGATTGCTATCATGAAGTAAAAATTTACTACTCTAGGTATTCACTAGCTAAATAAACATAGTTCTTGTTTAGCAAGCATATACTGTTCCTCAACTCTTTTCTCCAGCTTTTGCAGTGTCCTGGCATCCTTAAAATACTTTGAAAATATGGCCTTGATCCATGGATTGAATCAGTATCTAAGTGAATGTGTTGATGTTTTATTGATCAGATCTATGTAAATGGGAATACAGCATATATCTGGGTATTCTTATAGTTATCTTTTTAACATCTTATTTTTTTCATTAATTACATATCAACATTAATTTTGTATCTTGAAACCAATTGATTCTGTATAATTAAATGTGTCAAGCGTCTGTATTAATTGATTTGATGGCATAAGGTTATGAAAATAATGAACTGCCCCTTATATTACTGCTCTGAAAGGAGAAAGCTTTGTAGAAGAATGTGTTAAGGGTGGAAATAGCAATACAGTAGGTTTGAACACCTTGATGTTTTGCATTACTCCATTTTATGTTTACATCATGTTAGAAAAGTTTTCATTTCCTATGGTCTTTTGTCACTTCAATTTCAACCTAGTGACATTTCTTTGAGGCTTTCATTTATATAATTTTTTGTACAATGTTTTCTTAAAACATACAAATACTGTATTTCAGTGGAAAAAAAATACAGCATTTGTAGATAATCGTAGATACTTCACAGTTCTTTGGTAGTCCCAGTGTAGTTATATCAGTGTTTACTGAAGGGAACATCAAAATATTAATGATATATTATAAAATAGACTTCCTTGAAGGAAAGTTGCACCTATTTTACCTTTTTAAGAGTAAGCCATGAATACTTGTAACATGTCTCTTAAACTATTTATAATAACAACTGGCATTTGGGTGTAGTTACCACATAAGTAGGGCATGTCGAAGATGACTGTCATTCTGGTGATCCTATTAGAGAAAACTGTAAAAGGGTGACCTTGTAGGAGGGATTGGAGTCCTTTCCCTGAGGTTCTCTTTTTCTTGGTGCTTTATTAGCAACTATGGATATTTTTATAAAACTATAGTTACATTATAAATGGATCCAAACTTGTTTAATTTATATTAGGTTTCTATGTAAGAAGTATCACAGAATCACCCAGCAAGCAGGCTGATTGCAGTACATGTCAAATATTGTCGCAAATCTATTCATGGGGAGGAGTACAGCCCAGTGCCTTCCTGTAACCTGGATTTCTAATCTTAAGTGAAATGGGTGCAGCATTCCTTTGGGAAAAATCTTTTTCTTTTCAATTGGTGATTTTGTATTTTTCTCATTTAAGTTTTCTCAAGAGCACCTACCTTCTCTTCCCCTTGGTCTGTTATTGTATTGCAAGATGTTTTTCCTCTAGATGAAATTATTACAGGTTGTCTCGAGTACAACCAACTGAATGCTAACTGTGGGGACCAAAGGGAGAGAACCTGAACTCTACAAGAGGAGGCACATAACCAAATGTTCGAATGATCATAAATCGAGACATTATTGGCCCAGTAAATTTCTTGCTTAATGTTTTTCCAAGTTCTGATTTGAATATTTCATATTAAAGTTACCTTATGTGGGTATTTTATTTTGAAAGGTATTATAGTTTGTATATTTAACAGTAAGGGGGAAAATGTAACCAAAATTAGTATTCTTTCTCTATACATATTGGTACTTGAAGATTCCTTTCAAAAGAAACCCAGCCTTTTCCTAATTTTAGTACTTAATTCCTCATTTTAACTTAAGTGAACTTTCTAATTCAAAAGCTGTGTTCTTTTTGAATACTGTGCATGGGGGTTAAGCTGATGTTAAAAACCGTTTGCAATAAAAAAAAGAATCAGCTTAAGTCATTTAATCATTTCAAGTGCATTCTGCATCCTTTAAAGATAAGTTTGAGAAATTTAAGAGAATTGTGTTTTCATTAAGTTTTGCATATCTTTTGTTATGCCATGTAAATTCCCTTTTTCGTATGATTAAAGGAAAGTTATGATAAAATGATTAGTTCATTTACATTCATTGTAGCAGTTACATGAGAATTTGAATTTTGTCGTGTTTGGGTTTGTTCATTCCTGTGAATGATGGTACAGTTAGGTGAGATTTTCTGTTATGGTACCCAAACTCACCATTTGGTCCTCTTTAATCTTTGAGGGTTTCAATAAAAATTGTTCACGCATTTCTGTGTTTTGTTCCATTTTATCTTTATATATAAATATATATTGCCTGCCAAAAAACTGTTTTGCTCACTGTATTGTGGATTTCCTGATTGACTTATCTTTCAAGTACAGATAGATTACATCACTTGTTCTAGCTGGCCATTTAAATTAAGTAGGAGAACTAAAGAGAGGGCGGATAACAGTTTATCCTAATCTTTATCCATCCCAATGAGCTTACTGCTTTACATGTCTTAGTACTAAACTTAGATCAAAAGAGAAAGAACCAGTGTGTTTATTTTTGCATAGCAGGAGGAAGGAGTGGAGCAACCTTCCTGATCCCTCAGTCTTGGTACCAAGGAGCGCTTTTCTTTTCTTTTTTTCTTTTTTGCTATAGGGCATGTGTGATTCCCAGACAGACAGAGACAGAAAGAAATCACCCCCCAGGTGGGGATGGCCATGCCGCCTTCCATTCTCCTCTCGGGAATCTTGGGCACACATGCATACGCGCCCGGTGTGAGTTTTAAGCCACCGGGTCTGGGCCTCAAACCGTGGTCGACTACATGGGGAGTCCAGCGACATATCCATTACACTAACGGCTGGTCCCAGGAGTGCTTTTCTAACAGTCTGTACAGTGCCTCTTGGGGTCAGTAGAGCTTTTGTGGTTAGTATCACAGTGAGTATAGATGTTGTATTGACCATTGCTGAGCTCTCAAAAGTATTTATTCCAATGGGAGAAACCAAAGAATTTGTTTTGTGCTGTCAAAGCCAGTAGAACACATACAACACAGCTGGCCCATGTCCTGGGCACCGCCTTTTAAGAACCACCTGGTTGCCCCACATGTGGCATCATCAGAAGCCTGTCTCCTAAAGGGAGGATTTATGTCTCTGCATACCTGGAGGCCAGTTCATTGTATTTGGGACCTAAGTCTTCTAGGCTTACTTTTATCTTGGTTTTAGTGATCGGTGGGAAAGTCATGATGTGTGTGTGTGTTGTTTAATGCAAAAATGTGTAATGATTTTCCCAACAACTCAGTAGATTTAGTAGCTCTAGGAACTAAAATGTTCTTACAGTCCAAAATAAACTGACAGGTTCAAGTTTTATCTTCTTTGCTTTCTACTGTTAGTACTTAATCATTGCATAATCTCGATGTTTTCTTTCCTCATTTCTTTTGGTGTGATAGAAACAGACTCTTCCAGTATTTCACTGATGCATGGTAGTGGAATTTTAAACACAGTTTATTGGGACCAGCAGGTGGCATGGTGGTTAAAGTTGCTGGATTCCCACATGGCCGACCTTAGTTCGAGTCCTGGACCTGGCGACTTGCTTTTCTCGCTTTTCCTTTCTCTCTCTGTCTCTGTCTCTGTCTGGTTAAATTAAAAAATAGTAACAAATGGAATTAAATAAATGATTTTTTAAAAAAATAAAAGTACAATTTATAAGCAGTATACCACTCAGAATTTATGTGCTCTATAATTTCAGTTATCTATACTATATTTGGACTAAATGTAAATAAAAAAATGATTTTTGTAAAACTTACTGTGCAACTCTGTGAGTACAGAGTTATTAACACTGGAAGGTTCCCAGTCCTTTTCTGCCACCCTACTTGCCCATCCATAGAACACATTTAAAGATTTAGATATTAGGGAGACCAGCAAGTGGCATGGTGTTTAAGGTGTTGGACACTCCCACATGGCCAACCATGGTTCGATTCCCAGTCCTGGTGGCTTGCTTTCTCACTTTCCTGCCCTCTCTCTCTGGTCAAATTAAAATAAATAAATGAATGAATAAATAAAATTAATTTTAAAAAGATTTAGATATTAGACTGCCACTTTAAAACTATCAGATTTTTTTTCTAAGATGTATCTGTAAACCGAACAGAATTACTGTTTAGGAGAAGATTCAGATTTGTTTGTTGGAAGACTGGACTTCCAGTTATTTCTAACTGGTAGATTGACACTGAGCAAACAATTGCTTTGTTAATCCTTGTTAAAATCAGGAGGGTGGGGTAGAATATATCCAAGGTTCTTTGCAGCTCTAAAAATTTATGATTTTAAGTAGTTAGCTTTGTAGACTGATTTATTGTAGCCATGGTGAACGTTCTTTTCAAAGTAAGTCTGGAAACCAATGGAATTAGTTTAGGTATTTCTTAGTTTTTGCTATAGGATGCATGCGCCCTATTGAGAGAGGAGGAGAGAGAGGAGGAAAGTGAGAAATCACCCCCCCAGAGGGGATGTCCATGCCATAGTCTCTTCTCTCATGTCGTCTTGGGATTTAGGACACACACTACAGGCTCCTGGTGTGTTTTTTAAGCCTCTCGGCTCAGGGTTTGAACCACACAGTTGGCTATGTGGGATATAGCCACCTTAACCTTTGTGCCACTTGCTGGCTCAGAAACCAATATGATTAATTTTTTCATAGGGTGTGTGTGCTTGCCAAAGACAGAAAAAAAGAGAACTCACCCTCTTGGGGGAGGCGGTAGCCACGCTGTAATCCCTTCTCCATTCTCGGGATTTTGGGTACCAAGCACATGTGCCTGGTGTGAGTTTCAAGCAGCTGGGTTCAGGACTCGAACCATGGTCTGCCGTGTGAGAGTCCAGCGCCTTAACCACTAGGGCACTTGGTAGTCCCACCAGTATGATTTTTTTAATAGTCATCCTTTGTTTATATTATTTAGAGTATATGAGTACCCCTAAAATGTTGCCAAATTTGACTACTACTGTCAGTGAATTTTGAAGTCTAGTGATAACAAAAATTCCCATGTTACTCATAGTGTTAGTAAAAAGAAGCAACAGGATATACAATTTCTAAGAAATCTGAGTTACTTCCTTCTGGCATTTTATATTATTTTAGAAAGAAAAAATTTTTTATAACAGGTATTAGAAAAAATGGGAAAGACTATACAGAGAATCCTTGTATCTGCACCCAGCTTCCCCTATTACTACCATTTTGCAAATTTATATATTATCCTCAACTGAAATGCAAACTTTTTCAGGATTTTTTTTTTTAATGGAAATTTTTCTGTTTTAAATGTCTTGCATGAATGAGAGACTAGAAGACAGCATCCCAACAGGGTCAACATGGATCCACACCCAGCCTCAGCTCCAGCCAGCCTCAATCATAGAATCGCAGTTCTAAGTATCCCTGCTATACTCAGGTCTCTGGTTACGAACCTGGAACCTTCCCCCTGGGTCAGAATCACATTTCATCACTGTCACTGTCTGGCCCCCCAGATGTCCTTCATTTTAACCTAATGTCCTTTTTCTGATCCAGGAGCCCATGAAGGATGCCATGTTACTTTTAGTTGTCATGTCTGCTCGGGTTCTTCCAGTTTGTTTTAGATGACCTTGATAAATGCTGGTTAGACTGATGAGATAGTGTCTGAAGACTCCTTTGTAACTGGATGTTTTCTTAGACTGGGATTATGAGCTTTGGGGAAGAACACCTTCCATTTCTATCACATCATGTCAAGGATACATGCTACCGACATACATGACTGCTGATGTTGCCCAAGATTGCCTGGCTGAGGTATTTGTAGGTTTGTCCACTTTATAATTGTTCCTTTTCCCCCCCTGTTTGTATAATGTACTTTTGTGAAACAAGTCGGAGGCCATACTTGAGTGGGCAATTATGCTTTTTCTTTTTCCCTCTTTTAGGTTTTTGCCATAGGACGTAATGCACTTACCAGAAAGGGACAGAAAGTGAGAAATCACCCCCAAAGAGGGATGACCATGCCTCAGTCCCTTCTGTTCTCTTTTTGGGATTTTGGGCATGCACACACAGGCACCAGGCATGATTTTCAAGTCTCCAGGTCCAAGACTTGAACCATAGCTATGTGGGAGTCCAACACCTTAGCCACCACACGAACTGCTGGCCCCCATCCTTGTTATTTTTAAGTGGGAATATAGGACTCTATTGTATTACTATTTTTCCTTAACCCGCAGGCTTCTGTGCCAATACATTTTCCTTTTTGCTTGAGTGTGTGTGTGTGTGTTTAAGAACTCCTCTCCCTTCTCTTCCACTTGCACCTCATTTTCTTCTTCCTTTCTTTAAAAAAAAAAAAATGCTATAGGTCACATATGCTTGCTTGAGAGACTCGAGACACAGGGAAAGTGAGAAGGCATCTGCCAGGAGGGATGACTACACCATAATATATTCTCCATTCTCCTCTCAAGATCTTGGGCGTGCACACACGAGTCCAGCGAGTTTTTAAGCTGCAGGGTCTAGAACTAGAACCGCACAGTCAGTTTGGGAACCGACTGCCTGAACTACCACGCCACCTGGTTGGCCCTACTTTTCCCTCATTTCAACAGTTGGATATTGGCAGAATTCTAATGGAGACTGACATAGAACCCTTCAATTAATTCTAATAGTCTGTATAGAGGGGCATTCTAATACGAGATTGAAGATGTAGGAGGAGAAAACTCAGATAATGGGAAAAAAAATAATCTCATGTATAGGTAGGAACTGGTAGTCATTCAGGTTTGGCTGGAAGAGAAAAACTTGACATAAAAAGTACATAATATTATTAGAATGGTTCATTACTGGGACCAGCAGATGGTGTAATGGCTACGTCATCGGACTCCCATGTAGTCGACCGCAGTTTGAGTCCTGGACCTGGTGGCTTAAACTCATGCCAGGCGCATATGTGTGTGTGCGCCTAAGATCCCAAGAGGAGAACAGAGGAGAAGGGATTGTGACATGGCCATCCCCCCTGGAGGGTTATTTCTCCCTTTTTGTCTCTCTTGTCTTTCTGGCGAGTGCATGTGCCCTATAGCAAAAACCTCTAAAAAAAAATTTCATTTGGTTCATTCCTTCAAAAAGAAGGAAAAATTATTTAAAATACCTTGGTGTCTAATTTTTTGATGGAGTTCTTTTGAAATGATGTTGGGCTTGCCATTTAACACAAAGGCCAAGAGCCTGGAATTCACAGGATGATGGACCTGTTCTGGAATCCTTGGTTCACTAGTTGACCATATTTTCTGGTCACTTAAATAGTGAAAGAATGATAAGAGAATGAATCTAATCTAATCAGAAGGTTTAAATGTAATCATCATGTTAGTTTAGCATGACCAACCCTCAAAAATTAGTCATCCTCTTGTTTTCTATGGAGAATTTAGAATTTGTTGATAGCCACTTGAAGCTTTCTCAGGGTAAATTTTACTGCTCAGATTCACTTCAGAAGGCCTAGTCAAAGATGATGACTTTCAGTTCATACTGTTATATTGTTGAGATTGTGAGGACAGTCACTGCCTAAATAAAAAAAATGATAATTAATCTTTGTTTTTTCTATTTTGGGGCTCATGGTTTCAGTGGTTTTCAGCCATGCCTTCCTAAGTAAGTAAAATGTAGCAATGTACAGTTTAACCTGCTAGAGCAGATGGCAGAACCAATTGGGAATTAAGCTAAAGGGAAATAAAATATGGGGGCATAACAGTAAAAAACAAAACCCTATAAACAATAGAAGAAAAGCAAACTGAAAGTGAAAATCAGGTAAAGAAGAAATTTGTTTAATAAATGCCCCTGAATATTGAGTTGCATTTAAGTATAAACTATAAGTGCTTCCATTATCACTGTTGTTAAATTGACCTAAGTTTGGCTTAAAGCTGCCTCTCTATATTTTAAGTGTGATCTAAAAGTTCCTGTGTACATAGTGAGAGCTATAACCTAACTTCCGTTTTTGAGGTTTTTTGATATAGGGCACATGTGCTTGCCAGAGAGTGATTGGGATGAGAGGGGAGTGAGAAATCACTTCTGAGGGGGACAACCATGATGCAGTCCTTCCCCTCCGTTCTCCTCCTGGGATTTTGAGCACACATGCCCACACATCTGGCATGTCTTTCAGGCTATTGGGTCCAGAAGTTGAACAGCATAGTTGGCCATGTCTGATCCAGCTGCCTTAACCACGGTGACACTGGCCCTTAATAAACAACTGTAACCCACCTTTATAACAAGTATCTGAATCTCAGCCAGTGAGAGCAGTGTGTTTTGATCACAGAGAGCCAGATGTTCAAAGAAGGCAAATGCTAGGCTGTAACCGATTCAGCTGTCTCTACCTCACTTCCCTCTTGTGTATGTCACTGTCCTTTTTCTCTCCATAAATGTTATCTGAACATGTGGGTGGCAGCCTTGGAGTCTTGAGTCTTGGGGGGCTCCCGCTTGGCTTGCTTAGTCAAAAGTTTTCCTTAACTCTAACAGCATTCAGAATGATAACACTAATGAGCACGTGTTACCTCCGCATTGCATCAGTGAAATTGTGAGACTTTTTTTTTTTTAGAGGTTTTTGCTATAGGGCATGTGTGTTCGCCAGAAAGACAGGGAGAAACAGACAGACAAAAAGCGAGAAATCACCCTCCGGGGGCGATGGCCATGCCGCAGTCCCTTCTCCTCCATTCTCCTCTTGGGATCTTGGGCACGCACGCACACACTCCCAGCGTGAGTTTAAGCCACTGGGTCCGGGAATTGAACTGCAGTTGACTACATGGGAGTCCAGCGACATAGTCATTATGCTAACTGCTGGTCTCATGACTTTAAACGGTAGAGGTATTGGGTATGCACAATGTAAGATGTCAGTTCTAACAAGTATTTGTTCAAAAGAGAGACGAGAGCTTGAGATCCAAAGTTGATAAGTGAAAGGGAAGTGAGTGTCAGTTTAACAAGGTTGCACCTAATATTAAAATTACTCTTTCCAGCACATCTTAAGTTTATTATTTCTACTTGGAGGTGCTGAATTAGCTGACTCAAGCACTCAGTGCTGAAATTGCAATGAGTACTTGTATCTTGTAGCTATTTTCTAGTTCACTTATGTTCATGTGTGTTTACCAAGAGTCACTGTTGCTTCTTTCTAGACTTGTTTATTTTAATGTACTTGCTGATTTGATTAGGCTATTTAAATATTTAAATTGATAAAATTTAACTGAAAGAATTGTTTTTAAGAAAACTAAATTGACTGTTCTTGGGAATACCTGATAAAGGTAAGTTGTCTAATTAACATACATTTCAAAACTAAATGCTTAGGAAAAATAAAAGATGTAGAAACTTACACTTAGTTTGGTTTACAGGAGAAAGGCAGGAGAGAATTTGAATTATTCAAAGAAAAGGTCTTGGATCTGTTTTAAATGAAAATGTTTAAGGCTTGTTTGTATAACTTTTGAGAATCAGTTCTTTAATGTGCTTCATTAGATGATATTGTTCATTATTTAAACTTTTAACCTAAATTATACTTTCTGAAGTCTTTTTTTTTTTTTTTTTTTGGAGAGGTTTTTGCTATAGGGCGCGTGTGCTCGCCAGACAGACAGACAGAGACATAGAGACGAAAGCGAGAAATCACCCCCCAGGGGGGATGGTCACGCCGCAATCCCTTCTCCTCCGCTCTCCTCTTGGGATCTTGGGCATGCACGCACACGCGCCCAGCGTGAGTTTTAAGCCACCGGGTCCGGGACGCGAACCGCGGTCGACTACGTGGGAGTCCAGTGACATAGCCATTATGCTAACTGCTGGTTCCCATGAAGTCTTAAAACCATTTTTTACTCTGCATTGGACAGGCTAACCATGCTCTGCGTGTGTACATGTGCAATGATAAACTGTTCTGACATCTTTGCAGATAGATGCAGTAAAGAGAAAGCATATTCATGACACAAAAAATTACAATGTGCCACCTTCCATTTTTATTTCAAATAGCTGAACTCTAAGAGATGTTTCTTGTGTGAAATGTTGGAGAGAAGAAAGGTACTCAGCCATAATTCCTGATATTTAAATTTAAAGCCACTGACCTTACATCAAGTATTGGGAATTGTGAGTAAAACCTTCCTCTTTTGGAAGGGCACGTGTTTCTTTTCTTAGCACTTGAATAAACTAATTTTCCCCTAGTTTGCCCTTTTTAATGGGAAAAAATGTCCAAGGAAGAGGAAGTTAGCCATTAAATACCTATTTTGGAATTGCATAGCCTAGGTTTTCCAGCTAGCATTGTTTAATTTTCCTGTTGCTTTCTGGGTAGTGTTTGAAAGATCGTAGTGTTTTGCATGGAAAAACAGAAAAAATACAATATTAGTTTTCGACGACCCAGTATTAAAAACAAATGGGCCAGCAGTGGCCTGGTGGTTAAGACATCCAGATCCTGCATGGCCAACTGTGTGGTTTGAGTTCCAGACTCGGAGGCTTGAGAAGCACTCTGGGTGCTTGTGTATAGGTGCCCAAAATCCCAGTGGGAGGGAGCGATGGAGGAGAAGGGATGGTGAGGTGGTTGTTCCCATGGGGGAGGCTTTCTCACTTTTTCTCCCTGCACTGGGCCTTGGGCAAATTTAAAATACAGATATTGATATAGGTACAGATAGGGGCCAACAGGTGACGTGGAGGTTCAAGCAACTGAACCCCACATAGTTGACTCCATGGTTTGAGTCCCAGACCCAGTGACTTGAAAATCATGCCATGTGCGTGTACATGCACACCCAAAAGCCATAGAGGAGAATGGAGAAAGAATTGCAGTGTGGCCATTTCCCCCAGGGAGTGATTTCTCACTTTCCTTCTTTTTCTATATCTCTGGCAAGCACATGTCCTATTGCAAAATGTAAAACCAAAAAAACAAGAACTTACAACCCTAAAATGAAGTGTGTGTGTGTGTGTGTGTGTGTTGTGTGTGTTCAAGAATGTTGCACTGGGCCACTATTGACACAAATTGTCAACTGCTTTAAAGTGCTTCTTGACTGGCTCTGATACTCTGATCTACTGTTCTAGGTATCTGGTTTTAATGGACTCTCCTGATTTATTCATTGCAAAATTATTAATGTCAAAAGTATAACATTTACCCTGGGCATGCATGCACACATGCCCGGCATGAGTCCCAAGCCACCAGGTTCAGGACTTGAACTGTGGTTGACTATGTAAGAGTCCAATGCCTTGACCACTATGCCACCTGCTGGCCTCATCACTGATTTTTTAAAAATCTTTAACTTCATATAATACCCTTGCCTTCTCTGGTGCTTCATTGCCTATAAAAATAACACAAAATTAGTTTTGATGTGCACTTTTAAAGGGGTTTTTGTGAGGGTACTTTGTATCTGAAGGAAAATGTTGCTTTTAACCTTGGTTTTCCTTCTTTGTCTATCCACTCACTCACTCTCCCAGTTGGCTTTCTCACTTCCTGTTTGCTGCCCTCTCAGTACCACTGTCCTCATCCAATGATCAATCTCTAAGCAAAGGTAGTGGCAACACAAATGGGGAAAACTGTCAAAGAATGAGTACTTCCTCCTCTTCACTCACGTTTGCCCTGTTTTTTCCACTCTTCAATTCCCGTGTTAGCCAGTCTGCCCCCTCTACTGTCTCAGCTCGGCACCTTCAGCTTTCTCACCGGGCTTCAGCCACAGTGGGTTTCTTGTCTTCCAACGAACTTTCCAGGTGCAGTTCCACCTCAGGGTGTTTCTGTGTTCTCGTCCAGTTTCAAGTACTTCTCTTCTGCAGGGCTTGCTGGAACAACTCATCGGCGAGGACATCCCTGCTCACCCTGTCTGAGATATTAGGTTGTTGAGAGAGTCGTGATGTATTTTTCTATGCAAAAAATGTGTCATGACTTTCTCAAGGACCCAATAGTTCTTTGTCCTTTATTCCCTATTTTCTTCATAGAAATTATCATCTAAAATTACTGATGTATGACCTTGACTTTATTCTGTAAAATGCAAGATTTGTGAGGGAACATACTTCAATTTCTTTATTGCTACAAACACTGCCTGACACAGTCCCCCATAACTACCAGCAGGACCAGTTCCTGTGTGTCCTCCACGCCCATTCTTGGCTTGGCTTGTGATGAGTGAGGTCAGTGCTGTCGCAGCCTTCATGCCTTGGGAGTCTGAAGTCAGTGCAGGAACTAGTGATGCGCAGTGTAGGGAGAATGAGCCGTTATTGCTTGAATAATAGCCTGTGACTTCCATTTTCTGTACTGAAGGAAAAGTTGCCTGCTTGGTAATATCCCCATTCCGCCTTTGGTGTTTGGCTGCCCTTTTGAAGCCTCACTGCCTTCCCTTCCCTTCCTATCTCCCTCCCTCGCTCCCTCTCCTCCCCCTTTTTTTCCTTTCCTTTTTACCAAAATTGCTATTAATTCTCATTTAAACTGGATTTTGTTGGATCAGGTAAGATGGGGGGATACTGGTGATTGACCCTGAGGTCATCTGGAGTGCTGGAAAGGACCTGAGGTCAGGGGCCAGAGATGGCATAGTGGTTATGTTGTTGGACTCCCAGGTGGCTGATATGATTTGAGTCTCAGACCCGGTGGCTCGTGGGTCACACCAGGTATGTGTGCATGTGTGCCCATAATCCCAGGAGGAGAATGGAGGAGAAAGGATTGGGGTGTGGCCATCCCCTCTAGGGGTGATTTCTCACTTTCCCTCTCACTTTCTCTGTCTCTCTCTAAAGTGAGCACTTGCGCCCTATAGCGAAAAATCTCTTAAAAAAAAAAAGAACTGAGGTAATTTATTCTCACCTTCCAATTAATGAATGATAAGTGGAACTGAGAAGCTGTGGCTTTCCCAAGGTCCTAGTTAGTGACAAATCATGACTTTATTTTTATTAAAGTTGACCAGAGAGAGAGAGAGAGAGAGAGAGAGAGAGAGAGAGAGAGAGAGGAAAAAGTGAGAGAGTAAGCTGCCAGGTCTGGGTCTTGAACCCTGGTCAACCATAGGGGAGTCCAGCCACCTTAACCACCGTGCCACCTGCTGGCCCCCCAAATCATGATTTTATAAGCCCAGATTTTATAGTTCCAACTTCACACCCAGAAACATCTGAATCCTCCATCCTTATTTGTACAATGGCTTCCTCTGAGGTGCTGAGAGGATTCAGTGCGAACGCACATGGTGTGGCCTTTTCCGCTCTTCCGCCCCTGCTCCCACAGCACTCCGGTCGCACTTCGGAGACCTTGCTTTGTCTTATGGAGCTGATGCTTTTCCTTCCCCGCCTTCAGTTTTAGGCCCTCCAGGTCCTCAAAGCCATTGGTGCTTCATCTTTTGCCATGACCAAAATTGTCTAGAGAAGTGACAATTTAAAAGTTTCATTTTAAACAATTGTTTCATTTTAAACAATTAGTCTGAGGGACTAATTTCCCTCTCTCTGTCTCTCTCTCTCTCTCTCTCTCTCTCTGGTCAGCTTTAAAGAAATAAAATAATGACAATGAATAAAATTAAATAAAATAGTTTAAAAAATTAGTCTGAATTTTAGAAATCCATGTTTTCTTGTTGTTGAAGAATACATGACACTTTGCATTTCAGAAATTGAATCGTCTCAAATTTCTCTATACCTCTACTCCATAGTAAAAAAGTTTGGCTGAAAAATGGTTATTATTCATGATACAGAAATGATGCTTCCGGTTTTAGGTAAGGCGGTACGGATTTCATCAACTGCATGTTTATACCATCCAGCTTAACGTCACCACTCCTCACTGAATAATTACAAAAAGATAAATAAAGCAAATTACTCAAAAGGACAGCAGAGGGAGCTATTGAGATTTGGTTACATTTTTTTGTTGTACAGATTGGGGTTTTGCTTCCAACTTTTTTTTTTCCCTAATTTAAATTGACACATAGTTGTCCATTTTTATCGAGTACAGTACATGAATGCAACGTGTAATGATGGAATCGGGGTAATTAGCATGTTCTTTATCTCAAATATTTATCATATGTGTTAGGAACATTCAAAATTCTCTTTAAGCTATTATACAATAAACCATTGTTAACCAAACCACCTTATGGTGCTGGTGCATACTAGAACTTATTCTTCCTATCTGACTGAAATTTTGTACCCATTAACCCACATCTCCGCCCCCTCCTGCCTTACTCTTCCCACCTCTAGTAACCGCTGTTGCGCTCTGCTTCTCTGAGCCCAGCTGTTTAAAGCTGTACTGTTTTGATCTAGGCTTTCTAATCTCAATGACCACTATCCAGGGAAAGTTTGATTGTAGTAGAAGAGGTGCATTTATGGAGTTTGAGGGGTTCAAAAAAATGAGGCTACTTTTTCTTTCTTTTTAAAAATATTTTTCAGAAAGTTCGTGTACTTGCCAGAGAGAGACAGAAATAGACAGGGGAAGTAAAAAAGCATCTCTTGTGGGGGTGGCCACACTGTCGTCCCTTCTCTATTTCTCCTTTCAGGATTCCGCCTGAATCACCATGCCACCTGCTGTTCTGAAGCTTTTTTCTTTTCCCCTATCTGTTCTACTTTAATTCCATTGTTACCGGATCGCGTCTATAAAAACAAATAAAAATGTACAGTTGTTCATTTAGAAGTGAGCTGATTCCCTGAGCATAAATCTGAGTAATCGGCTGCCCTGCAGGCCCTTGTCCTGGTTGTTGTATGTGCTCTCTGGAGACCTCTTCTGGGTTTCAGAAGTTTTAACAGGGATTGCCGCATTATGGCTCTTGCTTTGCCCTGCCTTAGATTCTACACAGATAAGAGACCTGAAAGGACTAACAATCACAGCGTTTTAGCAAAGCACTCCTTGGGGTAGGGCTAGGAGGGTTCTAACTAGATTAGATCTGGTGTGTGTGTGTGTGTGTGTGTGTGTGTGTGGGTTGTGGTTAGGGAGCAGGAAGTGGAAGAAGTTTGCTGTTTCTCTGTGTTGAAATAAAAACTTTAGACAAATTTAATTTAGTAGAGTTTAAATGAGCAATGAACAATGTGTCAATTGGGCAGGCCCTAGACTGGTTCTAAGGAACTCTCATCTCAATGATCAATATCAGGGAAAGTTTGATTGTAGCAGAAGGGGGTGCTGGGGCTGCCCCATGGTGGCATAACCATGTATGGGCAGCTACAGGAACGCGATGTACAGAAAACTGAAGCGAGGTAGAACAGGCCCAGGATTGGTTACAACCTGCCATTTGCATAGGCACAGGTTGAACACAGGTTTGGCAGTTGGCTGGCTGCGATACACTGAGGCATGACTGTCATGATTGACTGCAACTCAGCTGTTTGTAACAGAAGCAGGTGCCTAACTTAGGTCTTCAGGTTGTTCATGGACAGACTTACCTTGCGGTCCATACCTAAGTACTCAAGTGTGAGTGCAGAGTTTAACTTGGTTTTGCATCACCACGATCTTTATGGCACACTTACGTGCATGATCCCCTTCTGCCCGTCATACGTTTGTCTCTCCACCTCTTACTCACAGCCCGCTTGCCTAACTTGACCCCTCAGCCTCAGAAGCCTCCTCATTCCCCGTCACTTCTCCACAATGCAGTCATAGTCATCATTTCTTAAACTCAGCTCTGAATTCCTCTTACTGAGTGCCTCCTTTTATACTTCAGTGCACAGATAATGTGTGGTTGCATGGGGGTCCTTAGCACAGTTAAAAATGGAAACTCATCTGCTTATCTAAAAAGTCAATTGTAGAACTTCCAGACAGTGAGAAACTACATGGCCATTGATATTAACGTGGGAAGAGATTAATACATTATTTTTCTTAAAAGCTCAGGCTGGCCCCTGGCCTGATGGTTAAGGGAGCTGGATTCCACATGACCGACCATGTGGTTCAAAACCTGACCTAGTGGCTTGAAAACACTCAGAGTGTGTGTGCTTCCATGCCCCAAATCCCAATAGAATGTAAAAATGAAGAAGGGATTGCCACGTGGCCATGCCTTATTGAGAGGTGCTTTCTCCTTCTCCCTCTGTTTTTCTGCCTCTGGTGAGTGCACATGCCATCTACCAAATAAAAAATAAAATGCGTAAAGTGATCTGCATCATGCATCTAAAAATTTAATACATAATTGAAATGTGGTATTGACAATTTTAACGTAACTTAAATTTAAAGCAATTTGCAAAGGATTTTATTGGTAAAGGAAGACCTCTAGAAATATGCGTAAGACATTTATTAACAGAGGTTACCTCTCAAGTTTGTTTCTGAAATAGCTGACTGCAAGGGAGGAGAGAGGAGACATTTTGCTTTTTTGCCTTTTACCTTTTTTTTTTTTTTTTCAGTCTGAACTGTCTACCAAGAGCTGATCATTTATAAACAGATTTCAGTTTCAGTGGATTAATCTGATCTGCCGAGGTTTAGTTCCAGCTCCAGTGCCTCCTTGAAGCCTTTCGTTGCTCCGATTTAGATGGTGTCTTTTGTGGTCAACTGACTTATAATCCTCTTCTCTACTTGAGACAGCTTAACAGAGTAGAACTAGGAGGGGCTTTGATGTTGGATATAACTGGGCTAAAGTATGACTCAGCCTTTACTCACTGCCTGATACGAGGCAAGAAATTTAACTCCCTTTAGCTTAAGTTTTCTTCACTTCAAGAGTGGAACTCTTGATGCAATTTGTGCAAAAGTATCGGGAGGAGGCAGAATGATTTATGCAAAGAATCATAGTATGACTGCAGGCATACGTAGGAATTCAATAAGAGGTAAACGTTTTGGAGAATGGAGTTGATTTTCCCTTCTGTCAGCTTTGATGTTTAATTGAATAATATGTTTTTATACTGAGTTTTTCTTGTAACATGACATCATTCTCTCTCTCTCCCTCTCTTTTTCTTTTAAAGAGAGATTTTTGCTATAGGGCATGTGTGCTCACTGGAGAGGCAGAGGGATAGAGAGACAGAAAGTGGGAAATCACCTCCCAGGGGAGATAGCCACACTGCAATCCCTTCTCCTCCATTCTCCTCTTGGGATTTTGGGCACGCACACACATATGCACAGCGTGAGTTTTAAGCCGCTAGGTCTGGGACTCAAACTGCGGTCGACTACATGGGAGTCCATTAGATGATGTAACCATTACACCATCTGCTGGTCCCCATTCTCTCTCTTTCTTAATTGTCAGAGGGCATGCGAGCTCACAAGAGAGACATACAGAAAGAGAGAGAGAGAGAGAGACAAAGCACTCTCAATGGGGCATGGTCATACCACAATTTCTTCTCCTCCATTTCTCTACCCTGATGGGATTTGCGGTACACACATGTGCCCAGTGTGTTTTTCAAGCCACTAGGGCCAAGATTTTAACTGGTTGTCCATATGTGAACTGGGCTTCTTTAACCTCTGTTCTGTGGGGCTGGCTTAACATGGCATCATTGTCTTGACTGTTGTACCTCATGTACAATCATGTATTCTCTGTCTCGTTCACTCCAACTCATTTGTTTGGCTGAATAATTCTGATTATGGTTTTATGTTAAAGTGTGCCAACCTATTTGCAAAAGGGCCCTAATAGCTTACCCAAAAACTATTAGGATAGAATCGAATGATGCTATCCAGGGACAATATTAAGAAGAGACCCATTACAGAAAATTCAGAGTGAAGTTTTGTCATTTCCAAATCAACTCTATCAGTAGTTTCTAGTCGTACTATCCACACATGGTGTGTAGTTTTATGTGGCCAGCATGAAGCAAAGAAAGCAGTGGAATTGATGTTGCAACTGAGAATATCACCTGCTGGCATCAGAGATACTAACAGAGATATCACCCCTTCTTATAAATAAATGTTCATTTATTTATAAATGTTTGTATTTATTAATATTATATATTAAAATTTCACTTATTTATTGGCATTGTCACTGAGAATGTCACCTACCTGTATCAGAGATATTGGGAGGTCTTTTGATTTTAACAGTCATACCCCCTCTTTTTAATGCTCCTTCTATACTGCTTTTGTGAGACTTTTATTTTGAAGTTGTAAGCAGTATTTGCTCTGTTCCAGAGTCTTGTCAACACATAGTTTTGAATGAACGAATTGATCAATCCATGACTTTTGCACAAGTCTGATAATACTTTCAGACATCTAATTGCATGTCATTTATTTAATGACTTATCATCAAACTGTGTCTCCTGCTTCTTGAGGAGCATTTAGATAGTAAGAATCACTGATCGACTTGATCCTTCTGCAAAGACTGAAACAGTGACAGAGTTCGCTTGCCTAGGAGATGCTCTGGCACCCGGGACTGCGAAACTGTGATAAGGCGATGCATCCAGGTGAGTGAGGCACATGTCAGAAATAGATGCTATAAAAATTCAGTGCTGCCTGTCTCCTTTATTTCCTTTAGGCAACGAGCTGGAAGTGTGCTTGCTTTTAGCTTTTCTGTTTCTTTTGACACTTTTGCTTTTTTATCAGCAACTGATGTGTTGTTTTGTCTTCTGTTTTAAATCTCTGTTGAAACCTTACCTCCCTTTTCTTCCCTAGAGCAAATCAAAGGTCTATTTTTCTTAATATCTAAGCTTGTTATCCCAGGAAATGAGTCAGTGAAGATGTGTCTGCATTAAATAGCAGCAGCAAAATCTGATCTTGATGAAACACATTGTTCTAGCAAGAGGCCAGATGATTCTTGCAGATCACCATGGCTGCACCTTTGCCAGTCAACGCGATACGCCCAATTATTTACAAGGTAGCAAGTATTTAATTTCTTTTTCTTTGTAAAGAATTATTTTATTTAATTTTATTTCTTATTATTGTTTTTAATTTGACCTGAGAGAGACAGAGAGAGGGAGGGAAAGCGAGAAAGCCAGTCGCCAGGTCTGGGACTTGAACCACAATTGGCCATGTGAGAGTCCAGCACCTTAACCACCATGCTACCTATAGTACACTTCCAATAAACCTATTTAGGGTGGATGAAAAATAGCCACACTTCCTTTGTTATGCTACCCATGGGGTGTTAGAACTCATCTTTCCCTTGAATCTGGCCTGCCTAGTGACTGTTACATGAACAGAAGGCAGTGGAAGTGACACTTTCCTAAGTCTTTCAAAACCTCAAGAAGTCCGGTGGCTTCTGGTTTTGCAGCACTAAGAGGCCTGAGTGGCCATGTGAAATATCTAGCTACCCTTTTGGAGAGCACACTACCCATGACACATGACATTACATGACAAGAAAGACCAGACTATCCCAGTGTCCCAGGAAAGCCTGTGTATGACTTCAGTCTCATTTCCTCCTGACCGCAACGTCATGAAAAACCAGCAGGATTTCCCTACTGAGCTCAGTCTGCAGATGTGTGCTAGATAATAAAAGATTGTTCTTAAGACCCCAGGTTTGGTTGGGATGAATTACATCACAATAGAAACCAAGCTGGAGATTGTTTCTGGGAAGTGGAGTGCTGCTGTAACAAAAAACTGTAACGTGTGGGCTTGGCTTAGTGGTGGGTGGAAGCTGGCAGAGACCCCAAAGAGATTGCTAGCAAAGCCTTTAAGGACAGGGAAGGGATTTCATTAGCTGCTGGAGAAAAGATGACCGTGTTACCCTAGGCAGAAAGCTTGGCAATAGGTTGATAACGTAAGACTGGTCCCCTAGACTAGCAGTTAAGGGAGCTGGATCCCACATGGCTGACTGTGGTGGAATCCTAGCCTCAGAGTCTTAGAAAACGCTTGGTATCTGTATGTGTGTGCTCAGAATCCTGACGGGATGGAGAAATGGAGAAGACATTGTGGCATGACTATGCCCCACTGAGGCGGTGTTTTCTCCTTCCCCACCCCACTCTTCTCTGGTGAGTGCACATTAACTTTGGCAATTAAAAAAAAGAAAATTGATAATGTGGAAATTAGAAGATATCAGTGAACTTGGGGTTGAAGCTCTTTGTATATGTTCACCATACTCCTTTGAACAACTTGGCAAGAGTGGCATCAATATTCCTGTTAGCAAGGTGAGAAAATTCAGACTAAAGTAAGTTGGTGGTCTTTGCCCGATATCACATGTTTTAAATTTCAGAGCTGTTCCTTTTTTTGGCTAGAGGACTTGTGGGCTCACCTGAGAGAGACAGAAAGAGAAGGGCAGAGAGATAGGGACTGTGGGGCATGGTCTCACCACAGTCCCTTCTCCTTCATCTTTCCTCCTTTAGGGATTTTGGACACACACACATATGGCATGTTTCTCATGCTGCTTGGTCTGGGACTTGAATTGCACAGTCAGCCATATGAGATCCAGGCTTATCCACCAGGCCATGGAGCTGACCCCAAAGCAGTACTTATAGCACAGTTTGGCTAGAGGGATTTTCAGGCAAAACTAAAACTACCAATAGTTTTCTTTTAGCTATCTATAAAAATATATCCTAAGAGAGAGATAAACTAAAGAAAGTATTCTATTTTTGAGCAGAACCTAGAGGGACACTTTCCACACAGAGACTTGTTAAAAACATGGCCAGTGTATCTGTGTGATGTGAATATAACAAAGGTTATGCTTCCGAAAGGCGAATGGCAGTAATGAGTCCCTCTCACATGTGACCCAGTGCCTCAAGCCAGTGTGTGGACACTTCATTTGGAACAGAATTATGCTCCTTGGAAAGGCTTTGGATTAATGTGTCAATCAGTGCTTCCTGGTCAACTCAAGGAGACTCCTTAAAATGGATCCAATACCAGGAAATGTCATAAAATAGAATACTCAAAGCAGGACCAGGCTGTGGCCTGGTGGTTATTAAGCTGGATCCCTCACAGTGGACTGTGCGGTTTGAGTCCTGGACCTGGTGGCTTGAGAAACATGCTAGGCGTGTGTGTGTGTGTGTGTGTGTGTGTGTATGTGTGCCCAAAATCCTGAAAGGAGGGAGAAAACGGTAAAAATGGATTGTGGCATGACCATTTCCCCTGGGAGTGCTTTCTCAAACAACACTTACCCACCTCTGCTGCTTTCATTTTTCATTTTTTCCACAGTGAGTGCACATACTCTCTGGGAAAATTAAAAAAAAAAGATTACTCAAAGCACAGAAGCTATTGCTTCCCTGGACTGGCTATATAGTGGAACTGGTTATATGATTACCTACCCCATGCCCTAAAGTGACTGGTGAATTCCCCAAATTGGCACCTTAGTGCGGAAAACACTAACTTTGCTGTTGGTTCTTGGAGTCATTGGGCAAGAGGCTGTGCTATTGGCTCAGGAGAAAGACCAACCCACTCACAAAACTAAGAAGGATTTTTGTAACCTCAGTCAAAACCAAGGCTAAGAATAATACCACACTTGCTCTACAGGACCCAGCGGTAAGGCAATATGGACACAGATTAAGAGGAATTTCCCGAAGAAAAGATCAATGGAATTGGCACTGGACAGATTTGTCTCAGATCTCAGTTGAGGGAGGTGGGTCCCAGCAGAGAGTTGGCCACCCAGTGGAAATAGAAAGTGCTTAAAAATTGTTTTTAAAGTATTTATTTCTTCCCCAAGCAAGAGAGAGAGAGACAGAGAGAGAGAGCATGTTAACAGGGTCTCCATGCCTCAATCCACCCCCAGCTCCAGATGAGAGCATACATGTGCCTGGCATGGTCAGAAAGGCATCCACACTGGAACTGGAACCTTACACATGGGTCAAACACACAGAGCATTGGATTTTACTGCTACACCACTGTTTGGCTCCCAGAAAATACTTCTCGTGAGCCAGATTCTTCTAAGGTGATCAACCTCTACTACTGGAAGAAATCAGTCAAGGGGCTTCAGGACCCTAAACCCTGTAGCCTAACATGACAGCCTGCAAGAAGATAGGCTAGGCCTGGGACTAAGGTCTCTCTGATGCTAGAAATAAGTGAAAGCCTTGTACTCCATTGAGGCTACAGAAGGATAAGATAAAGGGACTGGGAGACACACTTTTCTGGCTCTTTAGACATCAGTGTTCACACAACTATCTTATCAGGTCCTTTTTTAGGGGTGAAGTCTGGCAAAGGAGTGAGGTACATGAGGGCCATAACTATCATCGTCTGGGTTGTGCCATTTAAATCACTGTTTGGCACTACTGTTATCTCATTGCTGAATGCATGGTTGGTATTCATGTTTTGCATACTTGTACTGTATGTGCTCATAAATTTTCAGGAGGGTTTTCTGAATTGAGAGCAGTTGGCTGTAGAAAGATGATAGTAGGATGAACGCATTAACTAAGCCTCCAGTTCCATCTGTGTTATACAACAAAAGCAATATAGAATTACAGGAGGAGGAAAAGAATTCAACGCCCTGATTAAGGACTTAACTGCAGCAGGAGCATTGAGAGATGCAACTCATTACAGTCATTCTGTGAGGCCATTGAAAGGGCCGTTGGGAGCTGGAGGTGCTGGTGGATTGTCGCCATTGAATTTGGTTGTTACAACCCTGGCTATTCCAGACGTTATGCATTAAAACCATTGGCACCTCAAATGTCATATTGGACACTGAAAAATTTGGGGGATTTCCTTTGGCACAAAGAGATCTAGATCAGTTGCTGTCACCTGGCTGGAACTTCATTACACATTTATGGTCCTGCAGCAGGAGTGTGAGAATTCTCATGCTGTTTGTCACCATGAAAGGATTGAAGCATGAAACACATCGCTCTCCCTTCAGGGGGGTTTGTTTCAGTGCATTGATAACAACATTCGGGCCAGCTTTGTATTTATTCTTTCTTCCTGGTTACAATTTCAGACTTAGTGGCTTAAAATGGCATATTTATTTTCTCACGATTTCTACATGTCAGGAACCTGGAATGGCTTAGGGGATCCTGTGCTTCAGGGTCTCTCATGAGGCTGCAATCAACGTGTTGGCCAATTGCTGTCTTAACTGTAAGTTTGACTGGGAAGGGATCTGTTGACAAGTTTACACGATGGCTGGCATATTTAGGTGGTTTGCATCATTTTGCTTTTAGAGATAAGATTGCTTTGAACGTTCTTGTGCATGTCTCCATGTAAATGTTCACATTTTCTCTAGAGTACATATGTAGGAATGGAATTGCTGGATCTTAGGGTATGAATATTTTGAGTTCCACTAGGAATTGCCAGATTGTTTTCAGTGGTTGTTTGAACGTTTATTTTATTTCTTTTGCAAGAGAGTTGGTCTTGGAGGTTGTTTTAATCACTTTAACTCCAACCAGCAAATGTTAAAGATTACCATTGTTTCTCACCATTTGAAAACATTTCCACTATATGGGGCTGGCTGATAGAAGATAGAAATGTAAAAAATAAGGTAATACAAGGGAATAGGTGTTTCGGTTTGTACAAAGAGAACACAAAAGTAACAGCAATCCACTATCTACAAAGATGAACTGCAAGAGAAGGCGTAGTTAGGAGCCTCTTTTCTTCGAAGTAGAACGGGCAAAATCCCACGGTGTCCAGCTACTAAGCTGAGGCTGGCAGGTCCTTGGTGTTCTTCCCATTGTCCTTGGTGTTTTTCCCATTGTCCATATGATGCAAAAAGGATGAATTTTTCTAATAGATTTTCCACTAGTGCCTGCTTAGCAAAGAATCACTTTCAGATAAGTCTTTGTTCACAATTCTTTGCTCAAGTAAGTTGTGCCATCCTAGTGACATGATTCTCTTCAGTGTTCTGAATCTCTGTTAACTATGGAATATCATCCAGAGAGAGCATTTCAAATGATATATTGGAATCATCAGGGACTTTTGATTTAACAGTATATGATAGTCTCTCTCTTTCTTTTTCTGTGTCTCTTTCTATATATGTATCTGTGTATTTTTCTTTACTGATAGATTTCTTTAGCAGTCTCAATGATCTTTTCTTTCTCTTTTTCTTTCTCTTTCTTTCTTTCTTTCTTTCTTCCTTTCTTCTCTCTCTCTGTCTCTCTCTCTCTCTCTCTCTCTCTCTTTCTTTCTTTCTTTCTTTCTTTTTTTCTAGAAGGTATGTGCATTCTCCAGAAAGAGGCAGAGAGAGGAGAAATCTGCCCCCCACGTGGTATGGTCATGCAGCAATCCCTTCTCTTCTATCTTTCCCTTTTTATTGGATTTTGGGCAAACATACATACACACCTGGCATGTTTCTCAACCTGCCAGGTTCAGGACTTGAGACACATGGTCGGCCATGTGGGATCCAGCTGCCTTAACCACCAGCCCACAGAGCTGATTTCCAGTCTGGTGCTTTAACAATGAGGTCAGGATCTATGTTCATGGAAGGCAATGTAACAAAAACAGAGATTGTCTACCTCACTAAAGTTTTAATATTTTAATACTGCTCTAAATTCAAGGAAATTAAAAAAAACTTATAAGCATTTGGAAAATGAATGTTCAGATTTGCTTAAATACAAGGAGGACTGAAAATGTGACATTGCATGTTACTGGAACAGAATGAAGTCCCTATCTTTGAGGGACATTGGTACATTAAAATACTTGTAGATATCAGGACCAGCAGATGGCTTAATGAATATGTTGCTGGATTCCCACGTAGTTGACTGCGGTTCAAGTCCTGGACCTGGTGTCTTAAAACTCACGCTGGGTATGTGTGAGTGTGTGCCCAAAATCCCGAGAGGAGAATGGAGGAGAAGAGATTGCGATGTGGTCACCCCCTCGGGGTGATTTCTTGCTTTCTGTCTCTTTTTCTCTGTCTGTCCAGCGAGCACACATGCCCTATAGCAAAAATCTCTCTAAAATAAATAAATAAATAAAATACTTGTAGATATAAAATTAACCTTTGAAGTCATTTTCTTTTCTCATGGATGGAGGGTTTATGAATGATTTCTCAAAGAAGCATGGAGAAATGCTTGTGACTGCTCCCATTAGAGAAGCCATTAGCCAACGTCCTGACAACGCTGTAGTGGGTAACTGACCTTCCTGTTGTCACAGCTCTCCTCAGACTCTGAGTCCAGATCTGCTCTCTGACATCAGTACGTTATTGTGCAGTTGTGAAGTCTAACACAAATTTTCAGTGATGGCGACAAAAGTCTGCTTCATGCTCCCAACTCTGGAAAGAAACTTGAATTTATATATATTGAATAGAAAAAACATTTGAGATCAGGGTTTGCAACCAAAGCCGTGGTTTGGGGGTGATGCTAAGTAAATGGAATTGAAGTCCCTGAGGTCATGTATGTACACATGACAAAGCTGCCAAGCAAATGGCCCTGAAGATGCTCTTTTATATTTCCCAAGACTGCACTAGAAAGTTCCAGTGTATCTGCCAAGGTTGCAAGTGGGGAAGTTTAAGGATAAGTAACGAAATGGTGAGGTAGGTCACCTGTGGCCTAAATCCTTATCAGGAGAATCAGTGGTGACAGCTGTATTGGAAAATCAATGAGGCGAAGTGATAGGAGTGTGGGAAATGGGAGGCTCGTCTACTCGAATTGCACAAGTCAGGGAGACATAGAGCGTCGGGGAGAGAGCAGGAGAATGAATTTACTCTTTTTATTGGAGGGACTCTTAGACGGAGGACAAGGTCACTTGTGGAGGGGAAATGGAAGGTGACATTACTAAAGGGGAGAGCAAGAGGAGCTGCCTCCACCTGTTGCCGTTCCAAGAGCCTCGTCCCCCCAGAGGAGGCAAAATCTCAACCGTGCAGGCTCACTCCAGTGATAGCTGGAAAACACGCCAGGCTCTAGCCCAGAACTGAAGAGCCACTGCTGAGCCAGGCCCTGAATGGGGTGAATCGACTTCATGGGAGTAGAGTGACAATGGGAGGGGCCACCTGCTGAGAGGGAGTTCTCCAGACTTGACACAACTAGGCCTTGAACTCTCTGGGTTGCCGCAGCAGCAGCCATGTCCACAGGCCGAGGTAAGATAGCCTGTGGCAGACCCTGGGGCAGGATGGTCGGAGGCTGTGTGCGTTCTGGGTAGGCTCCAACCTCTGTGGGGCCTGCGGCAAGAGGACTGTGGAGGCTTACGTGACACTTGCCCAAATACTTAAAAGTTATAAATCAAGACAAAAGATTCAGAAGTAAAATATGTTTTATCTTCCAGTCATGCTACATATGCATTTATAATGACCTAGACCAACAAGGCCTATTTAGAACCCTTAGGTTTCTCAGAATTTCTTCTTTTTATTTTTATAGTTTTTGCTATAGAGTATGTGTGCTTGCTGGAGAGGGACAGAGAGAGAAAGAGAGAGAGAGAAAATGAGAAATCGCCCCTCCTATTCCCCAGGAGATGGCCACACTACAGTGTCTTCTCCTCCATTCTCCTCAGGGTTTAGGGCACACAAGTACACACACCCAGCACATCTTCCAAGCCTCCAGGCCTGAGACTGGAACTGTGTACTTGACCACTTGGGATCCAGATGCAGTAATCATCATGTCGCCTGGCTGGCCCTTCTTTTCTTTTTTAAAATGTATTTATTTTCTGAGATAGAGAAAAAAAGAGAGAGGCACTCTTAGTGGATCTTCATGCAGCAGTCCTCCATACCCCAAGTCCCACAGTCAGTCAGGATCACAGGTGCAATGTGGGCATGTCCCATGTGTTCACGTAGACCCGGATGTGAACCTGGAGTCTTCCTATGCTCCAGAACATGTGCAGGTATATGCCTGGTATGAGAGGTCTCTGGATGTGACCCATTTGGGTCAGCCTTGCAAAGTATTGTGTTACTGCTGTGCCATCATCCAGCCATTTTCTTATCTAGTATTGGTTCTTCTACCTACTCAAATCTAGTAGATTTTTGAGACTATTGGAATCAGATGTTTGTATTTTACAATACACATAAGATATACATAAGTTTGGGGAGGCCAGAGCAGAATGCTATGGTTTGAGTGCTGTGGCCCCACCAAAGCTTATGCTATAATTTGACAACCGACGAGGCAGTGTTGTGGGAAGGGGCTAGTGGGACATGGGGCAGATTCCTCATGAATAATTGATATCATCCCTGGGAAGGGAGCATGTTCTCATTAATTAGCTCCCAGGAGAGCACGATTGTTACAAAGACAAGTTGGTTGCTTTCAGGTCTGTCTTGGGATGCACCCGTCTTCCTTGCTGCTTCTCTCGGCCATGTTGTGATAAAAGTCTAGATGTCAGCCAGATGCTCTCGGACTTTTCAGCTACCAGAATCATGAGTCAAATAAACTTCTTTTCTTTATAAATCACCTGTTCTCAGGTATTTCTGTTATAGCGATGCAGCAGACTAAGACGGAAGTTTAATACAGTCTCATTCTTTAGACCTCAGGTCAGGTATCTGTCTTGGAAAGGTCTTTTTTGATCACCCTGTGTAAATTGACCTCTCTCCGGCACATGCGCATGCATACCCAAAATCATGAGAGGAGAATGGAGGAGAAGGGATTTCAGCATGACCATCCCCCTGGGGGCTTATTTCTTACTTTCTGTCTCTGTCTCTCCAGCAAGCATACTTGCCCAATAGCAAAAATCTCTCTTAAAAATAAAATGCATGCCTTGGTGACCTATTTGTGTTCAGTTATATCAGGGTTAAGTCTTTTAGAAAGCAAGTGGTAGGAAGTAAGACAGTAGCAGGTTGAACTAAGTGCTTGGTAATACTCTTTCACCATGATAATAGTGCGTTGCAGTCAATTATATTGGGAAACTATACAGACAGAATGACAAATAAAACTTTTTGTTTGTTTGCTATTGGGCATCTGTGCTTGCCAGTAAGGGAGAGAGGGAGAAAGAGAGAGAAAGAGAAAGAGAGAGAAAGTGAGAGATCACCACCCAGAGGGGATAGCCACATTGCAATTCTGTCTCCTCCATTCTTCTCTTGGGATTTTGGACACACATGCACATGTGTCCAAGCATGACGACCCTGATGTGATTTTCAAACTGCTGGGTCCAGAACTCCAAACGTGCAGTTAGCCACATAGGATCTAGCTGCCTTAACTTCCATGACACCTGCTGAATCAAGAATGGCACATAAAAGTTTGAGAAAGATAGGCTATGTATCTATGTGATAAATATAATATCCATCTATGTAAGTATTAACACACAATATATTTATATGTATTATCTACATATAGATCTATCTACTATTTATCTAATAAATTTGGGGACTAAATTTACTCCACAAAACATTTCATATTTTGTTTACAGTAGTTCAACTGGCCTAACTTGGTGATAGCTGGTTATAAAGCACTTACTGTTTTGTTGATATTGCTTTTGTATTTACTTCCCACATGAGCAAAGCTCTTTAAATGTGTTACTCAATATACTTAGATTCCTAACCGAGCTTTTAAGACTATTGTCATTTTATGTACTGATTTTATCTTCTCCAGGGAAAATAGTGAGAAATGAAAGCCAAAAGGTGATGTGGCAGGTGACATGCGCCAGGGCTTGCAATGACCTCACTTCTTGGAATGCCTATCCCTGTGGAATCTTCTCCCTTCATGTGTGAGCTGCTGATGATTGGAATACAGCACGTGATGGGGTTAGGTCCTAAAACTCAGTGACTTCTGTCTCGTTCTCACTCTCTTTGGCTCTTCTCATGTGCTTGCTCTGATTAACCACACTGGAGATGCCCCCATTTTGAGGAGCTGGCCATGGGAACGTGCCAACCATCATGCCAACAACCATTTCAGGGAGCTTGGAGACAAATCCTTCCCCCATGGAGTCCTAAGATGATAGCATAGCCCTAGGCCTTTACTGAAGCCTTATGAGAGACTCTGACACAGAGAGCCCAGGGAGGTTGAGTCTGGATTCTTGATGTACAAAAGTTGTGAGAAAATAAATGTATGTTATGTTAAGCTACTAAGCTTTAGAGTATTTTATTATACAGATACAGATTACTAATATAGCAAAGTTTTATAACAATATTAAGTGGACTGGGTAAAACTATTAAAGTCTATTTGTACCACATCTTTACTTGTATTGCCTCATTAGTTTTCAAATCAGCCCTGTTTCTTACTTTTGACTGGCGTTTTAACTGTCCTTAACAGAGTCAGCATAAGCAGTTATGGCACCCTTAGATTTCCATTTGGGCTTTGTGCCAGTTATCAATTTATTGCCTGTCAGCTGCAAATTCATCTTCCAATACTTGCTCTGCAATAATGGACAGAACGCCTTTCAACATTTCTTCTTGACGGTGAGCACGATGTTAAGCTTCCTCACAGAGGACACTGGAAGGGCATTGCGGGAGGAAGGAGCTGTTCATGTTGGTTGTGGTGGCTGCGCTGACTGTCAGCATGGGGGGTGAGGACTTCAGGTGCTCTGCTCCAGCTGTAAGCCAGAGCACACGGTCCCTCAGTGACCTCAGTCCTAGGCCTGGACCAGGATCACAGACACTATGTACTCTAGGCCCCTGCCCTTCTGGACCCCAGCCTCCTCTGTCTGTTTGCCCCTTCCTTCCCAGGTTTGTCTCTGGAGGTTCTCCAATGTAGACCCTGGGTGTTCCAGACCTCTCATCTGCGCTGGGGCCCCTGTTCCCCCTGCAAGCTGTGTGTTATGTCAACCCACTGGCCACAGCTTGCCTGCACCACCCAGAGTTACTTCCTGCTTGTTCTAGGACTGTGGACAAGCAAACTACTCTGCCATCTAGTGGCCTGCAGTCAGACCTTTTCTAGGGAGTTTTGAACCCTAGACTTGGAGAGCAAACCCCCTTCCATGTTTGTCCCTCCTGGGGGGGTCTCACCATTACTTCTGGGGGTATTGAATGGAATTATCTTAGATATTAAAGAAACCCTCAAGTCAGAGTGTGGAAATTCTTTACGTAAACTTTCCCTGTTTAAGTCACTGTATTGTTTCTGTCTCTTTCATTCTTTTTTTTTTTGGAGAGGATTTTTTGCTATAGGGCGCGTGCGCTCGCCAGACAGACAGAGAGAGACAGAGAGACAGAAAGTGAGAAATCACCCCCCGGGGGGGGGGGGATGGCCATGCCGCAATCCCTTCTTCTCCATTCTCCTCCCGGGATCCTGGGCACGCATGCACACGCGCCCGGTGTGAGTTTAAGCCACCGGGTCGGGGACTTGAATTGCGATCGACTACGTGGGAGCCCAGTGACATAGCCATTACGCTAACTGCTGGTCCCTTGTTTCTGTTTCTTCATTGAACCCAATAATCTAGGCCCTTTTAGTAGCCAAGGAGGCTACTCTGTGTATGTCAACACCTGCACAATGTGCCCCTTCCCTTTCCTCAATGATTCAGACCAGCAGAATGATAGAGGAAAAACTAACAAACAAAAAACCTGGAACAGGGAATCAAGAAACCATGGAAAAAAGAGATCTCTTTATCTATGACCAGTTGACTGTCTAAGTTCAGGCAGGACACTCATTTCTTCAGTACAAGGTATGGAGGATCCTTACCACAATTTATGCTGGACTACTGTGAATAAGACATCAACCAAATTTGCCTTTAAGGAGCCCAGTGTCTAGAGAAAAGAGAGACTATGGATATGAAACAAAGTCTTACAATACAGGATATGTGTTTCTATAATACACACACTTGCACACACACACACACACACACACACAAACATAACACACAACAGGAGAAGGAAGCCAGTAACTTTCCCTAGAAAAGGAAAGGAAGGACTTACAGGAGAGATGATATTTTGAATCCTGGAAGGATGAATAAGTTGGACAAGGGCATTTCATTCAAGCAGGTAGGGCAGCATGTACAAAGGTGATAAGGAAACCATAACACTAATAATAGTTAAACTCTTTAAAGAAAATGTATGCTTTCTGAGTCTCTAGCTTAAGAATTTTATATGAAATTTAATCCTCATTAATAAATTCGAATGAATTAGATCTTCCTAACAGCCCTATAAACTTAGGTAGAGGATTCTTGGTATTGTTGAGGCTCAAAAATGTGTTGAAAGACTGAAAGTTAAATTATCCCTTCTTTGAACATAAAGAAACAGAGGTACAGAAATATTAAGCAATCTGTCCATTGCACTTAATTGCTCTACTCTGAGTTGAGTGTACACTGACATATGGATGATGGCAGAGGGTGTGATGCATGGTGGGAAAGACAGGCAGGGGCAGGATCATGAAGGACCTAGAAAAGTGCCACCCCTTTGAGCCAAGTTTTCTCAGCTGCAAAATGAAGTGGTAGATTAAAATCCTCTAGGTCATAGAATCTCTAAGTCCTTCAACTCAAAATATTTTCAAGGTTAAGATGCTGGTGCCTTAGTTTAATCACCCTTTAATCTTTAGTATTCTTTTTCCATGAGATACCTTGAGTTTAAGAGGACAAATTGTGTATGTCCCAAGAAAAGAGGACATGGGGTTGTGCCATGATGAATTTCCTCAAGTCACTTGTAGTTTGGGATGTTGATAGTGGTGGGATGGGATTGGGGGGGGGGGGGCAGGGTTGCATGCACTGATTTGGGTAGGTAGGCAGAGTGGCCTAAGGAAGGTGCCTAAGGAAGGTGAGGCTGGTGCAGTTGCACAGCTGTCTGTGGTCCATCCCACAGATGTTGAATGAACAAACAATGGCCTGCTACCTATAATGCTGAGTCAGTGACGCTGAGCTAGATAGCTGCAGACGTGATGGGTGTTCTGTGCTAGACCATCCCTATGGCAGGATGGATTTAACAAGAGACCCTGGCAGCAAAGCAGGAAAAGCACAAGTTTTGAAGTGAGCCAGGACTGTGAATCTCTGCTCTGCCTCTTTCTAGCTACTTGACCTTGATCATGTTCATTGTACCTCTCCAAGCCTCAATCTCCTTACCGTAAAAAGGTGAATGAATACTTACTTCATGAAATTGCTATTATATTTAAATGAGATTACATATTAAGGGGACTTTGTAAAGAGTAGGGGCTCAAGAAAAAGAAGTTGAGTTTATTATTAATCGAGTTATCTCAGGATCAGTCTTCTACTCTTTGCAAAACAGAAAAGGATAAAGGAAGTAGTGTGAATGAAAGACTGGATGAAGGTTGAATATAAAATTTAATGGGCATAGATTATTGGAATGATATTAAGCTGAATTCAAGCTTTATATTAATTTAACTCTACAGACTTGGTGTCTGTATTAAAACCTCTTTCTGCAGTATTTCTCATCCATTGTTCTCTAAAGCTATAACATCGTCATCATTCTTAATTCCTTGGTGACACCTTATGCTAACCCATCTCTTCAAAGTATGTCCATTGTAATTACTTTCCTAAGATATTGGGTGACAAGTTTGATTTCATTATAAATTGTTGAATGGTTACTGAAACCAATTCTGTTGACCTTGATCTTTTGAGAAATTGATATCCTTCTTTGTTTTCTGCTTGTCTTCATGGTTACTGAGATTTATTAAAGTCTTTCAGAAATCAGTTTTCCTGTGTTGGAAACATAGCCTCTAGTCTTCTGTAACTAAGATGTTGAAGCTTTTGTTGTTGTTTTGCAAAAACAAGTTTTTCTTGAAATTGAACAGTTTTACTTTTAGATGCCTCTCTCTGAATAGATGATCTTAGACATCATACAAGGTACAAAATGCTTAGAAAATCAGCTTAAAAAATTTTCAGGCAGTTAGGTAAAACTTCGAGTCATGTAGACGATATTCAGCATCTGCAGTAGGATGTTCTTGCTTCTGAAAGGGTGATAGGAAAGAAAGAAAAAAAAATTACAAAACCCAAAAATGCCCTCGTATTTTGAATTAAAGATATTTGTGTGTCTGAGATTATTGAAAGCTTACTTACTGACGTTGAGTTGTAGTTAAGTCAGAAGCAAATGAAATGCTTCGTAATGCAATGTAGTGAAAATCTGATTGCCAAGGACAATTTTTTTCCTGTCTCTCCCTGACATTTCTTCTTCCATCCCTCTGTTCCTCTCTTTTCTTCATTCTTTCCTTCCTGTCATCCTTTCCTTTCTGTCTTCTTAATTTAAAAATGTATTTGAATTTTTGTTCATATGTATGCACACATGCATATGTATATATATATGTCCATGGATATGTATAATTAATTCTACATAAATGCTTAAATGGAGTTTTATTATAATTGTTTTTAGGGCTATAATTTGCTTCTCTTTATTTTCTCTTGCCTCTCTCCTTTTCTCCCAAATCAGGCAGCTCTTATAAATCCATTTTTCTTTGTGCTCTATAATTATAAACAAACAATATAGACATGCTTACATATGCACAAGTACACAAATAGAAACCATCTTCAGTTATTTTAAATTCAGATTATATTACATTTTCTGCATTTTCTTTTTCTCACTTAAAGACTTCAAAGAAACTTCACTAGGTAGGTTGTAAAATCCCAACTTTTTTCTTTTTTCAAAGATTATTTGTTTATTCCATGTGTGAGAGAGGTAGAGAGCGAGTACGTGTGCTCGCTCTGATAGAGTCTCAATGCTGTGATCCGCTCCAGCTCCAGCCAGCCCTGGATCCTGAGCACACATATGCTGGTGTTTTAGGAAGGTCTGTGAATGTGTTCTTGGAACTTTCCCACGTAGGTCTGCCATGCTGAGCCTCGTGTTCCACTGCTGCATCACCGTCTGGCCTCTCAAACTCATTCTTTTAGTTGATACATTATATTTTATGATGTAAATTCATTAAAAAATATTAAACTATTCCTCAAATTGATGGCTCTCCCTTGGTACAGCTGTTGGCCATTATCAACAATGCTACAATAAACATACTTGGATATCTTTGTAGATAGGAATGCCTCTAATTTTATGTGATATAAAATGTGCTCTATTGTTATGTGACAATTGATCAAAGGGTGTAAGTATATTAAATTATAGTAGATGCTGTTAGATTGTTTTCCAGAAAGGCTGTAAAACTGATATTCACCTAGGGGTGTAGGAGTGGCTATGTTTCTCCAATTCTTGTTGGTAGTAGATTTTTAAATTATTTATTTATTTATTTATTTTTATTTACATTTTTTAAATACATTCAATCACATTATTTAGCATACAAGGTGATCATTTCAATATGTGAACATTTCTCCCTGGCTGAGTTGATCAAAATACAACAACACTACCTCCCTGTCTCAACAATGCTGTCTTCGTATCCCTCCTCCAAATGTTTTTCCCCAGGCCCCACTCCTCCACACACACCACATCTGGCATTGACATCCATCTCTTGTGTTTCTACATCCTTTAGCCCGTCTGTTTCATTTATAGAGTGCGGATATTCGGTATATATTAAGTGGGGACATACAGTGTCTCTCCTTCATAGCTGGCTTGCTTCACTTGGCAGTAAATCTTCCATATTCTTCCACTTTCTGTCAAAAGCCAGGGTTTTGTTGTTCTTAATGACTGAATAGTATTCCATAGAGTATATGTGCCACAGTTTTTCAATCCATTCAGCCGTACGGGGGCATTTGGGTTGGTTCCATGTCTTAGCAATCGTGAAAAGTGCCACAATGAACATCGATGTGCAAGCACTTTTCCAATGAGGAATTCTTCTGTCCTTTGGGTAGATGCCAAGAAATGGGATTGCTGGATCATATGGCAGTTCCATTTGTAGATTTTTGAGGAATCTCCAAATTGTTCTCCACAGTGGTTGGACTAATTTACATTCCCACCAGCAGTGCAAGAGAGTTTCCCTTTCACCACACCCCCGCCAACACTCAACGTTTTTTGTTTTTTTAATCTTAGCCATTCTGACTGAGGTTAGGTGGTACCTCATTGTTGTTTTGATCTGCATTTCCCTTACGATGAGGGATGTTGAGAATTTTTTCATATGCCTTCTGGCTATTCGTATGTCATCTTTAGTGAGTGTTCTTTTCGACTCCTTCTCCCATCTTTTAATAGGGGTCATCATCTTTCTTCCAAACAGCTTCTTTAGTTCCTTATGTATTCTGGTTATCAATCCCTTATCTGATGCATAGTTTACAAAAATATTTTCCCATTCTGAGGGCTGTCGATTCACACTACTTACTGTGTCTTTTGTCATGCAGAAACTTCTTAGTTTGATGTAATCCCACTTGTCTATTTTGGGGATTATCGACTGTGCTTTGGGGGTCTTATGTAAGAAGTCTTTCCCTACCCCAGTGTCTCCCAGAGTTTCCCCAGTGTTTTCTAGAAGCAGTTTAATAGTTTGGGGTCTTAGGTTTAGATCCTTGATCCACCTTGACTTGATTTTTGTCAAAGGTGAGGGGTAGGGGTTCAGATTCATCTTTCTACAGGTGGAAATCCAGTTTTTCCAGCACCATTTGCTGAAGAGGTTTTCCTTTTCCCACTGGATTGACTGGTACCCCTTGTCAAAAGTCAGTTGACTGAATGATTGGGGATTTATTCCTGTGGACTCAATTCTGTTCCATTGGTCCACATGTCTGTTCCTGTGCCAATACCATGCTGGTTTGATTACCACAGCTTTGTAGTATATTTTTGGGTCAGGGAATGAGATGCTGCCCACTCCACTCTTCTTTTGTAGAATTGCTTTGGCATTGAGGGGTCTTTTATTATTGCAGACGAATTTTATGATAGTCTTTTCTAAATCTGTGAAGAACATGTCTGGTACTTTGATTGGCATTGCATTAAATAGGTAGATTAATTTGGGTAGAATTGCCATTTTGGTTATATTAATTGTTCCAATCCAGGAACATGAGATGTCCTTCCACTTTTTTGTGTCATTTTCAATTTCTTTTTTTAGCTTCTCATAGTTTTCCTTGTGGAGGTCTTCAACTTCTTTAGTTAGATTTATCCCTAAGTATCTTATACTTTTAGTGGCTATGGTAAATGGAATAACTTTTTTGAGTTCTATCTCCGTCTGCCTGTTGTTTGTATATAGAAATGCTATAGACTTCTGTATATTAATTTTGTATCCTGCAACTTTACTGTATTCGTGCATTACTTCCAGAAATTTTTTCATGGAAATCATTGGGTCTTCTATGTACGCAATCATGTCATCTGCGAATAGAGAAAGTTTCACCTCTTCTTTTCCTATTTGGATGTCTTTAATTTTTTCCTCTTTTCTGATTGCATTGGCTAGGACTTCCAGTACTATATTGAAAAGGAGTGGAGAAAGTGGGCATCCTTGTCTTGTACCCGTTTTTAGTGGGAAAGCTTTCAGTTTTTCTCCATTCAGGATGATGTTCGCTATGGGTTTTTCATAGATAGTTTTTATTGTGTTGAGAAATGACCCTTGCATGCCGATTTTGCTGAGCACCTTGATCATAAAGGGATGTTGTATCTTATCAAATGCTTTTTCTGCATCAATCGATATGACCATATGGTTTTTGTCTTTTTTCCCGTTAATATGTTGTATTATATTTATGGTTTTGCGTGTGTTGAACCAACCTTGCATTCCTGGAATAAAGCCTACCTGATCATGATGTATAATCTTTTTTATAAGTTGTTGGATATGGTTTGCTAGTATCTTGTTGAGAATCTTTGTGTCTATATTCATCAGGGATATGGGTCTATAGTTTTCCTTCCTTGTCCTGTCCTTATCTGTTTTGAGGATAAGGGTGATAGAGGCTTCATAGAATGAATTAGGGAGAGATTCACCCTTTTGGATCTTTAGAAATAACTTGAGAAGAATGGGGGTTAACTCTTCTTTGAAAGTTTTATAGAACTCAGAGCTGAAGCCATCAGGGCCAGGGCTTTTCTTTGTTGGAAGGCTATTTATTACTGATTCAATCTCCTGGCTTGTTATGGGCCTACTTAGACTTTCTATATCCTCCTGGCTCAATCTTGGTAGATTATACGTGTCCAGGAATTTGTCCATCTCATCCAGATTGTCTTGTTTCTTGGCATACAGTTGTTCATAATGTCCTCTAATTATGTTCTGTATTTCTGCTTTGTCTGTTGTTATATTTCCTGCTTCATTGCAGATTTGATTCACCTGGTTCCTTTCTCTCTTCTTCTTAATAAGTCTCACTAGTGGTGTATTGATTTTGTTTATCTTTTCAAAGAACCAGGTTTTACTTTCATTTATTTTCTGTATAGTTCATTTATTTTCTATTTCATTTATTTTTGCTTGGATCTTTATTATTTCCTTTCTCCCGGAGTTTTTTGGATTATTTTGCTGTTGCTTCTCCAATTCTCTGAGGCATGATGGTAAGTGATCCATTTGCCTTCTTTCTGTCTTCCTCTTATGAGCACTAATTGCTATAAACTTCCCTTTTATGACTGCTTTTGCAGTGTCTCAAAGATTATGAAAACTCGTGTCCTCATTGTCACTAGCTTCCATGAATCTTTTGATTTCGGACTTTATTTCATCAGTAGTTATGGATTCATTCAGTAGTAGGTTATTTAGTTTCCATGCATATGAGTATTTTTGAGGATTACTCTTAAAATTAAACTCAAGTTTGGGACCCGCAGTTAGCATAATGGCTATGTCACTGGACTCCCATGTAGTCGACCGTGGTTCGCGTCCCGGACCTGGTGGCTTAAAACTGACGCCGGGTGCGTGTGCATGCGTGCCCAAGATCCTGAGAGTAGAATGGAGGAGAAGGGATTGCGGCATGGCCATCCCCCCTGGGGGGTGATTTCTCACTTTCTATCTCTCTGTCTCTCTCTGTCTATCTAGCTAGTGCATGCACCCTATAGCAAAAACCTCTCCAAAAAAAAAAAAAAAATTAAACTCAAGTTTAATTCCATCATGGTCAGAGAAGATGCTGGGAATAGTTTCTATGCCTTTGAATCTGTAGAGGCTTGCTTTGTGCCCTATGATGTGGTCAATCTTCGAAAAGGTTCCATGTGGGGGTGAGAAAAAAGTGTATCTCGTGGTTTTTGGATGGAAAGTTCTATAGATGTCAGTTAAGTCCATTTCATTTGTGGTATTATTCAGATCCTTTATCTCTTTATCTAGTTTTTGTCTAGATGATCTGTCCCAAGGGGATAGTGCAGTGTTGAGGTCTCCAACAATTAGTATATTGCAGTCTATCTCCCCTTTCAGATTTAACAGTCTTTCCCTTACATATTTGGGTTCTCCTGTGTTAGGTGCATAGATATTTGTAAGAGTTATATCTTCTTGATCTATTGATCCTTTTCTACAATATAATGCCTTTCTTTGTCTCTTTGAACAGTTTTTGTTTTAAAGGCTATCTTGTCAGAAATTAGTATTGCCACTCCAGCTTTTTTTTGGTTCCCTATTGCATGGAAAACCTTTTTCCAACACTTCACTTTCAGTCTATGTATGTCTTTATTGATGAGGTGGGTTTCCTGTAGGCAACAGATAGAGGGTCTCTGTTTTTTATCCATGTGGCCAGTGTGTGTCTCTTGATTGGGGAATTTTGTCTGTTCACATTCAGTGTAATTATCGATGTAACTGGATCTGCCCTGATGTTTAAGTTGGCCATTGTCACAGCAGCCTTTATTCCTTTGTTTCTGTCTGTTAGCTCTTTAGTTTTCCTGGAATGGTACTTTCTTCAGGGTTTCTTGAAGAACTGGTCTGGTGCTGCCAAATTCTTTCAGGTCTTGTTTGTTTGAGAAGATTTTAATCTTTTTTTCCCATATGAAGGATAATCTTGCAGGATACAATAATCTTGGTTGAAATTGTTTCTCTCTTAGCACTTTCAAAACGTCTTCCCATTCTTTCCTTGCTTGCATTATTTCCGTTGAGAGGTCTGGAGTTAGCCTGATGGGATGACCTTTGTATGTCACTTCTCGTTTCTCTCTTGCCAGTTTTAGCATCATGTCTTTATCTGTGGTCTTGGATAGTCTGGCTACGATGTGCCTTGGGGAAGATCTTCTGGGGTTGATTCTAACTGGGGTCCTTTGTATTTTTTGGGTCTTGATGCTAGAGTGCCTCTCTAGACTCGGGAAATTTTCTTCCAGGATTTCATGGAATAGATTTTCCATGCCGTTATTAGTTTCTTCACCTTCTGGGATGCCAATTATTCTGATATTTGGGTGTCTTATGGAATCTAGTATTTCTCGTATATTACCCTTGTGGTTTTTTTTTTTGTTATTTTCTCTGTCTTTTTGGTGGTTCTTTCTAGGTCAGAGATTTTATCTTCTACATCAGATTCGATGTTCAGCGTTGTCTAATCGACTTTTTATACTTTCAAGGGGGTTTTTGATTTCCTCTATTCCAGACTTTATCTCTAATAGCTCCATCTGGTTCTTTCTCAGAGTGTCCATTTCTTCTTTCATATCTTGGAATGACTTTGTCATCTCCTGTAGTTCGTTGTCTCTTTTCTGTTCCAATTCGAAGAATTGGTTTACCATAAATGTTCAAAATTCTTTGTCTGACATTTTGGTAACATCGTCCATTAGCACGAAAGACCGAGGGGAGTTATTCTGTACCTTTGATGGAGATGTATTTCCTTGTTTATTCATACCTGAGGCTCTTCTTCTACTTTTAGCCATTGGGAGATGTATTCACTTTGAATACCTCTTGCGGGAACGTTTCTCTGACTAGGAGTAAGTGACTTTCCCTTTCGCTGCAAATTAATGTTTGCCCAAGTCTCTCTTCTATTGTTTTTACCAATGTGGTATCAAGAGGGGTACTCTACTGAGGTGTCTGAAAAGCAATATCTCTTTTTTCTGGATCGGTACAAGGGAAGATCTCAGAGAAAGTTATATTACTAGGGGATTTCAGATATCTGATTATAGACCTGTCTAGTCCTTCTGGCAGGGTGGAAGATGAAGAGGAGAGGGTATTAGGTGAAACAACACAAGAAAAAAAAAAACAAAACACACAGAGAAATAAAGAAGGCCTGCCGCTGGGTCTGTGGCCTGCTGCTGGGGACAGGACAGGCTGTGGGAGGAGGAAGACCAGGAAATTAACAAGAGAATAAAAAAGGTGAAAAATCAAAAGCAGAAAGTACTAGCCACCTACCTATGGGGTGGGCGCTTGGGCTGGGGGTCTGCAGGTGAGGTGAGGGAGCAGCGATGTCCCTGCCTCAGAATCGCTGGCTGGCCAAAGGCCGGTAGTAGATTTTTCAAAAAAATTTTCAATTATGAGAACTTATTATTACTTCTCTTTCACATTTACTTGACTACTAATGAATGCAAACATCTTTTTTATCATTTCATTTGGTCGTTGGTCACTTAGTTTTGCTCTTCTGTGAATGACCTATTTATATCTTTTATCCATGTTATTGTATATTATTTTATAAGAGCTTTTCATATATCATAGATAACTTTAAAATTATTTATTTATTTTATTTGCTGAGCAGAGTGAGATAGACAGAGAGAGAGGGAGAAAGTAAGAAATCAAGCTGCCAGGTTCAGGACTCGAACCATGGTTGACCATGTGGGAATCCATCACCTTAATCACCATACCACCTACTGGTCTCTATTATTATTATTTTTAAAGTTTTTGGCTATAGGGCATGTACACTCACCAGAAAGACAGAGAAAGAGAGAGAGAGAGAAAGAGAGAGGGAAAATGAGAAAGCAAGCCACCAAGTTTGGGACTCGAACCACAGTTAGCCATGTGGGAGTCCAATGCCTTAACCACCATGCCACCCACTGGTCTCCTATATTTAACATCTTAAATTGCATATTTTTCTCATAAAACACTGTTTATTAATTTTTATAATACTTTTACCTTAATTTATAAAATTACGTTGTGAAATATTTTTTTCTTTCTCTCCCTGCCTCTCACTCTCCCTCCCTTCCTTTCCTCTTAGTTCTTTCTTCAGACTTTTGGTTTTCTCACTTGGTTAATACAGTTTTTCTTTTTTAGAATTATTTATTTTATTTTATTATTAAATTTTGCTATAGGACACATGTGCTTTTACTAGAGAGAGAGAGAGAGAGAGGGAGAAGGAAAGTGAGAAAGCAAGCTGCTAGGTCTGGGACTCAAACCATGGTTCACCATGTGGGAGTCCAGTGCCTCAATCACCATGACACCTGCTGGTCCCAATACATTTTCCTTTATATGTAGGTTGTATATGTAGTCTCTTGCATTCTCTCTTAACATTATAATTTTATTCATATTTACAGTTAAATCTTGGAGCTGGTGCCATGGTCTGGTGGTTGAGGTGGCTGGATCTCACGTGGCTAACTGAGTAGTCTGGGTCCTGGACCCTGCAACGTGAGGAACACAGCGTGCATGTGTGTGTGCACGCTCAGAATCCCCAAAGGAGGGAAAATGGAAGAGCAGGAACAGCGGCATGATCCTTCTCCATGGAGGGAGGGGGGTGGTCTCCCTCTCCCTGTCGGTCCCTGTGCCTCTCTGGCAAATTCACAGTCTCTCTAGTGTGCACATGCAGGTGCCCACACACATACACAAACGAAGAAAAAGAAGAAGTCTTGTATACACCTGCAGTTTGCTCTGGACACAGTGTAAAAGAGATCCAACTTAATTTTCTCCCCAGTACTCCAACAGTACTTTTTATTAATAATCAATTTATTATTCATGAAATTAATATACACTGGGATCGACTTCTGTATCTATTTTATTCCACTGATTTATTATTTTTAATGTTTCCACACCAATACCATACTGAGTCGATTATAGTGGCCTTATAGGCTATCTCCTGTTGCCATTAGATTTCTACTAAAGCTTACTTATTTATTTCTCCTGTGACTAAGACAGGGAGAGAGAGAGAGAAACACAAGGAAAGGCAGCATCCCCCAACAAGGTCCCAACACTGTCACCCATCCCAGCCTTTAGCCAGTCTCAGGGCATGGGTAAGTGTGTGCTCGGCATCCTCAGGAGGTCTCCACACTTGATCTGAAGGCTCCCCAAGTGGGACTGGCTCAGAGGTTGCACTTTACCTCTGCACCACCATCTGCACCTTGTTAGATTCCTTAAAATGTTTTTGTAGTATCGTGCCTATTTATCTTCCATATGAAATTTCAGGTAATATGTATTGGAATGAAGGATTCTTTTAGAATACTAATTAAAATTACACTGATTTACACATTGCTTTCTGGAGAACTGGCAGTTTCATTATTGTCTTCTCATCCGACAATTGCATATTTTAATCTTTGTCCCAACTTTGTTTTACATTTGTCAATATAGTTTATGCTGCTCTTCATATGTATGTGCTGGATTTGTATTGTTACTACTTTATAGTTTTTATCACTTTTGTGAATATGATTTTTTTTTAGAGGGATTTTTGATTTGTGCTTGCTGGAGAGACAGACAGGAAGTGAGAAATCACCCCTAAGGGGGATGGCCACACCACAGTACCTTCTCATCCATTATCCTCTTGGGAGGTTGGGCATGCACGCACACATGCCCACATGAAATTTAAGCCACCAGGTCCAGAACTCGAACCGTGGTCAACAATGTGGGAGTCCAGTGACATAACTATTATGCCATCTGCTGATCCCTTGACTATGATTCTTTTAAAATTTGTATTTTACAGTACTTATTACTGTTGCAGAGAGAACTCTTATTTTAAAAGTATTGATCTTGTACCCAGCAGGTAGACCATTTTAGTAAGGCATATTTATCATTCATTCAACAACTGTTTATTGAGCACCCTTTCAAGCACTAGGAATATAGCAGTTGAAGAAACATACAAAACCATAGTAGAACTGATACTCTAACGCTTATAGTAACCGGAGAAGAAAGTATGATTTTGGTCATTGAGTGTGATTGGCTCAAGGAACACACTTGGAATATTTATATGTCTGTAGAGGCATCCCGCAGGATATGATGATGGGACTGTCAAACCACACCGTAACTGTTCCATCTGACATTTCTGAATTCTGTGCACCGCCTCAGAGGCTCTCACGGTTTCCTCCTCAATGCGTTTCAAGTTCTCCACTCCTTTTCTTATCTCCCCTCCTCTCCCCTCCCCTCCTCTCTTTTCCTTCTCTTCTCTTTTCTCTTCTTTTTCTCTTGTCTTTTTTCTTTTCTTTTCTCTTTTTAATATTTTTTTTTTCTTGCCAGCCAGTTCTGCGTTTTATTGAGGCCCACGCTCAGGCCTTGACCGCGAACTTGCGCAGCGGGAACAGCCCCGCTCCTCCCGCTGCTGCTTCTTGGTCATCAGGCTCTCCTTGTGCTTGTTGAGCCGCTGGCGCATGGCACGGGTCTTCCTGGGGCGCAGGTCCAGGGGCTTGTACTTGCCCTTGTAGAATTGCCTGAGGTTTTCTTTCTGAGTCTGGTTAATGACGGTGAGAATACGGGCAATGGATTTGCGGACGACTCAGATCTTGGACAACTTGGATGCAGTTCCCCTTGTCACTTTGGCGACGCGCAGCTGGGACAGCTCCACCTTCAGGTCGTCCAGCTGTTTCAAGAGCTCCTCTTTCTTCTTGCCGCCCAATTCCAGAGCCTTAATTTTGGCCATAGCTGCCCAACGTCCCAGTCCTTTTCCTTGATGTATCTTATGTTCGCAGAATTTAAATGTTCTGAGACAGGCCTTTTAGCTTATGCAGTTGGGACACATAAAAAATCTCTGTGTTGCTGTTTATTATTTTAAGAGCTGACATTGACTCATCAGAAATTATTTCATACACTCTGGTTTCCCAGAGGACTTGACTCGGATGATCGGCCTTAAATGGTTACTTCCGGAGTAGGATCTCATGTAGCAGGAGAGGGGCACTGGGAACTCCAGATACTTAGGTGACTTTGGGTGCATAACCCCACTCAGGACAGCCGGGGCAGACTTACCTACACACTTGCAGGTCAGTAACTTTCATTAAGTGCCCCGTGTGTGTTTGTGTTAATCACTGTACTAGATGGCAAAGACTGGTCAAAAATAGACATAATCCTTATTTTCAAGGACTGTAAGATCTATACTGTTCTATACACAGTGTAATAGAGGCCCAACTTTATTTTCTCCCCAGTACCATAGCAGTACTTTTTATTAATAATCAATTTATTACTCATGACATCAATATACACTGGGATCTATTTCTGTGTGACCTATTTTATTCCACTGATTTACTATTACTCAAGAAAGATAATCGCATAGCACTGTTACGTATCTAAGTTTCTAGAAACCAATTGTTTAATTACTATGTCAGTGTCAACTCCTTTACCCACATAGCTGCAGATGTTTTAATGAATTTTCATCATTAAGGAGCATTGAGTGCTTTGGTAAAGTCTAAACAGATTATCCTTGTTATGGTGTTCCTAGGTACTCAAGCAGCTGTGTCAGTGGTCTTATGTGGTTCAGACTCTGTAAATGTGACAGATAACTTGGCTTTGTGTTCTCTCTGAGATAGACAAAATTAATTCCTTTACTGAGTTTTCAAATAATTTTTGAGATACCAAGATACAAGCATCTTAGCATTGAACAAATCACCCTGTCTGTTCTGGAACTTGACTCACATCATTTTCCATAGCTCTAGAATAATTCTTTTGATGACTATATAAATCAAATATATCTTTTTCAATAATTTGCTGCCTCAGAGTCCTGATACGATTGTTAATCTTTGTTATTGCGTGTCTGGACTTTTGCATCTAGGGGTCGATTATGCCAAACCTGAATCGTACATTAATTTCTCTCTAGTTTGTTTTCAAGCTTACTAACTCAAAATTGTAAACCAATTTTTATATGTATACAAATATTTGCCCCAGGAAAAGACCATTATACTGAATTGTTTCAGAGGCTCCATATACATAGTAATTGACAATCAACAAAATACTCTTTTTTTAGAGAGATTTTTGCTATACGGCGAAGAGAGAGACAGAGAGACAGAAAGCAAGAAATCACCCCCCAGGGGGGATGGCCATGCCGCAATCCCTTCTCCTCCATTCTTTTCTCGGGATCTTGGGCACACATGCACACGTGCCCGGCTTGAGTTTAAGCCACCATGTCCAGTACTTGAACCACGGTCGACTACGTGGGAGTCCAGCAACATAGCCATTACGCTAACTGCTGGTCCCTAGAGAGCACACGCCCTATAGCAAAAACAAAACAAAACAAAAAAACCTCTCCAAACAACCATGCTCTCTTGGTATTATATTAAGATGATTTCTTAATTCTCTTGTTACAGTGGAATACTCCCAGATAAATCTTACAGTCCTTGAAAATAAGGATTATGCCTTCATTTATTTATTTTTGACTAGCCTTTGCCACCCAGTATAGCGGTCAATAAACCATACATGTAGCATTTAATGAATGTGATTGACTTGCAGGTTTGTAGGGTAAGTCTGCCCAGGCCTGCTCGGTGGGGTTTTGCAGCCACCTGAAGTACCTGGAGTTTCCAATGCTCCTTTCCTGCTACGTAACATCCTAATACAGAAGTAACAATTTAAGGCCAACCATCTGAGTCAAGTCCTCTGGGAAACCAGAGTACTAAATAATTTCTGAGTGAGTGTTAGCTTCTGGGGTAATAAATTACTTGTTTTAAGGAATAGCAAGGGGTAGCAAGTGGCTATCCAGATGACACCCCCATCCATTTTAGAATTTATGGACAGGTGGAGAATTATTGCAGTGAGAACGCTCCTTTTAATTATGGCAGTGTCTCTAGATTAATGGGAGGAATACCTTGGGCTTAGGACTGATTTTATCTTTTAAGGAAGCCGCTTAAAAATATAGGTTGAATTTAGTAGATATTTTCCATTATCGTCATGTTTGTGTGTGGATTTTTCTTATCCCTTGGCTATTTTGTTTTATTCTTATTTTTTAAAAAATAAATTTATGGTTTATTTACATTTACTAATTGTACATCTTTATAGTGTGCAATATAGTTTTTCAAAGCATGCATGCAGTGTGTGACAATCAAAAACATTATCACATCTATGTAATTTTCAACAGAGAACTTTATGTTTTTCTGTCTGTCAAATGTTTTTTTCCCTGGGCTCCTCCTACATACTCCCTACAAACTGCCCCCCCCCCCCCCCCCATATAGTCTCTGGAATCTACACTTGCCCTACCTACTATTATACCTTCAAATCTTATAATTTCTGCTTGGAGTGCAGACATTCAGTCTACACTGAGAGGGGGTATGCAATGTTTTCCTTTCATAGTCTGGCTTATTTACCTTAGCATTAAATCGCCTATATTCTTATACTTTATATCAAATGACAGGTTCTCATTTTCTTTACGGCTCAGTAGTATTCCATAGTGTTGTACGTGCCACATTTTTTTCAATCCAATCATCCATGCCTGGGCATTTACGTTGATTTCAGGTCTTAGCCATTGCGAATAATGTTGTAGTAAACATGGATATTTGTCTTTTCTACTGAATGTTTTTCTATCGTTTGGGTAAATATCAAGAAGTGGAAATACTAGGTTATATGGCAGTTCTATCTGTAGGTTTGGGTTCTTGAAGAACTTAAAATTATTTTTATAGTGGATGTACTAATTTATATTGCCACCAACAGTGTAGGAGGGTTTCCTTTTCACCACAGCCTCACCAGCACTTGTCATTATTTTTTGATCATAACCATTCTGACTGGGGTTAAGTGGTATTGAATTGTGGTTTTGATATGCATTTCCCTTATGATAAGAGATGTTGAATATTTTTCATATGCTTTTTGACTTTTTGATGTCTTTCTTACAGCACTGTCTGTTTAGCTCATTTGCTCATTTTTTAGTTGGATTATTCTTTTATGTGGGTGAGCTGTTTTAGTTTCCCATATATTCTGGTTATCAGTTGTCTGAAGCATAGTTTGCAGATACTTTCTCCTATTATGTAGGTTGTATCTTCACTCTAATTATTCTTTCCTTTGCTGTACAGAAGCTTTTTAACATGGTGTAATTCCAATTGTCTATTTTTAAAATTGTTATCTGTGCTTTAGGGGTCCTATGTAAAAATTCTTTGCCTACTTTACTTCAAGTGTCTCCCCTGTATTTACCACTGGTAGATTTATAGTTTGAGCCTTTTCATTTATAATATATCTTTGATCCATTTTGAGTTGATTTTTGTTAATGGTGATAAAGGTCCAGTTTCATTTTTTTCTGCAACTGGATATATCCAGTTCTTCACCATTTGCAGAAAAGACTTTCTTTTTTCCCACTGGACTGTCTTGCGTTCTTTGTCAAAAGTCAGTTGGTTGTATGTTTTGGCATTTATTTCTGAATTTTCTATTCTGTTCCATTGGTCTATGGGTCTGCTTTTGTACTAGTACCAAATTGTTTTGTTTAATCATAGCTTTGTAAGTTAGTGAGATGCCTCCTCCTTTATTCTTTTTGCATAGAATTGTCTTGGTGATATGGGGCCTTTTATAATTTCAGATAAATTTTATTATTTTTTTCTATTTCTATGAAGAATATCAATGATAATTTGATTAGAATTGCCTTGAGTTTGTTAATTAATTTGCTTAGAGTTGACATTTTGATTATATTGATTCTTCCAATTCAAGAACATGGGATATATTTCCATTTTTTTTTGTATAATATTCAATTTCCTTTTTTTCAGTTTTTCATAGTTTTCTTTGTAGAGGTCTTTTACTTATTTTGATAGACTTATTCCTATATATATATGTGTGTGTGTGTGTGTGTGTGTGTATACACATTTTTATTTATTTATTTATTTATTTATTTATTTATTTATTTATTTATTGTGTGTGTGGTTTTAATAAATAGGCTTGCTTTCTTCAATGCTGCCTTAGTCTGTTCCTTGTTGGTACATAAAAATGATATGGATTTTTGTCTATTAATTTTGTATCCTTCTACTTGACTGAATTTATTTATTACTTCTAGGAGTTTTTTTCATGAATTCCTTTGGATTTTCTATGTATGTCATCTTGTCTGTGAATAGGGACAATTTCACTTCTTCTTTCCTTATTTGGATGCCTTTTATTTTACTCTCCTTTGTGTTGGCTAAGACCTCTTGTACTATGTTGAAAAGGAATGGAAAAAGTGGATAGCCTTGACTTATTTTAGTTTTTAGTGTAAAAGCTTCTTGCTTTTCTCCATTGTTATGATGTTATGGGTTTGTCATATTGGATTTTATTCTGTTGAAAAATATCCCTTCTATAATTTTTTTGACTGATAATCTTAATTATGAAAGGATGGTGTGTTTTATCAAATGCTTCTCTGTAACAATTCATATGACCATGCAGTTTTTATCTTTTCTCTGTTAATGTGATGTATTACATTTATATTTTTGAATATGTTGAACCATCCTTGCACTCCTGGAATAAAGCCTATCTAGTCATAGTATATGCTTTTTCTAATGTGTTGTTGGATTTAATTTGTTAGTATCTTGTTGAGGATTTTTGCATCTGTATTAATCATGATATTGTTCTGTAGCTTTCATTTTTATTATGTCTTTGTGTGCTTTTGGTATTAAGGTGATAAGGTGATGGGGTTTTCAGAGAATAGTTTGGGTGTTTTTTTTTTTTTTCTTCTTTTTTTGGAGAGGTTTTTGCTATAGGGCGCGTGAGCTCGCCAGACAGACAGAGAGAGACAGAGAGACAGAAAGCAAGAAATCATCCCCCAGGGGGGATGGCCACACTGCAATCCCTTCTCCTCCTTTCTCCTCTCGGGATCTTGGGCACGTACGCACACGCGCCCTGCGTGAGTTTAAGCCACTGGGTCTGGGACTCGAACCGCGGTCAACTACATGGGAGTCCAGTGACATAGCCATTACGCTAACTGCTGGTCCTGGGTGGGTTTTTTTCTTTTTGGATCTTCATAAGAAATAGTTTGAGGAGAATGGGGGGTTAGCTTTTATTTAAAAGTTTTGTAAAATTCCAAAGTGAAACCATTGGGATCTGTACTTTCCTTGTTGAGAGACTATTACTGATTCAATCTCATTGTTTGATACTAGCCTATTCAGACTTTCTATTTCTTCTTGGCTTAATCTATGTGAACTATATGTGTCCAGAAATTTGTTCCTCTCACTTAGGTTTTCTTGTCTGTGGTCAGCAGTATGTCACGATCTTTATGTATTTCTGTTATATTGTAATATTACCTATTTCATTGCTGAGCTTATTTTTCTGATCCTTTTCAGTGTTTTTTTTTTTGTTTGTTTGTGATTAGCTAATGGTTGCCATTTTTTTATCCTCTTAAGAAAACAAGCTTTTTTGTTTAATGTATTCTTTGTATAGTTCTTTTATTCTCTAATTAATATTTCAGTTATTTCTTCTGATTTTTTAAAATAAAATTGTTTTTCCAGTTTCTTGAGGTATTTCATTAGGTAATTTGCCACCTTTCTATTTATTTTTTCTCATGAGCATTAATTGCTATTACATTCCCTGTTATGATTGCTTTTGCCATGTCCCAAAGATTATGGAGATTCAAGTGTTTGTTATTATTGGCTTCAACAAGTCTTTTGATTTCAGTCTTAATATCTTCAATGCTTTTGAAGTTGTTCAGAAGATTGTTTAGTTTCTATATTTCAGTGTATATTTGAAGTCTCTGCTGCTGATTTCATGTGTAATTCCATTGTATGGAGAAAATATGATAGATACAATTTCTGTACTTTGTGTAAAGGCTTGTTTTATGTTCTATTATGTGGTTGCTCTTCAAAAATGTTCTCTGTGGAAATAAGAAAAAGGTGTATTTTGTAGTTGTTGGGTGAAAAGTTCCATAAATGTCTATCAGGTCCTTTGGTGATGGTATCATTTAGTTTCTGTGTCTCTTTGTTTGTCTTTTGCCTAGATTACCTGTCCAGTGAAGATAGTGGCATGTTGAAATCTCCAATAATTAGTGTGGTGCAGTCAATGTCTTCCTTTAGATCTAGCAGTCTTTCTTTTATGTATTTGGGTGCCCTGGTGTTATGTACATAAATAGTTATAATTGTACATCTTCTTGATGAATTAATCATTCTAGTACTATATAGAGTCTTGTCTCTTTTTACAATTTTATTTTCCTTGAAGTCTAATTTGTCTGACATCAGTATTACAACTGCAGCCTCTTTTTGGTTTCTCTTTGCATAAAATGACTTTTTTCCAGCCCTCACTTTTAGTCTATTATGGCTTTATTGGTGAGGTGTATTTCTTGTAAGCAGCATGTAAAAACTCTGTTTTTTAAAATCCATTTAGCCAATCTGTGTCTTTTAAAATGAGAGTTTAATACATTAATGTTCAAGATTATTATCAATATTTGCATATGTATCCCTGACATTTCGTTATTCTCTTAGTTTTGTGTTTTTTTATTTCTATATTTCTCACTTTCATTTTCCTGTTGTAGCATTATTTTAAGTATTTCTTGAAGATCTGGTCTAGTGTTGATAAATCCTTTCAGTTTTTTTTTTTGAGAGCTTTTTTTGCTATAGGGTGCATGTGCTTGCCAGACAAACAGAGAAAGGCAGAGAGACAGAAAGCAAGAAATCAACCCCCGGGGGGATGGCCACGCCGCAATCCTTTCTCCTCCATTCTCCTCTCGGGATCTTGGGCACACACGCACATGTGCCCAGCATGAGTTTTAAGCCACCGGGTCCGGGACACGAACCGCGGTCGACTACGTGGGAGTCCAGTGACATAGCCGTTATGCTAACTGCTGGTCCCAATCCTTTCAGTTTTTTTCTTTAACATTTTTTGCTATAGGGTGCATGAACTTGCCAGCTCATAGGAGAGAGACAGAGAGAGATATGAGAGAGAGAGGGAGAAAGTGAAAAAGAAGTCCCCTGGGGGAATGACCATGCAGCAATTTTTTTCTCTATCTTCCTCTCAGGATTTGGAGCATACACAAACACCTGCATAGCATGTCTTTCAAATTACCAGGTCTAGAACTCAAACTATGCAGTTGGCCATCTAGGATCCAGCAACATTAACCTCTGTGCCACTTGCTGGACTAATTTCTTTCAGTTTTCATTTGTCTGGGAAGGATTTCATTTCTCCTTTCTATCTGAAGGATAATCTTGTCAGGTATAGTACACTTGGCTGATTTTTTTTTTTTTTTCCTTTCAAAATTTTAAATATGTCTTCCTATTTTTTCTTTGCCTGGTAGTTTTGGTTGACAGGTCTGATGTTAGTCTGATGTGCTAACCTCTGTGAGTAGCTTGAAGTCACTCTTTTGCCATTTTTTGAATATTGTCCTTTTCTGATTTTTACAAGTTGGCTAGGATGTTCCTTGGATAGGATCTTCTTATGTTGAATCTATTTGGTGATTTTTGTATTTCTTGATTTGGATGTCTGTGTGTGTCTCTGGATTTAGAAAGTTTTCAGGTAGTATTTCATGAAAGAGATTTTCTATGCCTCTACACATCTCTTTGCCTTTTGGAATATCCATCACGCAGCAATTTGGCTGCTTAATGGTGTCTAGAATTTCCTGTATATTGTACTCATGTGGTTTTTGTTTGTTTATTTGTGTGTGTGTGTGGATTTTTTTTTTATTTTTTGGTTATTTTGAAAATCTCTTTTGGTAGCATCAACTAAATTGGTGGTTTTGTTTTTAAGGTGAGAGCTTCTTTCTTCTTCACGATCTAATCTGCTATTAAATTTTCAAGAGAAATTTTTTATTTCCTGTATTGTGTTCTTCAGCCACAGAAGTTCTATTTGATTCTTGATTCTTTTTTTTTAAAGGTTTTTTTTTTCTCCTTTTTTTCTTTTTTTTTTGGTCATAGGGCATGTGAGCTTGCTGGAGAGATATAAAAAGAGAGAAGACAGTGAGAGAGAAAGGGAGAAATCACCCCCAGGAGGCATGGCTATGCCATAATCCCTTCTCCTCCATTTTTTTTTCCTGGGATTTTGAGCATGTATGCCACAAGAACCCAGCATGATCAAGTTGCCAGGTACAGGACTGGAGCTGTGGTTGGCCATGAGGGAGCTCAATGCCTTAACCAATATACCACTTATTGGCCCTTGTTTGATTATTATTTAGGATGTCAATTTCTTCATGGAATTCCTCCTTCATGTCATGAATAATTTTCTCATTTCATGGATTTGATTGTTTTGTCTTACATCTCATTGAGTTTTGTCATGATAAATATTCTGAGTTATTTTTCTGACATTTCTTGTGTTTTATCCATTATTGATGAGTTATTGTGTTCCTTTAGGGCAGATATATTTCCTTATTTTCTCACATTTCTTATGTCTTTACACTGACTTTTAGGTATCTGTGAAGTACTCACTCCTTTTTAATTTTTGCAGTAGGTTCTGAAGCACCTGAGTGGAAGGGAAGAACTGTCCTATGTCCCAGGTGTATCCTTAGCAAAGTGATTCAGGAGGGGCTGATAGCCAGTTATGTCTTCTAGGTGAGAGTAGGACTTATATAGCCTGTATGTGAGATAGTTTAGGAAGATCCAGAAGAGTTACATTATGTGTGGTATCAGTTGGAACAGGTGACCATTTCCCTGAATTTGAGTCTGACAGGACAGAGAGAGAGTGTCAGCCCTCCCTGCCTGCCATATAGAAGGTAGTGCTCAAATTCTGTCTCTGTTGGGGTGTGGGTGTTCTCTTGTATCCTCTGCTCCCTCCAGTGTGTGGAGTGTGGAGACTTGATTTTTTTCCCCCAGTGTTTTTTTTTTTTTTTTGAAGAGGTTTTTGTCTTAGCCACGTATGCTTGCTTGGGAGAGAGAGACAGAGATAGTGAGAGGGAAAGTGAGAAATCATCCCCTAGGGAGGATGACCATGATGCAATCCCTTCTCCATTCTCCTCTTGGGATCTTGACCATGCACACACACATACCTGGCGTGATTTTGAAGCCTCTGTGTCCAAGACTTGAACCATGGTCAATCATGTAGGAGACCAGCAATGGAACCACTATGCCATCTGCTGGCCCCTGGAGACTTGACTATAAATGAAACTCTACTTGCTTGTCAGCTTGCAGGACAGTGTAGCTCTCTTGCCAGCTTAAGGTGGGGGGTGTGGGGGAGGTCCAATGGTTTTTATTTTTATTTTATTTTACTTTTTATTTTTATTTAAATTTATTTATTTACATTCATTCAATATACATCATTACAGCATACAAAATGAGATTCCCATCCAGAATACACTGTATATTGGCTCAATCAAGCACATCAACATATGTGTTATCAATAGATAATTTTCCATTTCTTATTTATTTATTTATTTATTTATTTATTTATTTATTGCCATCCTTGATTCCCTATCCCTCACCCTCTGCTGTGTCCCACCCTCCTCCCACATTGTCTCTGGTATCCATGGTTGCTTTCTATGCCTTTTCCTCCCCTTTAATTGATTTGCTAATGAACTTAATTAGCCTAAATATTTCCAATAGCAAGTGCAGCTGATATATACATATACATGAACACAAGTCTGACTTTAGGCATAAACCTCAGTGAGTAGAATGAATATACTATAAAGTAGCACCTAGCTGGGGATATATAGCTTACTGCAGTCATCAAATACACATTTTTAAAAAAATTTCAATAAAAACAGTTTTCGTGTTTTTTTTTTTCCTCCTGAAACTTTTTTTTTTAAAATTAATTAAGTTACATTCATCCCCTAAGCATCATCACAACATACCAAATGTGGTTTCCCATCTAGAATAAACTGCCTAGTGGCTTAATCATGCATGTTATCATCAATAATTTTCTATTTCTAGTTTCATATATATATATATATGTATATATATATATATATATATATATATATATATATATATTTTTTTTTTTTTTTAACCCCATGTCTGACCCTCTGCCCTTTCCCACCCTCTTATCACACTATCTCAGCCATTTACAGTTGTCTTCAATTCCTTTTCCCCCCACATTTTGTTGATCACACAATTTCGTAAGTAATCTAACTTCTTTCAATAGCAAGTTCAGCTGGTAATTTCAAGAAAAGCAGTTTGGAATTGGTAAGAAAATTTCCTTGAAACTTAGAGCCTAGAAACAGGTCAGTATTCTGTTCAAATAGTAGGTACATGAACCTATTGACAGTTCAAGACAGGACAAAAATCCTTATAACTGGACAACAAAGCCTAGAAAAAAAGCAGCAATATTTTGGTCAAGTCACAGAATGCTATTTCACCAGTTCAGTCTCATGTACTTAATCTATCTTCTGTTGTGGTTTGATCTTCCTGATTGAATTCTGGGATATAATATTCAACTCCAGACTTGTCCGTACAATTAAGTTGGCCATTTTCTTAGTTTTTGAACTCTCATTTCTGTGTGTCTGCATTTAATTTTCCTGACATAGCACTCCCTTAAGAACTTCTTGGAGATCTGGTCTGGTGTTGGTAAATTCTTTCAGGTTTTGTTTATCTGAGAATGTCCTTGTCTTTTCTTCCCATGTGAAGGATAATCTTGCTGGGTACAGTATTCTTGGTTGAAATTGCTTTTCCCTTAGCACTTTGAATATATTTTCCCATTCTTTCCTGTCTTGCATTGTTTCCGATGAGAGGTCTGTTAGTCTGATGGGATATCCTTTGTAGGTGACTTGCTGTTTTTCTCGTGCCTATCTTAGTATCTTGTCTTTGTCTGTGGTTTTGGTCAGTCTGGCTATAATGTGTCTTGGAGAAGATCTTCTTGTGTTGATTCTATTTGGGGCCCTTTGTATTTTTGGGGACTGGATCTTTGAGTGCCTCTCTAGGTTTGGAAAGTTTTCTTGCAAGATTTCATGGAATAGATTATGAATGCCCTTATGAGTCTCTTCGCCTTCTGGAATGCCTGTTATCTGGATGTTTGGATGTTTGATGTGTCTAGTATTTATTTATTTATTTTTCCTTGAAGCTGTTTGCTCTTATACTTTCCTATGATGTGTGTTAGTTCCATGAAGTTTCCTTGTTTTTCTGTGGGTAGGATTGCTGGAATCTACAGTGAAGTCTAGGGTTTGGCATTTCAGAGGAAAGTTTCTCTCATTTTTATCCTTCAGAGGGGGAGATGGGGAGGAAGGCATTCTCACCAGTTTCAGGTGGTTGGCTCCTCTCTACTTTTGCAAGTAGAAACCATGCAAACTAAAAGGTCCTATTGTCTCCTTCCTGATCCCCAATAGTCCTACCTGATTCCTTGATCTGAGGGGGCTGCTCACAGTCAGTGCCACAGCCCAGGGGTGGCAGCAGTCAGTCTTCCCCTAAGTCAGTGGCCAGGTTCCCCTGACTTCCTCCAACCTCTCTGGTCCCAATGTAGCCAGAAGCTGCACTGGGGCAGGGATGGGGGTGGTGTGGTGAGCAGGGGGGGTCAGAGCCTGGGTAGTACTGCAGCGCCATTGCACAGTATGGGTGGGTGCTGACAGGGGCTGGTGAGTGCACAGGCTGCTGGTGCTGGTGGGGGCCCTTTCTTGGCTATTTTGAAAATACCAAAAAGTATCTTACCTTTCATGAAACAAATCTCACACGTAGTTGGAGTAGTTACAAAGAAATTCTTCCTGTTTACATTGGAAGGGTAGAAAGTGAATGATTGATTTTCATTTTAAATAGAGGGTGACTGAAAATTCAGGTTTAGTGTACAGATATCAACTGTACATTCTCCTAGAATCTAAATTATGTTGCTATTTAGGACAGAAAGGGTAGTAATTTCTACCATTAATTATGTGATTACTAAGTGTTAGATAATTTATACACATCCACAGTTAAACTTCATAACAAATCTGAAACGTAAGTGTAATTATCTTTATTTTTCACATGAAGAAATGAAATATAGATCAGTTAGGTTATTTGCCAACACTTAGCTAGTAAGTATTGGTACCTTATGTGGCTTGGAGCTGTGACAGTGGAGTGCTAAGAGCTACAAACTTAAAATCTATTTTCTATTAACAAAAAAAATTAAGTAGTCATTGAAAAGAATGTCATTGATTTGGAATTGCATTAACTATGTAGAACTTGCTCTGTACAATAATTTATAAACTGCTACTAGACACATTCAAGTGAAGAATTTCTTTATGTTTATTATTGATATAGATGCACATTTCTACAGATAATTTTTACTTATTTATTTGTATATTATTTATGGCAATATGTTTGCTTGCATCATCATGCATATATTGTTAGAGTTCAAATTGTTCTGTGTTTATGAAAATAGTTATAATTTAAAAAAAAGAACCACATTTGACCACCAGATGGCAGCAATGTAGGATTTTGAACGTCTTTCAAATAGAATCTCTTTCCAGAAGCTAGATACTTAAATTTCATCAATTTAGCTTATGCTCTATTGAAATACACCTTTACATTATCTTGGAATAAAGGTATATTTCATTTAGCTTAAGCTCTGAATTATTGGAACCCTGGATTAATGTGTTTTTAATATGTAGATATATTACAATAATTAACAAGATGATTTTTAAAAAAGAATCTAGCAAAATAGCATTAGCATGCAAATATATAATTTCAAGAACAAATATTTCTTGTCTTCTAGTGAAACAGACAACAACTGTGTGTGGTTGCACTCTTTGAGCTGTGTCATTGAGCTTGACTACAGACTTAATAACAATAGGCATTTTGTTTGCTTTGGTTATAGAGTGTGTGTGTTTGTAAGAGAGAGATTGAGAGAGAGAGAGTGAGGGAAAGTGAGCAATCACTCCCCAGGGGAGATAGCCAAATTGTAATCCTTTCTCTCCCATTATTCTCTTGGGCATGCACGTACATGCACCCAGTGTGCCAGTGTGTTTCCCATGCCTTGGGGTCTGGCACTCAAACCATGCTGTTGGCTATGTGGGACCCAACTGCCTTAACCTCCATGCCACCTGGTGACCCACAACACAGTGTTCATAACACAGTGTATTATTTAGATTGTTCTCTCTCAGTCTAAATTAGTGTTTCTTTTACAATATGTTTCAACACTAAATTCAAATATGGTTGTCACTGAAGTAGTAATAATACTAGCAATAATACTAGTAATGACGATATATCATATCAAAAGAGCTCTGAATGGTTGACCAAGTATTTTCTTAGACACTATCTTATTTTAAGATTAGAAGCTGATAGACTGATTTATATATAAATTAAGAAAGTTATCAGAGTATCAGCTTAGGAAATATTTTTCTAATTCTTTCTTATTTTCCTAGGTGGTTATTTTGGGGAAAATGTCATTGTATTCAATTTTAAGTTGCCCATTTATGAAGAGCATGTTATTACAACATGACAGGACAATCTGAAAGATGATCGTTAGGGGTCATTGTCTCCAGGAGACCCTTGAATCTCAGAACTGTCCAATGAGATAGAATATGTACTGGATCAAGACTCACAGGGTTGGGGGTTTTATCCTCTGATTGTTACTGACTGGTTGTTGGACTATATTAAGCTTGTTTCCCTGACTTTTTTTTTTTTTCTTACTTTTAAAAAAAAGTTTATTATTTCTTCTGAGTGAGAGAAAGAGATTACACCCCAATAAGGTACTAATGTCATGAGCCACCCCCAGCTTTAGCCCGGCCTGGGGCATGGGCAAGGGTGTGCTTGGTGTACTCAGGGAGATCCCTGGGCTTGAACTGGGAACCTTCCATTGTGGGACTCCCTTGCAGAGGTTGGGTTTTACCACTACGCCATCTGGCCCCTTCCTTGCCTCTTAAATTGAAATATTGGACAAGATGGTTTTCATTTCTACCTCTAAAATCTTACAACCTTGCAATATAGCCCTCTGACAAACCTAAGAAACAAAGTTAGACATACATAAGGAAAATAGACGCATAATTGAATGGAAAATCGCCTTTGTCCTTAACCCTTAGAAGATTGATCCTTAGGGGAATCCCTTTGGTAGGAGCTAATATGTCCCTCCCATGTTACTATGAGTGATTCTGTGAAATGACAGACAGTATTCTTGGATTACATTCAATTTTAAAATTACAATTTAAAAATATTAAAAATCACTTAACTCCACGTCTAGTGTCAAACCTAGGACTTAACAGGTTTCCAGCACATCTGAGAATTCATTAGCGTTCTTTTCCTTTGTTCTTTGACTTCTCTTCCCTTCACGCTCTGTATACTGATTCTTCCTCAGCCATGCAAGAAGATCTAAAAGTATGTGTCTGCAATACTTATTTTTTAATGCAGAACAATTCCTCTCCCTAGGCTAGTGTTAATTATACTGTCAGGATGCAGTAGTAGAGTTAGCTCAGTTAAAAAGGAAGAAAAAACTATTAACTCGAGGCAAAGTTTTTGGTTGAGATCACAGCAGAAACAGTTGGTGGACAGAAAATTGAATTTCTGTGCGACCCCCATATGGATGTGTGTCGACGTGCAATGATTGGAGATTTAGTGATGTTAAAGATAATAATCCTTTATTTGCTTGTCTCCATTTCTGGGTCTTAACTAATTTCTGTCTTGGGAGAATGTACCTGCCTCTCTTTAGAGAATGGGGCAGACTTTCCCCTTGCTGCTTGGAGGTCCTGTGTACTGTGTATATGCACAAATGTCATTGTCCTTAAACACTACCTTAATCAGGGTGCCTCTTTTCTTCTGTTGTTGTGGGGGCTGCCTCCAACATGCCACCTCCCTGCCGAGTGCTTTTGCACAACCTCCTTAGTGCCTGAGAATCTCAGTGTCATGATCATAACAGTAAGATGGTAATGCTTACAAATAATCATATCTGTAGTCAGCTCTCACATATGGCCTGGGGGTTACTTTCCTTTCTTGTCTTTCCTTTCTCCTTAATTTCTCAAATTCTTCTCCCAAGAGTGAGAGCAATCAGTGTGTTGCAGACTGATAGTCCTAAATGCTTCTTGCTTTGGGAATCTTTCTCTGTATAGTGTCCTACATACAATGATTCCTAGACTTTGGATGTGGTGGACTTGTAATACTTAAAGCAAGTTTTGAGGGTTGACATAAGGTTGCAAACATTTCATTAAGCCAAATGCATTTCCCCCCAAATTTCCATCTTATTAATATCATTTCATAAAAGATATATTTTAATACCACAAATAGAGAGAATGTCCTGAAATAAAAGATAGTTTCTAAATGTAATAAATTTAGTATGACAAGAATGAGCACGAAGGAGCTACCTCTGTTCCATGAGGAAGGAACCTATGTCATGGGTTGTATAAGGCGTGGGAGTTGTGTCCTGTGCATAGAAGGTGACCCGTGAAGTGCTTCTCCCAAACACACTTGCACCCACACCCTGGAAAAGCTCAAGAAGGTGTGGGGAGACATGTTACAGATGAGCTAGTGGCATGGAAAAAATGATACAGAAAGGATGAGGGGGCAGGAGAGATAAGGAAGTGAGCTGACGTGAAGGGGTGAGAATCTGAGTAGCAGAATAGCTATGAAGTAGGGAGAATGACAGAGAGGAAAGAGGACTTGAAAAAGTTTTGGTGTTGTTTTTTCTCAGAGACCGAAGTGAAAAGTAAGTTATTTTCAACAATTTTGGCTAAATTATTATTTTTTAAATTAAAATTTAACTTTATTTCTTTGTTATTTATTTGTTTAATTTAATCTGAACAGAGAGAGACAGAGTGAGAGAGAGAGAGAGAGAGAGAGAGAGAGGGAAAGTGAGAAAGCAAGCTACCAGGTCCAGTACTTGAACTGTGGTTGGTCATGTGGGAGTCCAGCGCCCTTAATCACCACACCACCTGCTGGCCCCATGGCTAAATTATTTTTTTAATTGCCGGAGGATATGTGCACTTAATAGAGAGAAACAGAGATGGGGCTGGGAGGGGGTGGTGGTGTTGGAAGGACATGCAGAGAAAACATTTCCCAGTAGGTCATGGTCACTCTGCAATCCCTTCTCCATTTCTCCATCCTGTTGAGATTGTGGTCACACATGCGTATGTGCCCAGCATGATTCAAGCTTCCAGGCTAGGGATTCAATCTGCACTGTTAGCCATGTGAAATCTGACTCTTGACCACTAGAGTACAAGGCCTTGAAGTCTTGTCTTTTTTTTTTTCAGTGAGTCTGTGAGTAGTGGGAGACTGCCATGCAACATGCACATTCATGTCCTATCAGTACAGTCAGCTCTCAGCATCCCATGGGCTCATTATCTACAGATTCAACCAACTGGGGATAAAAAAATATAGTATGTTGTTGCTGACATTCACTGCTCACTAAGGCCTATTATAACTGTGTCTGTACTGGGCATGCGTGGAATTTTTTCCTTGTCACTACTCCCTAAACAGTACAGTATAACAATGATTCACACAGCATTTACAGCATACTAGGAATTACAAGTGATCCAGAAATGATTTAAAGTATACATGAGCAGTTTACAGGTTATTTGCAAATATACACCATTTAATATGAGGAACTTGAGCATCATCAGATTTTGGTATTCATAAGGCCTTCCTGGAACCAATCTCACACAGATACTGAAGGACAAATGGATTACTCTCTGTAGCTGTCATTCTTATTTATCATAGAGCTGAGAGCTGGTGCACAGGAAAACCACCCTAGTGTCAGGGCCAGGATGCAGATGCATGTCACCCATGTTCCCTGGAGCCCCAGACCTCATTTGCACCCCTTTGGCAGACCCTGGATGACTCTCCTGCTTGTGACTACTAAAGAGACACTTCTGACTCTGCAGATTTGAGGCTGGAACCAGGGCCCAAACTGAGGAAGACTCTCTCCTTCACTTTATAAGTTTTTGTATCAGGTTTACTGGTTGCTGGACTTTTTATTTATTTATTTATTTTAAAGAGAGATTTTTGCTATAGGGTGCGTGTTCTTGCTGGAGAGAGAGAGACAGAAAGTGAGAAATCATCCCCAGCAGGAATGGCCGGACTGCAATCCCTTCTCCTCTAATCTTTTGGGATGGTGGACATGCCTGCACGCATTCCTGGAGTGAGTTTTAAGTCTTTGGGTCTGGGACTTAAACCAAACTTAGTCAACTATGTGGAAGTCCAGTGACATGACCATTATGCCATCTACTTGTCCTGGTTACTGGACATTATAAGTTTTAAGTGTCCAGGCAGTGGTCCAGGAAGCACTTGGAAAACACCACTTAGGAGTTGTCCTCCTGACACTGCCAAATGTTTGGGGACAGAGTAGGAATGAACTTAAATCCTGTCTGCCTGCATTTCCTTCTCACCCAGTATCTCCTTTTCTTCCCTCTCCCCATTTTTAGGTGACAGGTAAAATTGTATGTTTTATGGTGAATAGCATGATGTTGAAGCATATATACACTGCAGAACAGTTAAATCAACTAATTGACAAATGCATTATCTTACGTGCTCTTCTTTCTTAAACTATATTTTAAATATTTCTGTTCTCTGGAATTTGGCTTTATGCCAGCTTATCGTCTCATTCTATAACTTCTCTCTGGATGATTTTATTTGTTGTCGTAAATTAGCTACATTTTATGGGCTAATGATACCTGATCTCATTTTCTATCTCAGAATCTACCTTTGAACCCATGCATGCAGCCGGCTGTCTGCTGAAAAGCTCTACTTCAATGCCCCGTTGGTCCTACTAGTCAACAGTTACCCTCCTCTATAAACACGGGTTGCAAATTAATGTTGAGCAATGACAGAAAATTTGAATTATTTGGGCCAAAATGGGAAATTTCTTGGTTGACATAGCCAAATTCTGGGTACCTTGAATCGGGAATGCAAGTGCATTGGACCCTGCCTCAGTTGCTTGTGCTGGTTTTCTTGATATTTGACTTCCATATGATTGCTGGCAACTCAGAGGCTCCTTTCTCTGAGTCCTGTGAGGGGAAAAGAGCTCTCCTCATTTGCTTCATTTCAAAAATGCCTGGGAAACACCCAACTGGTTCATCCCACATATGCTCATTCTAAAAACCAATCACTATGACCATGTAATAATAACCAATATGGTCATATAATAATAAAAATAGTAATAATTTTAAATATAGCTAACATCATTGAACACATTTTATGTGGCAGCACTTACATGTATTATTTCACATAACTTTTGCAATAATTCCCTTTGTGGGTACTGTTGTTATTTTCATTTTGTAGACAAAGACTGATGTAGAAAGATTGAGAAATTTGTGCCAATTTACACATCTATTCAGAGGAGAAGCAAATCCAGGCAGTAGGCCTCTGGAGTCTGTAATAACCACTAAACAGCTTTTCCTCCCTACAAAGGTAGAAATGTTTCTCGGTAAAAAAGAAAGGGGGCCAGCAGGTGGCATGGTGGTTAAGGTGCTGGACTACCATATAGCCAACTGCAGTTCAAGTCCCAGACCTGGCAGCTTGCTTTCTCACTTTCTCTCTGCCTCTCTCTGGTGAGCACACATGCCCTATAGAAAATTAAAAATAATAAGAAGAAAATTAAATAATTCTTTAAAAAAAGAGGGAATGTACCAATACTCCACTCTTTCTCTTATTGTGGTAAAGAATACAAGAGGATTTCAAAGAGTTCATGGAAAAATGGAATTAAAAGATAAGAATAAAAAAATATAAATTTTATTTCTCAACATAAGATCCATCAATTTTCAGACATTTTGTTGTAAGTAATGATGATACCAGCCATTTAGTTCATCCCTAAAGAACTGACGGTCCTGGGAATGTAACCCTATCAAGCAGTCTTGTTTACAGTATTCACTGAAGAAAAATGGGAGTCCTTTTAAGGTATTTTAAGATTAGAAAACAAGGACCAGCAGATCACCATCTAGAGGTTACATTGCTGGACTCCCACATCCATGACTACAGTTTGAGTTCTGGTCCTGGTAGCTTGAAACTCATGCTGGGCATGTGTGGAGGAGAACGGAGGACAAGGGATTGTGGCATGGTCCTCCCCCCAGGGGATGATTTCTCACTTTCCCTCTCACTGTCTCTGTTTCTCTCCCTCTACAATGAGCACATGCACTCTTAAGGCAAAAACTTATAGAAAAAATAAAAAAGATTAGAAAACAAGAACTTAGAAGGAGTCAAGTCAGGACTATAAGTTGGATGCCTAATGATTTCCCATGGAACTCAAGAAATCGCCATTGTCTGACAAGAGAAAACAGGAGCATTGTCATGGTGGACAAGGACACTCGGTAGAAGCTTTCAAAGACATTTTTTCTGCTATAGTTTTGGCTAGCTTTCTCAAAATGCTCTCCTAATAAACAGATGCTATCGTTCTTTCATCTTCTAGAAGTCAACAAAGGAGCATCCCAAAAAACTGTTGTCATGACCTTTGCGTTTGACCAGCCTGACTTTTGCTTTGACTGGACCACTTTCACCTCTTGGTAGCCATTGCTTTGTGATTTGTCTTCAGGATTGTACCAGTAAAGCCAGGTGTCATCTCCTGTTCAGTTCTTTGAAGAAGTGTTTCAGGATCTTCTTGATCCCAATTGTTTAAAATTTCCATCGAAAGCTTTGCTTTCGTCTGCAGCTGATCTAGGTGCAACAGTTTTAACTTCCATTGAGCAGAAGGCTTGCTCCACTTTAATTTGCCAGTCAGAATTGTGAACGAATTGAGATGGCTATGGTGTTGGCGATTATTTCTGTTGTTTATTGTTATTCATCCTTAGTTTGGGCACAAGTAAGATCATTTTTTCCTTCACAAACTGATGTAGACAGTTTGCTGCCATGGGTATTATCATCACCATCATCTTATCTTTTTTTGTTATTTGTTTTTGCCGGTGGGTGCATGCACTCTCCAAAGAAAGACAGAGAGGGGGAAAGTGAGAAAACATCCCCCTCCCTGCAAGGGGGATTGTCATGTCAGAATCCTTTCTCCTCTATCTCTTCCTCCTTTGGGGATTTTGGACATGGACACACATGTGCCCAGTGTGCCAGGTTCAAGACTTCAACTGTGCAGTTGCCCATGGGGAATCCACATGTGCCCAGTGTGCCAGGTTCAAGACTTGAACTGTGCAGTTGCCCATGGGGAATCTAGTTGTCTTCACCACCCCACTATGGGCTGGCCCCATCTAGTCCTTCCTTTTTTAAGGTTTTTGCTATACAGCATGTGCATTTGCCAGAGAGAGACAGAGAGAGGGAAAGTGAGAAACCACTCTCCATGGGGGATGGCCACATTTCAGTCCCTTCACCTCCATGCTCCTCTCTGGATTTATGGGTATGCATGCACATGCAGTCAGTGTGATTTTTAAGCCACTGAGTCTGGGACTCAAACCACAGCTGTCTATGTGGGAATCCAGGATGTCTGAAGGGAGGAAAAGAAGGGAATGGGGAGAAGTGTGACCAGAGAGGTAAGATGGTCAATGAAAAAATAAGAGCTTGGAAGTCCTATTAAGGAGTTTAGTCTTTGGTCTGAGGATGATGGTAACACTACCAAGGTCTTCTGTTCCTCCGTTCAGACATCCAAAATAATTTTCCATTTGCCAAATGCACCCAGCTATCTTTGTTGTCTTCCTGCTTTGTGCAGGAAGCTCTTCCTTCACCTGGTTATTGCCTATTCAACCTTCTGGTCACAGTTTAGAAGGCATTTCCTTTGGAAAACCTTCCCTTGATTGTCTGAGTAGAGAGGAACCCTCTTATGTGCTCACACGGACAATAATCCACATTTATTGTCACACTTAACAACACTTATGGCAGAGGCCAGTTCAGTTGACTGTAAGCTCCTTGGGACCTTGCACCCTTCACATGCTTTTCCCAGCACCTGGCATGAGATAGGCTCACATAAGTAGTGGCTGAGTGTGTTATAAGCTGTTGCTTAACTTCTAAGACACGGGACATGGCACTGTGGGTGAGGGTAGGAAATCATCAGTGTAAGAAGGGCTTATTGCATAAGTCTGATCTCCCTGGCCTGCTTGGATATCTTCATGTGTTAGAACAAGGATGAGTGTTTGTGGGTTAGAGCTCCTAATCCATATTGTGACTCATGCCACTAATATAAATCCTATAGATATTGAATGTGAATAAGTGATAATGCTGCAAGAGTTTATTTTTAAAAATGGCTATAGAATTATTGCTCAATAATTGTACTTGAGGCCTTTTTATGGTCTGCCTTTAGCTCTTTGAAAGAAGACATTTAAAAAATATTGTCTCATCCTTCTCTTCATCACCACCACTAATCTGTCTACATTGCAAATCTCCATTATTTCTCCTTTACTGAAAGTAAGTCAGTCTAAAGGCATCCATTTCATGGACAATTATTACATATTATACTGATGCAGAGCACATTTAATGACAAGGAATAAAAAGGATTAACTGTCACTGCAGGCTTGTCACATTTGATAGTCTGAAGATTTCATTTCCCTGTTGTGTGGGGAACACAGTGGATAGTCTGAAATGTGAGCCACCACATTTTGTATGCATCCAGATCTCCACCCATTTGGTGGAGGTTTTGAGGATTCATTAAGGCATAGAAGAGATTTCTCTGGAAACTAACCAACCAACCCACAACTATTTTTTACTTTGGTTATAGAAATAACAGATTCTTGAATTATAATGGGTAACTAAGAAGATGCTCTGGCAGGAAAAGGAAGCCATATTAAATGTTTTTTACCTTCCTATCTCAACCCCTTTCACAGACTATCTGATTGAAAGAAGATAAGATATTGTTGCTTTTCTGCTCGAGGCTTCCTATAGGCCAAGGAGATGGAAAGGGAGGTGGAGTAGAACAAGTTTTCATTTCATTAGCAAGTGGTCACCTGTTCTTTGTCCAGGGAAGCTGCTCTTTTGAAGATTATCATTGGTGCTTTGATCAGTATAGTCAGAAATGCTGTCCCAATTTCTCTAGCTTCTACTAACAAAGCAGGAGAAGCTCTAGCTGGTGGTGCTGGTCAGTGCCCAGATTGGAGCATTTTTTTTTTTTTATTTGCATTCATTCTCTGAACATCATTACAGCATACAAAATGAGATTTTCCATCCAAATTACACTATATATTGTCTCAATCAAGCACATCAACAAGCATGTTATTGTCAGCAAATGATCTTCCATTTCTTGTCTTCTGTATGTTTTGCTTTATTCCCCCCATCCTAGATTCTCTATCTCTTACCCTCTGCCATCTCCCACTCTCCTCCCACAGTCTCTGGTATCTATGTTTGCTTTCTATACTGTTTTCTCCTCACATTTTATTGTAACGCCAAAGACCCTAATCAATCCAAATACCCTCATAGCAAACACAGGTGATACCCACATTTCCATTAACACAAGTCTTACTTTACGCATCCTATAAAGTAGCACCTAGCTGTGGCTACATATCCTACTGCAGTCATTGAATATATATATTTTTTTTTTCTGAAACTTTTTTTTTGTAACTCAATTTACATTCCTTCCCTAAGCTTCATCACAGCATACAAAATGCAATCTCCCATCCAGTACACACTGCATAGTGATACAATCATGAACATTACAAAAAATTTTCCATTACTAGTTCCTAGAATTACTTCCACCCCTCTTTCTGACCCTCTGTCCCTTCCCACCCTCCTCTCACACCACCTCCGGTGTCTACAATTGTCCTTCATTCCCTTCCCACCCACGTTGCATTGATCACACAATTTCCTACATCATCTAACTACTTTCAATGGTGAGTTCACTCATTACTACTAAGAAAACCAGTTATAACTTAACTCAAAGAAATGCCAAGGAGCTTTGCTTAAAGCCAGGAAACAAGTTAGGATTCTGTTCAAATGGAAGGTGCATGAACCTATCAGTCTCATGTACTTTTATCTTCTGTTCTGGTTCAATTTTCCTGATTAAATTCTGGGATATAATATTCAAATTCAGACTTGTCCCTCTGATTAAGTTGGCCACTTTCATAGTTTTTGGACTCTTATTTCCATGTGTCTGTGTTTAATTTTCTTGATACAGCACACCCTTGAGAACTTCTTGGAGATCTGGTCTGGTGCTGGTAAATTCTTTCAGGTTTTGTTTATCTGAGAATGTTCTTGTCTTTTCTTCCCACCTGAAAGATAATCTTGCCGGGTACAGTATTCTTGGCTGAAACTGCTTCTCTCGTAACACTTTGAATATATTTTCCCATTCTCTCCTCGCTCGCATTGTTTCCGATGAGAGATCTGCTGTTAGCCTGATGGGATGTCCTTTGTAGGTAACTTGATGTTTCTCTCTTGCCAATCTTAGTATCTTGTCTTTGTCTGCGGTTTTGGTCAACCTGGCTATAATGTGTCTTGGAGAAGATCTTCTTGGGTTGATTCTATTTGGGGTCCTTTGTATTTCCTGGGACTGGATCTTCGAATGCCTCTCTAGGTTTGGAAAGTTTTCTTGCAGGATTTCATGGAATAGATTTTCAATGCCCTTATGGGTCTCTTCACCTTCTGGAATGCCAATTATCCGGATATTTGGACGTTTGATGGTATCCAGTACTTCTCGCATATCATTCTCAAATTTTTGAGCCATTTTCTCAGTCTTCGTGGTGGACTTTTCTAAGCCAGCCATTTTCTCTTCTACATCTGAGATTCTATTTTCTGAATGATCTAGTCTGCTTTTAATACTTTCAAGGGAGATTTTGACTTCTTGTATTATAGACTTGATCTCTAGCAGTTCCGTTTGAGTCTTTTGTAAAGTGTGTAATTCCTCTTTTAGATCTTGCAAGAATTTCCTCATCTCCTGGAACTCGGCAACTTCTTTCTCCTTTCTCTTTAGCAGTTCATTATCTCTCTTTTCTTCCATCTCTGTTAGCTTCGACATTACGAATGCTCTAAATTCCTTATCAGACATTTCCATGACTTTCACCGAACTGCTTGTGGATGAAGGAGAGTTACTCTTTTCCATTGGAGGAGAGGTATTTTCTCGTTTTCCCATATTTCTCGTGATCCGACAGTGATTTCTTGTCATCTGATGAATGGCGTGTTTCTTTCAAATTCTTGAAGTTAAGCCTCAATGTTCAGGAGCAAGCAGACAGAGGTGTTCTAGAATCGGATTGCCGTTCTGTAGTGGTCGCACACTAGCTTTGCTTGCTGGAGGCTGAATTATGAGTAGAAAATCTTCATTTCTCCTGTGCCTGAAATATCTAGTTCCCAGTATCCATGTGGAATCTTCTCAGAGAATGGCTCAACTCTCCTGCCACACTAGCTTTGCTTGCTGGAGGCTGAATTATGAGTAGAAAATCTTCATTTCTCCTGTGCCTGAAATATCTAGTTCCCAGTATCCATGTGGAATCTTCTCAGAGAATGGCTCAACTCTCCTGCCTCCAGATTGGAGCATTTTCAGTTACAGAAAATGAGAGTTGTTAGGCTTCTTTCTGAGAAGCAGTATGGTTTCATGGAAGAATTACAGGCTTCCAATCCAGTAGGAACAGGCCTTTTATTAAAGATCTCTCCGTTCCTGGCTGTACAATTGTAATTGGAAATTCTTGAGTTTTAATTTCTTCACTTATAAAATAAGCTCCATAAGTTCTACTTTGCAGCTTTATTGTAAAGGATAAATACTAGTAAAAATAACCAACAAATGTTGAATTCATGTTCTGGGCCCAGCTCTACACTGTATCTTTTATGAACATTATCGTCATTTTATCCTCCTGACAACATACCAGGTTCTTTGCTATTGTTCCCACATCACAAGTGAAGGGACAGGTTTATAAGGGTTGCTAACTTATGTCAGACAAGCTGGTAAGAATGATAGTCTAGGGAAGCCCAGGTCACTAGGTTTCAAAGTTGTGGCCTTCACATCGAGTCAAGTTTTCCTTAAGTTTAATTAGTGTTCTAACTCCTTTAAGAGAGTGAAAAAAAAAACTTAGGTCTCTATTTTTGGTGTATAAAGTATTATTATTTTATTAACTATTGCTAAGTTTGCATAAACTGAAAGTTAAGTATTTGTTTGATAGTCCATGAGAGAGATGTTGTTTCTTTGCTATTTACCAAGTGACTATGATGTTCACTGCTAAAGACACAAGGGCTCTGAGATCAGCATAACTTGTCTTCCATGCGCCCTGCTGGTTCTCTGCTCCTGCCCCTTTTCTCTCCATGAACTACCGTCAAGCCTTCAGTCCTGCGCTTGTGATGTCACAGGTCTTCATCTGGCTGAAGAGCAGATTGCCATATGAGATTCACTTCTGTCTGTTTCACTCTACCCTAAAATGCAGAGCAACTTGCTGCCAACACGTTTGTCCACGTAAATGCTGGGGTGGGTATTTAATGGATGTTTCAAATTTAGGTAACAGGCAGACCTCTTTATGCCCCTTGGCCCTACATGATTGAAAATACACTTTTATCATTGTTTTTAAACTATTAACTTAATGAAGGCAACAACTTTAAATATTCTGCTAGGAATACTCACGCTATCAGGAGCACAACTGGGGACCGCAGAAGTCAGGAAACTCCTACCAGGGGACTTAGATCTCTATAGTGTTGATCTTTACAGTGTTGTCTCGATCATGGTAATGTGTGTGGAAAGGGATTGGCCGCAGCAGGTGTGTGTCCAGTGTTGTGAAATAATTAAATAATTCACCATATATATTTTTTTTAAGTTTTGATGTAGGAAATGTGCCAGAGAGAGACAGATAGAGAACTCTCCCCACCCCACACCTGGGAGTGTCTGGCCATGCTCATATTCCTTCCATATTTCTTCTCCTCCAGTCTCCTCTTGGGATTTTGGGCACACATGCTCATGTGTCTGGCGTGTTTTAAGCCACTGGGTCTGGGACTCGAACCAGGGTTGACAACGTGGGAGTCCAGCGACGTAACCATTACACCATCTCTGCCAGTCAAAAATGTGAATGCTCTTTAAATATAGATATGTAGAACATACAGATGACCGTCTTTTTGTGCTTCTAGACATGGTTGATCTTAAATGTTAGAGAGCCTGGGTTTTAGAAGCATGTATAAATCAATGCAGCATGGGGCCATCAGATGGCAGAGTGGTTACATTGGTGGACTTCCACATGGCTGACTGTGGTTCAAGTCCTGGACCTGGTGGCTTGGAAATCATGCTGGGTGTGTGTACATGCATGCTCAAGATCTCAGGAAGATAATGGAGGAGAATGGATTGTGGCATGGTCATCCCTCCTTGGGGGTGATTCCTTACTTTCCTTCTCTCTGTCTCTGTCTCTCTCCAGCAAGTACATGTGCCCTATGGCAAAAACTCTCTAAGAAAAAGAAAGAAAGAAAAAGAGAGAAAGAAAGGGAGAAAGAAAGAAAAAAGGAAGAAATGCAGCATAGTAGACACTTTTGCATACATTTACGGGTTCTTCCTTCATAACAGAAATTGAGTTTCGGATGGAAAACACAGAGTGTTGGGGAGAAGACTCAACACATGGAACGGATGAATCTGCAATAAGTTACTGGTGCTGCTTGCTGTATAGCATAGCATTTCAAGGTACTGAGTCTAGGAACTAACAAATCTAGGAACTAGATTTGTGTGGCTGGGAAGGCTTTGAAGAGAACAGCTGTGAAACGCTGAGCCGAATGAATGTGAGTTTTCCACATCTGTTCCTTTAATTTTCTGTATTTTCCCTTCATTATCTGCATCGTTGCAATGCTGTATTCGTCATATGCCAACAGATGGCAATATTATAAGATCATTTTTTTAAGATGGCTAAAATGAATGACATTCTCTGTTGTTCCAAAATTAGCCAGATAAACAAAACAAGATCTTTATTGGTTGTGTCTTTGGTATTACAAAATCTTATCTAAAAAAAATTCTAAAATATTAGCAAAGTTTTTTCACTTCACTGCTGCCTCTTAACTAGTTTTCCTTTTGCCTAACTTCTAGATTCACACTTAAACTCCTCTTTGCTATATTTTATGTGCAAATCTCGAAATATCTGCTAATAATAAAAGCAAAGTCTATACCTGTGAGTATCACTACCTTTATACAGCAGTATTCAGTACATAGGGGCCGGGCAATGGTGCAGGGTAACACAACTGAACTCACAAAGAGAAGATAGTAGGTCTGGGCCAGCCAGTGGCGTGGTGAGGAAGGCAGCTGGATCCCACCTGGCCAACTGCATGGTTGGAGTCTCAACCTGGTGGCTTGAAAATCACATCGGAAGGTGGGCTTGCATGCCCAAAGCCCTGAGAGGAGAATGGAGGAGAGGAGATTGTGGTATGGCCACTTTCCCTGGTGATTTCTCACTTTCTCTCTGTCTCTCTCAGCATGTGCCTTATAGCAAAAAGCTAGAAAAAAAAAGGTGCTGTGTTCATGTGTATTTATGTACTGGAACCTTCCTAATATACTGGGTATGTGTGAGGTCAATGATCTGGGCGGGCTGAGCCTCCAGGTGGCTGCAGCATGAAAACCCTGTAGGGAGTCCTGTTTGTTTCTCTCTGTGTCTCCCTCTTGTGGAGATAAATAAATAAATAAACTAAGAAAAAAGTAGTAGTAGGTATATAAAATGCTTCATGCCCTAAACATTTAACACTGTTCACACATTTGAAAATTTATTTGCCTTTTCAGAGAACTAAATGCAAGCAAACCCCATGCATATTGCCCCCACCCCTTCTTTTTCCTTTTTAAATCCATTTTAAGCTGGCAGAAGTGTTTTTATTTTAGTGCCATGTGTTTGTTCAAAATATGTAAACTCCTCCAAAGAGAGAATGTTATATTTTGGACTCTGCTTGTCTTCTTAGTAAGTTAAGAATCTGCTCAAACATGACCCCCTCCAATAGAACCTCTAAAGGCATTTACTTAAGGCGCTCTGAGCTTTGGCTGTTGGGAGAAGCTTTGAACAAAAAGCTTAAACTGGGACAGAAATGAGGTTGAAGGCATCTAACCCATCTGTTGCCTGGAGGAGAAGCACTATTATCCCATAACTCCTCTTAGTCACTTTCCTGGACCTTTTTCTTCTACTCAGCCAACTCCAGGGCCCAGGGCCGATCTCATGCGACACCTCTTTCTGGAGGCTGTGATCCAGGTCTACACACACATTTTCAGACAACAACTACATGTCAGAGAGTTTAAAATATGTCCACAGGCCTGATCCGGCTTAAAAGGCTATTCCTTCATTTCAGCTGCCTGCTGGACTCCAGCGCCGGATGGATTTACCTGCTGGGACCTGAAATTTATTATGCCCAAGAGAATCATTTCCCTGGATGAAGCTATTTCACATAATCCATTTCCCACAGTGTCCGAGCTGGAAAACTTCCACAGTGAGTTTCTTAATATCTGAGTCCTGAGAGATACTCCAGAAGGAAAAGTCTGAGAAATTTGGAATCTTCGTCACCACTTTGGAGACTTGCAGTGCTTCACAGTGTAGTTAAAGCCCAGAGAAGATTGTAAAATTCCTAACCTGGTTTGACCCAGAATTTCCCATACACATACGAACACAGAACCCTTTTTAAAATGCAGCCCCCCCCCCCCCCCCGGCATCCTAAGAAACTACTGTCGGGCAAAAATCCTGAGGTACACAGGCTAGAGTCATCTTAGATTTTGTTCCTTTTCTCTTCCCACTTTGCAAATCAAAGTGTAGCAGGTATATGGTAAAGTCACTGATATTAAGCATACAGTACAATTTTACTTATATGCGCACCTGTGTAACTGCCGCTGATTATAACAAATGAGCAATTTCTATAATTTCATGAAGGAACTTCAGAAAGTTCATGGAAAAATAGATTTTGAGTATGAGTTTATTTTGGTATAAAAATATTTGAAATCCATGCATGGTTTTTTTTTTTAAATAATATGCATTTTCCATGAATCTTTTTAAGATCCCTTGCACTTATATGAAATGAAAACTAGGCAAGACTATGGTGATGGGAGTTAGAATAGGGGGTACTTCTGGCTGTGGGCATGGGAGAGGGTATGGGAATGAAGACTTCGGACAGTAAGGGGTCTGCAGTAAAGTTACGGGGTTCTGGGTCTATCTTGTTGCCTCCCACCTGCCCCACACTCATGGAGGCTTAAGAGTCTGCGGTTTGGGTGTCCTGACTGCTCCTTGCTCTCTGCTCCCACCAAACACCAACACCCTCCCTCCCTGCTGCGTCGGCAGCCCATGCTCCTGGACAATGGTTCTCCCTCTTCTTGCCTGCCGTCCTGGGTTACTAAGACTTCTCAGATCTTTGGCACCAGGGTAGATATCCTCACAACCAAACCCCAGCTCAGAGCCATTCTGTCGGCACCACCTCCATTCTGCAGTTACTCTATTTATTGCCCCTGTTACACTGGGTTGCTGTGGCAGGCTTATTACTCTGTTGTTCCACCAGACAGTTATCGCCTTGAAGACCAATGTCTCAATCACTGCTGTAGCTCAAGTACATACATAACAGTTTTTAAAATGAATCCAAAAATGAATTTTTTTTGAGAGGTTTTTGCTATAGGGCGCGTGCGCTCGCCAGACAGGCAGAGAGAGACATAGAGACAGAAAGCGAGAAATCACCCCCAAGGGGGGATGGCCACGCTACAATCCCTTCTCCTCCATTCTCCTCTTGGGATCTTGGGCACGCACGCACACGCGCCCGGCGTGAGTTTTAAGCTACCGGGTCCGGGACGCGAACCGCGGTTGACTACGTGGGAGTCCAGTGACATAGCCATTACGCTAACTGCTGGTTCCCCCAAAAAATTTTTTTGAGGAGAGATTCTTGCTATAGGGCACGTGCACTCACCAGAGCGACAGAAAGCAAGAAATCACCCCCCACCCCACCCCCAGCCGGGGGGCTGGCCACACCTCAATCCCCTCTCCACAATCCCCTCTCCACTCCTCTCTGGAATTTGGGCATGCATGCACATGTACCTGGAATGAGTTTCAAGCCACCAGGTCTGGGTCTTGAGCCACAGTAAACCATGTGGGAATCCAGTGATGTAACCATTTCGCCATCTGCTGGTCCCAATTCAATCCAAAACATTTTAATGAATTTTCCTGATTTCTGTCTCTCTCAACTTTACACCCATGCACAAGTCTAAGTCCTTTCTTTTTTCTTTGAGAGGTTTTTCCTATAGGGCACGTGTGCTAGCCAGAGAGACAGAGAGAGAGATAGAAAGAGAGAAATCACCCCAGTGGGGATGGCCACGCCACAATCCCTTCTCCTCCATTCTCCTCTTGGAGTCTGGGGCACATATGCACACGCACCCGGTATGAATTAAAGTCACTGGGTCTGGGACTTGACCATGGTCTACTTCATGGAAGTCCAGTGACACAGCCATTATGCCAACTGCTGGTCCCCTAAGTCCTTTCTTTCTTTTTTTTTTTGGAGAGGTTTTTGCTATAGGGCGCATGCACTCGCCAGACAGAGAGAGAGAGACAGAGAGACAGAAAGCGAGAAATCACCCCCCAGAGGGGATGGACACGCCACAATCCCTTCTCCTCCATTCTTCTCTTGGGATCTTGGGCATGCACGCACACGCGCCCGGCGTGAGTTTAAGCCACCGGGTCCGGGACCCGAACCACGGTCGACTACGTGGGAGTCCAGCGACATAGCCATTATGCTAACTGCTGGTCCCACCCCTAAGTCCTTTCTTAACAGAGAGAGACAGTGAGAGGGAAAGTGAGAAATCATCTCTTTATCGGAGATGGTCATTCCAAGATCCCTTCTTCATTCTCCTCCTCGAATTTTGGGCATCTGTGTGTGCCTGGCATGATTTTCAAGCTTCTGGGTCCAGGACTTGTTCTGTGGTCAGGTATGTAGGAGTCCAGTGCCGTAACCACTATGCCACCTGCTGGCCCCAGTCCTTTCTGAACTTCAAAACTTGTGTTTATTGCTCTCCCAGTCAGTAAAATCCAGTGGCTCTCCTGAGCTTTTGGAATGGAGGTCAGGCCTCCTCACTTGCATGGGTGATTCAGGATCACTCTGCTCTATCTCATCAGTGGGATGTTTCTCACTAGTCAGTCTGTCCTGATCACCCTCACCCATGGATGCAGGACCCTTTCCATTTTCAAGCATGGCAGATCCTCTTATGCTCACAAGCCTCCATCTCTGCTTTTCCCTCTGCTTTTCATACCTCCACTTTGATTTTACAAGACCCAGCTCAAACATTTGTTCGTCTAACAAACATGCTTAATTTTCTAGTAGTTCCTACTCTCAGCACCTACATTTGATTGCCAATGAACCAACAGTAATAAGAGTGTACTTCCAAAAGTTTATGAAAATATAATTAAAGTACGAGCTTATTTTGGTATAAAATATTTTTGAAATCTATGTATAGCAGTTTGATAACACACACTTTCCATTAACTTTTTGAAGACCTCCTCTGAATTATATAAGCAAGATAATTAACAATTTCTGGGGCTGGCCACATAGCCTAGTGTCAAGGGAGCTGGATCTCACATGACTGAGTATGGTGGGAATCTTGGCCCCAGTGGCTTGAAAAACACATCAGATACATGCATGTGTTCAGAATCCCAGCAGAGTGGAGAAAGAGCAGTAGCACGACCATGTCCTGTTAGGAGTGCTTTCTCTCTCTCTCTCTTTTCTCTCTCTCTCTTTCTTGCCTCTCTATCTCCCTGAGCTCATGTGCTATCTTGCCATTATAAAAAAAGATAATTAATAATTTCTGGAAAATGTTATAAAGTGGTTTCACATATTAAATACTAACTTTGTAGAGTGTTCTTTGAAATAGTGTGATCATTAGCAGGTGTTTTAACTAACATCATCCTACTGATTTTCTTGCACTTTGAAATGAAATGATGGGACCTCCAACATCAGAATCTCCTATGTTTATATGTTGACTCTTTTAGTAATTGAAAAATATATTCCACAGCCTATTTTTATTAACATTTTTACAAGCTTTTAATGATAGGAAAGCACAGAAATATCAGGCTTCAGATGAGATAGTTTAGTTGTACTTAATACTGGCAGTCAGCTTTTTGAGATTTTTTTCAAAATAGTTTATTTGGGAACCAGCAGTTAGCGTAATGGCTATGTCGCTGGACTCCCACATAGTCGACCGCGGTTCGCGTCCTGGACCCGGTGGCTTAAAACTCACGCCGGGTGCGTGTGCGTGCGTGCCCAAGATCCCGAGAGGAGAATGGAGGAGAAGGGATTGCGGCGTGGCCATCCCCCCTGGGGGGTGATTTCTCGCTTTCTGTCTCTCTGTCTCTCTCTGGCTGGCTGGCGAGCACACGCGCCCTATAGCAAAAAAAATCCTCTCAAAAAAAAATAGTTTATTTATTCCATGATTGAAAGGCAGAGAGAGAGAGAGAGAGAGAGAGAGAGAGAGAGAGAGAGAGAGAGAGAGAGGTTATTGAACAGGGTGCTGAGCTGCATTGTGAAGTCCTTGGTTCTTTTGGTCCGGATCTCTAAGATTAAAGACTTGTTCCAAAGCACAGGAAAACAAAAATCACAAACACGTGTAAAGTTGGAAAACAAACATTTTAATAGGAAAGTGAGAATTTTTAAAGAGAATTTTAACAGAAAATTTAATTTTAACAGAAAAGAATACACCCCCCACACCAGGAAGGTATGTAAGTGGGCAGCTGCCAGAGAAGGGCAACTGCACTGGGCATGAAGTTAGCTGTGACTTTTACTGTGGGGCCTTGTTATGAACATTTAGGAGGGGAGGTCTGTAACTTCATCTAGTATTTTGTTTGATTTCATGGGCATCCATCTGCGCTTGCATGCTTTTCCGTCAGGTGAGGATTTTGAGGAATTCGATGACCCTATTACACCTGTCCAGCGTGGACTTTGAAGGTCTGTGCATCCCCATGGGGACTATTCTGTTCTATTAGTTCATTGCCCCAGTGGGAATTAGGATGTCGGCCAAGCACCTCAGTTAGATAACCTCTCCTCTCGGCACCAGGGGGTCTAGCTGCGATCCCTGGTAACAGTGACTGATGTGTCAGATGTCCCCTTTGTTGGCATATTCGACCTCCTTGTTTATAATATCTACCTATATCACACACACATGCACACACACACACCCCACCTCCAACAGGGTCCACCCTCAGCTTCAGCCAGGCCCAGATCATGGGCAAATGTGCTCCCGATGTTCGTAGGGAAGTCTCCAGATGCAAACTACGACCTTCCTATGTGGGTCTGCTTGCACAGCATTGAGTTTTACTGCTGCCCCATCATCCAGCCCCAGAGTTTTAGGATTTGTAATCATTTTTCTTGAGGTAGGAAATCAAAGAGGTAGTGTGATATAGCAGAAAGAACATAGGTCTGGAAACTTCAGTCTCATTTCAATTCTTAATTTTTGTATTAGCTGACTAGGTGAACAGGGATAATTTACTTAGCTCATGGTGTTTATCTCCAACTGAGATATTCAAAGTAAAAAATCTCAGTCTTCTCCAGTGTTCAAAGTGGGGGCAGCAGGTGGCATGGTGGTTACTGTGATAGACTCCTACATGGTCGACTGCAGTTTGAGTCCCAGACCTGGTGGCTTGCTTTCTGTTTCTCTCTTTCTCTCTCTCTTTGTGTGTGTGTGTGTATGTGTGTCTTTATGGTAAGTGCACATGCCCTATAGCAAAATAAAAATTAATAATAATAAATAAAGTTAAATCATTCTTTAAAAAATGTTGCGATCAACTGCAACAAGTAGGAATAAGTAAAACTATATTGTACTTAAAATTTCATTTATGAAAATTTGCCTAATCTTCACAAAAGCAGTAGGGCTCTGCTGTTCTCATAGTATTATCATATTAATGATTTCAACATTGTTAACTCCAACAATAAATGATCAGACCTCATCTTATTTGACCTATCAATAGCAATTGCCCAGTTGATCATTTCCCCCTCTTAGTGCAATCGTTTGCCATACGGTCTCTTAGATCCTCCTGACCTCACTGGCTACTCTCAGTCTCCTTTGCATGCTCTTCTTTATCTTACTGACTTCTACATAGGGATGTGTCCCAGGGCCAAACCCAATTTGTGTCTATCTACATTCATTTGAATGATCTCCTATGAGTTATCTATTGCTGCATAACAAATTACCCCCCCCCCAAAAAAAAAATAAGCAGCTTAAATCAATACATATTTATTATCTTATAGTTTCTGTGAAATCTGGGCATGATATGACCAAGTCCTCTAACTTAGGGTTTTTCACAAAGTTGCAATAAAAGTATTAATGGAGACTAACTCAAATTTTCAAGCATTGGTGCGCATGTAACTTCATCCACTGATTCAATATATTATTTATTGAACATCAGTCATATGATCAGCTCTGGACTCAGCACCAAGGGCTAAATAAAGAGCAGGAAAGATGAATATGAAGCTTAAGTCTAGGGAGGTTGATGATGACAAATTGCCATCGACAACTGAAAGACTCTGGTGACCCAGAGATGTGGTGTTCGAGGAGGAGAAGGGCACATGGAAAAATTGGAGAGAGGCCTGGGGCACAACTGTGAAGAGCAGATGGAGTTTAGATTTCAACATAAGAGCAATGAGAGGAAGTCATTGCAATGTTTCAAGCAAGAAGGTGACATGATCCAGGTTGTGATTTATTCCTCTTTCCAGACAAGGGTTCTGTAAGACAATTCTCACACAGTATGTTTATTTTTATGTTTAGGTTTTGATTCATATTTTCGTTTTACATGCTTAGCTAGATCATGGCTTTCATGGTACAAAGTCATAGCTAGACTTAAGAATTCATTTCTACTTTGAGCATAATAGCAAAAGAATCTTCCTGTAATGGATAGAACCAAACTGGAATCTTAGCTCTATCATTAATCATTTGTGAAAATTTGAATAAACTATGTACCTTCCCTAACTCTCTATTTCCTCATCTTTAAAAGAAAGGAATTGTGGGACCAGCAGTTAGCATAATGGCTATGTCGCTGGACTCCCACGTAGTCGACCGCGGTTCAAGTTCCGGACCCGGCGGCTTAAACTCACGCCGGGCGCGTGTGCGTGCGTGCCCAAGATCCCGAGAGGAGAATGGAGGAGAAGGGATTGCAGCGTGGCCATTCCCCCTGGGGGGTGATTTCTCGCTTTCTGTCTCTCTGTCTCTCTCTGTCTGTCTGGCGAGTGCACATGCCCTATAGCAAAAAAAAACCTCTCCAAAAAAAGAAAAAAAAAAAAAAAAAGAAAGGAATTGTTTCCGAATACTGACAAAATATCTTTCAGCTGGGACTAGTAGATGTTGTAGTGCTTAAGGTGCTGGACTTTCACATGGCCCAGCAGTTAGAGTCCTGGAACTGGCAGCTTGAAAATCATGCACGTGTGCTTGCATGTTCCAAATCCCGGGAGAATGGAGAAGACGGGATTAAGGCAAGGTTATTCACCTCCGCCCAGGGAATGGGGGGGTGATTTCTCACTTTTCTTCTCTCTCTTTCTTCCCATAAACACACATATCCTACAGGAAAAACCTGGGAAAAAAATATCTTTCAGCTGGAAAGTTTCCAGGAGGCACTGGGATACTCCCAGAAAGCTCTTAACAAATATCTAGATATCTGCTTATGAAGATAACAATTTTTACTTTACAATCCCTATTATTGGGTCAGTCTAATATGCACAGGACTTTATCTTCTGACACATTTTACTGCATACGTTTGACTTTCCTCCTTGCCTCCAAACTTCAAAATATGCCTATGTTCATCCATACTAAAACATAAAAGGATGAGAAGATACAGAGGAGTTGCTCCATTCCGTCACAGGATCAGTCTTCATATCAGTAGACTTTGGCTGTTGGCCAAGTCTTATAATTAATTGGCTTGCTGGCTAATTAGGAAGAATACAACAATTTGTGTTATTAAATGGTGTCACATCCAATTTAATGGCTAGGAGAGTGAAGTAACATCTACGATCAACTCTGGAGTCTTCAACACCTGTAGAAATTGCTAGTGTCTGACTTGAGGTAAACCTAAGCTGGGATTTTTCACTGAGTGGACCATGAGCAAGAGCACCTATCACTTTCTCCCTGGCCTGAGGTTCTTCGGGCAGTTAGGTTTCGACCCGCTGCCTGCTTTGCCTGCTTCTCTCTCCCCAAGTATGTGATGTAGACCAATCCAGCTGGGTCATAAATCCATTTTCCTTTTAAAAATTTTGCAAAAGATTCTTGTGCATGGTTGAAGCTGAAAGTTGGCACTTGCACACAGCAGGGGACACATTTGCTGCTTTGAATTTAGGTTTTCATTTTATCAAACAACACACTCCCCTTCTCTTCTCCTAAGCAGCTTGGAGGATGTTCCCTAGACTCTGTATCGCAAAAATATAGAGCCAAGGGCCAGATTTTAATTCTATTAACTTTCCCATGCAATGGATGTTCAAAAGAGAGATTTTGATTAAATGTATGTATAAAAGCTAGAAATTTGGAGGCAAATGTTTTGTAAGCTATAGCTATTTCTCCAGACATCTTTTCTCTAGGGCTTTCCCTATTAATTTAGACCAGTGGCCCACTTCCTATTTTCCACTACTCTACGTAGTGTGTAAACAGTTTGTTTATGGAAGCTATATGTCTTGCTTTTAAATAAGATCGTGATATTATTGCTGTTCATGGCAATCTCCAGTCTAATCTCATAATTCGCATGGCACAGATTCTCTAATTGGATTATATGAGTTGTAGACAATGATGAGGGACTCAAAGCTACCTGTTGTCTCAGAGCCCTGCTCATTCCCTCTGAGCTGGAAGCTGCAGTTTATAGAGGGATCACTTGGTAAACAAGAATTTAAAGAAACTCACGCTGAGACCAATGGGGACTGTTAAACGCTTGGATAATGTAATAATGTCACCCATAGCTCTGGGTGTACAAACTGCAGATTTATGCAAGTAATTAATAGTGTCTTGCCAAGAGAGTTGGTAGGCTTTTCAAAAGGGATCTTTCTTTGTGTCTTTTGATATTTAAAGAGCTGTAATTACAATGGCAGAGCTTTGAATTCCTTTTTCCCCCCATCCTCTTATACACATTAATTTATGGACCAATCCAGTATTACAGACAAGCTAATGAAAGAACCACACACTCCCTTTATAATTTTTTTTTACAGTTTCACTTGTGTGGATGAATGTAAAGTAGTTAATGCTATAAATAAGTATAATGATGTATCTTTTCTCTCAATTGCCAGTTGTTGATGCTGTAGACTCACACAATAGAAGAAAAGAATTGAATTTAAATCTCTACCCATCTCGCTTTCTTCGCTTTCTTCCTCTCTCCTGCACCAGTTAAGAAATTCAAATGTTTCTGCCATTATAAGGTATTTAAAAAAAAAAAAAAAGGACTCAAATGGGATTTTTCCCTCCTCTTTATTTTTAGAGTCAGAAAAAAAAAATTACATAACTGCAGTCAGCTTTGGCTTTGCCAGTTTTAAGGTTTAGCGTCTTAGCTTCTTAGTGATATTCTCTTTCACTCTGGTCAGGCTTGGGAAGAAGCTTCCTGTGATTAAAGCACACAGGTCCCTGGTCTTCAGTATACCATCTGAAGTGGGGTACATCAATACTGGACCTTAAAATGTCATAAAATGGTCCACCTTCTTATGTGAGTACCTTGACCAGAACATACCAATGTATTCTCTGACATTTTTGAATGTCCTTTTAAGAGTTTGAAATAATTTTTGCTTTCTTGCATAGGGGTGAAGGAATTTTCTCTTCCCTTTTGAAGATTTCCTGAAAAATCACTGACAATAGACAGATTAATAAGAAGCTTACAAATTTTATTTAATGTATGCATATGTATACAGGAACCATGGAAAATATGAACTCAAAGAGGGGCCAGCGATGTTAAAGCTGTACCTCTTCCCAGGGGAGAGGAAAATAGGAGGTGCAGGAAATTTTATAGTGGACAGTTTTTAGGGAGAAGGAACAGGTCCAGTTCTCAGTCAGTGATGAGTAAATGATTCTCTTGGGAGTTGGAGAGGCCTGGGAGATGGGCTTTGAGAGGGCTTGTCACAAAATTTGCCCAGGTGTGTTGACATTCCTCAGTCTTCCCTCCTGCAACGTGAGCTTAGTTAATAATACCTCAGGGAGTTTGGTGAATGCAGCTGTTTTCCCTCTTTGGAGGAAAATATTCTATTAAGCAGTTAATAGAATATTAGAGTAAAGCCTTTCTCTGTGCTTTGGGAAAGAAAAAGGGTCAAAGATAACCTGGAGATAAGGTTGAGGGGTAGATAGGAAGGTCAGAGAGAGAGCTTGGTTCTGAGACTACTGTTTAAAATTCAGTGTTCTAAAGCACCAGTCTTTGTGGTGTGATTTTCTGAGCAAAGAATCTATTTTTTGTATTCAACCTAAATAAACTAAATAAAGGTATAAAGTTTATGATGAGGACATTTTATCTAAACGGTATTTTAGATAAAATACTGGTGAATTGGAGGCTAAAGACTATACCTTGGGGCCTTCCAATACATGGGGCCCAAATTGTGAGCTATAATCACACTGGGATGTCGGAAACATCACAATGTTATTTTTATGTTTTTCTATGCAAAAACGTGTCATGACTTTTCCAATGACCCAATATTATACTGTGGGAACACCAGAATAAGTCTTTGATTATGTATATGATTTTTTATTTTTAGAGTTTTTTTTTTTGCTATAGGGCACATGCGCTCGCCAGACAGAGAGACAGACAGACAGAAAGCGAGAAATCACCCCCCAGGGGGGATGGCCACGCCGCAATCCCTTCTCCTCCATTCTCCTCTTGGGATCTTGGGCACGCACACACACGTGCCTGGTGTGAGTTTAAGCCACTGGGTCCGGGACTTGAACAGCGGTCGACTACATGGAAGTCCAGCTACATAGCCATTATGCTAACTGCTGGTCCCCCAGGCGTGAGTTTTAAGCCACCGGGTCCGGGATGTGAACCGCGGTCGACTACATGGGAGTCCAGCAACATAGCCATTACGCTAACTGCTGGTCCCCCATGCATATGATTTTTGATAATGAAAGAAAATGTTCTTTTCCAAACCAAATACACATTGTGTGGCACTCAGTTCTAGGAACTTAATGACGTAATTTCATAATACCAATATCATGAATGCTAATTTTCTTCATCTATTTACTTTATGTGTTTTTGCCATTAACTTAGGCCTTTAATGGATCTGTACATAAGCTAATATAAATTTTATTTATTTCATAGATGACAAAACTGAGACTTAGAGGAGACCAGGATTTAGGACTTCATTATTCACAAATACTACATCCTTCTGAGATGTAATCGTTCATTTTAATGACATCTGTCAGTTCAGCTGGGCCAGAGTTAGAACAGTCATTTTGCTGATTCCTCAGTTTGTTGATTCTCTTTTAAACTGTTATTTCATTGAGGGCAAAGGTCTTGTGTGTTTAATTTGATCTTGATGGTACCTGGGAGAACTTTAAAAAATAATTAGAATGTATGATCTGTACCATACTCTATCAACAACACCGTATAATTATTAAAACCAACTTTGGGTACCATAATCTTGACATGGCAGGAGTTTTGGCAAATCACCTCGTTCAGTTTAACAATTCCAGAAGGGAGTCATTAAATTTGAGTCATATTAACAAAAAAGAGACTTTTCAAGGAAAATAGAATACACAAAGGAGATACAATCTAATCAATGTTAAATTTAAGCATAATTTTGTAGACAAGAATGACAAATAATGTATAGTGAATAGACTAGGAGTATTAGCTACGGTGTTCCTACCGAGACCATGTGTTTGGTTGTCTTTGGGACATTGTCTACTCATTTGTCATGATATTTCAAATTTGCACTAGTTGGCTTTGGAAAGTTCCTTCCTTAAATCAAAACTTTTGAACTAATTGCAAAGAATTTAGATGCTTTGTCTACATTTTTTTAAGGTCCAAATCCCAAGGACTGAGTAATTCTTAACTGTATTTCCATAGTCATAGTTACAGCTTTTTCTCATCTAGTATTTCACAGATCAACATCAGGAGGAAGAAGGTAACCTTTGATCTATTTCTTTCCCTATATAAGGAGATGCAGTTGCATGCCCAGAATGAAGAAAGACAGGAGACCAGGTAGTAATACCCTTGTAAACATGTTAATAACCAACATAATCAATGCTACTTTATAGAATGAGTGTCCTAATCAGTAGAGTGTTTTGGCAAGATGTTTCTGACTTAGATTCTTATGATAGACCCACTTAGAATCCATGGATTTATAGGACAGCATCTTAGAAAATGTTTTAGGTATAACTTTCTGGATATATAATCCAGAGATGTTTCCTAAAGAGAAATGCTGTTGACTGTGTGAAAAACTCACTTCACTGGGAGAACTCATCTGTCCCTCTGAGCCAGAAGGAACAATTGATGCGAAAAGTAAACCTGGAGAGTTGGACTTGGGATTTCAGACATCTCCTTGCTGAATCTGTGCATCATGAGATCTACTTTCTTGACATTATTAGTAAGATCGATAATGGGTAAGATCCTCGATTCATGTGGATGACTTGACTCCTTGATCCCTCTGGTTAACTTATCTACGATGTAGGAGAATGAGATTTGCTCTTTTTCAATGTGTGTTTGGTGCCACGCACTGAAGTAATAGCATCAGTGTTTGTTCCCTGAGGATCGTTGCTCAGTCTTGTGGTGGAGAAGGCTCTTCTAACTATATCTTTCCCTTCCTTTTCTTTTCACTTTCTTTTTCTTCTTTCTTTCTTTCCTTTTTTCTCCTTTTCTTTTTTTCTTTTCCAGATGGCATGTGCACCAAAGAGAGACTGGATAGAGAGCGAGAGTAAAATAACCCTTAATGGAGAATGCCACAATCTCTTCTCCTCCATTGTTTTTTTTACCCTATTGGGATTTTTGGCATGCATACAGATGTGCCCAGCATGTTTCTCAAGCTGCCAGGAACAGGATCTGGATCTGGACCTGAACCATGGTCAGCCATGTGGGATCTGGCTCCCTTAACCACTAGGCTACAGGGCTAGTGTATCATTTTTTTTTTAATGGGGGCAGAATAGATAAAATTATAGATTGAATATTACCTGAAAAATTGTCTTCATCTATGAAGAAAACATTAAGTCTTCGGCATTCCCACCTTGGAATTCTCCAGAAATTCTTACTGCAGCCGTGTAGATCTTTATTGTTTTACAATTTTTGACTACTATGCTTGTGAGCTCTGGGTAGATGGCAAATAGTGGTAGCAATGTTGTGGTCCCTTCAGCATAATTGACGTGATCTATTACTTATATCGTTTTTAGAAAAAAGGTGCTTTTTTTAGTCATAGACTCAAAGTCAGATAAAGGTCCCATTCAGCTTCTAGTTCTGTTTATGAATTTGAATTGTGTAATTTATTTTATTGCCTTCATTCTCTCTTTAAAAATGTAGTTAAGGGACCAGCAGTTAGCATAATGGCTACGTCGCTGGACTCCCATGTAGTTGACTGAGGATCGAGTCCTGGACACGGTGGCTTAAACTCACACCTGGAGCGTGTACGTGCGTGCCCAAGATCCTGAGAGAAGAATGGAAGAGAAGGGATTGCAGTGTAGCCATCTCCCCTAGGAGGTGATTTCTCATTTTCTTTCTCTCTGTCTTTCTGGCGAGTGTATGTGCCCTATAGCAAAAAAAAAAAAAAAAAAAAAAAAAAAAAACCTCTCCAAGAAAAAACATTAAATATTTTCTTATTGTGGTAAAAGTCCTTAAACTATTTGTGTATGTGCTGGGTGTACATGTATGTACGTTTGAGAGCAAGACAAAACTGTAAAATCTTACTGAACTTGGTTCCATAATATCAGGGAATAAATGTAATAAGAAAATACATTGTAATTGATTCCTGATAATGGCACAACGTACTTTATGAGCAGTTGAGCTCAAATATTCAATATATACTCAATAAGATAGCAATAATTCCATTAGACTGATTGGTAGACAGATTTTTGAAACACAGCTTTCAAGTAAAGTAGATTCATATTAACCACATTGATCTTCATGGTTGTCCTTTATTAAATTGTAGTTTTAGAGTAAGTGACCCTATAATTCCATATCTTTTTGTTCAATGGGAAAGAAACTTTCTAAAGCTGGAGAAGGCTTTCAATTGATATATGAAATTCTGTCCAAGTTCAGGAAAAAATCAATTTGTTGACTTCTATATATGTACTGAAATAAACCAAAGTAAATTAAAATATATATATTCACCATTTTAAAATAAGTTCATTTATTTTATTCATGATAGAGATTTGTGTGTATGTGAGAGAGAGGGAGAGATACAGAGGAAGAGAGAGAGACACTTTTTTTTTTGAGAGGTTTTTGCTATAGGGCGCGTGCACTAGCCAGGAAGACAGAGATAGAGAGACAGAAAGTGAGAAATCACCCCCCGGGGGGGATGGCCATGCTGCAATTCCCCCTCCTCCATTCTCCTCTTGGGATCTTGGGCATGCATGCACACATGCCCGGCATGAGTTTAAGCCACTGGGTCCAGGACATGAACTACGGTCGACTACATGGGAGTCCAGCGACATAGCCATTATGCCAACTGCTGGTCCCAAGAGAGAAACTCTTAACAGGGTTTCATCACACTGTTGTCCTTCTCCACCAGCCGTCAACTCATCATGATCTCGGCCATGTGCACATGTCTGCTGTGCTTTTAGGTCAGTCTGAGGATTTGAACCCATGATCAGCAATGTGGTTTCTACAACTGCAGTTCAGTTTGCTACTCACTGTGCCATAAGGCTCTACCTATTCACCATTTTTTTTTTTTTTTTGGAGAGGTTTTCGCTATAGGGTGCGTGCGCTCGCCAGACAGACAGAGAGAGACAGAGAGACAGAAAGCGAGAAATCACCCCCCAGGGGGGATGGCCACGCCGCAATCCCTTCTCCTCCATTCTACTCTCGGGATCTTGGGCACGCATGCACACGTGCCCGGCGTGAGTTTAAGCCACCGGGTCCGGGACATGAACTGCGGTCGACTACGTGGGAGTCCAGCGACATAGCCATTACGCTAACTGCTGGTCCCACTATTCACCATTTTTAACTCTGGTCTTTATTCCTAGTGTGTAGTCAAACAAAGTCTTTATACTATGTAAAAGTGACAAAAATCAAGGGTTATAATTTCAAAAGCATCTAACTTTGTTTTTTCTTTTTCTTCTTTCTTTTTTAAGTTTGCTGTAGGGTGAGTGTGCTCTCCAGAAAGAGACAGAGAGAAAGGGACATTGAGAAGTCACCCCCTCATGGGGCAATGACTGCACCACAATCCCTTCATCTCTGTTCTCCTCTCTGATTTTGGACACCTACATACATGCACCCAGTGTGGTTTTCAAGTAGCCAGGTCTGGGACTTGAACTGCATAGCTGGCCCTGTGGGATCCAGCCACCCAACTACCACATAACCTGCTGGCATTAAAAACACCTAACTTTGGAAAACAAAATTCCACCAAAAGTTGTTTAAAACCATAATAGCTCTTAAAGTTTCCTTTTGATTTCACTGTAACAATCATTAACTGAGTACTGCTAGGTACTGTCCTTGGAACTAGATAAATCAGTAAACAAAAGAAATAATCCCTGCCCTCATGGAGTTCACATTATAGTGGGAAAGAAACTAATGTTATAAAATATATTGGAAAGTGATAGATGTTAAAGAGAAAAATGAAAGCAAGGAAGGCGGTGTCTTAGTCAACTTGGGCTGTATAACAAAATACCATAGACGGCGTGGCTTAAAAACAGAAATTTCTTTCTCAAAGTTCTCAGAGGCTCAAAGTCCAAGATCAAAGTGCTTGCAGATTTAGAGTCTAATGAGGACCCATTTTCTGGTTCCTAGAAAGTGCCTTCTTTCCCCTCCTCATGTCATGAAAGGGAGGAAGGCAGCTCTCTGGGGCCTCTTTTATAAGGTCACTAATCTCATTCATGAGACCTCTGTCCTCATACCTTATCACTTCTTTTCAAAGGCACCCCTTCCTAATACCATTACGTAAGTGTGGGCTACAGCATATGAATTTTGGGTGACCAAAAGCATTCAGACCACAGCAGGAGGCTAGTGAGTTTAGTTGGAAGCTATTGGAATTTTATTTTTAATTTTTTTAAAAGATTTATTTATTCATTCCTTCATTTTAATTTGACCAGAGAGACACAGAGAGAGAGAGACGAAAGTCAGAAAGGAAGCCACCAGGTCCAGGACTTGAACCATGGTCGGACATGTGGGAGTGTCCAGCATCTTAACCACCATGCCACCTGCTGGTCCCATTATTTTTAATTTTTTAATTGTCAAAAGTTATGTACATTCACCAAAGTCAGAGTGAAAGAGAGGGAGAGGGAGAATGCACCCCTAGTGGGGTATGGTCATGTTATAATCTCTTCTCCTCTAATTCTTCACACTATTGGGATTTTGGGTATGCATGCACATGCACTTTGTGAGATATTTTTGAGTCATAGGGACTGGGAATCAAATCACAGTCAACAACATGGGATCTAGTTCTCTAAATCCCTAGGACATGGTGTTAACCGCAGGGCTTTTCATGGAGTGATCAGGACAGATTTAGGCTGAATTTTGAGCAAAGGAGGCAAGAGTGTGAATTTTATGATTATCTGAGAAGATCAGAAGAAACAGCTAATAAAAGCCCTTGAAAACAAGAGTATGTCTTGAGTATTAGAGACTTAACTAAAAGCCTGCTATAGATAAAAGTAGGATAAGAAAGAAGAGTAGTAGGAGATAAAAATCAAAGAAGTACTGGTGTGTGTGCACATGCACATGCATGTACATACAGATAGTATGGCCTCACAGACCACTGTAAGAATTATGGCTTACCTTTCTTAAAAAATTTTAAGTTTAATTTAATTTTAATTTCTTTTATACATTCAATTGTATATATCATTTGGCTTATAAAGTGAATGTTCCAACATGAATATATTTCTGTGGCTTACTTTAAATGAGCTGAGATGCTATTGGAAGTTTTAATCATTAGTATAATATAGTCCAACAAGTAGTATTTGGTATTGGAGTAGGATAGGAATGTCACAGTTAGATACTTGAGATGCAGATTAGCAAGACCAAATAAGGTGGAAAGGATCATTATTTTTTCTGTTAATATGATGAAAAGATAAAAACCATATGATTATATCAACTGATGCAGAAAAAACATTTGATAACATCCCTTCATGACTAAGATTCTCAGTAAAATTGGCATAGAAGGGACATTTCTTAACATAATACAAGCTATATATGAAAAATCCATAACTACCATCATAATGAGTGGGGGAAAAGCAGGAAGATTTTCTACTAAAAACTGAAACAAGACAAGGCTACCTACTTTCTTCACCCTTTTCAACATAGTACTGGATGACCTAGTCAAGGCAATCAGACAAGAAAACTGAAATAAAAGGCATTCAAATAGGGAAAAAGGAAGTGAAATTATCTCTGTTTGCAGGTGACATGATTATATACATAGAAAACCCAAAAGAATGAATGAAAAAAACTTCTGGAAGTGATAAATAAATATGGTAAAGTGGCAGGATACAAAATCGACATACAAAAATCTATAGCATTTCTATACACCAATAGTGACCAGATTGAACCAATAATTAGAGTGAATAGCAGCTAACAATATAAAGGTTCCTCAAAGACCTACAAATAGAACTACCATATGATCCAGCAATTCTACTCCTGGATATCTAACCAAAGGATAAGAATACACTCAGTTAGAAAAGTACTTGCATATCCATGTTTATTGCAGCATTATTTACAATTGCTAAGACATGGGACCAACCCAAATGTCCCATGAACAGATGAATGGATTAAAAAAATTGTGGCACATGTACAGTAGGGGATAGTACTCTGCCACACACACACACACACACACACACACACACACAATGAGACCCTGGCATTTGATAGAAAGTGAACAAATATGGAAGACTTACTGATAAGAAAAGCAAACCAGACTATGAAAGAGAGGCATTGTATGAATGTCCCTACTTAATATATACCAAATGCCTGCACTCTACGGCAGAAACTAAAAGATTGCACGATATAAAAGCATAGTGAACAATTGTGGATACTGGAGGTAGTGTCGGTAGAGAGTGTGAAATGGGGGAGAGTGAGAGGAAGGGAATCAAGGGGAAAAAGAAAGAAACAAAACATTTAAGGGACATAAAAATGGAAAATTATCTGTTGATGATAGCGTGTACGACGATATCTTTAACTGGATTAGTCTACAATGTATTCATGCTGGTAAATTCATTTTTCAAATTGTAATGATATACAGTGATTGAACCTATAAAAACAATAAATAAAAAGATAATTTTGGTTGTGATGCTGAGAATAGGTCAAAGCAGAGTGGTCTTTCTGGCATATGTTGCAATGATTAAGGTAGAATTGATAATGCCTTGGACCAGGGTGGAAATGGTAGATATGGTGAGTTGTGGATAAATTCTGTATTTACTGAGAAGGTGAGTCAACAGAATTTGGGACAGGTTGAAACAGGGGGTTAGGGAAAGAAAGCAGAAACAATTCCATGTTTTTTACCTTCTATCTGGAAGGATGGAATTGCCAATAACTGAGTTGGGGATCATTCTAGAAGATGGTTTGAGATTAAGTTCAGTATATGCTGCATTTGAGATGCCCATTAGACATTCAAACAGAGATAACAAGTTAGTTGAATATCAAGATAGAATTTTGGTGCCAGTATTTTCCATTAATATACTAAAAAGCAGAAAATTAATTTAACATAAACACTACTTAAAAATAAAGCACTTTTCTCTTAAGAAAATAGTACAATATTCTTTTTCTTGATTATTCCTTAAGGTGAACACATATTCATTTGTATCTTTTACATGTTTAATATATGTACTTATATGTACACATCTGTATGAGTATATATGTACACACATACAGTATTTCTATAATAAATATTGATTTGTCTTGGGTCAAAATGCAGTATATAAGTTTAATAATCAATTATGCATATAGCTTTTAAAATTAGACAAAATACAAGTGGTTTCTCTCCATTTATGTGCCAATGTAGAAAATGCTTGTTCTTTCTACATAGCCAATCAGGCATTTCTAGTTCTGATTTTTTTCTATTTTGTACATTTTTTAAAAAAAGAACTATTCATTTGTAAGTGTGTGAAATTCATGAAGCAAATGGGACATTGTACTAGATGATCTCTAAAGCCTCACCCACTTCAAAGGTCCTAAGAATAATACTTATACCTATGGTTGTATTAAGCCAAGTAGGGTGGGGGTGGGGAGTTCACAGCCTTTCCTATAAGCTGGATTAACCCCACTGCCATTTCTTTTAGGGAGAAGGCAGCTCAGCCTCTCAGAGCATATAGGTCATCAGCAAAAGTTAGATTATGAGTCTTCAAGTCACAATTGCTCTATAAAGTAATAGAATTGAATGTGATTTAGGCTTAAGAGTGAACGAAATGAATTTTTAGTTAAGAGCCATGAAAATCAGCACTATTTCATATAGTTTAAATAGACTGCTATTCTTGGTTCAATATAGGAGTTTATTCAGTTCCGTTTTCTTGAGTTCAGAGGTAATAAAAAGATACACATTTTTCTACAAATTCAATCAATTTTAGAAGAGCCTATAATTTTTAAAGCTATTTTTTGTTTAAATTGCATCACTACTAATTTTTCACTGCCAGTTCAGAAGAGAAATATGACAACTGAAATCCTTCCATATCTGTTTTAAGATTCCACAGAGCAAGTGTGAGATGACATGAGGCTAGAGTGGTCTTTTCATTTTTCAATCCTTTTTTAATGTTTCAAAGAGATTTTAAAATTGGAAAGAAATCTTCTGAGAGTTTTGAATTGAAAGTTTTCCCCTCAACAATGACTTCATTGTTATTAATGTATTGTAAACTGAATCTACTTGGGAATGTTCCAGAACCTTGGCTGATTTAAGAGAAGTTTCTCCACAGTTGAAGCTAGTAATAGATTAAATTTATCAAAATTGTTTGAGGAGGAAAGCTGGTTTTGTGCTTAAAAATGGAGGACAGCAAATTTGAAGTATGTATGGTTAAGAGTAGAATCAGACCTTCACAGGTAGATTCCTTACTTTCTAAAAATTACTTTTTAATTTTATTTATTTATTATTACTATTATTTTTGTGTTTGCTGTAGGGCATGTACGCTCATCAGAGTGAGAGAGACAGAGAGACAGAGAAAGAGAGGAAAAGTGTTTGCTTTGCACATAGCTAGATAACCACAGGTGAGGTGCTTGATCAACAGTGTAACACCAGATCTAGCCTGGAAGGACACCTGGTGCAGTCTACTGAGTGTTGTTTGAGAGCCAATGTGCTCAGGAGGACAAGTGACCTAAGGTTGACGCCCACTGGAGATAGGGAGTGCAGCTATTGGCTCCAGCAAAGCCATCAATCCTAACAGTACCAGCTTCAATAATGGATCAATGCACTGCTGCTTGAGTCGACCAATCACAACTGCACAAATTTCAATCCTTAATTTGCATACATGGACTTCATGGAAGACTAGCTTGGGAATGTTTTTACTGTAAAAGCCCGTTTCTCCGGGACCAGGAGAGGGTGTAGCAGTTACGTCACTGAACTCCCATGTGGCTAATCGGGGTTTGAGTTTTGGATTGATGGTTTCAGACTCACACTGGGCACGAGTGCGTGCATCCCCCAAATCCCAAGAGGACAATGGAGGAGGGGGGGATTGGGACATGGCCATCCCCCCAAGGGCGTGATTGCTAGCTTTCTATCTTTTTGTCTCTCAGTCAAGTGCATGCACCCTATGGCAAAAGTCTCTCAAAAACAAAACAAAACAAAATAAAAACAAAAACAAAAAAAAACAAAGAACAACAACAACAAAAAACTCCTCTCCCAGTGTGCCAGTATGTTTGGATAAATAGCCTTGAAGCAGACCTAGGTATCGTCTGGATGCTGTCACCCATAATAAAGCCTCCTCAACAAACTTTGTGCGTCAGAGTTTGGCTTTTCTGGTGGCGAGTGACTGTTCTGGGTCTGTACCTAGTTTGATCTGGTAACAGAAAGACACAAAGTTATCTGAGTTGTAGGGAGTAAACAGCAAGAGCTGAAATAGGAATTTTCGCCTAAACGTAAGTGTCTCTGAAGTGCTGTAGCTGTTTGGGCCCAGAGACCACACAGATTCTCTTCTCTCTGGTTGCATAATCTTCACTTCTTCAAGGTAGGCAGAAAACTATCTTGTGTTTGGGTTTGTGTGTGTCTATGCACGTTTTTGTTCAAAACTGTGCTGTTGAATGCTCAATTACTTGTTTTTGGAGTCTGGGAATCTCTTCTGGGGAGCACACCCTGCTGAAAGGAGCCCTAGGGTCTGGGCGAGATAGACTCCTGGCTGGGGAGGGGGCAGAAGTGTTGGTCTGAGTGCTAGAACCTAAAAGCCCCTTTGCCGAAGGGCTGCTGTGATATGTCACGACAGGAGTTGTTCAGCCTGACCCGATGCCCTCAAGAAGCTAGTACCCTCAGTGCCTCCATAGGTTTTCTTTTGAAGCTTCTCTGACCAGAGTACAGTGGTGCCTGGGGCAGAGGCAGGCTTTCTAAGTCAGGCCTGTAAGCTACGGTCAGGTGAGGTAGGATGAAGACTGACTGTGCTCTTTGCACCTGGCCTGTGGCCTCTACGACCAACCTTCCCTCTCCTGGGATGAGATGACAGTGCTGGATATGAGATGAAGTCTGGGCCAGAGCTACACCATTGGTTCCCCATTCCCATACAGCTCACCTACAGTCTAGGACAACCTCTTAAAAAACACCTCCCACCTCCCCCCCAAGAAAGAAAACTATAGAGAATTTAAAAAAGAAAAATAGTACAAAGGAGCAATGAAAATAACTTCCAAATCATGTATTTGGAGGTTATGTATTTGATGTATTTCATTCAGGCTGTTTCTAAATGTCTGTCAATAAATAATTTTCCTCCTACTGCTCCTCTCTCAGATGCTGACCTTGCCACTGCTTTCACAGAAAACAGAGGCAGTCTTGGTCTCTCCCAGACGGACTACTAATTCACCGACATCCATGTCAACATCTCTTCCTCCAGTACCAGGGAAAGATTTACGTCTCCTCATTCTCTAGGTCAGTTCTTCATCTCCGTGTCTCCACACGCAGCTCTGAAACTCGGTCTCCCATTGGCCTGGGTGTGCAGCATCTCCCTTATCGTGGCCCTTCGTTGTTGCTCAGAAACCTGCAAGTCTCACCCATTCTAAGGACAGCCTCCACCAGGCTTTGCTCCTGCAGTCAACATAAGCATCCTTTTCTTGTCTTAGCAAATCTACGAAGAATCCGTGACTCTATTTGCTCATGTGCCTTTCACTTGTTGTCGCCTTTCAGTGACTTGTTTTATTGTTTCACTTTGAAAAAGTTAATGCCTGTGGTTAAGAAAGTTAAACCACGCAAGGGGTATAAACGAAAACCAATTTTTCTTTTCACTCCATAGCCCTAGTCTCCTAGTCCTTTTCGCAAGAGACAACTATATTATGAACATATTGTTCTTCCAGAAATAATTCTGTGCATTAACAGCCATGTATACCCCTCTTTCCTTCCCCGCTCTCTCCAGTCATCTGTGTTTAAAAAAGAAAGCAATGCAACCATGCTAAACACACTGTACACGGAGACTTGGAGACGTGGAGCCTGGAGGAGTCAGGTCTGGGCCTCCCGTGGCCTCTGCTTTCCTACCTCCCAGGTACCGAATTTCCTACTCTCCCTACTCTAACATTCCACTCCCATCCCCACTTCCCCTGGTCTCCTTCCTCTCCCTGCCCTCCACTCTGCCCACAGATGTAGGGTGAAAGTCAGTCGTGTCACAGTGGGCCATGGTCATGGCTGCCCTTGTGCCCAGACGGCAGTGCCACAGTGTGTTTGGCCAATGACTGAGGTGCTGGGCTTCTTTCCTGCCAACCATCGAGGTACCTACCGAGAGCATCTTGGAGAGGATGGTCGATCCCTTGGGGGTTGCCCATCTGCTGTAGCTTGAAGTAGGTCTGCTGGAAGGGTCGTGGGCCCTGAGGCGGGTGGAAGGGGAAAACCTAGGAGTTAGTGGGTCACATAGGCGCATGTGCTGAGTCATGAGGCAGGGCCCTGAGAAGTTTTACAGTCATCTAGAGTTTTGTCATGCCAGGGAATGAAACATTAAATAGTAAATAAAAAACACTAGGACAGGGGCCAGATAGTGGCACAGCAGTAACACCACTAGGCCCACATGGAGAGGTCCCAGGTTCTTACCGTGGGACCTCCCTGTACAGGTCAGCTGCATGTGTGCACATGCTTTGGGTTAGCTATGCCTGAGTGTGGATTGTGACATGAAGATCCCGTTGGGAGTCCCTATCTCTCTCTCTCTTTCTGTATCTGTCATGGAAGAAATGCATAGGTAAACTTTTTTTTTAAAAAAAGTCTTCTATTTATTTATTTTAAAAATAATTATTTATTTAATATTATTTGTTATTATTATTATTTTTTTAATTCACCAGAGAGATACAGAGAGAGGGAAAGTGAGAAAGCAAGCTAGTAGGTCCAGGACTTGAACAACAGTTGGCGATGTGTGAGTCCAGCACCTTAACCACTGTGCCACCTGATGGCTTCTGCATAGGTAACATTTTAAAAATATGTATACAAGTAGGCTTGTGGGGATAGACACTGTGATGAGCTACAGCGAAGACCTGTAAAAACCATACTTTGAGGACTGCTCTCTTGTCTCTAAATAAGGAATCTCTGTCATGTTTATCCACCATCCTCCAACACTGTGCTTGTCTGTGATATATGTGATTCAATGTAATATAAATAAGATTATGATAATAATAAATACAATTAAAAAAAGAGAGACTGTGGAAGAAAGGAAAAAGTCATCTGTTTTTGTATATTTAGTGGGCAGAAAAAAAAAATCCTGCTTTTCAAACCAGTGCCCACAATTTCATTTTGCACATGGCCCCATAGACTGTGGCCAGCCTCCACCTTTATCTCAATAAATGGGATGATCCCTTACTTGAGAGAAAAATAAATAGAAGTCAGTGGACAAAACCTTCTCATGATCCTAACCGTTTCTTAACCTTTTGCTACATAGGAGGTGGCTGCTCTTTCCTATATAATGTTAATTCTCACCTGCACTTTGGATTCCATTTCTTCCTGTCTTCCCAGGGCTGAGTCTGACTACCCAACTTCTCAAGACGTAGCACCAAGGCCTGGGAGGAGCAGGGGCTCTGGAGACATTACCTGGAACTTGGCCCTAGCTTTTTCTCTTACCTGAGTGATCTTGGGCATCCCTTACCTGAGTAACCTTGGGCAGCTCTCTTTCTCTCTCTCTCTCTTTTTTTTTTTGAGAGGATTTTGTTATAGGACACATATGCTTGCTGGAGAGACAGAGACAGAGAGATAGAAAGCAAGAAATCACACCCCAGGGGGATGGCCACACCCTAATCCCTTCTCCTCCATTGTCCTCTTGGGATTTTGGGCATGCACACGCACGCACCTGGTGTGAGTTTCAAGTCTCTGGGTCTGAGACTTGAACCATGATCAACCATGAGGGAGTCCAGCAATGTAACCATTACGCCATCTGTTGATCTCTCTCTTAACTCTCTTAACTTCTCCAGGTCACTACCTCCCTATCTAAAATTTGAGATAACAATGGTAGTTACTTCACTGTTACGAAGATTAAATAATTTATTATTGATAAAGTGATTAGAAGAAGGTTTACACATAATACATGTTATATAATGCTTATTTAATAAAATCAAAGGAAAAAATTCTCCTTTTCATCTTTGAACTTTTCTATAACTCCTTTTAATATACTCAGTTCTCTACCACCCTAAGCAAATCACTCTTCCTAGATCCCTAACCTTTTCAGCTATAGATCCATGTCTTTCTTCCCCCCTGCCTACCACCCTGCCCAGATAAATCTCTGGTGTTGTCTACATATATGGTCTCCACTTCTCTGCTGCTCACTCACTCCTCAGCTCATAGCAACATGGTGTCCCACCACCCACTGGAGTTGATCTTGCCATAAGATCCCTGGAGTCTTGTCTTCAAGTCCAATATGCACATTTCTTTTTTTTAAGAAATATTATTTGATCTTGCCTTTGACTTGAGATTTTTGACCAGTTCTCAAAAATTTCTTTTCTCTAGTATATCATGAGATGGCCATACTGTTGCCATCTCTTTTTTCTTCTTTCTCTAGGAAAGAGCAGCCATCTCCCATGTAACAAGTCCTTTCTCAACTTCCTTTGCCAGGTCTTATTTCCATGATTACTATTAAACACAGGGTTTCCTCATAGTTCTCTGCTTCTTTGCTTCCCACCTGACATACTCTTGAAATGATTCCCTCTACTCTTATGGCTTCAAAGACCATTTGTAGGTTGATGATTCTCATACATACATGGACAACATGAATTTTTCTCCTGATTTCCAGGTGAACTTGTCCATCTGCCCATTGGCAAAACCACTCATTCATCCCCAAGATATCTCAAGTCAGTGTGTCTAAAATTAAACTTAACATTTCCTCTCCATCTACTTCCATTTGCTGACCACCTAGTGCTCTGTTCAATTATTTCTCTTGCCTGCAGGTAAATTTCATTTTCTTTTCTATTTTCTATCTTTGGGCTTTTGGTTGTCTCTCCAACCTTTTCTCTTTCCAGGACTTATCGTGACCTCTGGACCACAGCTCAGAGGAAGTCCTGACACTTCTCCAAATATTCAGAACTTATGCACAAATACCCTGTTCTCAAATTCTTTCTTTCCTGGCTTCAAGGTAAAGACCTAGTTATCTTGAGATCCTCCGTGCAGCCTTCTCAACTGCTTGGAGGCTCAGATGAGCAAGTTCTGTCACTTTTTGTTCTCCAACTCAAAGCAATTTATGTTTCTGTGTTCTCCTTTTAGGCTCATGTTCTATCAGGCAAGTGGAAACCTGATCATAGTCCTTCTTGGAGTTTCCTTCTTTCTCTGAGTGAAGGAACCCATTTGGGGACATAGTTCAGTCATCACAGGTTGGTGATAAGCTTCTGTGTTTTTTTTTTCCCTAATGGCCCCAAATAGCTCCAACCACTATCTGATGCTTCTGAAGCACTCTTGGGGCATGGCAGTTTTGGCTAAGTTCTCCATGTTTCCTGACTATAAACTCACAAGCAATCATTCACCCCTGGGGGGCTTCTCAGCACACTCTGAGCATTACGACCATGAAGGTGGGATGCATTCTTGCTGCTCTTGGATTTGAAGACTGCTCTTTAATTTCACTTAATACCAGGCAACACCTCATTCTATGATGGGATAAGAAATCCCAGTCTTGTTCATGTTCATCTATATTCTAGAATCTTCTTTTCTCATTTAATCCCTCTGGACACCTCTTGGTTAACCTAAGGCATACATTGAAGACTCAAATGCCTATTGGGTAGTTAGTTAATGTAAAAGAATGAAGCAGACAACATAGAAAATGAATGTAAGAGACAACAGAGAGTGATGGGGTCTGGGACTCTCTAAGGGACAACCACGATTTGGCTCCAGTTTATTGATGCCCTAAAACACAGGGGACAGAAGTTAGAAGAAGTTCCAGATTTTTTTTCAAGAGAAGCTGGTCATTGAAAAACTTATATGAAATTGTCAACATGCTTGTGTTGGCCACTCTAAGTTATAGTGTTTGAGCCAAACAAATGATGTCTGTAGCCTGTATTTACTGTGCGGACTCCTGTTTTGTTAGCTGGGCCCTGAGAACTTAGCCTTTTAAAGATGAAAGGCCATAAAGTTTGTAAGTGTTTTTGTATATATGAGAAGACAGTGAGAAGGAAATATCAGGAAGCAAAAAATTCCCTAGAATTAATACTTGAAAATATGATCCTGCCTTACTTGACTTGGCTCTCTTCCTCCCTGCCACCGCACAGATATGATGGGCCCCCTTCTTTGGGTCCACGTTTCTCTGGACAGGGAACTAGCAGATCACCCAACAGGACCACTCTCTATCAGTAGTAGCTTGAGGTCTCCATCCTGTTTGTTCACATATCTCTCTTACCCTGCTAAGTCTTCTAGGGTGGAAGCTCCTTTTATCCCCTCCCTAGTGCACAGTTCACAGTTTGGCATGTAATACCATATGCAATGAGCAGGGATTTCAAGTCAGAAAGGAGAGAAAAGCACATGAAAGAGCAGAGTCATGAACCACTAACTTTTTGGGTTTTTAATAAAGGCATATAAATCTTCAGTTTTCTAAGAGTAGGAAATAATAGCATGCCATGAATACAGGAAGTGAACACGAATATTTGCAAAGGTCTTATGTTATTTCAGCAGCTTATATTAATCTTTAGATGATAGGAAACATGTCAAGATATATGTTTTTAAAATTAGAGTAACCTAAGTATTTTTTTAATTAAAATGGTATATTTAGTGATCTTTTGGTCTTGGGGCAGGCCAACGTTGTCAAACTTTAGAACATTTTGGTAGTCTCCTGTGCTGTGAATTTTACCTTCCCACACTGCATTTCAGGAAACCCACTTTTCCAGGCTCCCTTGAAGCTGGAGTGTAGGCATGTAACTTTGGCCCACCGTTCAGATGTACCCATGTAAGATTTGGATTGGAACTGAGCAGTGACAGGACTTGGCTAAGTGTGGGGGGTCTGCTCTTATGACAAGTGCAGAGACAGGTACTTCTGGTTCTTTGGGAGTTGTGGTGGCAAATTCCTGGCCCTCAGTTTCCGTCCTCCCAAGAGCCAGGTGGTGGTGATGCTGGGCGTTGTTCCCATTCACACAGCTCTGGAGCTGGATCCTTGGCCCTTGGGGAGATTCTGGGGTCTCCCCAGTATATAGCGATTCTGTTCCTGTATATAAGTGTCAACTCAGAGATGACACCAGTGAACACATGGCTATGGTTCCAGTAAGAGCCTGTTAGGGCTAGCATCAGGGAAAAGCATAGAGATTATCTGCAGCCTGAATTTGAAAGATGTTGGGGAAATTCCTTTATCAATCATCAGAAAAGAAGAAGGTTGAGGGAAAGAGGGGGACAAATCAGGATGAATGTTGAAGAGGAAAGAAAGGACATTGAAGGGTTTCATGCTGTACAGCTTCTGGTTTCTACACAATGAGTGAGCTAGCATGTTGTGAGGTGCTGGTACAGGAATGGGTTTAGGGCTAGAGGACTGTAAAAAACAGGAGACAGTCACAAGGCTTAGCAGCCTGGGTGAGAAGTGAGGAAGTTGACAACTGACTGGTCCTAGCTTTTTTTTTTTGAGAGGTTTTTGCTATAGGGCGCGTGCACTCGCCAAACAGAGAGAGACAGAGAGACAGGAAGAGAGAAATCACCCCCCAGGGGGGATGGCCATGCCACAATCCCTTCTCCTCCATTCTCCTCTCGGGATCTTGGGCATGCACACACACGCGCCCAGCGTGAGTTTAAGCAACTGGGTCTGGGACTCGAACTGCGGTCGACTACGTGGGAGTCCAGCGACATAGCCATTATGCTAACTGCTGGTCCTGGTCTTGGCTTTTAAGAAGGCAAATAAATAAAAATCGTTTAGTGGCCACATGAATGAGTCAAGTGACCGGAGCAGGCTCCTATCAAATAAGTTCATGTCTGTATCCTTAGAAGCTCAATCACTGTTTGATGTAGGAGTAAATGAATCAGATGTTACCAGAGGTGACCAGAAAGCAAGAGATATACAGAATGAAAGCTCATGCATCTAATACGTGGACCTTGGTTTTCTCTCATTTACGTGTGAACCTAGGGCTACAGATGGCTGTATGTGATTAACTGACATGGGCTGCAGCATTCGGCACCCTTGCCACAGAAAATGACTTTGACCTCTTAAGGAATTTCCTGGGTTTATTTCAGAAGACAATAGAAAGAGCAGGATTAATTCAAATGATGGGTTAGTATGTACGTTAGCACTCCTCAGATAATTTCAAGTGCAACTTGCAACCTTTTTGAAAAATATGAGTTTAGATTTAAAAGCTCCATAGATTCCCCTACTGGATTCGTGTTGTCATTTTATTATTTAGGTATTACCAGCTTCTTTTCTAGTTTTAATTAGGTGGCTTAGTATTGTGTGGTCCCTCTCCTCTGCTTTCCACACATCCATTTTAAATAAAGAGGCTTTCTGTGAAGATAATTTTACCTTTTCATCAGCATGTTTCTCACTTTTCATAATGTGCAAAATGTCGCTGCTGTAGCAGCAGTGCGTGGCAGTACGCCTGGAAGTCTGTCTGAGACCACCAGCCCCTTGTCATGTTTAGGAGATCCCAAAAGACCAATAAAAACTGCTGAACAATTTGAGTAAGAGCTTGTGAGGAAAGGTCAAATGCATTGGGGTTCTACATCCTGTATTATAAGGGAATTTGCTGAAATAATATTAATTTGTCTTAGATAAAGTGATCTGTTAAAAAAAGAAACTACAACATCTTTTTAAAAATTTTATTCTCAGTGAGTCTTATAGAGACATATCTATCTTAGCTGAGCTAAGGGAAATCACCTGGATGTGTCTGATTTTAGTGCTATATTAGGGTCTAAGCAGGAGAGGGAAATTGCACAGAAAATTTGAACAGGGAAAATGTAACACCAAGAATGATTAGTTACAACAGAGAATAGGAGTTACAAGGGATCAGTTAAGAACAAAGAGAACCCCAAAGAATAAAAGAATGGCAGCTATACGCAGCAGCATTACCCCTGGAATTGAGGTAGGGAACCCAGGAACACTCTCTCCGTGTCCGCTGGTATAGACCAAGTCCTCATGGGTGAAGGCGAGGTCTTGGATCATCCAATGGCAAGAAGGGCTGGGTTTTTGGTTATTTAGGGGGACAATTCTGATCTTTGGAACTTGAGTATTTGCATTTAAAATATTCCTTAGTAGCCATAGCTGGGGAATAGAATGTTTTGTTTTGTTTTTTCCCTAAATTTATTTCTTCCCTCCAAATTCTTTCCATTCCTTTTGCCTGTGAAAGAGTAAGAGGTGACAGAGTCACTCCTAAGTCATTTAATGTGGGGAATGTCTTAAGGTAGATACAGTGTTTGCTTTCACTCCATGGCATGTGAAAGCTCTAAAGAAAGACATAATCTACTGCTGGGATTTACGGATAGAAAAAACCTGAGTGTTAGCCAGAGAAGGCCAGGAGAGGCTTGTTCAGGGCCAGGAGGTGCTCCACAGCTGAAGCACTGAGCTTTGCCTCCCCTATAAAAGGTTGAGCACAGAGGGGGTTAGGGCCACAGTGTTCTCCAGCAGAGATGTCAGTCTGCCTTACTCCCAATTTTACTTGTCTGTCCTTTCTCAATCCACAGTCCTTCCCCTCGGGGTACCCTATCTCTTCACCCTCCGACAGAGGCATGTGGTGCCCCAAGAGGGACCTGAGTATGGAAGATAATGAAGTGGACACTCTGGAGGCTAGCAATTAGAAAGTAAAAGAAAAATATTAAGAGTAAGGAGTGGATATACAGTCAGATATATGTATATTTGAATGTTCTGTACATAAGTACAAGTATGTTAAAAGTACAAAAATTAAGTTTCATACAAAAGTTAAGAAACTTAGAAGAGATTTAGAAGCTGAGAAACTTAGACGCTGAGTTAAGAGATTTAGAAGAAATTTAGTAAAGCTAAGAAACCTAGAAGAGCCAGGAGACATAGAAGCTAAGAGATTTAGACAGTTGAGAAATTTAGAAGTTAGAAAAAGCTGAGTTATTCGAAGCCTAGGAGAGTAATTAGAAGGCTGAGAAAATTTATTGCAAAGGCTAAGAAATTTATCAGGCTAAGAAATTTAGAAGGCTAAGAAATTTGGAAAGCCAAGATTTATTAAAAGGCTAAGAAATTTACGGAAGACTAGGAAGAAATTTAAAAAGCTAAAAGAAAAATAACAATTGAAGGAATCAGTTTGAAGTTGGGAGTGAAATGGAAAACTTCAAGAAAAAGAAGGGAACTGGCAGAGTGAAAAAGCTAGGAGCAACAAAATTAATGAAAAGCAGTTAAAAAAAAAGTCCCCAGTTTAAAATTAAAATAAAATCTCCAGAAATTCAAAAGGTTAGATGTAAAACAAAGGACTTTTCAAGAAAAATTGGTATGCTTAATGGCAAAAGTCTATGTGCTCAAATTAGAAAGAAGGTGGGGGATGTAGGGAGAGCCTTAAAGGAGATAGTCTTTGCCATCACTCACTGCAGGGCACGTGACCGCTCTACACAAAAACTGCTGGGCTTTAAGAGAAACCTGAGTGTTCGAGAAGGCCAGGCAAGGCTTGTTTTGCACCACGAGGTGCTCCACAGGTGAAGCACGGGACTTCACCTCTGCAATAAAAGAATGACCACAGACCAACTTGGGGCTGCCACATTCTCCAGCAGAGAAGCAGGGTCAGCCTGATACCCACTTTTACCTCAGGGTACCCTATCGCTTTGCCCTTGGGCAGGGGAAATATAAAGACTTTTTGTTGTATATTCTAGAAAGTGAGAATAAGGTCAACTAAGTAAAGAATCCTATTACATATCAGATGGTTTTTAAGTTTTTGATTTCTACAAAATTGAACTTGTTTTTTAAAGCTTATTTTTTAAAAAAGAATCATCTATTTACTTCTATTTATTTTAAAAATTTGCTGTAGGGCACATGTGCTTATTAGACAGGGAAAGTAAGAAAGCAAGCCGCCAGGTCTGGGATTCAAACCATGGTCAGCCCATGTGGAAGTCCAGTACCTTAACCATCATGTCACCTGCTGGCCTCACCTTAGTGGCTTTTTAGTTCATGAATCATTAAAATAAAAAGAACGGTAAATACATACTTCTACTTCTGAAGTATGTATCGTTTACTTATTTATGTAAATAGAGCTTCTTAGTGCTTATATATGTAGAAGTGAAAAATCGGAAATATACTTTTTTGTTTTGTTTGGGAGATTTTTGCTATAGGCTGCATGTGCTCACCAGAGAGACAGAGACAGAAAGTGAGAAATCTCCCCCCAGGAGGACCGTCATGCCACAAACCCTTTTCCTCCACTCTCCTCTCGGGATCTTGCACATGCATGCACATGTGCTCTGTGTGAGGTTTAAGCTGTTGGGTGTGGGTTTCAAATTGCGAATTGCCATTGACCCTGTGGGAGTCCAATACCTTAACCACTACACCACCTGCTGGTCCCAGAAATATACTGCTTTTTAACCTACATCATTCTGACATTGAGTTGTATGTCCAGACATGTGGACTAACTGAAAAGGTAATGCAGCCTTGTCTAATCACAATAGGAGCTGTTTCTCCGAGGCACTGCTGTGAACACTTTGTGGAAGCAAAGTTACTAATCAACTGGTCGGTCAGCTGACCTCAAAATGGGGAGATTATTATGGATTATAATCACATGAGTCCCTAAAAGGAGGATTAGTCAGGGCTATGCAGTAGAAGAAAAGGAGGCAGAAGAGATGTGGCTTGAGAAGGAATTGTTGCCTCCTCCCGAACCTGAAATGTAGAGTTGAGGTCCTGAGATGTAGTGGGTAGAACCAGGGACGAGGTGCTTGGAGCTGATGGTAGACCCCAGCCCACAGTCACTATGGAGGAAGGACCTCAACCCTACAGCAGCATAGAACCGAGTTCTGCCTACAATTTGAGTGAGTCTAGATGTAGGTTCTCCCTTTGAGCTTCTAGAAGGGAACATAATCCTCCCAACTCTTGATTTCATCCTGTGAGACTGTGAGCAGACTGAGACTTCTGACCCAGTGAGAGAACAAATGAATGTTTTAAGCTGCTGAACCTATCTAACTTGTTATGGCTGCAGTAGGAAACAAGTAGTTATTTATCATGCTTAGTGATAGTCATCCACATATTTAATGTATTTTATGTTGCTGATCAATAGTTATCAATAGCAATATCTTCATTGACAACATTCTGAAAGAAAAATATCTCTAATGCTTTGAATTCTATCACAGAGAATGAGTTTAATTTCAGTTTATATACATATTTTTGCACTAGAGAGCTATGATAGAATAATTAAAATATCATTAAGCATACACTGTTACATTAGGAAACTTTTTTAAATCACTTAGTCCATGAAAGAAACAGAAAAAGTGACAAAGACAGGCACCCCTAACAAGGTCTTCATGCCTTAACTACTCCGAGTCCTAGCTGGCCAAGGCCAGGGACACATGCATGTGTGACATTGTGCTCAGGAAGATCTCAGCTTGTGAACCCAGGACCTTTCTTTCCCATGTGGGTCCAGCTATGTTACCACTGTGCCAACCCCTGCCCTGTTAGGAAAAAGTTCTGTATGGAAAGCAGAATGGAAATAAGTATGTAAAGAGCAAAAGGAATAATATAAAACTTTTCAGGCCAACTCCATGGTGAAGCACTGCTCAAGAAAGGCCTGATCTCACATGGTAACGGCAGTTCGAATCCTGGCCTGGTTGGTTTGAGATGTGCTGAGTATGACTGCCCAGGGTCTATTGGACTGGAGGGGACTGTGGTGTGACTGTGTCTTGTGAAGGCTGCTTAGCTCTCTTCCTCTTTGTCACTTTCATGTATTCTATCATGGATCAAGAAAAAAAATATAAAAAAAATCCCCACACTGTTTAAGAAGTGCTTGTTAGTTTATATTCAGAAATGGATGAAGATGAGTATCAGAGTATTATATTTTATTGAATATATCTAAAAATCTGTTTTATTATTAATCATTAATTACACTATCCTAGAAATATATTTTATGACTACAGGTTTAGCATTCCTAATATGAAATATCTGGTATACTAAGGGTTCCAAAATGAAAACCTTTGAGCACCAAAATGACATCACAGGTGGAAAGTTCCATACCTGACTTCATGTGATGTTACATAAAATTACCTTCAGGCCATATGTATAAGGTCTATGTGAAACAAATGCATTTCTTGTTTAGACTTGGGTTTCATCTTTGATATATTTCATAATGTATATGTTAATATTCCAAATTCTGAAAAATTCCAAAATCTTAAATTCCAAAATCTTCTGGTTCAAAACATTTTGGATAAGGGATACTCAATCTCTATTTAAATTTTGATGAAAAGATTTTGATATAAACTTAAATACTCCAAGGATCACATACTCTTCTAACTATTCCTTTAAGGAGTAGGCAAACAAAGTTTGTAGACTTCATTTTTCTCAGTTTACACACAGAGTTTCCTTCCATTTGGGATAGACCTGAGGATACATATGAATCTTGGAAGGTTTACACATTAATTAGCTTGTTCAATAAAGTACAATTGAACTTCCACGGAGGACTCGCAGTATATGTTTACCTCATGTGAATCCAACTATAATCACCCAGCAAATTAAAATGGGGAGAAAGAAGGGAGAGAAAGAACTATCTGAATCGGGCACACAGGTCTGTTTGGTTTCACTTAGCGCCTGAATGTTTTGAGTGCAAGAGAAATGGAGTTTCACATTCTGTTATCTCTCATGCTGCACATATTTCTCTTCATGCTGAGTTTTATTCTAGTGTTTAACTTACACATTTTCACTCACATCGTGGCCCCAAACATAAGCCAATTATCTACTCTAGTGCTTGTACCTCTTTCAGAACCTAACTCCCATATGTGATGCAGGGCCACAGATGGTCAGGAACTGGGGAACAAGACAGACAACACAAACTCTCTCCTGGAGAACTCCGTCAGTGGCGTCAGTGAAGATACAAGACATTTGTCCTTGCAGGTTTTATTTTTTTTTTATAGGATCTAGTTATCTGATAAGGGTGTCCTCTAAGAGTTTAAAATTTGTTGACAAACTTTCATTTTTTGCCTCACCGCTGATGTCTGAATGTCTAATCTCTGCAGATGGCTGATCCATCTGCTTGGTCACATCCACTAACCACATGGGACCCTAGAACCTTCTCTTCTCAGACCCCTTCCAGCCACAGTGAAATCCTGTCAAATCTGCTTCCCTAGATTTGAAATTGTGTCCTTTCTTGCTGTGTGTGTGAGCCTGGCTCTAGTTCAGGTACTCACTGTGGACTGTGCCCTCCTCTGATGCAGCCTTTGAAGCTCAGTGCCCTAAGATCATATCTTTAAATACAAATCTGCGGGAACCAGCAGTTAGCGTAATGGCTATGTCGCTGGACTCCCACGTAGTCGACCGCGGTTTGCGTCTCGGACCCGGTGGCTTACAACTCACGCCAGGCGCGTGTGCGTGCGTGCCCAAGATCCCGAGAGGAGAATGGAGGAGAAGGGATTGCGTGCGGCGTGACCATCCCCCCTGGGGGGTGATTTCTCGCTTTCTGTCTCTGTCTCTCTCTGTCTGTCTGGCGAGCGCACGCGCCCTGTAGCAAAAAACCTCTCCAAAAAAAAAAAAAAAAAAAAAAAAAACAAACAAAAAAAACACAAATCTACCATAACTCTCTTCCACTTAAAACTCTTTTTAAAAAATTAAAGACTTTTTGGACCACCTGTTAGCATGGTGGTTAAGATGGCTAGATCCCATATGGCCAACTGTGCAGCTGAGTCCAGGACCCGGCAGCTTGAAAAACACGCTAAGTACATGTGTGTGCCTGCCCAAAATCTCAAGGGGTTGTGGTGTGGTTGTCTCCCCTGGGGATGCTTTCTCACTTTCCATTTCTCTACAGGGAGTGCATATATTCTACAATAAAATTAAATTTAAAAAACCCTTTTTATTTATTTTAAGGTTTATTTGCTTCCTCAGTGAGACATTAAAGAGACAGAGATACAGAGACATAGACAGGGACCCCCATAAGGTTTTATTTTAGTGCTTTTTTGACTTAGGGTGCATTTGCTCATCAGAGAAAGAGACAGAGACAGTGGGAGGGAAAGTGAGAAATCCCCCACTAGGGGGATGGCCACACTGCAATCTCTTCTCTTTCATTCTCTTTCCATGGATTTTGGGTGTGCATGAACACACACACTCAAACACAGCATGAGTTTCAAGCCACCGGGCCTGGGACTTGAACCATGGCTGACCATGTGGGAGCCCAATGACATAACCACTACACCATGTCCTCCCCCCACCCAAGGTCTTGACACTGTTCCATCCCACATTCAGCCAGCCTGGGTCATGAGCACATATGTGCCTTGTGCACTCAGGGAAATTTCCAGATGCAAACCAGTAACCTTCCCATATGGGTCTGTGTTTTCAGTGCTGCACCACTGTCTTCCCTCACCTGCCCCCACCAAAAAATCCACACTTTTTCGCAACAATCCCAATCTCATGTGTGTGATTTTTTTATTTATTTATTTTTTTTCCTCTTCTGAGGTCAAGTCTCTCCTTCAGTCATATTGCTCAAATGGCCATCCTGTCTTATGCTTTTGCAGGCTATATCTTTTGTAAGAATGGCCTCTTGCCATCTTGCCATCTGGGTAACTCACCCTTAAGAAGCATTGTATATGTGGTGGAAATGCCACCACCATCTCCTGTCACTACCACCTCTGGCCACCTCCTACCACCTCCATCACCACCACCCCCATCACCACTACTGCCTGACTCCAAAGTTCATTCATGAGACTGCTACAGTTTGGAGCCCCTGCTGCACAGTTGTGAAGGGGAAGGGAGCAGTTGCACCACCTTTCTGCATTCTTAGTCTGCAAAATGAGGTTATTATAAATACAGGGAGCTGTGGTATTGTCTGTTGAGGATGTTTTGTGGTTTTGTCAACTGTGTTGGGGAGAGATGTTCACCTGTTGAAATATCCATTTTGTAAGACAAATAATAATGTGATTGAATGTATAAAAGAAAATGAAATGAAAAAAATAATTAAAAAAATACCAAGTAACAGGTTTCTTACGAGAATTAGCAAAAAAACAAAACAAAAACAAAAACAAACAAAAAAACATTGAAAGGAAATCGCAGAGACCTTGTAATAAGTTCCAACTTCTGGCAGTTTTTTCTTTAATACCCCATAATTCAGAAGATGCCTGACTTGATTCAGCTTAAAATTTTACAATGGTTGGGACCAGCAGTTAGCGTAATGGCTGTGTCGCTGGACTCCCATGTAGTCGACCACGGTTCAAAGTCCCGGACCTGGTGGCTTAAACTCATGCCGAGCGCATGTGTGTGTGTGCCCAAGATCCTGAGAGAATGGAGGAGAAGGGATTGCGGTGCGGTCATCCCCCCTGGGGGGTGATTTCTCACTTTCTGTCTCTGTGTCTCTGGCGAGCGCACGCGCCCTATAACAAAAGCCTCTTAAAAAATTTTCACAATGGTGCAAAAGAAATGCACATTCAGTAGAGACTAAACTTTGTGTACTTATCCGAACATTCTGTACTTTTAGTACAGGTTTTAGAAAGTTGAATAAGAGGGACCAGCAGTGGCATGGTGGTTAAGATGCTAAACACTCCCACATGGCTGATCATGATTCGAGTCCTAGACCTGGTGGCTTGCTTTTTCACTTTCCATCTGTTTCTCTCTGGTCAAATTAAGATAAATGAATGAATAAAATTAAATAAAAATAATTACTTTAAAAAGTTGAATAAGATATACAATACTTTATAAAACAGGTTTTGTGCTAGATGGTTTTGTCCATAATTATAGGCTAAGGTAAGTATTCTGAGCACATTTAAGGTAAGCTGAGCTAAGGTGTGACATTGGTATCTAGGTGTATTAAATGCATTGATTTATAGTATCATCAATTTATGACATATTTATCTGTATGTAACCTCATTCTAAGTTGAGCATCTGGAATAGTTAATCTAAGCCTGGAAAACCTCATAAAAGGATAAGAACCAATGAAAATAAAACTAACAGCAAGGGTAATACAAAACTAGGTCACTTGGGTCAGGAAATATCGATTGCTTAGGGTTACAGATACCTGTTCTAGGACAACCAAAACTACTAACTAGTGTTTGATCCTGGGCTACTTCTCTGTAGAATGAGACACTATGATGTCTATTTGGCAGCATTATTGTGAGAGTTAAACTTATTCATAAATGTGCATTTACTGAGTCCTAAGTTAGCTGCTCAATGAAAACTAATACTCAAACAGTTTTTTCTAAGTGTCACATAGTCTTCAAAGTGTGAGCATAACATTAGCTCTTTTTTTTTTTTTTTTTTCTTTTACTTTTCTGGTTTTATTACATAAAATACGAAATATTTAAGGTTATTTTTTGGTTCTGTAAAAATGGTTATATATATATTTTTCCTTTATTTCATTTTCTTTTATACATTCAGTCACATTTGGCTTACAAAATGGATATTTCAACAGGTGAACATGCAACAATAGCTCATTTAATCCTCACGGCAAGGGGTCATGGGTGCTACTTTGATTCCCATTTTACAAATGGTAAGAGTAAGGCCCAGAGTGTAAGCAACTTGCACAGGTCATATATCTGGTGAGTGACAGGCCCAGGCCTGGAGCCCAGGCAACCTGGTTCAAAGACGTATGTCCAGGGCCTTGGTCGCATAGCCTCCTAGTGTGAGCAGAGGCCTTCCATCCTAAAGCTGGCAACTGAGGGGAGTACATGGAAAAGGGAAAGAGAAACTCAAAAATGAAAATAAGTGCTCTGAAGGAAATACATAGTGTGTGTGTGTGGCAGGGAATCATAGGGAAGGAGTATCTGAAATCCTTCAGAGGGGAATGGGATTCAGAAGAGTTTTCTTTGAGGGAAATGAGTAAATGAGATGATGTGTTTGATAGCAGGCAGTCTGGTTACCCTGTCAATAAATATTTCCTTTCTTTTCATACATTTAAATTAGAGATTTTCTTGCCCCTGTATGGCTGCTCTCATTGCTTGTGAGACCTCTCGCCTCTCCCTGAGATGTAGACTCCCAGAAAAGGTTCACATTGCTCCGGTGAGAGCTAGGGAAAGTAACCAGAATTACTTGCCCTCGATGCTTACACGTTACTTTGTTTGCACAGGAAATATTTTATTAGATAATTGAGAAAATGTAGCTATTTACAGGTATTGTCACTTTTGTGCCTTTAACAATTTATTTGATTTCAAAAGCATCTCCTTAGTTCTGTTGTTCACAATGGTTTTGAAAAGATATTAAGACTTCTGGAAATTCTTTGAAGGTTAGCGGTGTCTTTGCCTATGCCTTTTATTTCTACATAATAGCTGATTTCTTTGGCAAACCTATCATTTTTAATTTAATGGGTTGTATTTCAGTAATTGAACTTACTTTCTGAAAGCTATAGTGGCAGCTGAAGAAGTCATAATAGAGGATAAAATTATGGGGAAAGGGACATATTGCCGCTTTTTTGCTCATCTGGTTAGTATTATTGTTAATAATAATAAAATAAAAGACATTGGAGTAGCATCTTTTTTTATCATCATTTAACGTATCCTTGGGAATATCACATAAAATAACATTCTGAGGTAAATTATAGTACAATAAAGATAGTGGCAAAGGTGGTTTCTGCCTGACAATTTCTGCCTGATATTTTGAAAGCAAAATAGTCATAATTTTTCCCCTACTGGGTACGTGTACTCACCAGACAGAGACACGGGTGGCAGGGGAGAACTTGAGAAATATCAGAAATCATCCCCCAGGGGTGATGGCCATGTTGTAATCCCTTCTCTTCCTTTCCCATCTCAGGATTCTGGACACTCATGCACATGTTCCCAGTGATTTTTAAGCCACTGGTTCTGAGAGCAAACCATATAGTTGGCAATGTGGAATCGCACCTGCAAGCCACTAGTCAAATGTTTTTAAGCCATTTCATAGACAAAAAAAGACTTTCCTTTAGGCAAGTTTTATTCGTTGTGGCCCTCCCTTGTGTGATATGAGTTTGTAACAAGTAACTATTGTGGTATGATGGATGTAAGATGGCCTAAGAACTCTCCCTTCTAATGTCCATGCTCTTATGTGACTACCTCCTCTTGACTATGGGCTAACAAATAGGATATGGCAGAAATAGAGGATGTCACTTTCAAGATTAGGTTGTAAAAGACTATGACTTTCATCTTGGGTGCTCTTATTTGGATCTTTTGCCTGGGAGAAACCAGCTATCAAGTTGTGAGAAGCTCTGTGGGCTTCTTCTAAAGAGAACCAAAGTTTGCTAACGCCCATATGAATGAACCTGGGAACAGATCTCCTCTCCCCTCTCCCCCACCACTGTCCATTCAGATGAGACTATTTCTTTGGCTGACAGTGAAGCTCATTAGAAACCTGAGCACAGTTAAGTGACACTTGGGTTTCTGATTCACAGAAACTGTGAGGGAGTAAACTCTGTGACAAACCTGCAGTTAACCTTATATTTAAGGGAAAAAGTTGAAAGCTTTTCCTGTTAAAACTGGAAGAAGAAAAGAATGTCCACTTTGTCTGTTTTTATTCAACATACATGGAAAGTCCTAGTCCATGCAATTATTATAGAGAATGAAATAAAAGACATTCAAGTTGGAAAGGAGGCTAACTTGTCCCTATTTGTGGAAGACGTGGTTATATACATAAAATACCTAATAAATTCACCAAAATATACAGATATGGTAAAACATACTTAGTTAAGTCACTGATACAAAATCGACATATAAAAAATCTAATATTTTTGTACACTAATATTTGTTAGACTGAAATAGAAATGAAGAAGACAATCTAATTTACAATAGACATATGCACACACTCTACCTTGGAATAAATATAACCAAGGAAATAAAAGAGCTCTACTATGAAAATTATAAAAAAACTGAATAAATAAATTGAAAAGATACAAATAAATGGAAAGTAATCCCCCACTCATTATTGGAAGAATCAACATGGCTAAAATGTTATTATTAAAAGTGATCCAAAGGTTGATAGTTTTTATGAAAATACCAGTGAAATTCTTCACAGAATAATTATCATAAAATTAGTCTGAAATCACAAAAGATCCTGCATTGATAAGGCAATACTGTGCAAAAAGAATAAAGTTGGAGGCATCTCACTACCAGGATTCAAAATATAATACAAAGCCATGGTAATCAAACAGCTTGGTACTGACACACACACACACAAAATATAGACCAATGGAATAGAATAGAGAATTATAAATAAACTAAAGACAAGGGTCACAAGATAATCTAGTGGAGAAAAGATAGTGTTTTCAATAAATGGTGGTATGAAAAGACTGAAACTAGACTCTCATATCTCACTGTTTAAAAAATTAACTCAAGCCTCTCTCATGGCTTCAATTCCAAGACGATAAAAGAAGGAATGAAGGGTGTGCTAAAAAGGGCCATGGCCACATGCAGCCTATTCACTGCATGAACTGTGCCCAAGACATGCCCAAGGACAAGGCTATTAAGAAATCTGGCAACGAAAATATAGTAGAGGCCACAGCTGCCAGGGACATCCCTGATGCAATGTCCTCAATACCTATGTGCTTCCCAAGCTGTATGTGAAGCTATATTGCTGTGTGAGCTGCACCATTCATAGCAGGGTAGTCCAGAACTGCTCTCTTGAATCTTGGAAGGACTGAACACCCCACCTCAATTTAGAACTGTGGGTGCTGCCTCTCGCTCTCCACCAAAGCCCATGTAAGGAGTTCAGTCTTTAAGGACTGAAGAACTGTCCTCTGGTAAAAAAACAAAATTCAAATTATACATTAAAAATAACTAAAAGTGAATTAGACATAGATGAAAATCTTCAAAGTATAAAGCTACTTGAGGAAAATACAGGATAAACACTTCAAAGTAGTAAAGTAGGCAAATATTTCTTGAATGAGACATCTAAAGCACTGGTAAAGACACCAAAAATAGATAAGTGGGATTAAATCAAGCTAAAAAGCTTCTGCACAACAAAGAAAACAATAAACAGACAACTCCCAGAATGGGAGAAAATATTTGCAAAATATACTTCAGATAAGGGATTGGTAACCAGAATATATGAGGAACTCAAACAACTCACCCACAAAAAATTTAATGATCCAATTAAAAAACAATTGGTCTGAATAGAGAACTCTCAATGGAAGACATACAGATGGCCAAAAATTATTTCAAAAAATGTTGACCATGTAAGGGAAATGAAAATCAAAATAAGTATCCCTTAACCCAGTCAGAATGGCTATGATCAAAAAAGATGAAGAATAACAAGTGTTGATGAAGCTGTGGAGAAAGGGAATCCCTGTACACTGCTGGTAGGAATGTAAATTGGTATAACCACTTTAGGAAATGGTATAAAAAGTCCTCAAACATCTAAAAATATAACAACTGTATGACCCTGTTTCCCACTTGTGTATTTACTCAAAGAACAAGAAATCGCTTTCAGAGAAATATTTGCACATCTTTATTGTAGTATTATTCACAATAGTTAGAATATGGAATCAACCTAAGTTGTCAACAATTGATATATGGATTAAGAAGTGTGACACAGGAAAATGTAGTGAGGTTAGAGGAGCAGAAGGAGGAGAAAAGACATCTGACCAGAAAAAGGAACAGTTAAAGAAACTCACTGAATCAAAACAATCACTGGAATATAACTTGGATCATAAAATAAAGAAAAATGGTGGGACCAGCAGTTAGCATAATGGCTATGTCGCTGGACTCCCATGTAGTCGACCATGGTTTGCATCCCGGACCCGGTGGCTTGAGACTCACGCTGGGCGCGTGTGCGTGCATGCCCAAGATCCAGAGAGGTGAATGGAGGAGAAGGGATTGCCGCGTGGCCATCCCCCCGGGGGGTGATTTCTCGCTTTCTATCTCTCTGTCTCTGTCTCTGTCTGGCGAGCGCATGTGCCCTATAGCAAAAACAAAACAAAACAAAAAAACCTCCAAAAATAGTCAGTAAATTTGAAACCTGATATTCAAGGTAACATGATAAAATGTAAGACTGATTATCCCACAGCAAAAGTAGAAACTGCATCTTCAAAATATCTACATCTAGATGCAAAGAATCAAATTCAATAGGAGTTGTCATCTATGAAAACAATACAGAAAAAATATGCAGAACTACAGAATACACTGAAGTTGGAACAAGAAGTAGTGAACTTCAAAAGTTGAGTGGAAATATAGCAGAACATATTCTAGTGGGATAGTATAAATGGGAATTTTAAGGAAGAGCAAGACAAGTTATAGAAGAAAAAAGTCAATCAATTCTTACAGGCACAAGCAGCATCTCAAGAAAACTTGGAGCAGTTAAGAAAAAGTAATTATGCTTCAATAAGAAGTCAGATGGAACTCGGAATGAAAGACCCAGAATCTAAACTCTTAAAATAAGGGCTTCTCAAAAAGATTCTAATAAAACAGAATTGGAAAAATAAAAGCAACTCTATCTAGAAGAATCACAAATTAGAAAATAGTTATCAGATAAACTGAACAAGACTAAAGCGAAGTTAGCAGCAGTCAGTGCCAAACTTCTTGTGGAGAAACAACAGAACAGATCTTGACTCAACAGTCTTACTATCAGACCAGTCCTAGAGTCACCTCATGTTGGAAACCTTAATAGTTTAGAGCACAACAGAAATCTTATTTCTAGAGCACAACAGAAATCTTATTTCAAGAAAAACCTCAGTGATTCTTACCTCAATCTCATGGCCTTCAAACAAAGTATAGAGAACTTCTTCCCGATGCAGCATGAATCGGAAAGAAGTATAACTAGAGAACTAAGAAGCTGCTACTGAATTTGCACCTGTATCCTTAGAGCTCCTACGTGAAGATCTGTTGATGAGTCAAACTGAGCTCAAGATCTACTTTTGAGAGCATCACAAGAATGTATAGACCTTGAGGAAAAATTATATGATCTGAAAGATAAAATTTTACTGAATGGACTGTACATAAACTTTTAATTGTAATTCATTAAATATGAGATGTAAAAACTTTTATTAAAGACTTTTCTTTTTTTGAGAGAGAGTTTTGCTGTAGGGCACATGTGATTGCCAGAAAGACAGAGACAGAGAGGCAGAAAGTGAGAAATCACCCCCAGGGAGAATGGCCACACCACAATCTCTTCTCTATTCTCCTCTTGGGATCTTGGGCACACAGGCTCATGCACTTAGCGTGAATTTAAGCCACTGGGTCTGGGACTCAAACCACAGTCGACTACATGGAAGCCCAGTGACATAGACATTACACCAGCTGCTGGTCCCTATTAAAAACTTCTTTATCATAAAAGAATTGTGATACATATACACAACAGAATACTACTCTGAACAACAATATTATCACTTTACCCAAAGTGAACAAACGTAAATGATAGAATGCTAAATGAAATAAGCCAGGCTGTAAAAGACAGATACTGTTTCTGCTTACCATATTCCAAATGCCTACACTCTATGGTAGAAACTGAAGGACTCAGAGGCACAGATGTAGAGGAGGTAATGATAGATATTGGAAGCTGCACAGGGAAGTGAGAGGGAAGATTAGGGAGAAAATGATTAACAGATACAAGAATGTATTAAATAAGTAGAATAGGTTACAGAGTGATATACTGCAGCAGAATAAAAAAATTACTGTAGAACTATTATTGAATGTGCACAATATAATGTAATATTCAGAGTTGAAGAACTTGAATGTTTATAGCCTTGATTATTACACACTGCATGCATGCTTTGAAAAATCAGGCTGTACCCTACAACAATGTATAAAATATATTTAAACTGGAAATCATAGGAAAAAAACACAAAACAAAATGGAGCAAAAAATCAATAAATTCCATAAAATAGAACTTTGTTAGAAAGATCTGCAAGGTGGGGTAGGTGAGGTGGGGCGGGGCTGTAGAATCAACAGGAGGCTTTGTGTCCAGACTTGGGAATAGGAAGGAGCCCACAGAGTTCCAGGAGCAAGGAAGAGGAAGGATGGCAACATTCAAAACTGAGCTCCTACAACTGCAATGTGAACATAGCTTTGTCTCACCACTTGGGATTCAAAGCCCTGGGAGGTAGCATCCATTTGGCCAGGCTTAGCTGCATGCCAAGCACTGGCTGTATTGGTGCTGGGCAAGGAAGAATAGGGTTGTTTGGCTTTTATAATGAAGGGTGGGCACCAGGGATTTGTCCTTTGTGGCAGAGACAGTTACTATGTACTCATTGTCTGCTTTCCTCTTCTTCTTTGGTAATAAGTTCCTGTGAGGCTAAACATCATATTTTCTCAGTCTCCCTTACAGAAAAGTATGTATTTTAATTCTAATTAATCAGATCACATAAGCACAAATGGTTTATGCAGCTTCTGGATTGTGCTCTTAAAAGGAAAATTACTCATGTTCTCCTTTTCCCTCTCATTCCGGCTTTTTATTCAGACAGCTGAATGTGAAATTATGGAGGGCAGCCACAGTGACAAATGCTGTCACGTGGCTCACATAAAGGACATACCATTTCCTGAACCCCAGATTTCTAATTTTTAAAAAAGTTTCTTTAATGAGTAAGAGACAGAGAGACAGTCACCTACAATAGGGTTCTCCTGCCGCGATCCATCCCCAGGCTCATCCTGGCCTGGATCAGAGGCACGTGCACACTCAGGGTTTTCAGGGAGGTCTCTGGATACGAGCTTGGAACCTTCTCAGGTGGACCAGCTTTGCATTGTTGTATTACTGCTGGAACACCATTTGGCACCCACAGTTTCTTTACTTTTTGGTGATGGCACTAATCGATTAGCAAACTCTAGAATGTCTACGTTGGACAGGGTGGTGGTAGAATGTGAGGTTATTGTTTAAAGAGTATGTAGTTTCAATTTGGGAAGAAAAGGTTTTGCAGGTGATTGGTTCTGAGGGTGGCACAACAATGTGGATGTATTTAGTGCTACCAAATTGTATACCTAAATTGCTAAAATAGTAAATTTTATGTTATGTATATAAAAAGGTTTTATTCCCCATTTGTCTTCCTCTAAGTAAAATTCTTTTATAAAATTATTTTTTAAAAAAATTTATTTATTCACTCATTTATTTTAATGTGACCAGAGAGAGACACACAAAGAGAGTGAGAGAGAAAGCGAGAAACTAAGCCACCAGGTCTGGGACTCGAACCGTGATCAGCCATGTGGGAGTGTCCACCACCTTAACCACCACACCACCTGCTGGTCCCCCTCTAAGTAAAATTCTAACTCTTTGAGCATAGGTTTCCACTTTGAGTCTAAACTACCTGTTTCATTGAAGAATATTCAAAACCCAGGATTACAGATGGGACTTAAAGTACTAATTTAACCTAATAGATCTTTAAAGAAAGTTTACATGGGTGGCATGTGTGCTTTCCAGAGAGAGATGTGCAACTGAGGGAGAGGGAGAAATCATCCCCAGTGCAGCATGGTCATACTGCGGCCCCTTCTCCTGATGTCTCCATGCTGTTACGATTTGGGGGATGCACACTTAGGCACCCAGTGTGTTTTTCAAGCTGCCGTGCTGAGACTCCAATTCAGTCAGTCGTGTATGATTCGACTCCCTTTACCACTAGGCTACAGGCCCAGCCCACTAATCAATCTTTTCTTTTTTTGGAGAGGTTTTCGCTATAGGGCGCGTGCGCTCACCAGACAGACAGAGACAGAGAGACAGAAAGTGAGAAATCACTCCCCAGGGGGGATGGCCACGCCGCAATCCCTTCTCCTCCGTTCTCTTCTTGGGATCTTGGGCACGCACACACACGCGCCCGGCGTGAGTTTAAGCCACCGGGTCTGGGACGCGAACCCCGTTCAACTACGTGGGAGTCCAGCGACATAGCCATTACGCTAACTGCTGGTTCCCCCCACTAATCAATCTTTATAAGAGAGAATTACATTGTGAACCCTGCCTAGATTTCGTAGTCCACTCTCTGTGAACACGTCTGGGGGATATAATAGGAAAAAAAAATGCATCGTAATAATCTCATCGTAATAATGTTTCATAATAATAATCTCATCGTAATAATGTAACAGTTCATAAACTTAGGTAAGGAATAGATGTAAATTCATTTCCCATAACTGAAATTAATTTTTAATTTTTTGTGTTAATTATTTTGGGTTTAGAAAAACTTAATTTCAGCCTGTTTGAACTTCCTCTCCTTCTCTCTCTTCTGTCATTTTGCTTGGGGACTTAAATTATGCTAACAAACTGGGAAGAGGAGCGACGTCTGGACCTCAGCTGCCATCTGTCCACATTTGTATCCGCCGAGGTGTCATTTAACCCACCTGGTCCTTGGCTGATGGTCCATGAAGGTCACTGCTGAGCAATCCTTTGTTCCTGCTCCACAGGCCTCTTCAGGTTCAGACTGCAGTTGCAGGGCCTTGACATCACTCTCCAGGGCACACAGCATGTGAGGCTGCCATTCCTGGGCTCAGGCCCTGTTTGCCTAGACACACGTCCACAGGGCTCAGGCTGGATAGTGAGACCAGGCCACTGAGTGGAGTTCAAACACTTTATGGCGACATACACAGAAAAGACGGTGTGCAGTCATGGGCAATGGTGACTACTCTCTGTCGTCTTTGACTCTAAGTCCTTCAATTTATTTTTTTCCAGAGAGACAGACAGACAGAAAGTGAGAAATCACTCCCCAGGGGGAGTGGCCATGACACAATCCCTTCTCAATTCTCCACTCGGGATTTTGGGCACTCGTGCACATGCACCTGGTGTGAATTTTAAGTCACTATGTCTGGGACTCGAACACGGTCCATTATGTGGGAGTTCAGTGACCTAACCATTCCATCTGCTGGTCTAAGTCCTTCAATTCTGCCACGAAAGATGTTCCTGGGAGAACAAGGAAGTGACATACGAGAGAGGCATGAATTTACCCAGGATTGAAGCTTTTCAAATCATTCTTGGACAGCCTGGGTGAATAACACCTACAGCTTGGATTAGAAATAACTTTAATTTGAGGTAGAGAGAAATAAATGTAGCAAAGTGATAGTTTTGAAATATTGCTTAATGCCCTCATTTCCCTCTCTGTTTAGTTATATAATTTCAAGTTTGTTTCCTTCAGGATCCCAAAAGGGAATCAGAAGGAAATAAGAGAATCAGTTCTTAGTTTTTGAGCATTACGGCTAGACCAGCACTATCCAACACGGTAGCTATGAGCCTATAACAATGTGGGTATTTAAACTTCAATTAGTTAAAATGAAATAAAATGAAAAAGCCAGTTCCTTATTTGCTCTAGCTACATTTAAAATACTCAATAGCTGGGGTCAGGCAGTGGTGCAGTGAAAATGCCACGAATCTCCATGGGAAAGGTCCCTGCTTCCTATCCTGGTTACCCCGGGCATGTCGGATAGGCACACATGTGCCTGTGACCCGGCAGGCTGAGACGGAGGGTGGATCTGAGTGAAGACCCTATTGGTGGTGCCTCTCTGTTTCTCTGTCTCTCTCTCATGGAAGGAATAAAAACATAAACTTAAAACAAAACAAAACAAAAACCAACAAAGAGTGCAGTAGCTCAAGTGATAATCACTGTATTATGTAGCTCAGAACTACAGGTCACTTCTACCATGACTGAAATTGGATAGTGACTAGTTAGACCATAATAGAGAGTCCAAACCAAGCTTTCAGCCTCCAGGACTTGAAAGGATTTCCATTGCTGGGGGAAGGGTAGGAAGTGGGAGGGGGCATTATAAAGGACAGAGGATGGTAGACCACTCACAAAGGGTGGACTCCACATCTACAGGGACCTAATTTCCACTAGGGAACGCTGCTCACTTATCGAGCCTGGGAGCTATGTGGGAGCCGAGCTGCGTTCCCAAACTCATCTCCTCCTCATTCAAGATTTCACCAAACAGCTGTTGTAAGGAGACGCGCCAGGTGCTTTTCCCCATGGTATGAGTCATAGGAGGATCTGTTGGTCCAGGTCTGGCTTCTGCTAATTAATTTCAGAACTAATCTAAAGTGTGATGCTGTGAGTGTTGCAGAGAACAGTGGTAAGCAAGTTGCTTAGAGCTGTTTTTAAAAAGAGCTGAACAAAGCTATGGTCAATTCCAGAAGTTACAGTAAGGTCACCATTTAGAATTATCTTCCAGATATCCCCAGAGGGGCTCATTTAGTTGGGCAGTCATGATTACATCTGAGGGGTGAGGGGTGTGGGGATTGAAAGTAAAGATTCCATGTAGTGGCTGGATAATATACCGGGAGAGTGTCCATTCGAAACTCTGCCCTAGTGAGTTCTCCTCAATTGGAATGTTCCTAGATTTCAACACAGGGGGCCAAAAATCAATCTCAGATTGTTGCTAGAAGCATTTTGCTTTCCCTAACCCACACTCACCTGTCCCCTTTTCCCTCTGTTCCATGAAACCTACGATGTAGTCTTTTGTTGTAATCTACACAAAGCCAGGAACTGCTCTCATCCCACTGGCCCAATCGCCATCAGCTCAGAGCCATATGCGCTGTTGTAGAGGGGAGGGCAGAGAGGATTCACATGGGCTCCAGCTAATTATCAACCTGGGTCAGCTCACTGAGGACAAGAAAACAAGCCAAAAGCTATGAACAAGCTATTGTTAAAGAACAGTTTGCAGATGAATGCAAATGTGGAATATAGCATTTTTGAGTAACTTCAGATTGAAATTATTGTGGCCTTGACTTCCATCTATCTTCATTAGAACTGACCCCAAACTGCTTTCTGACATGAATTTCATCTTTGAGGATAGGCCTCCTTTGCACAACTTCTTTTTGAAAACAGTGATTTTTTTTAAATTGAAAAGTGTTTAAATTTAGGAATTTGTTCTCATTAAGTTTGTCATCTTTGACTCAAGTATATCAGTGTATCAGCTGTTAAAGAGTACAGGCCTGGATATTATCTAGAAATATACAATGCCCATGCTCTAACTCATATAGCATCATAAACACTAAAAGCTGATTGAAGAGAATTCATATTTATGGAAATTCTAGAAATTATGGAACCATCTAGTCCTCTTTAATGTATAAATTAAAGCTTTTCCGACTGTTTCAATTAACTTTATATTTTTCTTTTTATTGTAAACAACAGAAAACCAATCTGGTTAAAAATTAGAAGCAGAATCTACTTAAATAGTACTAAGGCAGCTCAAACAACTGAAGAAGCAGTTGAAAAATTAAGCCCCAGGAAGGGCAGGAACCAGGGAAGCTCATGGAGTTTCAGCATCAGAAACAGTAGGAATTTCTCTCTAGGGTGCTGCCATTTGATGGCTCAGTTCCTGTAGCCTGTGCACTGCATGCCTGTTCAAGATTAAAATTCAGGGAGGAGGATTGTGTTGGCTTGCTTGAACCAGGCAACTTACCCTGATCAGTCGACCAGTGAGTGAACAAGAAGAGGTGCTTGTAGATGGGCAAGGTCAATGAAGACTCCCCACTGCTACCTGTGCGTGTCGAATACTCTGTTGTGCTGACTATGTTCTCTCCTCTTGGCTCCTCAGCTGCGTTTTTCCATCCTTCTCTTCTCGCTCTGTGTCACAGAAAGCTGACCTCTGCAGACTGTATCACCTACTCATCTTTGTCAACTCTTCCGGCAAGAAAGAGGAGACATCAGGATATTTCTTTTTCACCTCTTCCTGCTTTAGGGCTGCTTTGCTGAGAGCAGGTGCTTTCTTCATAACCACTTCCTAATGAGTGACTCTTCCTCCACAGCTATTAGCAAGATCATGTCCTTTAGCCCTGGGAGTCTTAACAACTTCTCTCACTGCTAGATTCTGGGTGCCTCAATTCCCCTTGTGCTTTCCCTTACCTCTCCCCACATCTTTATTTAGAAGTAATTCTTTTTGCTATAGGGTGTTTGTGCTCCGTGGGGGAAAGACAGAGAGAAGGGGAGAGAGAAAATGAGAAAGTACCCCCTAGAGAAGATGGCCATACCACAGTCCCTTCTCCTCCATTCTCCTCTTGGGAGTTTGCACTTGCATGCACTTGTGCCCAGTGTGTTTTCAAACCACTGGATCTGAGATTTGAACATGCTGTAGGCCACATGGGATCCAGCTGCCTTAACTTCCATGCCACTTGCATGGCCCTGTAGCTTCTTAAATTCTTTATTTCATTCTCCTGAATGAATTCTAGTTTATTCCAGAAACATTACATATAGAACCCAACTAAGCCATACCAAAAGAGCTGTGTACCTGACTGACACTGTATTGACCTTCACAGAATTGTAGAGTTTCGTGGTAAAAACATGAACTCATTAAGGAGAATAGATAAGAAGCAATCTTATTAAGTAAACACCTGACTATCTTGCTGTAAGTACGAAGGGAACTTTAGGCTTGTGGAAAAAACAGAGTTAAAGAAATGGACGATTTATCTATTAATGATGTGTATAGTATCTTCAACTGGACTGGTGTGATGTGCATTCATGTTGGGTAAATTCACTGTACAAGCTGTAGTAATGAATAGTGATTGAATATATAAAATAAAAGAGAAAAAAGTGAACTTGGTGCTAAAAATTAGAAACCTATGCATAATTTTTTCATAATACACATTTTTCTTAACCATTTGGATGTCCCTCTCATACTTTCAGGTGTCACTTGGCAACAGGATACATTTAAAGATGTACGTCAATAGGCTGTTTTGTTGCTGTGTGAATACTTAGAGTATACTTACATGAACCTAGGCAGTGTACAGCCTTCTACACCCTGAGGCTGTATGGTGTGGTCTATATGCTCCTTATGGGACCACCATCATACGTGTGGTTTCTCATTGACCAAATGTTATGCTACATGTGATATATGTCATTGGGATGTGAAGAGAACATGACTTTTCCTGGTCAGGATTCCTTAAGAGCTGCCCTTCGCTGACTCTGAGTCCATGTGGTTTGGACGTCAGTGATCCACTCCACCCCTGGGAGAAGGACCTTATCCTGACCTCAATGTTTAGAAGCAGGCATGTGGTGATACCTACGGCAAGCAGGATGAGTCTCAAGACTCTTGAGAAATGGACTCTGCTCCTCTTGTAGTCATTAACCGGGTAGAGTACACACCTGAAGCTGCTAGTGACGGTCACCATTTCTGAGTGGAGACAGTCTGGAAAATGAGGTCGCGCAGAGGAAGGCAGAGCCGAGTTACAGGGAGAGTCCTGACGACATTGCTTGAGTTGCCTGAGTATGGCAGTGCCTGAACTCACAGGTTAACGACCTCATTTTGGTTTTAGTTTACATATCTTTAGTGGTAAGAGTCAATAAGTTCCTTTTTCTGCTTGAGACAGTTTGAGTTGGGCTTTATCATTCATAACTGAAAGAGTCCTGACCAATACAAGGTATTAATCATTTTTATCTCTTTTTGACCCTCAAGAGAAAACATTTTTGGGTCTTAGATCCAGGAATGGATCCTCTCTGAGTAAATGGTTTATATTATAAACACTGTATATCATGTAAAAAATTCTGCTTTGGGCAAGAAGTTGAGAACCAAATTTTGAATTTATTTCTAGCCAGTGACAGGACTTCACTATATCTTTTTTTTTTTTTTTAAATACATTATTCATGGCTCTCTTAGTTTTTGACCGTTATTCTTTTGGCCTGATTCCTTCACCTCTTTTTACTTTTTTTTTTTTTTTTTTAAATCTTGTTTTTATCTTTGTAAGCTTGTCTAATTTATTTTTTTAGCAAAGGCAGTATATAAATAAATAAGCTAAGGATGAGAAAATTCTGTACAATTCTGTTTACATTTCTATTGTCAACCAAGAACATCTGTTCCTTTTGAAAAGCTATCTCCTTAGTGTATTACAAACATCGCTGCCTGCCTGTAAGAGATAATGTGTATAATCTTGCATTTCTTAATAGGCTTGTGGCTCTACTTAATATCTTTGCCAAAAAATTATTGTTTTGAGGGGAGAGTGCAGGGTCTTATTTAGGTGGTTACATAATTTCCCCTCACGATAAAAATGTAAACAGGACATGAATGCATGGACTTGCTATAAGAGGGTCACCATATAGGGATGTCAGCCTAGATTACTGGTTTGGACATTTGTTCTGTAATTTATTATTTATATGTTGCTTCACACATGTAATCTGTGGTCAGGGATGCCTTCTCCTTATTCTTTTTTCATATGTGTTCTCTTGCACTATGATAGCCCAGTTGTTCACATTTTTGTTCTTTGGTTTCATAGAAGTCTATGGCTCCCTTCTGCAGGGCTCTCTGGATACTGTCGCCAGAGATACATTTCTTGAACACTGGGCACTATGCTCTGGCCAGTCCAGGTCTCCACTGTGCTTCTCTGACTGCTATGATTTCAGTATCACCCATGATGGGGTCCTGTCATTTCCCACCCTCTCTCACCAGCCTCAGTACCAACTCTATAACTCAGTCACACCTCTCTCCTGGGTTCAGAAGACAATTTTGCTAATGCTTTTGTCCAGCCTCAAATGTCTTTGAAGTCCTTCCTCATTCTCTATTCATCGTACCATTGCTCGAATTTGAACTTAGTGAAGTTCTTCCCAGACATTACACCCTGCACAGATCCATCCTTTTCACAAATCTTCCTGGAAGGCATTGTTCAAACACCAACATTATTTTACATGGAATTACTGATATTGTTCCGTGTAGTGCAATTACACAGAACATTTTGTTTGCATTTCTTTTATGTAAGTATTTTTTTTTTTCTCAAGAATGAATTTTAAAGCTCTTGGAGAGAAAATATTAGACCTTTATTTATCCAAAGAATTTGGCACAGTGCCAGATGCACAGTATGTATTTAATAAAGTGAAATAAATAGCTATAAATTAGAAGACCTGAAACCTAGTTTAGTTTTGGTTAGCCATCTGACTCCAAACTAGTTACCATTTTACCTTATGAGTCCTCCAAGTTTTCATTTAAAATGAGAAAAAAAAAATAATTTGAAGGATTATCTTAAAAGACAAAAATAAATCACATAGGTGCAGCCAAAGGAATACATGTGAACAAATAAGGCCACACTTCTTTGTCCTCATAACGAGAAGCTCATGTGAGATGGGGAAAAGTAATCCTAATACCTGTGTTCTATTTCTGGACACACACCTGTTTTCATGCTTCCAGGCTTCCTGAGAGTTAAGTGTAGCCAGGACCCTGAGTTCTGGCCAATGTACCTATGTGTTTCACACCCAGGCTTAGCTCCTAGAAACTCTCTTCTACTTTCTTTGCTCTCTTTCCCTCTGTGCTAGTGTGATGTAGAGAATGTGGAAGAACAGATGTAGGTGGAGAGATGGGGATGATTTCTTTTGGGGCATGGAGGTGGGCTATATTTCTGAGACTTCAGTGTGTTTAGGGGTTGGCTGTGAGATTGAGTTCTGGCCAGTGCAAAGTCAACAGAGGTAGTGTGCCCTGATACAAAACCTGGTCTGTCACATCTTCCCAACCATAATCCTGCCACTCGCTTTACTCACCAAGTGGATGGAAATTCCAAAGACCTAGAGGGGTGTGGAGCCAGAGGTGGAAGTAGCCTAGATCTTGGGGACCATCATCCAAGGAGTCATCATCCCCTCCCACTGGGATTTAAATAAAAACAGATTTTAGGTTTATTTATTTACCTTTAAGTAATAGTATTATTCACCCTAAGAGTACACGTATTACAGACAAATTAGAAAGGTAAGTGCCTTTGTCAAGTTTTACTCCAGCTAGCAGAAATAACTTTCTTCTATTTTTAATTGTTAAAAGCCATATGCACTCGAGAGAGAGAGAGAGAGAGAGAGAGAGAGAGAGAGAGAGAGAGAAAGCAACCCCAGTGGGGATGTGTTTATGCCACAATCCCTTCTTTTTCATTTCTTCATCCTGTCAGGATTTTGAGCATGCACATACACGTGCACCAGGAACAGTTTTTTTCAAGCTGTTGGACCAGGATTTGAACTGTGGTTGGCCAAGTGGGATCCAGTTTCCTTAGCCACGAGACTATAGGGCCATCCTGAGCAGAGACAATGTCTACTTACATGATTACGTCCCTGAATTTTAGTCCAATAATTAGAAGATTTCAATTACCCGAGGAATGGAACACTCTAGGCTCCAAGCTTCCTGAAGACATGGATAATGTCTGTCTCCCTCCTGTTATATCCCTTGCACTCATCTTAGTGCATGGCACATAGTAGGTGCACAGGAAGACCTTCCAGAATGAAACAGTTTGCTCAAGTGCTCATGATGTAGGCATAAATTTTCCTAGCCTACTTGTATCTGTGTCAAGTCATATATATTCAGGGCATGCAAATTTAGTTGAATACTCTTCTTTGGCAAACTGGTTACTCTATGCCTTTAAGTGAAAAATTTTTTTTTTTTTTTGAGAGGTTTTTACTATAGGGCGCATGTGCTCGCCAGACAGAGACAGACAGAAAGCGAGAAATCACCCCCCGGGGGGATGGCCACGCTGCAATCCCTTCTCCTCCATTCTCCTCTTGGGATCCTGGGCACGCACGCACATGCGCCTGGCGTGAGTTTAAGCTGCCGGGTCCGGGACGCGAACCACGGTCGACTACATGGGAATCCAGCTGCATAGCCGTTACGCTAACTGCTGGTCCCAAAGTGAGAATTTTTTAAAAGAGATTTTTGCTATAGGGCATGTGCACTTGCCAGAGAGACAGAAAGAGGGCATCCTCTGTGGGTATGGCCATGCTGCAATCCCTTCTATATTCTCCTCTCAGGATCTTGGGCATGAAAACACGCATCTGGTGTGAGTTTAAAGCTGCCAGGCCCAGGACTCGATGGTCGACTACATGGGAGTCCTGTGACATAACCATTACACCATCTGCTGGTCCTAAAGTGCGAAATGTAGGTAAAAAGTTATTTTAAAATATTAAGTAATTTTACAGTATAAGGGAAGGTAATAGCATCAGTAAAACTGAAGAATCTGTGCTAACACATGGTCTCCTTGGATAAAAGTAGGGGGCAAGATAATGTATTTATACAAAAAGTAAATGATAAAATGATAGCCATGAGTTCTTTCACTATTGTAAAGCCCCTGCCTATAGAAGAAGCAAATACGTGGGAACCAGCAGTTAGCGTAATGGCTATGTTGCTGGACTCCCACGTAGTCGACCGTGGTTCGCATCCTGGACCCGGTGGCTTAAAACTCACGCCGGGCGCATGTGCGTGCGTGCCCAAGATCCCGAGAGGAGAATGGAGGAGAAGGGATTGCGGCCTGACCATCCCCCCTGGGGGGTGATTTCTCGCTTTCTGTCTCTATGTCTCTCTCTGTCTGTCTGGCGAGCACACGCGCCCTGTAGCGAAAACCTCTCAAAAAAAAAAAAAAAAAAAAAAAGAGGCAAATATGCAGCTAATACTCATTAGGGAAAGGAGGCTTGGGCTACCTCATACTAACTTAATTCCATAAAATCTTCAGGACCTTGGTCAGTGTATAGGATATTGGTTAGTAAGCAACTGTGTGGCCCTCATTTTGTCTGTCACAGATTGAATGTGCAGTGCAGTTAGCTGAGAAGCTTCACACCTGGTTCTTGGTTCCCTAGCTTTGCTACTGGTGGTTTCCATGGAAATATCAGTAGAAATGGCTCCATGTGTGTGAGGTTTTAGAGCTGCCAGCTGAGCTCTGAGGAGAGCTGCTTTTCCCCTTGATATCCTGTGCCAGTCTCAGCAGGGACTGAATTGCAGGGTGCCAAGACCTCTGGTCAGGTCCCAACGCTGCAGTCATTCAGGCGATTGAGGAAATCTGATATTTTGACTAAGGGTTCTGGTAATTAATTTAAAAACTTTATCAGAAGCAAATTCATTGTTAGGTAGCTTTTGTTTCCAGTTAAGTAGATCAAATATTGATATTCCCACTTAATTTTTACTCATATATGTGATAATAGTTGGTGACTTTCATAAATATAGATTTATCTATATTTTTAAAAAGTCTTCCATCTCTGACTTAGGGAAAAAGAAAGCTTGAATATTATTTATCTTAAGCATATTCAATGGGAAATATCTTTTCAAGTATTTAACGATAGATTGGAAATATATGTAAATATGTTTGTTAAATTCTGTAAAAGGTTTAAACCCTGCTGATCACTTTCTAGGAGAATTGAACATTCTGTCCAATTGCTTGCTGCTTCTGTCTCTTAATTTATTAAAGTTTCCATAAAGTGGGGGGAATGAAGACCACCTCTGGCAGGAATGGTTATCAAGGTCCTGACAGAGTGTGGATGTTTCCTCAAGTGCATCAACACATAAATGGGGACCAGCAGTTAGCCTAATGGCTATGTCGCTGGACTCCCATGTAGTCGACCGCGGTTCGCATCCCGGACCCAGTGGCTTAAAACTCACACTGGGCGCGTGTGTGTGCATGCCCAAGATCCCAAGAGGAGAACGGACGAGAAGGGACTGCGGTGTGGCCATACCCCCTGGGGGGTGACTTCTCGCTTTCTGTTTCTGTCTGGCGAGTGCATACGCCCTATAGCAAAAACCTCTCAAAACAAAAAATGTAACTAACACTGACTGAGCAGCCACTGCGAATTGTCAGACTGAACTTTTCTGGAAAAATGAATATTCTGCTTTATTTATTGTTGAAATATAGACCATTTAGGGCCCATCAAGTTTCAAAAAATTTACCAGAGTTGGTAGATTGTAAATGTATACTGCACACAATTTAGTCTTTGAGGACTCAGAAGTTACTGTTGGGGAGCCAGCAATTAGCGTAATGGCTATGTCGCTGGACTCCCATGTAGTTGACCGCAGTTCGAGTCCCGGACCCAGTGGCTTAAAACTCACGCCAGGCATGTGTGCATGCGTGTCCAAGATCCCGAGAGGAGAATGGAGGAGAAGGGATTGTGCCGTGGCCATCCCTTCTGAGGCTTGATTTCTTTTTTTTTTTTTGGAGAGGTATTTTTCGCCATAGGGCGCGTGTGCTCGCCAGACAGACAGAGACATAGAGACAGAAAGCGAGAAATCACCCCCCAGGGGGGATGGTCACGCCGCAATCCCTTCTCCTCCATTCTCCTCTCGGGATCTTGGGCATGCACGCACACTCTCCTGGCATGAGTTTTAAGCCACCGGGTCCAGGACACGAACCGCAGTCGACTACGGGGGAGTCCAGCGACATAGCCATTACGCTAACTGCTGGTTCCTGAGGCTTGATTTCTTGCTTTCTGTCTCTCTCTCTCTCTCTCTGTCTGTCTGGTGAGCACATGCACCTGTAGCAAAAACCTCTCCAAAAAAAAAAAAAAAAAGTTGGTTGTGTAATGTGCAGAGCATGATATAAAAGTCACAGATTACAGTACCATAAAAATTAAAAATGGAAGGCCCAGCAGCAGTGGTGCAAGTGGATGGTGTTTGCTGTGCAAAGCTAGGGCTGCATGGGAGGCCTGGGATTAGTTACTAGATCAATTTAAGTAGTGTGGACATAGTAGGCCATGCTGCCATCCTAGATAACTGGCACACTGGGGCAGAGGATCTTGGAGTGTAGACTCTGTCAAAAATACCTTTCTTGGGAACCAGCAGTTAGCGTAATGGCTATGTCGCTGGACTCCCACGTAGTCAACCACGGTTCGCGTCTCGGACCCGGTGGCTTACAACTCATGCCGGGCGCGTGTGCGTGCGTGCCCAAGATCCCGAGAGGAGAATGGAGGAGAAGGGATTGCGGCGTGACCATCCCCCCTGGGGGGTGATTTCTCGCTTTCTGTCTCTATGTCTCTCTCTGTCTGTCTGGCGAGCGCACGCGCCCTATAGCGAAAAAACCTCTCCCCCCCAAAAAAAAAAAAATACCTTTCTTCTCACTGGACAAATAAACAAAGGCATCTTCCCTTCTCCTTTAAAAGTGTTATCTATTAGCAGCGTGGTGGTTGGGGCATTAGATTCCTACACGACCGACCACTGTTGGAGTCCTGGACTCGGCAAGTTGAAAATCAGGCAAGGTGTGTGTGTGTGTCTAAAATACTGAGAAGGGAAGGGATTGCAGCATGATTGTCCTCCCTGGGGAATGATTTCTCACTTTCCTTCTCTCTATCTTAGTCTCCCTCTCTCTGGTGAGGGCACGTGCCCTCTGGTAAAAAACCTTAAAGAAAATTAAAATAAATTATTTTTATTTTTACATTTTAATTTGCTACAGGGTACATGCACTAATTAGAGACAGAAAAAGAGGGAAGTGAGAAAACCACTCCTCAGGAATAGTCACACCACAACTTCTTCCTCATTCCTACCTCCTTATGGGATTTTGGGCATGCACACACAGGTGCCCAGCATGTTTTCCAAACCACTGGGTCCAGGACTCTACCGCAGGGTCAGCTATATGGGATATAGCCACTTTAACCACCACACCACCAGCTGGCCCTAAAGTTATTACTTTAATTTTAAAAATTAGTATTTGGCAACTTTATCACAAAAACACAGTTCAGGAAGGGACAGAGGATAGTGCAGCAGTAAGATGCAATACTCCATGAGGGAGTCCAACATGGCAGAGTTTCCTGTTCAGATCCAGAGACCGACTTGACTACACTGGTGTGCATGTGCCCACAATCTGAGGCTTGCTGATGGCTGCGGGTGGCTTGTGGCTTCAGGACCTTGATGAAGCTGTCTCGTCTCACTCATGAAATAAATTAATATGGGCTAGCAAGTGGCGTGGTTAAGGGTGCTGGACTCCCACATGGCCGACAATGGTTTGAGTCCCAGACCTGGAGGCTTGCTTTCTCACTTTCCCTATCTCTTTCTCTCTCTCACTCTGACCCTCTCTGGTCAAATTAAAATGAATGAATAAATTTAAATAATTCTTTTTTTTAAAATAAAAACTTATAGAGCTTAGGAAAATTATTTTTTTCATTTAATGAAATGAATAATTATATGGTTAATTATAGGCCATAAATAGAAAATAATTTAATAAATTATAAAAATATGATATTACTTAGTAAATTTCATTAGTGAAAAAAAAGACTCTAAAGATTTACCAGTATACCTGGTGTGAAAAAAAGAATGGTTAAAATGTGTGTATGTGATTTTTAATTGGAAAGTGTCCAGTTACTCTTACAGAGGTGTAAATGTGTATGTTTATAAAAGCTGGGCAAATCACCAAGGGCAGAATGTGATCATATTACCATCTTTAAAAACAGGAGACAAGTTATTTTGAGTAGACTGAAAGTTTATTATAGAACACAGTAAAGTTCACTGATATTTCCCATGCCATTTGATGATCTTACCTTTCAGATGATGCCAATTTGCATTTTTTATTTCTGTGTTAGCAATTATTTTTTTATATTCAAGTCACAGTACTTGGGATATTACAGCTTTTGATATTTGAATTTAATATCCTTATAGGACAACTACTGAATCCATTAGCTAGCCATCTGGTTTAGGGTAGCTTGCTTGCTGTTTCTTTAGGCTTTCAAATTCTTGAAATATTTTGTACTTACGATTTTGCATTTTGAATGTGTGTATGCATGTTCATGTATATACTGACATCTTGCTATAACAGTTCACTGTTTTAGAGCTGAATGAAGTGAGGGAATGACTTCCAAGATTTAGTAATTGAAATATCAAAGTGATCTCATTATAGTTTTCTCTCCAAATGTATTAGTTTCTTATGGCTGTTGTAACAAATGACTACAACCTATGTGATTTAAAATAAGACACATTTATTGAAGCTAGAGGGTGGTGCAGTGGTAAGACATGATGCTCTTTAAGGCATTCTCATAAAGGAAGTTCCTAGTACAGACTTGGAGATCTCCCTAATGATGGAAGGGCAAACATATGCCTATGATTTGGGGCTGGCTGAGGATGGGTGTGGATCGTGGCATCATGACCCTGTTGAGGGTTCTGTATCTTATTCATGGAAGAAATTAATGAATAAACTAAAAAAACAAACCAAACAAAAAAATCTAAAAATCAAGATACATTTATTTTCTTAAAATTCTGAAGGTTGGGGAACCAGCAGTTAGCGTAATGGCTATGTCGCTGGACTCCCACGTAGTCGACCGCGGTTCGCGTCTCGGACCCGGTGGCTTACAACTCACACCGTGCGTGTGTGCGTGCGTGCCCAAGATCCCGAGAGGAGAATGGAGGAGAAGGGATTGCGGAGTGACCATCCCCCCTGGGGGGTGATTTCTCGCTTTCTGTCTCTATGTCTCTCTCTGTCTGTCTGGCGAGCACACGCGCCCTATAGCGAAAAAACCTCTCAAAAAAAAAAAAAAAAATTCTGAAGGTTGCAAGTCTAAAACCAGTTTCACTGGCCTGACATCAGGTATTAACTGTGTGGCCTTTGTCTGGAGGTTCTTGGAGAGACTTCTTTTCCTTGCCTTTTCTAGCTAGAAAATGTATTGTTGGATTTCTTAACTCTTGGATCATTCATCTTCAAAGCTGGGACCTTTGTAGTTACTTCCATTTTCATATTGCCCTCTGTCTGACTATACTTAAATACCTTTCATCCTCCCTCTTATGAAATCCCTGTGGTTACATTTAGGACCCACCCAAATAATCTAGGATAATTCCCCATCTCAGTATTCTTAATTTAATCACATCTTCAAATTCCCCTTTTTCTTATAAGGTGAGATTCACAGATTCTAGGATTAGACTAGATATCTTTGGGGACCATTATTCAGTTGTGCAGGAAAGTGTTAGCAGGCCTGGGTTCCTCAAACCCTGCATATTCCCAGTGCCTTCAGGATTGACCCTTGGCCTGGCTCTGAGAAAGGACTTCTGAGTCCTTGGAGTATTTTACCTGAAAATTTCTTTGTATGAAATCACATGATTTATGGTGAACACTTTTTTTTCTTTTTTAATGCTTGAGGCTGTTGGCCATACTCAGTTTGATAGTGGGCACCTGGAGACTTGACTAGTTAAGGTTAGTCTTGTAGGTGCTGCAATCCCATGTAACTGACCACATAAAACCACATAGACACCACGGCTTAGAGGGTGACAACATCTAGCATTTAGCATGTGTTGTCACATGTTGGTTAGAGAATTATACCCTGCTCGTGTAACCCCACTGAGAGAGGATGACTGGGAGCTGGTGTCTGTGTTCTCCTGGACTCTGGCCTATGTGCCTTTTTTCTTTGCTGGTTTTAATCTGTATCTTATACTAACTAATAAACTGTTTGATTAAGATTTTCTGAGTCCTGTGAGTTCTAGGAAGTCATGGAGGCTGACGGTGGTCTTAGGGACTCCCCCAATGCATCGGCCTTTCACATGAAGTTACTCCAGTAATATAGAATTGAGGTCAATGTTAGAATAACAGATGTTAGTGTGTATATGTCGTGAAAATATATGTAATAGAAAAATCAATTTTTGGTAAGACATTAATTAAAAATCAAAATATCACAAACATATATAAATGAATTGCTGAGATGATCAGATGCTGTATCACTATTGCACTGAACAGCATGGAGAGACTGTAAAGATACACTACTGTTTGCGAATTTATAAACTCAGACTTCGGAAATGTGCACAAAAATACCATGCATGTTTCAAAAGTTTAAAAATAAAACCTATTCCTTTAAGCCTTGGAGAAATAACAGAAAGTGAACAGCATTTAATTTATTGTGTTTTCATTGCCAGTTCACCCAAATCTAGAGCAAAGGTAAGAAATGAAAGAACATGAATTAGGTTATATTTTTCTTTGTAGTATTGACCACTATCTAATGAGCTGAAAAAAAAAAAACATTATTCCAGAAAATGATTTTCTTTCTCTCAGAAGGAAATAGTGTTTTGAAAGTTCTTGATTAGCCAGATCCTGATGGGGCCTAAATTTTGGTGTAATGTTAGCAAATGCAAAAAAAGAAGAGTTATTGTTACTCTTGAGGGAAATGAATCAAGATGGCTGTTCAACAAGGAAACAGAATAAAGCCTAGACAATAAAGCCAAGGAACACAGAAAAATTATAGAATGGACTCTCAGCTATCACAAAACCACAGAAACATTGCTGGTCAAGGTTTCTTGGTTCTTTAGCTTTGCCTGTCACCTGGGGCACTTTTTAAAAAGTTTATTTAATGAGCAGGACAGGGAGACAAGTACTACTCATCATGCCATAATCTCGCATCTACTCTCCACCTCTTGGCCTTCTAGCTTGAAGCATTTTCAGGATGACGTAGGATCTGAACCCTGAGCCTTAGAGGGTACATTTTTTGTGTGAGGAATTGTTACACTCGATAAACCAGATAATGCCTAGGATGAACCGTAAATACATCCTTGCTCTGTCCAATTGCTGTATGCACGTTGTAAAGTCATTGAACCTGCTATGCCCAAGAGAAGGTGTGCCTGGGAATGCTGCCACTGTAGAGTTGTAGGAAATGGGGGGTTCGTTACTACAGAGTTTGGAATGTTCTGATCTCTGGATGTTTTTCACAGAGCATCATGCATACTCCACATTTTTCCATGTTACTCTTGGAAGCCCTAGAAAAAGTTTCCTTGGGAAAACTTTCTTATGGAGAAACAAATACTAGGAGCTGTTATTTGACTTAGCTTTAACTCATGCTTATTTTCATTTGAAAAAGTTTTTAGAAGAGCCCTGAAACAGATGTGCTTGATTGATTCAGGGCTAGGGTCATTGATTTCAAATTCTGGGAATTTTATATTGTGTTAGGAGGTAACTATGAATCTGACTCTGCTACTTTTTTTTATTTAGAGATTTTTTGCTATGGGATGTGTGCCCTTGCCAGAGATACAGAGACAAAAAGGGAGAAATCACCTCTCAGGGGAAATGGCCATGCTGTAATCCCTTCACTTCCATTTTCCTCTTAGGATTTTGGGCACACATGCACATGCACCTGGTGTGAATTTAAACTGGTGGGTCTGGGACTTGAACTGTGGTTGACTACATGGAAGTCCAGTGATGTAACCATTACGCCATCTGCTGGTCCCTTGACTCTGTTACTTTAGAAACTTGTTTAACTTCTCTGTGCCCTGATTTCCTCTTGGGAAGTGGAGATAGCACCAAAGAATACCTAATATGGTCATTGTGAAGTTTACATTGTACAATACATATGAAGTATAATTAATTGTTCCTGGTATATAACAAGCTTTTAGTTTTAACTGCTTCAGGTGATAAATAGAATTTCTGAAATAAGATGGCTTGTAAATAACTGGGACTCCCCCTCAAAAGGTTGGAGGCATTGTGAGGACTCAGGTGCCTTGGTAGGCTAAGATAATTCTTTTTTTTTTTTTTTTGGAGAGATTTTTGCTATAGGGCGCGTGCGCTCGCCAGACAGACAGAGACATAGAGACAGAAAGCGAGAAATCACCCCCCAGGGGGTATGGTCACGCCGCAATACCTTCTCCTCCATTCTCCTCTCGGGATCTTGGGCACACACGCCCACGCGCCTGGCGTGAGTTTTAAGTCACCGGGTCCGGGACGCGAACCGCGGTCGACTACGTGGGAATCCAGCAACATAGCCATTACGCTAACTGCTGGTTCACTGGCTAAGATAATTCTAAGTTGTTAAAACATGCCACTGATATATAGAGCATGATAGGACACGGGAGACCTTGGGGATGGAGAAGCATCAGTAAGTACAGAAAATCCATCGGGTCTGATATTAAGGATGACACACGGCTTTGTGTCTGCCAATGTCTGCTTCTATGGCAGGATGCCTGACAATGTTCATATCATTATTTGGTAAACTAGAAGTTTCTGAGACTCTTTTGTTCAATTCATATCCATATACTAGGACAAAAGCCCTCTTCACACATGCCCACATTTCAGAGATTTTTGTAGCAAACTGTAGCAACAGATACTTTAGAACACCATTTGGAAAAATCAGGTTCTGCTAGCATGTGCTTCTGGGAGCGTGAAAAGCTTTCAGCAATATTTACTGTACTGGAGAAGCTCAGGCTATGGGGACCGTTTAATTATTGCTATTAGTGAAATTAATTCTGGGAGAAAACAATAAAGAGGTCACTAGGCTCTCAAGGAATAAGACAGAAAGGTGGGATGGTGCCTTGATCTCCTGGACTAGATATGGGAGTTTGGGTAAGTCTGAGGGTGAAGTCTGAAGTATTCAGAGCTTCATGTCCAGTCCAGGACCCTGGTGGGGACCAAACCCTTCAATTGTTGCCAGTAAGTGGAGCCTGGTCATAGAGGAGAGTGGGGACCACCTGCAAATCTACTGTTGGTGGGTAGCAGAGAGAATATGATAGGGAATAAAAGAGCTTAAGGAAGGGATTCATCTTAAAACTGCATTTGGTAAACCAACTCTTGTTACCTGGACTGCATTGTTTTTTGGGGGAGAACTTTGGAATTTTGAGATGATGCAACTCCTAACTCTTCAAGGTGTCCTTTAGAACACATAATCTTTGATTAGAAGCCAGTGGGTCTTGGGCTGCTTCCTGGTCTAATGGTAAAGGCAACTGTCTCCTGCATGGCTGACTGTGAGGTTCAAGTCCTGGATCCGGTGGCTTGAGATGCACGTGTGGGTGGAGTGTGTGCCCAAAATCCTGTAAAGAGGGAGAGATATTGGAGAAGGGACTGTGGCATGACCATGCTTCTTAATGTGAACTCCAGGAGAAGGGGAAGGGGTGTTCCATCCAAAATACACATGGATGAAAAGCATGAGGCAGAGTTCTGATTTCCACATATGAGTGAAAACGTGGTCTTTTTCTTTCTGTGGCTATCTTGTTTCACTTAATGTAATGTCCTCTATGCTCACCATTTATTTTTCTAAATGTCTGAATAGTATTTTAATATATGTGTGTGTATATATGTGTGTGTGTGTATACATACACATATGTTAAATATATGTGTATATATACACACACATATACACACACATATATATTTAACATATATGTGTGTGTATACACACACACTCATATATATAATGTCTGTATCTATATCTATAAAATATGTCGTGAGAAAATATTATTTCCATTTTTACTAATGCCAAAGCCAAGGTTTTAGATGGCAGTCTGATTTCGTGTCAACGTGGTACTACTTAAAAGTAGTCTTTGTCTTTTCTTCTTCTTTGTCTTTCTCAGTATATACAGTAATCAAAAAGCATGGTTTTCATCCAATGCTGATATAAGCTGAAAAGTTCATAGAATTTTCCAGATTCCAGCCACCAGTTTTTCTGAGGGAGCATATTAATTGGAACCAGCATCTGGCATTTAGCAATGGATTGGCCCCACGGCTTCTCTAATACTGCTGCCTTAAAATTTGTGTCCATAAGTCTCTCTTTGTCTAGACAGTGCTATTCTTTTTTTTTTTTTTTTTTTTGGAGAGGTTTTTGCTATAGGGCACGTGTGCTCACCAGAGAGAGACAGAGAGACAGAAAGCAAGAAATCACCCCCCCGGGGGGATGACCACGCCACAATCCCTTCTCCTCCATTCTCCTCTCGGGATCTTGGGCACGCACGCACACGCGCCTGGTGTGAGTTTTAAGCCACCGGGTCCGGGACGCGAACCACGGTCGACTATGTGGGAGTCCAGTGACATAGCCATTACACTAACTGCTGGTCCCTAGACAGTGCTATTCTCAAGGGTAGACACATATTTCTGTATGTTACAAAGTGCCTATCCCAGTGACATCAGCACTGTTCTTATGAAATATTTTGTTATTTTTTTTCTATCTTAATGTGAGATAGAACTATCTTTGAAGCTATCCTGTGAATTATTTGTAGATAACACACTTTAAAGATATGTGTTCAGCATGTGATTTTTCTGTAATTTCTTTTTACTAGAATGTAGCAAATACTTAATAAAAAAGGCTCCTATATACAGACATGAAATCCCTGATGTTGCAATTTTCATCTTTCTTGTCATGATATGTTGTTTTGCAAAAGGAAGTAAATAAATAGCAGCAGTAGCTGGTTTCTGTCAAGGCCCTTTAGTGGCACCTAGTTTGTTAGATATTGACAACCTAAGGCGTCTGCGTGAGGGACTTCTGGGTAGGATGTCAGCAGTGATGTGTTTGACATTAGAGCAAAACCGTTTGCTAACGGGATCCAATAACATTGGATGGGAAATTCACGGTCCATACTGAGGGACTGTGTGACTCTTGGCTACTCTTATAGTCCTCATTGCTGAGGTAGTAGTATTTATTTTCTCTCTTATGTTGGAAATGATAGTGGTTAATGCTCTCCATAGCTTGTAAGTTGAAAACATTTCCTTTCCTATTCTTTCTTTTTCTTTCTTTCTCTTTCTTTCTTCTTCTACTTTTAATGTTAAATCAGGGGATGAAGACAGAATGAGAAATTTTTTTTACAAAATAGGACTTTTTAAAAGAAAGTCGCTTGGGGCCAGCAGGTGGCATGGTGGTTAAGGCACTGGACTCTCACATGGCCAATGGCAGTTCAGGTCTTGGACCTGGTGGCTTGCTTTGATGCTTTCCCTGTCTCTCTCACTGTCTTTCTCTGGTGAACACACATGCCCTATAGCAAATTAAATAATAATAAAAAGCATAATAAAATAATCAAAAGAAAGTTACTTATGTGAAAACATTGACAGAGTAATTGATTCTCTCCAATGTCAAATATTGATAATTTCTACCACAACAAATAGCTAGCTAGAAAAATTCTGTTTTTGAAAGTATGTGACATGAAAGCGAATATTGACTTCATTTAAACTTTCAGAAGAGTGTTTTGCTTGAGAACATTAGTGGAAGACTGCAGTAGAAGGCAGAAGCAGGAAAACTGTGATCTCTTTTCTTACCTATCATACTTTTAACATTTTTTTTTTTTTCCACACAGCTCTACACATTTTCACATTCTCTCAGATGGTCCCTCCAGACTTCTTAACACTTAGAAAACATCTGCAAGACAAAATTTTTTCACAGGTAAGAATAAAACCATCTCATTAATTTTAATGGGTATTTAATATATCAGAGTTTGAGGGAGTTTTCTTTTTTTTTAAACAAAGACTTAATTATTGCTGTCACCCTTAATATTTTCTCTGCTTCGCCCACTTTCTTAGAGCTGCTTCAGAAAGTGAGCTAAGTGAAATGTGTTCTTTTTTATCCTTTCATTTTCTAAAAAGAAAATGACCAGCTGATTAATTAAAAAGATAACCAAAAAAATAAATATCAAAGGAGAGAAACCCCTGGGAAAATTAACAAAGGCCTTGGATATTTTTGCCAAAATTATTCTGTTAATGATTGTGCTATGAAATTGAAATGTGAATAGATAAATTTCATATTATATGATCACACAGCTTTACCAGAAAAAATATGCAAAAAAGAGAACAAAAAAGAATAAAAAGTGAATTGTTATACTAAAAAGAAAATAATTAAAAATAAATTGAAAACATAAAAATTTTATCAAAATTTTCACCAAGAACAAAAACAAAAAAAGGAAAAAAACACAAAGTAAAGAAAAAATGTGAATCAGCAAGAAATTATTCACTCTATTAAAATAGCACCACTTTATTATGTGGTTTTCCCTTTGCTGTTGTGTGGTTTTTCTTTTTGCTCGATGTCTATTTTTTTTTTAGGAGATTTTTGCTGTAGTATGCATGTATTTGCTGGACAGAGAGAGAGAGAGAGAGAAAGAGAGAGACAATAAGAAAGTGAAAAAAATCACTGCCGCTCCCTCTCCCCCATGGGGGGTGGTCACACCACAATCCCTTCTCCTTCATTCTCCTCCTGGAAACTGGGGCATGCATGCACATGCACCTGGTGTGATTTTTCAAGCCAATGTGTCTGGAACCTAAACTGCAGTTGGCCATGTGGGAGTCCAGCAACTTAACCACTACTCCATCTGCTGGTCCCTCTTATGTCTTTGCTCTTAAAGGCAGTGGGAGAGAGCAATGAAGAGGTTATATTCAACAGGTATGCCAGTTCAGTGTCAGCTGGGGTCATAAACTCATTCCAAAAACCACTTACTGTGGCAGCAACCACAATCAGTGCTGAAAAAAAAAAATCTTTAGGTAAAAAAAATTTATTTCTTTGATGAAAGAGAGACAGAAGAAAGGTGAGAGAGCACCTCCATTAATCCTCACCATAATCTACTCCCAACCTCAGTCAGCTAGGACCATGGGTGCACCTGCACCAGTGTGTACAGGAAGATATCAAGATATGAACCCAGAACCTTCATATGGATTCAGTGCTGGTGGGTGTTGCATCATTGCTGTGCCACTTCAAGATGTTTAAAATTCTTGATATTCACTTTAATGACTTCACAAAATATAAACACCTTTTAAAAAATTTACAAAGAAAATTTGTAAAACGCAGAGAATAAGAGAAAGAGTATAAATCTTGTATGAATCATCTATATTAACAATGTATTATCATTTATCAATGTGACTTTATTACATCCTTTAGATTCAAACATTATTACCCCCTGGGTTTATTATTTTTATTGTTTGCTGATTATAATTTATGTATAATTAAATTCTTCAATTTAAGAAAATGTTTTTATGAGATTTGATGAATGTGTACAGTGAGATAATCAGCAGAGTCACTATAGAGAACATCCCTCACCCTATATAAAAACCCCACTGAAACACTGATTAATTTTGTTCTACAGTTTTATATTTTCTAGAATTTCATATAAATAGAATTAAATGTGTGTAGACTTTTAATTTATTTTTAAAATTTATCTTGCGTAAATACTTAGGAGTGGGGTTTATCATAATATGAGTGTGTATTTAATTTTTGTAAAAATACCAACTGTTTTTTAAAGTGACTATCTTACATTCACACCTAAACATCCTCACTAGTATTTGATTATGTCGGTCTTTTTAGTTTTAGTGATTTTGGTGAACGTGTAGTGGCATCTCAGTGTGGTTTTAACTTGCATTACTCTAATGACTAGACTGAGCAATTTTTTGCATGTTTCTGTGCCATTCATATATTTTTTGTGATGCATCAGTTTAAATCTTTACTCATGTAAAAAACTGAGTTGTTTGTCCTCTTAATTAAGTTAAGGATTCTTTATGTATTCTGGAGACATGTTCTTTATCAAATATGTTTTGCAGATACTTTCTCCCATTTATAGCTTGTGTTATTTTCTTAATGAATTTTGAGAAGAAGAAATTTAAAATTTTGATGAATTCCAAATTATCAATTTGCTTTTTTTTTTGGAGAGGTTTTTGCTATAGGATGCATTCACTTGCCAGAAAGACAGAAAGAGAGACAGAAAGCGAGAAGTCACCCCCCCGGGTGGATGGCCACGCCATAATCCCTTCTCCTCCATTCTCCTCTCGGGATCTTGGGCACACATGCACATGCACCCGGCATGAATTTAAGCCACTGGGTCCAGGACTCAAACTGTGGTGGACTACATGGGAGTCCAGCGACATAGCCATTACGCTAACTGCTGGTCCCTATAGTTCATGCCTTCTGACTGGACAGCAGAGAAATTTTGACAAGGTCAATATCACAAAAAAAATTTTCCTATGTGTTCTTTAACTGTAAAACTGTAAAATTTATTAAAGTTATATATATGATACTAAGTAATGATCCAAGATTTTTCTTTTCTCTCTCTTTTTTCCCCCCACATATGGTTATCTGATTGTTCTAGCACTGTCTGTTAGAAAAAAAACTATAATTTCCCTCATTCATTATTTGGTATCTTTGTCATAAATTAATTTGCTGCATCTATGTAGTAATGGTTCTGGACTCTATTCTGTTTTGTTAATTTATATGTTTATATTCTATGCCGTTACAGTCATAATGTTTCTGTAATTCTATAGTAAGTACTAAAATAATGAAGCATAAGTCTTCAATTTTTTTTTTTTTTTGGCTAGAGAGAGAGAGATAGAAAGCACCCCCCTCTTGGAAAATGGTCACATTACTCCTCCATTTCTTCCATTTTGGGATGTTGGGCATGCATACACATATGCCTGGCGTGTTTCTCAGGCTGCTGGGTGTGGGACTTGAACCATGCAAGGGCGTCTAGCCACCTCAACCACCATGCCACTGACTGGCTTGAGGATCTTTATAAAAAACAATTTTGTCCCTAAAGTTTTTTTTATTAGACATTTACATTATTTTATTAGACATCGATTAGACAATTATAAAGAAATTTATAATTGCTATAGATATAATTGAACCTTTTATCATTGTCCATATACTATTCTGTTTTGATGTCTATTTTGTCTGATTTTTAATTTCACACTCCAGCTTGCTTATGTATATATTTTGTACAGTGTATTTTCTAATGTATTAATTTTAGTGGGTTTGTATCATTAAAGTGCGTATTTTGTAGATAACATATAGTCGAGTTTTACTTATTTAGTCAAGTAATTTCTGTCTTTTGATTGAGAATTCTGGTCTATTTACATTTAGTGTGATTGCTGATATGATGGTTTTAGATCTACCATTATTTTACATTGGTCTTAATTTTTTTGTTTTCTATTCTTTTCTGTTTTCTTTTGTTATTTTTCAGTACTCTATTTTACTTTCTTTCTTGGCTTTTGGGCTATTTCTCTGTATATTATCATTTTAGTGGTTACTGTAGGGTTTACAATATCCAACTTAATTATCACTAATCAACTCAGAGTTAATTTGAAATTATTTGAAGTAAAATGCAGCAATATTTAAAGATTCTATTTTTATTTTCCAACTCCTAGTACTGTTTTTATCATAAATAGCTTAGGTATGTATGCATAAATCCATTAATGTGGTGTTATTATTTTTTACTTACACAATCATATTTATCTTAATGAGGAAAAAAGTGTATTTCTTTTATCTATTCTCCTTTTGATAAATTCACTCACCTTTTGTTTCTTTGAAGATGTCTTTATGATTCTTTTAACTTAAAACTAGCTTTTCTGGATATAAAATTTTTGATTGCCAGTTTTGTTTTTTTTTTCTTCAGTATTTCAAACATTTCATTTCTTCTGGTTTCATTAGTTTCTGCTGAGAAGTTAGTCATTAACTTTATTGTGACTTTCTTGAATGTAATATGTGTTTGTCTTGGTGCTTTAAATGTTTTCTCTTTATCTTTTACTTTCAGAAGATTGACTGTGTTGTGTCAATTTTCTCTTTGACTGGAGCTTATTGAGGTTCTTGGATTTATAAATTAATGCTTTCTGACAAATTTGGAAAGTTTTCAGACATTATCTAAAAATGTTTTTCTTTCTTTTATCTCACCCCTTATGGAATTCACATTATATCTATTTGGACCACTTTATATTGTTCCCAGAGTTCTCTGAGGTGGAATAATATGTATTAAACAATTCAATATTTTTTCTTTGTCTAAGTTAGGGCAATTTCAATGGGCATATATTTAGTTACACTTTAAATTTTTTTTCTACTTGCTCTTGAGATCATTTAGTCATTTGTAAAAAAGGGTTTTTGTCATAGGTTGCCTGTGCTTGCTAGAGACAGACAGAGACAGAGCAAAATTGAGAAATCACCCTCTCGGGTGATTGCCATGCTCCAATAATTTCTTCTCTATTCTCCTCCTAGGATTTTGAGCATGCACACATATGTGTCTGGTGTGATTTTTCAAGCTGCCAGGTATAGAATTTGAAGTACAGTTGGCCATTCCTCCACCATAACCACTAGGCACCTGTTGACCCCTCATTTAATCATTTTTAATTTCAATTATTTGCATTTCATCTCTATAATATGTTTTTAAACAATAATTCCTAATTTTCTGTTGATTGTCTCTAAATTAGTTCTAGAAAAAACTTTTTAATCTAGCATATTTCCTGTTAATTCTTTGAACATATTTATAAAAACTTCTTAGCTATATTTACTTGTTAAATTCAACATAGAGCCCAAATTGGAGTTAACTTATATTGGCTGCCCTTTTTCTATTTATTTTGATGTCTTATAATTTTTGGATACTATTAGATATTGTTCTAGTAGTTGGTTACCTTTACAAGATTCAAACTGCTGAATTTGTCTGCTTTACACATAGCTACTGTCTTTTTATAAAAGATTTATTTTATTTAACTTTATTTTAATTTTTAAAATTTATTTACATTCATTCACCGTATATCATTACAGCATATAAAACGAGATTTTCCATCCAGAATACACTGTATATTGGTTCAATCGAGCACATCAACATACATGTTATCATCAACAAATAATTTTCTATTTCTTGTTTCCTATATATTTTGCCTTTTATCCTATCCTTGATTCCCTATCTTTCACCCTCTACAATCTCCCACCCGCCTCCCACCCTGTCTCTGGTATCAATGGTTGCTTTTTATGCCCCCCCCCCCATTTTATTGATTCACTAAAGATCTTAATTAATCTAAATATTTTGAATAGCAAGCACAGCTGATATATACATATCCATGAACACAAGTCTGACTTTAGGCATAAACCTCAGTGAGTAGAATGAGCATACTATGAAGCAGTACCTAGCTGGGGCTATATAGCTTGTTGCAGTCACCAAATAGGTATTTTAATGCATTTTTTTTTAATTTCAAGAAAAACAGTTTTAGGTTTTCTTTTTCCTGGAACTTTTTTTAACTTAATTTACATTCATTCCCTAAGCATCTTCACAGCATACAAAATGTGATTTCCCATCCAGAATATACTGCATAGTGGCTTATTCATGCCTGTTATCGTCAAAAATTTTCCAATTCTAATCTATATATATATATTTCCCCCCTATTTCTGACCCTCTATCCCTTCTCACCCTCTTCTCACACTATCTCTGGTGTCTACAGTTGTCTTCCATTCCTTCCCCCCCACATTGTATTGATCACACAATTTCTTAAGTAATCTAACTACTTTCAATGGCAAGTTCAGCTGGTAATTTCAGGAAAAGCAGTTTTTACTTAAAGATATCCTAAGGAACTTTGCTTAAAACTTAAAGCCAGGAAACATGTTAGGATTCTGTTCAAATGATAGGTACATGAACCTATTGACATCTCAAGACAGGACACAAATCCTTAAAACCGGACAACAAAGCCTAGAAGAAAATCAGCAATGTTTTAGTCAAAAGTCATAAAATTCTATTTTACCAATTCAGTCTCATGTACTTTATCTTCTGTCGTGGTTTGATTTTCCCGAGTAAATTCTGGCATATAATATGCAACTCCAGACTTGTCCCTATGATTAAGTTAGCCATTTTCTTGGTTTTTGAACTCTTATTTCTGTGCAACTGTATTTAATTTTTCTGATATAGCTCTCCCTTGAGAACTTCTTGGAGATCTGGTCTGGTGGTGGTAAATTCTTTCAAGTTTTGTTTATCTAAGAATGTTCTTGTCTTTTCTTCCCACATGAAGGATAATCTTGCCGAGTACAGTATTCTTGGTTGAAATTGCTTTTCCCTTAACACTTTGAAAATATTTTTCCATTCTTTCCTCACTCGCATTGTTTCCAATGAGAGGTCTGCTGTTATCCTGATGGGATATCCTTTGTAGGTAACTTGCCATTTTTCTCTTGCCAATCTTAATATCTTGTTTTGTCTGTGGTTTTGGTCAATCTGGCTATAATGTGTCTTGGAGAAGATCTTCCTGGGTTGATTCTATTTGGGGCCCTTTGTATTTCTTGGGACTGGATCTTTGAGTGCCGCTCTAGGTTTGGAAAGTTTTCATGCAGGATTTCATGGAATAGATTATCAATGCCCTTATGAGTCTCTTCACCTTCTGGGATACCAATTATCTGGATGTTTGGATGTTTGATGGTATCTACTATTTCTCATATATTATTCTCATTTTTTGGGGCCATGTTCTCAGTCTTCATGGTGGATTTTTTCTAGGCCAGCAATTTTCTCTTCTACATCTGAGATTCTATTTTCTGAATGATCTAATCTGCTTTTAATACTTTCAAGGGAGATTTTGACTTTCTGTATTATAGCCTTCATCTCTAACAGGTCCCTTTGATTCTTTTTTAAAGTGTGTAATTCCTCTTTTAGATCTTGCAGGAATTTTCTCACCTCCTGGAACTCGTCAGTTCCTTTCTCCATTCTCTTCTGCAGTTCATGGTCTCTCCTCTCTTCCATCTGTTATCTTCGTCATTATGAATATTCCAAATTCTTTATCAGGCATTTCCATAATTTCCATCGAACTGCCAGTGGATGAAGAGGAGTTTTACTTTTCCCTGAGAGCAGAGGTATTTTCTTGCTTTCCCATATTTCTTGTGGTCCTGTGGTGATTTCTAGTCATCTGATGGATGGTGTGTTTCTTTCTAATTCTTGAAGTTCAATCTGAACATTCAGGAGTGTGCAGAAAGAGGTGATTTGGAATCTCTTTGTCATTCCATTGTGATCCCTTTGTGCAGCATATTAAGTAGATTTTGAAGAATACGTTAACCCAATTATTATTTAGAAGTTTGGCTATAGTTCCCTTAGTTCCATCTAGAAGCACAGTAAAAGGAGATTGAGGAGCGGAGAGATGAGATAAAAGAAAAGGAAACAGAGAGAGCGCAAAAATAGCAATAACAATAACAAAGAAAGAAAGGGACAAAAAGGAAAAAACTTACTTTTTTTTTTTTAAAAAGCACAAAATACAAAAGTGCACGGTGCACAAGTACACCACGTGAAATCACTAGTTCTCAGGGGCCATGAGGAATCTTCTCGAGGCCTGGCTCTTGCCTCTCCTGCCTAGGTGGGAGGGGGAGAGGGCATTATTAACAAGATAAAGTGGGGCTGAAAGCAAGATAATACTTTACCTTAAAAAATTTTAAAAAGGAAAAATTACCAAAAAAGAGAAGCTACAACAGAGAGAGACAGAGACACAGAAACAGAAACGGAGATAGAAGGCTAGAGGAGTCCCCTACCACTCAAGTTTGTGGGCTGGAAGCTGAATTATTGGTAGGAAATCTTCATCTCTTTTTTTTCCTGAAATCACTAGTTCTCAGGAGCCATGAGGAATCTTCTGAAGGCCTGGCTCTTACATTTTCTCAACTTTATTTTAATTTTTAATTTGACCAGAGAGGGACAGAGAGTGAGAGTGAGTGAGAAAAGGCAAGAAAGCAAGCCACCAGGTCTGGGATTCAAACTGTGCTTGGTCTTGTGGGAATCCAGTCCCCCTAACCACCATGCCACCGTCTGACCCTCTACTGTCTATTTTTAAGGCTTTCAAAATGGAGCTATTGACCAATTGTGTGAGTGCAGATACTCATATCTGCAAAGATATTTTTTTAGCTGTCCAAGGATTTTGGCAAAGGTGTGATTCATGCTTCCTGTGGTATTATTCTTGCTTCTCTGATCCCTCCTTCCCATGTGTTCCTTCAACCCCATCCCATTCTCATCTATGTGCTTCAGACTCTGTTCTCTGACTCTTTAGATTCTGCAGGTTTTTGCTTTCTTCAGCTAAGTATGGGGATGGTCTTAGTTAAGCAAATGTATCAAATTGAGGATTATTTTGGTTTTTATTTAAAAAATAAAAAATTCTATAATTTCTGATCACCTTTTTTTCATGAAGTTCTTGTACATAATTTAGTTGCCAACTAGGGATTTAAACAGTTTTTGCTTTCAATTTTGGTTTAACTCTGAGGCAATAGTGCTGCTAAAATTTCTCTCTTTAAATTTCTATTTGTTTTGTATGATCTCTGTTCTAGCACCTGTAGCTAATAAAGCTGTTTTTCCTATTGCTGTTTAGCAGCCACAGTTATTGGGGTTAGGCAGAGCCATGGAATGCATGCCATAAACTCAAAACTCCTAGGTTTTGTAAAATTAAAAAAAATTATCCTTGCTCTTGCTTTTGTTTGTGTTTAGAAGCATTTCATGATCTTTTAATTGTCTTGATTAAAACATTATTTAGTACTTTGTAATTGTAATCTGTGAAGGTTCTTATAATCATTTTACTCTTCTACCATTACTGCAGGTTGACCCACATTTTTGTAAAAACATTTACAAATAAGTTATAGACATTATAGTACTTCATATCTAAAGATATCATCTGTAGCCTTATATCTTAAAGCAGCAGTTCCCTATCTTTTTGGCACCAGGGACTAGTTTCATGGAAGACAATTTTTCTATGGACCGAGGGTGGGGTAGGATGGTTTGGGGGTGATTCAAGCTCATTACATTTATTGTGCTCTTTATTTATATTATTACTACATTGTAATAGACAATGAAGTAAGTATATAACTCACCAGGGATCAGGGAGAACCCTCAACTTGTTTACCTGCAACTAGATAGTCCCATCTGGGGGCTCCCATAAAATCTAATGTTGTCACGGATCCAACATGAGGTAGAGCTCAAGAGGTAAAGCAAGTGATGGGGAATGGCTGTAAGTACAGATGGAATTTCACAGGCTTACCTGCTGTTCACCGCCTGCAGCTTGGCCTGGTTTCTAATGGGCCATGGACTGATACCAGTTTGTGGACCCCTTTCTTAAAGTATCTGTCATAACACATTTAGCAAAACTAATAATTATTATCTTTGAATGCCTAGTTTACATTAATTTCCCAAGCTATCTCCAAAATACCTTCTATATTGAAGAACCAGACCTATAGACTCTGGTTGTTAAATCTCTTAAATCTCTTAATTTGCAGTTGTCTGCTCCTTGGTTTTTCTTCTTTTTAACAATGATATTGACTTATTACAATAATCAAGTTATTTTTCCTGTAGTATGTCTCATATTCTGGACCTGTCTGGTATTGCTTAACTTGTTCTCTCTCTTTCACTTTCTATACAGTTGAAATTAGGACTAAAATCTTGATTAGAACCAAGTTAAACATTTTTATGCAAATTAATCTTGATGCTACATTGCTTCATTTTTTTTTTAAAGAGAGATGTTTGCTATAGGGCATACATGCTTGCCAGAGAGACAGAGACAGACCGAAATTGAGAAATTAGCAGCCAGCAGGGATGGCCATGATTTAATCTCTTCTCCATTCTCCTCTTGAGATTTTGGACATGTACGCACATGCACCCTGTGTGTTTTAAGCTGCCACATCTGGGAGTTGAACCACAGTTGAGTACATGGGAGTCCAGCGACATAACCATTACACCATCTGCTGGTCCCGATGCTACATACTTCATGATTAATGCTATTAGGATGCACATAGGGTCTGGTTGCTCTGCTATTAGACTGATGAGCAGGCTTGGGGGGTCTTCAATCTCTTCTTCCAGGTGTTTTCTTCAAGAGATTAATGAATTTGAAAATCACTGTCACACCTAGATCCAATATTTTCATGTTAAAATCCCATTTCTCCCTCCAGCTCTTAATTTGTGCCATCATCAAACGAGAACTGATTCAAATTCTTTCCAGCTTCGACTGAAACTATATCAAAAATAGCATCTGAATTGGCCCAGCCATGTTGGTGCAGGCCGTAAGGCACCTGCCATTATACAGACTGGAGCCATGTGGGAGGCCGGGGCTCAGATACCTGGTTGACCTGGCATTCTGGACACACATGTGCCTGTAGTCCTGGTTGGCGGGAGGCTGGGGGAGCATGTGTTTTGGCAAGATTCTGTGAGAGTACATCTCTGTCTCTCTCAAAAAAAAATCTTTTTTTAAAAAAATACTTTAAATTGAAGCAAATGACCTTAATCAGTTACCTAAGGTGTAAAACAATGCATTACTAAGTATCCTCAGATAATCCCATCTCTTGTAACTATGGTTTTAGAAGTCTCTGATTTCTAAAAAAGCAGTCATTGTCATTCTCATAATTTACCATTTATTTGTTTTGTTGGATTAATAGAAACAGTTACAGTGAAAAAATTCAAGACAATTAAAAATACCCATTTAAGACTGGGGCTACTGATAATTTGTTCATCTAGTTTTCATGGTGTGTTAGATTCCTGAAGCACACAAAACTACTGTTTTACGTTATGCAGCTCAAGTCAGTTCCTATATATTAGATTATATCAACTTGATTACATTTGCTTTTATATATCTCCACTGGCAGTCATTTCCATGGGCAAAATAAAGATCTTTGAATTATCTTTTCATTTGATTAGGACATGCTGTATTTTTTTTAACGTTTTTTTCTCTCTGTTCTAAATCAAGATTTAGTCATCTTAATTAGAAGTGGTAGGCCCTACAGCCAAATTTTAAATCAAGCCAGAAGTCCCAGTTTTTGAAGTGGCAGTGGACATTGCTATGAGGAGACCTTCCTTTATTACTACTCATGATGGCAGAAGGAAGCAGAGCAATTACTACTGCAGAGTAATTTAATACTGTTTTATTAAACATGGTCTTTCATCTTGGTAAGGAGTCCTGGGATTCATGAGAATATCCATTTCCCGTGAAATACTAACCTATTTAAATAAATTAATTCACAATCTATAGTCATATTATAAAAATATAAAGGAATAAAGATGAACTAAAATCTGAATAGAGAATAAAATGTAAGCATCAATTAACTTGCATCCTTTTAAAAAATTGTGATACTATTACTTTAACAATTAGATATACTTTCCTCCTTTCTTACCTGAGCTAATGTTCTTTTTTCTTTTTTTTTTTTTAGAGGTTTTTGCTATAGGGTACGTGCACTCGCCAGACAGACAGAGAGAGACAGAGAGAGAGAAAGCGAGAAATCACTCCCCAGGGGAGATGGCCACGCTGCAATCCCTTCTCCTCCATTCTCCTTTCAGGATCTTGGGCACACATGCACACGTGCCCGGCGTGAGTTTAAGCCACCAGGTCCAGGATGCGAACTGTGGTCGACTACGTGGGAGTCCAGCGACATAGCCATTACGCTAACTGCTTGTCCCTCATTTTATTTTTTTTAACATTAGGTACTTTTTCATGTGAGACCAGAGAAGGAGAATTAAAGCTTGATTAATGGTCCCAAATACAATTTAAATCATTCTATAAATTTAATAGTGTACAGGGTTGCTTGTTTTTACGTAGTGGGTGACTTTTTCAGCAGACATTACTTGGTGTCTAAATTACAGTTTAGTTTCTCTGCTCAGTAAGTTTCATGTGGGAGTGGCATTTTGGGCATTTTTGAGAGCTTATATGAAAAAAATGTTTTTATGTAGTGCTTTTTATGTAGAAGTGCCATAGAAACAGAAACTTTTTCTCATAATACTTCTTATAATAGCAACTATTATTTCTCCCAAAGGGAAATGAAAAAAAAAATCACAGAGAAATGATTTTAAAAAAAAGATGAAGTCTTTAGACTCAATTGAGTATTCATATTATTCTTCATAACTGAGTAGTTCTCTATTTCTCCAGATTAGATAACTTTGGATTTTCTGTATTTTTTTTTTGCATTATTTTAAAATCCATGTGTCTGGGTTTTCATACATATTTAATAATATTTGTTCCATAGTATTTAAGTCATAAACAATGCCACCTCCATTTATATTTCTGATTTTTGAAATTACATTTGGCTCAGGCCCAACTTAGGCATGAAGTTTTCAATATTCAGAATCATTTTCCTCCCAAGTCTCTGAGTTACCTACACTGAAGAAAGGTGTTACTCAGTGTAAATGAGAGAGTCCCCCTTAACTGCTTTTGTGGGTACCTCCAGTAGAAAGTTTATGCAGAGCAGAGTGGTATCTCTCCTGACTGTGGCCACATGTACTCCACCTGCTTCAATGACAAGATAGGAATTTAGGCTTTTTTCTTTTCTCCTCCTGGCTATTGGGTAACAATGTAGATGAGTGTGAGAAAACCCAATTTTTAAAATTTTTAGTTTGTTATAGGACATGTTCACACATTGGAGACAGAGAAAGAGAGAAAATGAGGAATCACCTCCCTCAGAGGGGAGGCCGCACTACAATCCCTTCTCCTCCACTCTTTTTCTCTCTGGACTTTGGGCGGAGATGCACATGTGCCCGGTATGATTTTCAAGCAACCAGGTCTGGGACTCAAATCGTGCAGTTGGCCATGTGGAATCCAACTCCTTAACCTTCATGCCATCTGCTGGCTCAGTAAACCAAGGGAGCCTCTTATTCAGAACTTTCTTTTTTCTAAGACCTCCAGGGAAACATTAGATTTCACATCTCTGGTGAATTATTTCCATGGATACTATGAAATGTCTGCCAAGACAAATTTGTCTTCTTCACATGCAAAGAAACCAGGAGCATTCTGTTTCCTCAGGGTTGGTTGATATCTTTGAAATATAGTGGTTCCTCCTTTTCTGTCTGTGGGAGATTATATTCCAAGACCCCCAGTGAATCCTTGATATCATGAATAATATCAAACTGTAAATATACCAGGAGATCATCAACAAGTTAATAAAAAATGTGTATTATGAAAAAACTAGGCGTGCATTTCAAAGCTTTTTTTTTTTTTTTGGAGAGGTTTTTGCCATAGAGCGCGTGCGCTCACCAGACAGAGAGAGACAGAGAGACAGAAAGCGAGAAATCACCCTCCAGGGGGGGTGGTCACGCCGCAATCCCTTCTCCTCCATTCTCCTCTCGGGATCTTGGGCACGCATGCACACGCGCCCGGCATGAGTTTAAGCCACTGGGTCTGGGACGCGAACCGCAGTCGACTATGTGGGAGTCCAGCGACATAGCCATTACGCTAACTGCTGGTTCCCTCAAAGCTTTTTAAAACCTTTACTCTTTTCTAAATCAGGACTTAGTCTTGGTTTAAAAGACTAAATCAATGTGTGTATGCTCACCAGAGAGAGGAGGAGAAACAGAGAGAAAGCACTCCCCTGTCCCAATGGGACGTGGTCACATTTATAAGCCCTTCCTCTCCATCCTTTTGGAATTTGGGGCACATGCACACAGGTGCCAGGATGTTTTTCATACCATTAAGGCCCAAATTCAAATGACAGTTGGCCTTGTGGAATTCAGCTCTCTTAACTACTAGGCTATGGGGCTGGCCTAATTAAATTTTTTTTTTCTTTTTTTTTTCTTTTTTTTTTAGGTTTTTGCCATAGGGCATGTGAACACTTTTTTAAACAAAATGATTTCCTTCATGAACATGAGGGATAGAAAGAGAAAGAAAACACACTCCCAACAGAGTCTTGATGCTGCCATGTACCACTGGTCCCAACCAGCCCTGGATCATGGGCAGATGCATGCATAGAAATAGAGAGGTCTCTGAACATTCCCAAGTGGGTCAGACTCAGTGTTGTTTTACCTCTGCACCACCCTCAAAACATTTTTACATCAAAACAAATTTATATTTTTAATCCATGTTCCACAAAACTTTTGAAGTCTCCCTCATGCAATGTTCTTCCTATGCATACATAGCTATGGTAAAGTTTATAAGTTGGAAACTATAACATATGAACAACAATAGCTAATAATAAGATAGAACAACTATAACAATTTACTATAAAAGAAGTTATGTGAATGTGGAGTTTCTCTCTAACAAAATATCTTGTATAGTACCATGAGTAACTAAAGCTACAACTATGAAACCAAAGGTAAGGGCACATGCAACAGTACTTCGCTGCCATACTTGGGCAAAGCAAATGTGTTTTTCATTTTTCCTAGAAATTTGAATCCTCACTTCCTGGTCATGGTATCTGCATGTGGCCCCCCACATTGTTGACAGACCAAGGAACACACCTAAGTGGCCAGACATGAGGTCCAGATCCTCCACTCAGCAGCCAGTCCTGAGTATTCTTCAAAGTGGTGAAACTATCAGTCATTTTCTCAAAATCATTTTGCCCCAACTCTAAGAGCTATAATCTATACATGTTGGAGAATATTATGTTTAGAAAAGTTCTTAGCGGTCTCCAGGGAGATTTTCATTATATAGTGCATTTGTTCCAGACATGCCACACCTTTATTTATTTTTTTTTTTGAGATTTTTTTTTTGCTATAGGGCACGTGTACTCGCCAGACAGAGAGAGACAGAGAGATAGAAAGCGAGAAATCATCCCCCGGGGGGATGGTCACGCAGCAATCCCTTCTCCTCCATTCTCCTCTCGGGATCTTGGGCACGCATGCACATGCGCCCGGCGTGAGTTTTAAGCCACCGGGTCTGGGATGTGAACCGCGGTCGACTACGTGGGAGTCCAGCGACATAGCCATTACGCTAACAGCTGGTTCCCCTACACCTTTATTTTTAAAAAATCAAAGCAAATCTGGCTTGATGTTTATTCATAAAGGCTGTCATGAAATTAAATTTCAGTCATTTGGGGTCCACTTTTTCCTCTTTCCTCAGGATGATATGAGAGGTACAGAACTAGCTTAGCCTAAAGAAGGGTTTCCCAAAGGCATAGGGCTGACATCAGGCCAGCTTACAACATGGCCAACAGAAGTAGAGAGGTTGCTGGGTGTGTAAAGGAAGAGAGAGAGAAAGAGAGTGAGTGAGTGAGCACACTGGGGCATCTCTCCCTCTTGTAACAACCTGCTCTTATGAGAACTAACGCCTCATAATGGCTAGAACTCAAGTTTGCTCATGAGACCAGTGCCTCCATGATCCAATCAATCATAGCCACTGAGACCAATTCTGAAACATGAATCTTTGAGAGACAAAACATTATACAAACAATCATGGTGGTTATGGGGGAAAAGTAGAACCTCCCTTCCACCTAGAACAACCAAAATTGTCTGCAGCCATTGCCAGATATCCCTTTGGGAAGTTAATCATCTGGTTGGAACAGTGCTCTAGGACAATTGGGAAGGAGTCCAGTTTCAGTCCTAGCTTTTATGGCTGTCACTTGCCTGCTTGTCATTTTCTGAAGGCTTGTGCGTCCACTTCTTCATTGCTGAGTCATGAAGATCTTTGCCAAGGTTCCCAGGCTCTGGTACATACTGCCAAACAATTTGGGAACTTTACAGCAATCCTTATGAGAGGTATTTTAAGCCTTAGGATTGTGAGGTCCTTCTAGCACAGGGCAGAGTCTTTCCTGGGAGATCCCATCCCCATGATTTGGGGATCTGGCTCTTTTAAAGTTCAGATAATTTTTTAAATCTTCTTCAATTCTATAGCACTCCTCATCTTAAAACAACTTGTGAATGCTGCTGTGAAACTAGTGTTGAGAACAATTCTTAATTATATAGGAAAACTAGAATCATACTTGTAGGACAAAAAGCCCTAGTTTTCTTATCAGTCTTCTATTATATACAGAAAAACTGTAATCTACTTATTTTTTTCTCTTCTTTTTCTTGTTTACTTTTTACTAATGTGACTATTTTTGAACTTCCCTTCCTTCCTGTATTCTATCTCATTTTCTTCTCAACTCATTTTTTCTCCTACTTCTTTAAAGACAGTACTTACATTGGCCAACAGATGGTGTAGCAGTTACTCGCTGGACTCCCACGTGGTCGACTGAGGTTCAAGTCTTGGACCCAGTGGCTTAAAAGTCATGCTGGGTGCGCATGCATGTGCCCAGGATCCTGGGAAGAGAATGGAGGAGAAGGGATTGTGGTGTGGCCATACCCTCTGGGGGGTGATTTCTCACTTTCCCTCTTTTTGTCTCTGTCTGTCTCTGGTGAGCTCATAGGTCCTAAGGCAAAAATAAAAAAGACAGTAATGATAGGCACAAAAAGTTTAGGTATATGAGAAAGAATGGGACCCCATCTATTTTACATCTCTGTTGATTCAAAGGAGATTGGAAATTATACCTATTTTCCCAGGAGGAAGACCTTCTAAGCCATTTCCTGTAAATCATGACATATCATTTACAATGCTAATAAAGTGACCTTCCTTCCTTTCTCCCTTCTTTCATTCCTTCTGTTCTTCAGCTGATAGCAACATTATCTGAATCTCGATGTCAGGATCCCTGGGTTCTCTCCAGGAATGATGGAGCAGGCTGAGGAGAGTGCCAACTAGCTTAGTGGAAATATTTTACTATGGGGGGGTGGTGGTGACTACTATCATTTCTTGGAACATTAAGAGTAAGTTTTGAATCAATTTGAAGTTGGGGAATATTTGAGATTTGTCCACAACTTTGCAATGGAAAAATTCTTGGCAGAGTTTCCAAGGCTGGAAAACCACTAATTTTCTTTTCCCTCACTTGCAGAAGGTCAGAAGCTTCTTTAGTCCCTGGATAATAGCATGACCACATTCTCAGTCATTTCCCCAGTCTTACCTTGCTCTAGGCCACCCTTTCTGCACTAACCCCTACCCCAGGCACTCCCAGCCGACCCTGTGGCGATCATCAGTGTGGCTGTGCAAGCCTACCCTCCAGCTTCTCTCCTGTACCCTGCCGGAGCACCCTTGGACATTCTCCACAGTCGCCGAAGGGGCCCCATGCTGTACAGAGGAATGTTTCAGACTTTATTTTTCTAAGGGCATACCCTGGTGATGAAATCAATTCTCCAGACTAAGTGAAAAAAGTTACAGTCTCTAAGCCAGGATCTACTCCAAATTTGACAAATGGTCAGCTGTTTGAAGTGGTCTGCATCGAGAGAATGCCTCCTAGCTCACCTTCCATCGTCCTTGCTCAGTTCAGTTCATTTGTATCCTTCTCAGGCAGTCATCTGGCACACCTCAGAGACAAGTCAGAGCTGTTTCTACCCTACTGTGACATCTGCTCTCAAATGCATGCCTCCAAATATTGGAATATGGCTTTATTTGGAGGCTATAACCTTCTCACCTCCCTGGTCAGTAGTAGAAGGTAACCCTCTGAAGGACAGCCTGAATTTTCATGTGTCATCCTTATGGTTGTATAGTACATCTTGACTGATGCAAAACAGCCTGCCCAAACTGTAACCTAATGTGCACCCAAATTCGTAAGCCAGTAATGTCCCAGATGAGGTTGCCATTTGTAATATCACTTTAAGTCAGCTCACACTATACTTAGACATGCAAAGGAAGCATAGCTACCTAACAAATTTTAGTAAAATATTCTAGACATATCGGAGTAAAGGAATAAATGATAATATAATGAACATAAAAAAATAAAACAAGATAAATCCTTAATGTCCCCCTTTGCTCTGGTCCATACAGTTGGCCCTATTTCTTTTCTCTCTGCCCTCACAGGTAATTACTTATTCTGAATTTTGACTTTATTGTTCCACATATTTCTTCATATTTTTGCCTTATAGACTGAAAGAGAGTTGAGCTTGGTGGCCTGTAGAAGTTACTTGATTCCCCCCCACCCCCCCACACACAGGGTGCATGCACTTGCTGGAGAGGCAGAGAGAGGGAAAGTGAGAAATATCCCCCTAGGAGGGATGGCCATGATGTAATCACTTCTCCGTTCTCCTCTTGGGATTTTGGGCATACACTCACATGTGCCCAGCAAGATCCTCATCCTGCTGGCTCTGGACTTGAACCATGGTCAACCATGTAGGAAACGAACACCTTAATCACTATGCTACCTGGTGACTTCTGAATTTTTTACACTCTTTTTTTTTAATCTGTAAAATGAAAATAATAGTATTGATCTCTTTAATTTATGAAGAGCAACTCAGTTTGCATATATAAAAATCTTAGACTCATATCCAGTGCATGGGAAACTGTATTTAACTGTTTTCATTTATTATCTTGTCTATAATTTTGCATGTTTTTAAACTTTATATAAAAGCTAAACTATGTATATGTATCTATTTGCAACTTTGTTTTGTTTGATATTATGTTTGTGACATTTGTCTAAATTGATATACGCACATTTTAAAAATGATAATTTGTATGATTTTGCCCCAATGTATTTACCCATGCTCAGCTGTTTTTAGATAACAAAAAATTTTGCTATGAATGCTTTTCATGTATCTCCTTATGATCAGGAGCAAAATTTTTTTCTAGATTTGTACATTACAACAGAATTTCTGGGTCTTAAGTTTTATCTCTTAATTAAATAATACATAAACTTCTTCACAGTCAAAACCCCTGGTCTCCCTACTCCCTAAAAACACATCAATCACTTCATGTAGTAGGAAAACTGGTGGTTATGGAACGTCCAGTCTCTTTTACTTCAGTGGTCTATTTTGGATGACTCTTGTCTTGAGGTAGATGCTAAATTTTCGTATTTCACCTCCTCCTCTTGTCTCTTGTTCAGGAGACCTCTAGGGCAAATGCTCTGGTGGCAGAGAGGGAGGAGGGGAGGCTAGAACCTTTCACTCTTCTGTGGGGCCTTCTCCCTGAGCTGCAAGTGTCCACTGGATATCGTGGTCCTGATTGTTTCTACTGGTCGTGCAGTCATCACCCACCAGAGGTATTTAATCTGTATTTCAGATTGTTGCTTTGCTTTCACTAACTCTGCAGCCCCCTCACCACAATCGAGGCTCATGTGGGCTCTGGGTCTTTTCCGGTACTTGACAGCTGTGGGAGACCAGAGAGCACTGCCTGCAGCTCCTACAAGACCTGGTTCTCCCAGCGCTGCAGTGTTGCTCCTGCCCAGGTGGGCTGCGGCTGCATGGCTGAGCTCCCACCCGCCCCACGCACAGCAGCTGTCCCTGGAGGTGTATCCATTGATGTTCCCTGGTTCTGCTCACGCTCTGGATGCTCTATTATGCCCCTGTCGGACTCCGTTCTAAGACGGAGGAACTACTCAGGTCCTATCTCTCAATTTGATCTTTTTCTATCATGCAGGATATTCTTCTGTCTTTAGAAAGGACTTCCCCTTTGGCCCATCTTTCTCCCACTTGATGTGCACTTGTCTTCTCTTTGGCCAAAAAGTTGGCAGGGCGTGCTGAGAGAGAAGCCTGTTTAATGTGAAGAGCACAAACAGCAGTTAGTGATGATATTGAACCTGCCATGCAAATGCCAGAATAGGTTTTTTTTTTTGTTTTTAAGATTTAATTTTATTTATCATTATTTTTTTTTTTAGAGAGATGTTTTCTATAAGGTACATGTGCTTACCAGAGAGACAGAGAGAGACAAAGAGACAGAAAGTGAAAAATCACCCCCCTGGGGGGATGGCCACGCCAATCCCTTCTCCTCCATTCTCCTCTCGGGATCTTGGGCATGCATGTACATGCACCTGGCATGAATTTTAAGCCTCCGGGTCTGGGTCTCAAACCAAGGTTGACTACTTGGGAGTTCAGTGACATAACCATTACGCCATCTGCTGGTCCCTATTTATTATTTTTAAATTTGCTATAGGGCACATCCACTTACCAGAGAAACAGAAAGAGAGAGAGAGAGGGAAAGTGAGAAAACAAGCTGCCAGCTCTGGGACTCGATCTACCGTCAGCTATGTGGGAGTCCAGTGCCTTAACCACTATGCCACCTGCTGGCCCCAACAGAATAAACTTTTAACAAGTGTGAAGGTACTGCTGACAACAGGATAAGACATTTAAGTCTGGATTCAGATAGGGAATTTGTGGTTGGTGTTGTGTTTATTCTGTGTGGGGCAGTCAGAAACTGAAAAAGAACTGCTGAGTTCATTGGGTAATCACTCTGTATGACAAGCGTCGCTTCTAGCAGCCACTCTTCTAACTAGTTTATGTGCCACGGAGCACAGCATCAGAGAGCGGTGGAGGCCTGGGGAGTCTGGGGTCACCAACATAATGGTGGCTGAAGAGGAGATTGAAAGTGTCCCAGAGCGAAGGCACAAGTCCTGACCTCCAGCCAGACTGCAGAGTGTGTGTTTGGGATCTGCCATCGGTGTGTGTGGACAGCAGAAGCAGCTTCAGTCAGAACCCTGTAATGATCTTCGTATCAGTGATTTATGTGCTGCTCAGAAAAATATATTTCATTTCTTTCACCTCATAATAATAGGTTAAAATAATTGAGAGATGGGGAGAAGTCAAGGTGACTGTTTCAGGTAGTGATTACCTTGCTCATAAAAACACCCTATAAACTTGCCAATATTATCACAGGCTAGTTGTTTAAGCAGTCGTGGCATTTCTGGGGTGCCTGAGGTGAAGGGCTGTATGTGCTCTCTCTCATGCTAGTACGGGGTTGCTTTCACAGAGCACTGATAAACAAATTCAGATATGGTAAGTGAGGAGGACATCCAAAGTATCCCTTGGCAGAAGCCATTTCACAAGAAGAGAACAGAAAGCTTATGTAGGAAGCCCTTTTGGTTTTTGTGACAATCTTCTCTTAAGATACTAGTTATGGGAAAAGGAGTTAGGCTCTCATGTTGAAGAATGCAAGAGCCTAACTGCTTGCAGGAAAGGTACAGGTTAATTAAAGATTCACACTTTTGGGAACCAGCAGTTAGCGTAATGGCTATGTCACTGGACTCCCACGTAGTCGACCGTGGTTCGCGTCCCGGACCCGGTGGCTTAAAACTCACGCCAGGCGCGTGTGCGTGCGTGCCCAAGATCCCAAGAGGAGAATGGAGGAGAAGGGATTGCGGCGTGACGATCCCCCCTGGGGGGTGATTTCTCGCTTTCTGTCTCTATGTCTCTCTCTGTCTGTCTGGCGAGCGCACGCGCCCTATGGCAAAAAAAAAAAAAAACCTCTCCAAAACAAACAAAAAAAACCGATTCACCCTTTTCACCCTGAGTGCAGGGTACTATTAGCTAATGGAGTGTGATTTCATAGACTGGGCATAATGATTCGATGAGGAGCCATCCTGGGATTTTTACCAGTGTGAGCTGATAGAAGAGGGGGAATAAAGTTAGCCAGAAGGGAAGAAAACAAAGACTGACTACCGAAAGACATTTTAACTCATTGTCCCCCGTTAATTAGATTCCATGAATTTCTAGAAATGGGCAGATTCTGGTGACAGTCAAAAGTCTTATCATAAGAAGTTTATACTATATGTGTGTGTGTGTGTGTGTAAATATGCATAATGCAGTGGAATAAACCCAACAATCCAATGGATAAATTAAAACAGACTACTAAAACTGTTCAAATAATTTTTAAAAGATGGAGAAGGAAGAAAAGAAAAACAAAAATCGTGAGGACAAAAAGACAATAGAACAGTAGACCTAAATCCAAATATCTCTCTCTTTCTCTCTCTCTCTCACACACACACACTCACACACACACAGACAAGCGCACACACAGTGTTGTTCCTTGCATTAATTTGAGAAGTAGTTTTGGCCATGTATCTTAACTTGTACTGTTCCATTTCCATATTTATAAAGCCAAGTTCATATTGCAGGCTCTTTATCTCACAAGAGGGTTAGGAGAGTTAATGGACTCTTACGTTGGTCATGAATATCAACCTTCTGAAGTGAAGAAGCAAACTCCATGCTCTGGACCAGGCCATAAAATCTACAAAATGAAGACGAGTGCGTAAGGAATGCTGCATTCTTTCCCTTCACCCATGACATTTAGCTCTGACACTATGGATCCCCTCCTTAGCTTTAACTCTTCAAATTCTGAGAACTAAATTGGACTTTGGAATTGGGAACTGAAGTGTATTCTGCTGGTTGGTAGAGACAGATTTTTATTATATTGAGACCAGAACGTTTTTTAGCAGCATGCTTGTGAAAATGCAGGGAAGACACAGAAGGACAGAGAATGTGCCGGAGTGTAAGACAGTAAAGCACACCTTGCGGAATGCAGTGTGTGGAAGCAGGGTAGGACCCAGGAGTAATATTATACAGAAAAATACACGTCTCCAGTGAGAAATCTGAATCTCTATGATTAGCATCAGTAGGAGTAAGACAAATGACCTTTAAAAGGAGAGGTAGCTAGAAATTTCTATTGTTTTGCTGAGTTCCCTGCTGGTCCCTTAGCGGTTTTCTTTGCCTGGGTCTGGAAGGTTGGGGTGGATTGTTTTCAGCAGACAGCTCTCCTCCAGCTCTGCTCCCTGCAGTGGTACTAGAGGGCTACAGTTATGAGCAGCTGATTCTTGCTGGAGAAAAGCTTCATAATTTTCAAGAGGCAAAATGCCATTATGATCGGCTAGATCAAAAAAGTGCGGCTGAGCTGGTGATAATTCACCTGCCTCCTTTAACGGCTATCATTGAAGTTGCATTTGAACACTGGAAACAAATGTGCTTTCATTGTATGTCTGAACTCCTGAACATGGCTTCAAAGTTTCAGATGAAACTACTGCATTGCAGCATTCCTGATTTTGCAGTGAGTCTGTGTTGGCACGCGGCTGCGGAGGAGGGGCAGCTGCTCAGGCAGCCTGCTTCCAGCTCCAACTACAGAGCCCTCAGCTCTGGAATTTAGTGAGCAAAGGGTCCTCTGTAGGCAAAGGAGCCTGGGGAGGCAAGGCTAGATACACAAGTAGTAATTAAACTATTTGGTTATCTTGATTGATTGATTATTTTTTTGTACAAATGGAGAGTTCATCAAGCAATACATTTTCTTTAAATAGGCAGGCAATTTTTTGAATTCTGGAAAATTTAGGAAATAGATTCGAGATGCCAGGTATGTACTGGCCTCGCTTAATTTTAACCACAGCAGATGGACGTTGCACATCTTGGCCATCAGCAGGTTGGCCAGAGAAAGGTCCACTGCACGCTGAGCAAAATCGTGTGAAAGATTCATGAGATGATGGTGTTCTTCACTCACACACACATGCATGCATTCGCCATCGTTTACTGAATATTTCCACCATATTCTAGGCACTGGAAATCCAGAGATAAACAAGACCCAAATCATTTATATCAAGAATTGAGTTCTAGGGACCAGCAGTTGGTGTAATGGCTATGTTGCTGGACTCCCATGTAGTAGACCGTGGTTTGAGTTCTAGACCCCGTGGCTTAAACTCACGCCGGGTGCATGTGCGTGTGTGCCCAAGATACCAAGAGGAGAAGGGATTGTGGCCTGGCCATCCCCCCTGGGGGGTTATTTCTTGCTTTCTGTCTCTCTGTCTCTGTCTTTCCAGCGAGTGCACACCCCCTATAGCAAAAACCTCTCTGGAAAAAAAAAAAAGTAAAAGAACTGAGTTCTAAAAAAGTTTATTTCTTCCATGAGAGAGATAGGCACCTCCAACATGGTGTTCATGCCATAATCCCGCAGCCTCATCAGGAGTGTACAGGAGGCCTCGGGACGCAATCATGGGAGTTCCCACGTGGCCCCAGCATAGCATCGGGTTCCCATCCATGCTGTGCACTGTAGCTAAGAGTGATTTCACTTTTATATTTTGTCATTGCCAGAAGTTGTGTGCTGACCAGAGAGAGAGAAAGGGAGAAAGTGTCCACCTGGGACTTGTTCACACCACAGTCTCTTCTTTATTTCTCTATCTGTTGGGGGTTTGGGCATGCACACACATGGACCTATAATTTTTTTTGAAACCACTGAGGCTAGGATCTGAATTATGGTTGGTCATATGGGATCCGGCTCCCTTAATCACTAGGTCAAGGATTGGTTTTGTTTTTGCTTTTTTTAGTGAGAGACTTTTGCTATAGGCTGCATCTGCTTTCCAGAAAGACAGAAAGCAAAAAATCATCCTCCAGTGGGAATGGTCAGACCACAATCCCTTCTCCTCCTTCCTCTTGGGATTTTGGGCATGTATGCACACATGCCCAGTGTGTTTTAAGCTGCTGTGTCCTGGAATCAACCGCAGTCGACATGTGGGAGAAGCGCGATGTAACTATATGCCACCTGCTGGTCCCCAAGGGTTGCTTTTTTATTCATGTCAAACAGAGTGTCTAGTGGTCTCCTCCATCTTGTCCTATTCTTTGCTCTCTAGGACTCTGGACACAATGTCTGTGTTTTAGTCCAGTCAATGCTGTTTCTTGTCACTTTGCTTTAAATCTTTTCTAGTAAATTCCATTTGTGAAGGAGTGAAATGGGCAGGAGACCTATAAACATATCTCTTGTCCAAACCGACCTTTTGGCTGGCTCCATAAGCCTGGTTAAGGGAAGCCGGAAGCCACATGGCCAACCATGGTTCAAGTTCCACCCCGGAGCTCAAAAAAACATGCCGGCTCCGTTCATACCCCAAATCTTATCAAGATGGAGAAATGGAGGAAAAGGAATATTGAATGTGACCCTGCTCCTTTGTGGGTGCTTTTTCTCTTTCCTACTTTCTCTGCCTCTTCTGGTGAGCACATTTTTTAAAGGCAACTTTTTTAAAGTTGCCCTCTGACAACTTTAAAAAAAATGATCTGTGATGTAGGTAATATTATTAGCCCCATTTTACAGACATGGCCCATTTGGCAAAGTGACTTACCAAAGGTTATTGAGCCAGTGAGTGGCAGAGAGGGGCCTTACCCACTGCACCTCCCATCCCAGGGTGGTCTCTAAAACAAGCTCGCTTTAGCTCTGAGAGAGAAAAACCCAACCAGCAACTTCTCAGGCTGGTTACAGAAGGCTTATTTTACACTTTGCCCTCACTTAGGAAAATCCCCGAGGTCCATACTCAATAGTAATTTTGGCTCATGAGGTGCTTATGTCTACTTTGACTAGTTTGTTAAAGGTGTGCATTTTCTTCCCATTTCCTCCCTTCAGTGAATCGTGCTGTCAGCTGCCCTTACTACAGTGCTGTCTACATAAAGCAGTTATGATGGGTTCCTCCTAAAATGCATCCGTCTAAAGTTCTGTGTTAGCCACCCGGAGCATTTTCTCTTTAATGGCGTAAAGGGAATTACAAAAATTTTACTGTTTGAGATTCCTGTTTTTCACAACAACATGCAGCTTCTAAAAATCATGCCTCCAGTTGAAACAGAAAAGCCCTGCTTATTACTCCAAAAGTAGATTTCTCTGGGAAAAAAAAAAAAGTATTTTGCTGCTGAGAGCAGTTTGAAAGAGGCTCTTGGTGAGCTTTTGTTCTTGCCTGTTTAACAGCTTAAGGTTTAGAGAAGCCTATGTGGGTTCACCTTTTGCATTTGAGTCCAAAAACTGAATCCATTAAAGGGATCTCTTGAGCCTGCAGTGAATTTTAGTGCTCCTAGGAGTACGCTCCAGGCTCACTTAACTAGTTTGAAATCACATGGCCTCAGGCATCACCGTCTTTATTTGGAGAAGGATGGGAGTCAGGGAATTAGTTCAAAAGCTGCAGCCGTTCTTTTTCCCTTTTGTCTCTAATGTCTGTTGTTCGGCATTGGTTTGCAGTAGCTTAAGAACCATTCCAAAGAACCTAGGTCTTTGCAGTCATAATGAATAACTTTTCATTTTTTCTATTACCTTTTCTCTTGTGCACCTGTGTTATCCCTATGCATATGCTTGGAAATTTGGAGGCTGAAAAAATACCATAGACCTATCTCTAGAATTTGTATTTGGCATTTGTTTTTGTTTTTGGTGTGTGTGTGAGAGAAAGAGAGAGAAAGGGGGACACACACACACACATACACACACACACACACACACACATCATGCTGAACAGTGGGAGAAAGGACTTTGATCTCAGGCTCAAAGGTGATGCAGGGAATTTACACAAGTCTTCCGCAGAAGGGCAGGGAGGCAGGAAACAGGATGCACCCTTGGAGAATGAGGTCCGTCATTGCCTAGATGCTCAGGAGCTATTTTCCCCAAATCAACTCACAGGCTGTGTATGCATCATTCATGCCGGATGAAGTGGAGCAAGACTACCTGAGCTTAGGATCTACTCTGAGCAGATTCATAGTAGGCTGCTCATACTAAAAACCTGTGATTGTGTTTTGATGTCAAACAACAACAAGCCAGTTTAACTGAATTGGCACAGTAAGACAGAAGGTGGTGACCCAGGAAGCAACTGGCATTGTAGGCTGAAGTGCACAATGCCACAGAGGAGGACGAGCAGGCAGGGGGCAGCAGACACTGGTTGTCTTGACAGTGGCTATGAACACCGCTGTGAGGCCCTGTCAGAGCTCCAATCCCAAGCGTGTGCCATGGATAACAGCTTGACTTTGGTAAAATTATTAACTGCTCTTCCTCAGAATTCTCACTTATGAGATAATAGTAATAATAGTGAGAACTAGTTCTTAGGGTTTTTTGAGAAGGTTATTAAATAGGCTTAAAGTACTTAGCATAATGACTGCCACAGAGTATATATATTCAATTAATGTGGAAGATTAATTGGATTATTACTCTTCAGTGACTAGGTATGGAAGAAATCAGCTTGTTTTTCTTCAATCCATTTTACTTTCCACTTGAATACATGGCCACTGCATGTCCTAGACCTCATTGTACTGGCCGAAGCCGTCAAACCAGGCAGAAGTCAGTTTCCACTGTTGGAGTTGGCCTAGGAAAGCCTCATGCGCAGTCTTCTGCTCTTTCTCTTTCTTCCTCCATCGGCTGCCCCCTGTCTGCTGGATGCTGTGAAACAGCAGAAACCGTAAAGCACCAAGGAAGCTACAGGCTGGGAGGAACATGGGTCCCTGGATTGCTGTATGGATATGAGCACCCCCGCCCTCCACCTGTGTCTCCAACTTGACTTGAGTTAGAAATAAATCTGTGTGGAGCCATTGAGCTTCAGTGAATGTGTTCCCCAGCTAGTGCCTTTCACCTTATGATACAGTACATGGTAATAATCTGGAAATCTACGTCCAAAAATGTCCTTGAGGGCCAGCAGGTAACATGGTGGTTAAAGTGGCTGGATCTCACATGGGCTACTGAGCAGTTCTAGTCCCAGACCTGGCAGCTTGAACAGCATGCTAGATGTGTATGCAGGCATGCCCAAAATCCTGAGAGGAGAAGGGGGGAGAAAGAATTGTGGCATGAGCACTTCTCTGGGGGTGATAATTTCTCACTTTCCCCCTCCCTCTGTCTCTGTTTCTCTCTGGTGAGCACATGCACCCTATAGAAGAAACTAAGAAAAATTCTTATTTTAGTATTGAAACAGTGTTGGTTATAGGTTGTTAAATAAATCTGTACATGCTAAAGTGTATGGAAGAAGAAAATAATGTGGTATAAGATGTAAACAATCAGATTCAGGAGTAACCTGGGACTAAGAGGTTATGTACATAGCCACATTAAAAATAAATATGAAAATCCTACATGAGCTAGTCTATATTGGTGGGACACATATTTATGTGTTATGCCACCAACCTTCTGATAGGCCATTTCTCCTCCTGGAGTGTGTGAGTCAAGGTTTTATAAACACCAAGAGCCAAAGTGAAGGGTGTTAGCTTCTCTTTAATGTCTTCTCTATGTACATAACTCCTCTTGTAAGCTGGATCCAACAATTCAAAATAAAACACCTTCTGCCTTGCCTGCCATCAAAGTTGAAGGTACTATGTTATCCGCCTGGCCTAAGACTTAGCATAATGTCTTAAAGTCAAATGAATAAGTAATCAGAAGAAACAAATCCAGAAGGAAATAAGTAGGAAGTAAGTTTGCAGGGACTATTTGGGGACTTGGCGTTTTCGATTAATATGTTGCTGTCCATGGTCAGAGAGGTTACTCTACCCTAGCCTCTTTGGCCTTCAGTGCCCAATGCACGTGTTTAAATGGAATTCAGGGCACCAAAACTTCCTAGCAAGAAATGGTGTAGACAAGGGTTTGAAACTAGAAAGAAGAAACTGAATCCCTTAAATAGAGCTTAACTTATGAAGAGCAAAACGCGTTCTGGAAAAAGGAGCAGCTTGTTATTTCCTAATCTTCACAGCACCTGAGCTCTGGTTAGGAACCCGAACAAGACACTTCAAGGCTTCTCTTCCCAGCACTCTCCGGTCACTTAAGTAACTCAAGAGTTTTCAGATTTGAAAGTGCCTGATTTCTATATTGTTGCCAGTGTGATTCAAACTCTTCAGTGACTTTAAGGGGCATTTTAAGCACTTTAATTTATTTCCAACCATCAAAATTGTTTTCAAACCTCTTGTTTAGTTTAGAGATTACTCTCCCACTTAAAATTTGCTTCAGATTGAAGGACAGAGGAGTAACACTGGTTAGCTCAAGTCTAATGCTCTACAGGAGCGAGTCCTAGCTGCGGTGGGGTGGCGATGAATCTGTGGCTGTGAGGCAGATTGGCGGATCTCTGTATCTGATAACTGGAAAGGCAGTATGGGCTTTGTTTGTGGTCAGGCTTACACTTCTGAAACCAAGTGAATAGAACCTTGAAATTACAAATTGGACCCAATGTACAATGTACAGATTTTTTTTTCCTGTTTGTGTGTGTGTGTGTGTGTGTGTGTGTGTGTGCGCGCATGTGTGCACATGCACAGAGAGAGAGAGAGGGAGAGAGAGAGAGAGAGAGAGAGAGAGAGAAATACCCTTAAAGCATGGTGTTCAAGGGTGGTGTTCAAGCACACTACTCTTTCTCCTCCATTTCTCCTTCCTGTCAGAATTTTGGGCACACACATATATAAACATGAGGTATGTTTCCTAAGTTGCTGAGGTTGGAATTCAAACTGTGTAATTGGCCACGTGGAATCCAGTTCCCTTAACTACCAGGCCATGGGGCTGAGCCTGGGATCTGGCATTCTATTTACAGAACTTAACCACTGCACTATGGGGCCAATTTACAATCCTGCCCTTACAGATGGTTTTCAGCTGATGATCTTAAGCTCTCTAAGTTTAATTTCTGTCACTGATTCCTCTCATATATTCTTGTCTACATTTCTTGCCTGCTTCATCTCTTTGCTTATTCATTCTTTCATCCATTTGTCTATCCATCTAGTCATTGACTTTGTTGAGTTCCTTCGGTAGGCCAGGCATTGTATCATGCTGGAAATAGTTAGTGTACTATCACGGAGCTGGTGAATCCTCACAGCCATCTCTAGTGTGTGCGTTCCTCCTTCATTTCATGCACGTTCCTGCCTCTTGTCTGATTCTTTTTTTTTTTTTTCTTTTAAATTTGCTAGAGGACACATGCACTCACTGGCAAATACGGAGAGATAGAGGAAGTGAGCAAGCACCCTCCCCCACCCCACATGGCACAATCCCTTCTCCTCCATCTTGCCCTCCGTTTGGGATTTTGGGCATGCATTCACACATGCCTAGCATGTTTCTCAAGCTGCTGGGTCTTGGTCTCAAACTGTACAGTTGACCATGTAGGATCTAGCTACTTTAACTTCTAAGTCACTGGCTGGTGACTTTTATCTTTTTATTTTATACATTTAATTACTATACATCACTTTGCTTGTAAGTTGAATTTATCCAACATGAATACACTTCACACCAGTCAAGCTGAGAATACAAAACACATTATCATCAGCAGACAATAACCCACTTCTATGTCCCATAAATGTCCTGCCTCTTTATTTTCATCCTTAATTTACTTTCTTACACTCTCTCTTTTCTCCCACCCTTCTCCCACCCTCATCCCATATTGTCTTCAGAATCTATAACCATTGTAAATGCTTCTATGTCCTCCAATCTTTCAGTTTCCACCATAGAGTACGTGTAGTTGGTATATGTTAAGTGGAGACACACAATGTCTCTCTTTCATAGCCTGGCTTGCTTCACTCAGCAGTAAATCTTCCATATTTTTCAACTTTTTATCTCATGCCAGGGTCTTGTTGTTTTTTATGGCTGAGTAGTATTCCATAGAGTATATGTGACACACCTTTCCAATCCATCATCTGTTCATGGACATTTGGTTGGTTCCATGTCTAAGTGATTGTGAATAATGTTGCTATAAACATATATGTGCAAGCACTTTTCTGACTGAGAGTTCTCCTATCCTTTGGGGAGATAACCAGCAGTGGAATTGTTTGGTCATGTGGTAGTTCTATTTGTAGGTCTTTCAGGAACCTTCATATTATTCTCCACAGTGGTGGATCAATGGCTCAATTTACATTCCTGCAAGCAATGTAAGAGAGTTCCCTTTTCACCACATCCCTGTCAGTACCTACCATTAATTTTTTTTTTTAATTTTAATTTTCACTATTCTGACTGGGGTTAGGTGGTATCTCATTGTGGTTTTAATCTGTATCTCTCTTATGATGAGGGATGTTGAGCATTTTTTCACCTGCTTTTTGGCTGTTTGTATGTCTTCCTTGGAGAGTTGTTTATTCAGCTCCTTTTTTTCCATCTTCTAAATTGGGTTAGTCATTTTTATTCGGGTAAGCTGCTTGAGTTCCCTGTGTATTCTGGTTATCAGTCCCTTATCTGAAGCATAGTTTAGAAAATAGTCTCCCATTCTGAGGGTTGTTGGTTCACACTAATTACTGTGTCTTTTGCTGTGCAGAAACCTCTTAATCTGATGTAGTCCCACTTGTCTAGTTTTGGGATTATTGCCTGTGCTTTGGTGGTCTTATTTAAGAAGTCTTTGCCCACTTCAGTGTCTCCCAGGGTTTCCCCAGTGTTTTCTACCAATAGTTTTATAGTTTAAAATCTTAGGTTTAAATCTTTGATCCACTTTGATTTGATTTTTGTTAATGGTGAGAGAGTGGTTCAGATTCACCATTCTGCAAGTGGATACCCAGTTTTTTCAGCACCATTTGCTAAAGAGATTTTCCTTTTCCCACTGAATTAGCTGATATCCTTTGTCAAAAATCAGTGGACAGGCTGTATATTTTAGGGTTTATTTCTGGGGTCTCTATTCTGTTCCATTTGTTCACATATCTGTTTTTTGTGCCAATACCATGCTATTTTGATGATCACAGCTTTGTAATATATTTCAGGGTCAGGAAGTGAGATGTCACCCACTCCACTCTTGTTGCACAGGATTGCTTTGACAATACAGGGTCTTTTATGATTCCAGACAAATTCTATGATTGTCTTTTCTAGATCTGTGAAGAACGTCTCTTGTAATTTGATAGGGATTTTATTAAATATGTAGATTAATTTGGGTAGAATTGCCATTTTACTTAAATTAATTTTCCCAATCCAGGAACAAGGAATGCCCTTCCATTTTTTTGTGTGTCATTTTCAACTTCCCAAGATTTTCATAGTTTTCCTTGTAGAGGTCTTTGACCTCTTTGGTTAGATTTATTCCTAGGTAACTTATACTTTTTGTAGCTATGGTAAATGAAATTTATCTCTTCAGTTCTGCCTTTGTCTGCTTGTTGTTTGTATATAGAAATGCTGTAAGTTTATTTTTAAGTTGATTTTATATTCTGCCACTTTACTGTATTAATTTATTATGTTGAGACATTTTTTTCATAGATACCTTTGGGTCTTCTATGTATACAGTCATGTCATCTGCAAATAGAGATAACTTCAACTTTTCTTTCCTGATTTGAATATCTTTTATTTCATTCTCTTATCTGATCATGTTGACTAGGATTTCCAGCATAAAATCAAAAAGGAGTGGAGAAAGTGGGCAGCCTTGTCTTGTACCAGTTTTTAGTGAAAAAGGTTTCAGCTTTTCCCCATTTAGTATAATGTTAGCTATAGGTTTTTAATTAATAGCCTTTATTATGCTGAGAAATGCTCCATCTATGCCAATTTTGCTGAGAGTCTTCATTATGAAGTGATGTTATATTTTGTCAGATGCATTTTCTGCATCTATTGAAATGATCATATGCCTTTTTGTCTTTCTTTCTGTTGATATGGTTTATTATATCTATGGTTTTATATATGTTGAACCACCCTTGCATCTTCAGAATAAAGCCTACTTGGCCATGGTTAGTAATCTTTTTTATCTGTTGTTGGATATGATTTGCTAGTATCTTGTTGAGAATTTTCACATCTATAGTCATCAGAGATCCTCCTAGTTTAAGTCTTGTATTGACTCTGGCTAGACTAACTCCACGTTTGAGGCTGGTAGTTCCTTTCTAGTTCCTGTCACTATCATAATATTCATGTTTGATATTCCATCAGGCACCACATTTACAGAATGGTGATGGTATAGAGTTCAACTGCTGGAGATGAGGTTGGAGATGATGAGAAAAGAGCAATTGAAAGAACATAGTTTCTTATTTGAGGTAAGTATGGGGGAACCTGCATATGATTGAAAATTTATCGTCATTAGACCTCAACAAATACCGTAGTTGGAAAGAGCCTCACAAATTGTATCATCCAGTTTCTCTTAAACCAAAAATCTTCTATCACACCTTTATCAATCGAGATTTAGCTTCTGTTTTACTGTTTCCAGTTACAGGGAACTTACACAGAAACATGCTTATGGGTTTTTCTATTGTGTAGTTCTTCTATATGTTACATCTACCTTTGCATCTTTTTATGGCATTGGTTCGCATTTTCTTCCCTTTGGAAACCAGAAGAATGTCTTATTTTTTTTCTGTGTAAAACATTTATCAATATGGACTTTTTCATTTGTAAACTATCAAAATTTTATTTTAATTAACCTAAGGAAAAAAGAGAACTTAATTAGAAGGATGCAGAGTTTTCTTGTGGGATCCAAGGACAGAAATGTACTTAGACCACAAAAATGACCTGAATCAGAGGCTTAAAAGGATCAAGATACTTTTTATGTACCTCACCTGTACTTCTGTTTTTCTCCTCTCATCCCTTTGTAACTCTATTCTCATTTTCTCTGCTCTACAATTCGTGTGTCAGAAAGCAGGGTCATCAATATTTCCCAAGTTGTACATGTTCCAGGGTCTACCTTCCAGATCTTTCTTTCTCTGTTCCGTTATTCCTGTAGACAGTGATTTCTGGGGGTTGGATCAAGTTCTACCTTTCAACTAATCTACTGTGCTTGTGCACTACATGATGTGGGAACATGACCTTTTCTGCTGCAACCATATGGGAAAAGGCGAGGAAGGGGAGCAACCTTTTTTTAAAGAGGTTTTTCCCTTGTGATGCATGAGCTCCTCTGCACTAGGGAGAGGGAGGGAGAGAGAGAGAGAGAGAATGAGAATGAGAGAGAGACAGAGAGAGAGACACAGAGGGAGAGAGACAGTGAGAGGGAAAATGAGAACTCACCCTTTGGAGGTATGGCTTTACTGCAATCTCTTCTCTATTCTTTGCCCAGGATCTTGGGCACATAAACACACACACCCAGCATGAGTTTCAAGCCACCAAATCTGGAACTTGAACTGCGGTCAGCCATGTGGGAGTCCAGCAAAGTAACTGCTACACCACCTGCTGCTCCCAAGGGGAGAAATTTTATAAAAAAGAGCATGAGCTGGCAATTCTATGGGTGTATTCTACAAATACCATACAATGTTTGAATACAGAAATTATCCTCTCCTAAATCATCTTAGCAGGCTACACACCTCCATTTTCCTCAATCTTGTTTCAGATGATTTCTTCAATTTTCAAGTAGACACCTTCATCTTATTCTCTTCTTCTTTCAAATTTTACATGAAAATGTGGTTTCGATTACTCATTCTAACAGTTAGATCTGATCAGTTCAGAGGTAAGGTCACCTAGCAAAAATTGAAGACCTCCTAGTAGGTTGCTTCCCTTAGAACTTACTATTTCACTTGCCCTGCAAGTTTCCTAGTGGTAGGAGTTACGATGCCAAAGAATTTTTTTAATAGAAAGACTTCAGTATGAAAGACTGAATAATGTTATTGGCCAAGGACGATCTGAATCCAAAGCAAAATGAAATGCTATTAATAATCTAACTGGAACATTTTACCCTGAGAACATTGAGCTGTTACTTATATCAAGGTTTTAGAGCCATATTGTTTCATTTAGTAGTAAATATTCATGAGCTCTGAATGGTCCATGCATTTAGCAAATATTACTTTTTTATATATCAATACTATACATTTTCTTTATATACTATATACTGGTACTTTAAAATTACTTTATGCTTATAAACTTGTTCAAGTTCATTATTTAGTAACAAAATCATCTTCACCATTGCACTATTTTATTGAATCCAACAAATCACTTTTTGAGTACCAATTAAAAGCATGTTGAAAAGGATTTTGCTGGGTAGTGAGACTGTGGAGATGAATACGGTTTTTGAATTTCAGGAGATGATAATCTAATCACACACATACACACATACACATAGCAATGAGAGATATATCATAGGTTCACCTAGAGCTGCTACAAAATCAGAAAACAGTAGATCCAATATAGAGCAATATGAAGAGGTATTGAGTTGGAATGTTTTGGGGTCAGATGTTCAACCCCGTCTGTCCATTACTCTCTGTTATTTGAACATGGTATATAGTGTCTGTGAGTCTTACTAGTTTTTCCTTGTGAAATAGTAACAACATTATTTGAATGAATTCTTGTGAGAATTAAATAATATCATGAACTTACAGAACATACTAATTCATTTATCCATACCCAAAACATGTAGGAGTTGTCAAAGTGGTGGAGGATTGAGATAAAAGAGGAGCTAGTTGTAATGCAATGTAATATGAGCTGTCATAGGGGACTGTATTTAAGAGTTTAGACTTTATTTTGAAAGTAGAAGCCAGCTTGGCCCTGTGAATTCCCAGTTAAGGGAGCCAGATCTTACATGACTGACTGGTTTGAGTTCTGGCCCTGGCTACTTGAAAAACACACTGGGCACATGTGTGAATTGCCCCTAAATCTTGACAGGATGGAGAAATGGAGGAGAAGGGATTGCGTCTACTGCAGAATGCTTTCTTCCCCTCTTGGAGGAGCATGTGCACCCTTTGGCAATTTAAAAAAAAATGAAATTAGAAGCCATTGACAAATTTCAAGTAAAATGATACATTTTCAAATTTGTATTTTAGAGCAGTACTCTAGTTGTAACATAGCAAGTGGATTTGAGGAGACTGAGTCTGAAGGGCAAAAGACTTGTTAGAAGCTGTTACAGAAATCTTAGGCAAGATATCAATGACAAAGACAAAATAGGATTGATTTAGAACACAAGACCCTAAAATATGGCTGAAGAAGGAAATCTGGACATAGGAGTTACTAAGCAGTAGCTTTCGGGTGAACTGGACATGAAAAAGAAGAGAGAGAGCAGCATGGCTCTAAGGCTTAGGTGAAAAGGAATACAGAGAAAGAAGGTGGTTTTGGATAATGAATGAAGAAGATGAAGAATATGAATTCTCTTCTGAACATATTGGATTGAAGTGACCATGGAGCATCTAGGTGAAGATTTTTAAATACATATTTGAATCTTGAAGTGCTAAGGAGAGAAGCCTGACCCAGAGATGAGTCTTTAGGCTGATCTTGCTAGGTGATTCATTCAATTGCTGTGTCTCACAATCCATTTTCTGGGGTTGAGTGGTAAGTGCACGGTTGATCACTGGAAACCTGTAATCATTGCAGTGAGGTAGCCAATCTTGCCTTTTATGAGTTTATCCAAAAGTTTTTCTATTTATCAAAAACCATTCATCTGACAAATGACTTACATCCTGCCCAATGGCAACAGATTGTACTCAGGTACAATAGTAGGCTTGGAGACCAATTTGTTAAATGTGGTTACATCGGGTTTAATACACACCAGGAGATAGACAAAGTCTCTGCTTTAAAAACTTAGAGAGACATTATTCCACACAGAAATGGTAAAAACTGTGGGCTAAAAATGTATTATTGAGAGACTTAGAAATTTCATTCTTAAAAAATTCCAGGAAGTCAGAGGCTTCTGGTAACATGTGAGTCATAGAGAAGAGATACTTCATCTGCTGGCCAAAGGTTGATTGTTTAATGATGCAGAGTCATCTTTGCCTCCTCTCCCCGATCTCTCATACTCAGTTGGTTGCCAAGCATTAGTAATTTGACCTCGTAGATGATTCTCATTTGTTTCTCTCTTCTTTTCAATTCTTGTCCTGGCATTTTAACGACCTCATCTTGAGTTTTAACACCGGATTCCTTCCTAGCCTCAAACACCTTCACGTAACACTACATTAATCTTCCTAAATTACTGGACAAAGTCCAGGCTGGCCTTCAGGTTCCTCAACAGTATATTCCTACCCCATCTATGCATTCAACAAATGTTGTGAACACAGTTGAGAAGCCGGAGCTTTTCTACACAAGTCTTATTTTTCTTTTATCTGCAGTTCTGCTCATACCACATCTTCTCCCTCTTCTTCTCCCTTATCCATTTCCTGTCCTCTCTGAGCTCTCCCCTATCTTCAACACCAGCTTTTTTTCCTCTGAGGATGCATATTTTTACTATACTAGTTGGAAATCCTTCCCCTACTTCTCCTCTTTCTTCTCCTTCTCCTTCTTCTTCTTTACAGTTTGCCAGAGGGTACATGTGCTTGCTGGGGAGAGAGTGAAAGTGACCATCCCTGATGGTCCATTTCTCCTTTCAGGATTTTGGGCACATACGTGCATGTGCCTGGTGTTTTTCAAACTGGGGGCAAAACTTGAACCACACAGTTGGCCATTTTGGATCCAGCTGCTTTAGTCACCACACCACTGTGTGGCCCATGTTTAAAAAATGTTTTTTAGTGACCAGTAGTTTGCATAAAAGCTATGTCGCTGGACTCCTATGTAGTCGACCACACATGGAATCCTGGACCCAGTAGCTTAAACTCACGCCGGGCACATGTGTGTGAGTGTCCAAGATCCCAAGAAGAGAATGGAGGAAAAGGGATTGCGGTGTGGCCATACCCCAGGGGATGATTTCTCACTTTCTGTCTCTCTCTGTGTTTCTGGTGAGCGCACATGCCCTATAGCAAAAACCTCTCAAAAAATTTTTAAAAGAAACTTTATTTTATACAGAATTAACCATATTCTATTTTAGGGGATTTATATAAAAATATCATTTTCTGTACTGAAATACAAGGCTTTTGAGGCTAGGGAAACATTATTTTTATTTTTCTATATTATACAGGGCCTTCTGCACAGTAAATACTTATTTTATTTTTATTTTTTAAGAGGTTTTTGCTATAGGCTTGTGTGTGCTTGCCAGAAAGACAGAGAGACAGAAAACAAGAAATCACTCCCCCAGGGAGGATGGCCACACTGCAATCCCTTCTCCTCCACATACATGCCCAGCGTGAATTTAAGCCATTGGGTCCAGGACCCGAACCATGGTAGACTATGTGGGAGTCCAGTGACATAGCCATTACACCAACTGCTGGTCCCCACAGTAAATATTTATTGACTGAGGCTATAGAACATAAACCTTTCTTTCTTTAAATTTATCCCTCTTAGTATTTTTCAAAGCTGTCCCTTCTTCTTTTGGGAAAAGTCAGTTTGGTTAGGAGATTATCTTACAAATATTTTGTTACAACTGAGTCTTAGCTTTCTTTTAAGTAATTAAAATCAAATTATTCAAGGAACATTTTTGAAAGCTTATTAAGTCTCAGGTCAGCCTGCAGTATGGTGGTTAAGATGGTGTCTGGATCCCACAGGGCCAACTGCACAGTTTGTATCCTGGACCTGGCAGCCTAAAAACATGCAGGTTTCAGTGTGTGCATGCCCAAGCTCAAGAGGAGAATTGAAGAGAAGGGATTGCCGTGTGGCCATATCCTCTAGGGAATAGTTTCTCTCTCTCTCTCTCTCTCTCTCTCTCTCTCTCTCTCTCTCTCTCTCTCTCTCCCCTGCACGGTCTCTTCGGTGAGCACATGTACCTTATGGATAAATTAAAACAAAAAAAGAAAAGAAAGCCTATTAAATTGGAGACACTGTGCTCTAAGGTCTACAGGTATGGACCTAAGCAAGAGAGAGTCCTTGCTCAGAGAACTACACAGTTGAAGTCCTGCAGTAAAAGCATGATTGTAATATAGTGTGAATCCTGAGGAGGGAGCTCTAACCTTGCCTGGGGAAGGTAGGAAAGACCTTGTATTGATAATAACACTTCACTGGCTTGCCAATACAGGTATTTCTTTGCCATTCACTCAAGAGAATTATCATGTACCCAGCGCTATTTGTACATTCTGCTACTAGCTGAGTTATGTTAATTTTTACACAATTAATAAACATTTACAAAAGATTCAAAAATCTTGGCTTATGCATCAGTCATTATCCTAAACAATGTATAGACAATATCTCTAATCGACATGACAATTTTTGGAATATATACTATTTTCCATCCATTTAATGGGTTCAGATAACCCCTAAATACAGGGCATGTAAACTGATTACTTACCATCACACTGATTGGCAGGACTGGAATCTAAATACAAGTTGTTCTGATTCCATGGTCCATTTTTAAAATTAGCATATTACACATTCAAAAAACTCTTAAAAGAACGTAAGTTCAGAAAAAATTTGGAGAGCTTATCTCTTAATTTGACATTTTAAGATTTTGTTATTGATTAAAGCAAACCTAAAAAGGTCATTCTTTCTTTAGAAGTAAAAATAGACCCCATGTAGTTAAAAAGGCAGACTAAGTACTATTTAAGTGCAAGACAATCAGTAAATCAAACCTGACCCACACAATGGTAAGGTGTGTGTAAATGTGGGATTCTTATGAAAGTGGAAGGTTTTGCTTTATGTATTTTAATGTGTATTATTACATGCATGAATGTTTATAATTATTATATCTTCTTGCTCTATTGAATCTTTTATTAAAATATAATGCCCATGTTTTTGCTCTTATATGCTTTATTGATCTAAAGCCTATTTTATCTGATATTAATATAGCTGACTCTGCTCCCTTTTGGTTATAATTTACATGGAATATTTTTCCATCTTTTTACTTTTAATCTATTTGTGTTTTTTTTTTTGTTTTTATTTTAATTTATTTTACTTACTTATTTGTCTAGAATAAGTATCTTGCAGACAGCATGTGTTTGGGTCATGTGTTTTCTTCAACCCTTTTTGTCAGTCTGTGTCTTTGGTTGGAATGTTTAATTTATTTACATTGAAAGTAATTACTGGTAAAAAAGGACTTGCTTCTGTCATTTTTCTATTTGTTTTCTATATGTCTTATAATTCTTTTGTCCTTCATTTCCTACATTACTGTCTAATTTTGTATTTAGTTAATTTTTTGTAGTGATATATGCATTTTTTTCATTTCCTTCATGTAAATTCTATAGCTATTTTCTTTGGGTTAGCATAAGGATTACGCATACTGCTCTAAAGTTACAGCATTCTAATTTAAACTCATACCAGCTTCATTTCTATGACATGTAAACTCTGCCTCTTTACAGCTCTGTCAACTCCCCTTTCAACTACTGATGTCACAAAATTACCTTTGTACATTGTGTGCCCTAAACCATATATGATACTTTAACTGCATTAGTCTCTTAAAGTTTGTAGAAAACAAAATGTGTAGTGACAAACCAAAGTTACAATAAGAATTATTTTGAAAACAATTTAGACTTTTTATTTTTAATGAATTAATCACTTAAATTATGTAGAAAACCAAAAGTAGAATTCCAAATTGTTGTTACAATAATAATAGTTTTTGACCAAGTTGCAGCAGTACATTGGTAGCACATTACTCTGAAATGCTAGGGGCCATATGTAATGTAAGGGTTGACCTAGATAGACCTGTACATGGTGGGTATGCACATGCATGTCATAGTTCTAGTTGGTGGGAAAACTGAAGAGAAGATCATGGCATGGTATTCTGTTGAGGATGTTCATGGTCTCTTTCTCTTTCTCTTTCTTTGTCTCTCTCATAAAATAAATACATTTTAAAAAATATAGCTTTTTACAGTTGCTCATATATTTACCTCTATTGAGATCTTTATTTCTTCTTACAGCTTTGATTTATTGTCTAGTATTCTTTCATATTACCCTTCAGGTCTCCCTTGAACATTTCTTTCAGGACAGGTTTGGACTCAATGAATTCCCTCAGCTTTTGTTTATGTTAGAATGTGTTAATTTCTACTTCACTTTTGAAGGACAGTTTTGGTAGAGATAAACTTTTATTTATTTATTTTTTAACTTCGAATATATTTGCCCACTGTCATTCGGCTTCCAAAGTTTTGATGAGATATATATTGATCATCTTATTGAGTTCTCTTGTATGGGTTTCTTCTTGCTTATGCTTTCAACATTCTCTCTTATATTTTGAGAGTTTGTTTATAATGTGTCTTTGAATGTCTGTTTCAGTTCTGCTGAGATGAGTTCTGTTTCATTCAGTTCACTGAACTTCTTGGATGTTTGCTTATATTTAGGTCTTCCATCACATTCTGGAAGTTTCCAGCATTATTTCTTCAAATACTATCTTTTCTCCCTTCTCTCTCTCTTCTCCTTTCTGGACTCTCATCATATGTATATTGATATGTTTGATGGTATCCCACAAGTTCTTTATACTCTTTTTGCTTTCCTTTAATCTTTTTCCTTTCTGTTCTTCAGATGATAATTTTATTGTTTTATCTTCAATGTCACTAATATTTTCTTCTATCTGCTCAAATTTACCTTTGAATTATTCTGGTGAATTTTCAATTATTGTAACTTTTATTTCCAGAATTTATTTTTGGTTTCTCTCCAAGTTTTATATTTCTTTATTGATATTTCAATTTTGTTTATGAAACATTTTCTTTGCTTACTCTGTATCTCCCATTAGTTCTTTGAGCATCTTTAAAATAGTTTTCTTTATCAGGGACAGTTTTTATTGTGATTTTTTTCCTTTCATTTGGGTGAGCCATACTTTTTTGTTTCTTTGTATGCCTTGTGATTATTATTTTTTTAGAGAGATTTTTGTGATAAGGTGTGTGCACTCACCAGACAGACAGAGAGAGAGAGACAGAAATCACCCCACCGGGGGGATGGCTATGCCACTATCCTTCTCCCAACTCTGCTTTTGGGATTTTGGGCATGCATACACGTGTGACCAGCATGAGTTTTAAGCTGCCAGGTCTGGGACTCAAACTGTGGTCAACTTTGTGGAAGTCTAACAACATAACTATTATGCTGTCTGTTGGTCCCAAGCCTTGTGATTAAAAAAAAATGTTGAAAACCGGACATTTGAATCTAATAATGAGGTAAGTTTGGGCATCAGATTCTTCTCAATCTCCAGGGTTTATTGCTTTTTGTTACTTAATTTATTGTTTTGTTATTTATGGTATTGTTGCATACTGTATCTGTTTTAAGAATCAGGCTGAAATGTAAACTTAAGATTTTCGCAGATCTTTTCTGAGCCTGTGTCTTCTGGGCATGCAGTCACTTTCTAATTTTTTCTGCTTATGCTCTGCTTCTGCATGTTCTACTCTTTAATATGTTGATTTTTAAAGGGGGTGGGCAAGATAAGAAGAGGGTGTGCTGGCCCTTTAAATCTAGAATAATTTTAGCCATGGGAGGGAGCTTGCAACAATGGGAAGAGATGCAACAATTATGGCTGACACTTGTCTGCACCTCTGTAATCAGAAATAGTAGCAGATTATCAGGGAACATATCCCTGATATTTGGAAGACAGAATGCTTTTGTCCACCCTTACTCCAGCCAATAGTGTGAAAGCTGCTCCTGAAACATGTGTACGGTTGCCATGGAGCTGAGAGGTGGGGTATGGGGTTAGTTGTTACTGTGCTTATCGCTGAGATTGACTGAAAAGAATTGCAATTACTATCTGCCATGGTCTGAATTTTTATGTCCTCCTCACACAAATTTATATATTAACACCTAATCCCCAATTCAATAACATTAAAAGGTGAGGCCTTTAAGTCTGAATAAGTTTTGATGCCCTTATGAGGTCTAAGGGAACTTGTCTGCACCTCCCACCACCTAATGACTCAATAAGAAGGTGCTGTCTATCAAGAAAAGCAAGCCTTCATCAAACAACACTGGTACCTTGATCTTGGACTTCCCAGCATCAAGAACTATAAGAAGGAAATTTTGTCATCTAAAAGTTACCTAGTCTAAGGTATTTTGTTATATACACCAAATAGACTAAGACATCACCCAAGACTTTTCCTGGAAATCACCATTTTTCAATAGCTCCAGAATTCCAAAACGATTACATCAAACAAATTCTGCCAGTATTATTGACATTTAGGTAGCAGATAGATTCTTGATGTTTCCTACTGTTTGAGGGTCATCAAACCCTCGAATATAAATTTATCTTTTAGATCACAATGTAAGTATATTCATTTATACCAAGAAAGATGCCGAAAGATCCAAAACATCCACACTGCAGATTCACTGTTTTGGCTTCATAAGAGGTAAATTTGTTTCATAAATAAATTCAAAAGTCAAAGTTCTTTGGTAGTTTATTGGACAGTAAAAAATCTTACAAAGAATTACATATTTAGAGAAATTTACAAATTCTGCAAGGTATATACGAAATTGTTAACAGTGTTTATATTTGGTGATTAGAATTATAAGACTTCCAATCTATGTTTGATTTTTTAAAAAAAATCTTGTATTATTAGCAACAAAAACAACTAGTACCAATAATTCCATTTTAAGAAAAAAAGTCTCCATTTAGTACTATCAGAATAAAGGCACCCAGATGTCCATGAGGGAGAGAGTTATTCAACAATAATCTGTGTAGTCCTCTCCTTGCAAATGGACCAAGTTAATTATACTATGCTCCTTCAGCCTAGCTTCAGGAATGAGAAGATGCATTGGTAGAGAGTCAGACAAAAATGTCTTTTTTTTTTAAAAAAAAATATTTGGTATAGTATGATATATAAATACATTCCAACTTTCTTTTTTGAATATCCCTTATTAGTTTCCAAAAATTTCATTGTAAAGAGCATTCATAAACCACTTAGCTCATCGTAGGCATTCAATAAATAGGTTCCAATAATGGCTGCATAGTGACATTAACACACATTCCACTTTCAGGTAGACACCAGCTATCCTCTCCATCTCATCAGTTATCTAATGAAAGGTTGGGTTATATCTGGGAGGCTTAATTTTATCTGTTATTTATTGATTCTTGTATCTATTTTTATATTTGAGGATATACATTTATTTTGGGTCTCCAGTGCTATATCTATTTAATACATGGCATATTTGTCTATTGATGGGAAAATCTGTATACCAAGTACTTAAATAGTGTTAGGGAGCTGTAGCTGATAATCCCTCTGGGATAGAGAACAAGCTACCAAGCTGACATAGAAGATCAAAGTGAGTAGCACAGTTGATAGGCATCAAACTTTCGAGTGATTGACAGCTATGGGCTTCATACTACTTGAGATGCTAATAAAGTATAAGCCACTTCCATGACAAAAAGATCAAGAGAAGAATATTGGTAATACTGTAATCAGAGATGACGTTTGAATTGGTGGGAGAAGGAGAGGAAGAGAAGGAAGAACAATGAAAAGAGGATGAAGAAGGAGGAGAAGGAAAAGAGGAATAATGACCTATATTTCAACATCTAGAGAGAACTACAGTTAACATTTTGGTGTAAGCACAGACACACAAACATACACACAGTAACTTCAGCACTTTTTGTAAAATTGGCAAGTGCGCAACGCTTGGATAGGGTCCAGTCAGTATAAGCATGTCAGGTTTGTCATAGTCATGAAGCATTTAGGAAAATGTGTTTAAGAGACAGTGAAATTTAGGCCCAACTATGAAAGCAGAGAGAATGAGGCAGATGGGTGAGTGATATTTCTAGGTGCTGTCAATTTCCCAGGAGTTTCGAAATAGACATCATAGAAGAGAAGGAACTTTGAGAGCATCAGTATGGAGTGAGGCAAAAATAAAAATGGCCGTGTGAATGGGAATTTAGTAGGAGGGAATATTCTGATAGCATGAAGTAGATTAAAAATGCGAGAAAAAAAGCTTAGTTTAAAAATATAGATTATTCTAACTAGTAGGTGGAATCTGTCAAATATGTTTATATTTTACAATGGATAATCATGATATTGAGACTGTTTTGATAAAAGGGTCATGGAGTGGATGGTTAGGTTTGGATGTCAGCTTGACTGGATTAAGGACTATCTAGAAATCGGAGAAAGCATTACTCTCAGTGTGTCAATGGTGCTGTTTCCAGGGAGATTAATGTGGAAGATCTGCCCTCAATGTGGGCAGGCATGATCCAATCAACAAAGGGCTCAGGGAGAACAAATACAGAAAATGAATGGATCTCTTTTGATACAGGCCAAGATAAGACTTCTCTTACCTTGGACATCAGAACTTGAGTCTTGTCTGTCTTCAGACTCCAAGGATCACACCAGCTCCACCTGACAGGTTCTCGGGCTTTCAACTTTGGACTGAATTACATCATTGTCTTTCCTGCCTCTGAAGCCTTTGGACTTGGACTGATCAATGCTACAGAATCCCAGATCTCTAGTTTATAAATGGCCTGTTGTGAGACTTCTCAGCTGCCATAACTGCATGAGCTGATTACTTCAATAGGTCCCTTCTTATAGCAATACATATCCTGGCAGTTCTGTCTCTCTAGATAATGCTGACTCATACGTGGAATCACTTGGATTGTGGACATTTTTGTCTGTCACTTTATTCCTTAGTGCTGCTCTGTATTATATACAACACGTGTGTTCAGCTCATTTCTGGTTCTCTGACTTCTACTGTCAGGCCACATTACAGGCTGACACACAGGTATGGAATGTGGGCCTCATGCTTCAAAGAAAATGTGTGTGTGGAGAGGATGCGAACTGGGGAGGCAAAAATGGTTTCTGTGGATGCTTTAGAGAAAGAGGATGACTCTGTAGCATATTCTTGAACTTTTTTTTTTTATGCCCTATTCTACTTCCTATCATCACACACAAGGCTACAATAAGGATAAAGGTAAGTCTAATATGGTAGTGATAGGTTGGGAATATTTTTGTCCAATAACTGGATAATGCATATATAATATGACAATATGACAGAACGATAGCCAATAATTTTACCAGACAGTTTTGCTGTGTAGTGGGCTCAGATTGTCAGTGCTATGCAATGGAAACATTTATTTTTTTTCTCGTATTATGTAAAGTCTGGGAGATGACTGAAGGTTTGCTTGTGCTATGGACTTGCCATCTGTAATTCAGCTCAGTGCATCTCGTCGTTTCTGAAGCTGAGCTGAAGGAGCAGCCCCTGTCTCGGACATGCTGTTCTCATGTAGAGGGCAGGAGCAGAGGCTGTCCTGACATATGTAAAACATCTGCATCCATTGACACGACTGGGTATAACGCTGGGGTCAAGGTATACACATTGTCTATCGGGAGGCATTACAAGACTGGAGGTGTATAATCTGCTTACAGAGTGAGAAATAACCAGCTCAAGTTAGTTTTTTTTTTACACTGGACTTTGGGGGTTCTTGGAGTGTCATGGGAGGGAAAGAAGTCATATTGCAGCTATGAGAGTAAAGACTCTGGAAGAGTCTCATGTCCATTCATTCCTAATTATATCATATCATTTTACTGCTGAAATTAAAAATGAATTCAATATTTAAAATGCAAATATAATTAGAAATGCAAAGAATATAACAATATTAAAAATGCAAAGGAATGCAAATATAAATTATGTAATTTATCTTTTCGACATACCTTGTCTGTAGAGACTTCTGCTGACATAATTTCCTCTTGTTTAGTTTGCAGATAAAAAGATAATCCCTGATACCATGTAAATTGTATTGTGAAAAGCTCTTCTACACTACCTTACAGGGGAAAAACAGCTGGACTTCTTACTAACACTCTCTACAAGTATTAAAAGGAAATGGGAAAAAATACAGCTTGACCTTCCCAGGTCTTTCATCTCGATTGAGTTAGCAATTTATCCCTCAACATATTTTTCTTTGGATTGCTTACTTAACCATTTTAAAGATGACAGGCAGAGGTTGTACTTCAGAAGTATGCTATCAGCAGTCTCCTTCTTCATAGTAACTATTCTCTGTAACCAGCTTCCTACTGCCTATGATTGAAAAGTCTAAGATATTAAGGTCTGAAAATTGAGGTTTTGAATCGAAAGGAAAACACCTCAATTTTGACTATGGTGTAGGACTTAGACTTTTAAATATAGTTTTACAGGATTCTTTGAAAAAATGTTTTCAAATTTGAAGTTATTTTTACCTTAGTTCTTTCAGTAAATGAAATAGGAATATAAGCTTAAAATGCTGTTAAGGGTGAGGTGAATGTGAATGCATATTTTGAAGGTGTAATTATTTTTCATTGGATGTGTTTTACAGCCATTAAGAAATTAATGATACCATATTATACCTTTGTTGATTCCTGTGTTGTGGAATTAAGTAATCAAATGGCATTTTGTCCTCTTTTTCTTTTGATCAAAGTCAAGTTGCGCCTCCATCTAAGAGGTATTCTTTTTTTTTTTCTCTTTTTTTTTTTGGAGAGGTTTTCGCTATAGGGAGTGTGCGCTCACCAGACAGATAGAGAGAGACATAGAGACAGAAAGCGAGAAATCACCCCCCAGGGGGGATGGTCACGCCGCAATCCCTTCTCCTCCATTCTCCTCTTGGGATCCTGGGCACACACGCACATGCACCCGGCGTGAGTTTTAAGCCACCGGGTCCAGGATGCGAACTGCGGTCGACTACGTGGGAGTCCAGCGACATAACCATTATGCTAACTGCTGGTTCCCCTAAGAGGTATTCTTGAGTTACTTCAGTCCTTAATAAACTCTCCAAACTGCAATATTGCTTTTTGTTTTTCCACAAAATCTGCCATGTATTCTAGACTGTATAATTCCTGAGCAAATCCAGACCTACTCTGTTTACTTTTGTTCCAGTTCCCAGCACAGTTGGGTTTTTGATTCTATATCTCTACTTGTTGAAGAAATTAATGTGTCAATTTGCAGTATCATTTGATTGCATGTGTGGGTGTTTCTAGCTTCACAGGATTATAAATTCTTTGTGGTGAAGTCTTTAATTAAATTAATTAATTAACTTATTTATTTATTTTGAAGACATAGCTTCACTGTGTCTCTGCCTTCCTGTTTCAGCCTCCAGAGTAGTTAGGACAACAGGTGCTTGCTACTGTGCCTAGATTCTTCACACAGGGTCTCACCATGCTGCTCAGGCCAGCCTCAGGCTTGAGATCCCCTTGCCTCAGCCTCCTGAGTCACTGGGATTACGGTGTGTGCCACCATGGCCTTTAGGTTGAGCTTTGAATCAAATCTGGGCTTCCCATGTGGTCCCAACCTGCAGAGCACAGTGTCTTAACAGAGATTTTCACTGGAGTCACGTTATATTCCTCATTTAGCTCCTTCAGCAACTCACAGAGTGCTGGCTGGCCACACAGGGGCATTTATGTGATATTTGTTGAAATGACTTGTCAAATCCAGTTATGTTTGTATTTGGTTTGTCACCTCCCCCAATAATGTCAAGTTTAATTTTTTACAAGATGATACAGATATAAATGCTCTGAACCAAGGCTGATACTCATGGATATTTAGTAAGCACCTCATAAAGTACCCTGTATGCTGAAGATAAATTGTTTAAATAAACTGAACTATTAATTTTAACCACAATTTAGTACTGCCCAGCTGTGTTGACAAAATCTTTAGGTGCTTAAAACCAAAGTGAAATATCAAACAGTAAATGGGATAAAGAAAAAATGGAATGATTGGTTAGTCTAGTGAATAAAAATAGCAATTAGTGTTTAAATAATATCATATTTAAATCATGAACTCTTTATTTTATTTTTTTGTCTACAAGAAACCAACTTTATTACTTTTATTTTATTATTATTTTTTACAACATATAACAAAGATTATTCATCACGACCAGGTAGGCTTTATCCCAGGGAAGCAAAGGTGGTTCAGTACGCAAGACCATAAATGTAATACACCATATTAACAGAAAGATAAAAATCATATGATCATTTCAATTGATGCAGAGAAATCATTTGATAAAATACAACATCCTTTTATGATTAAGACCCTCAGTAAGATTGGTATAGAAGGGTCAATTCTCAACACAATAAAAGCCATCTATGAAAAACCTACAGCTAACATTATACTTAATGGGGAAAAGCTACAAGCTTTTCCACTAAAAATGGGTAGTAGGCAAGGCTGTCCACTTTCTCCACTGCTTTTTTTAAAATTTAATTATATATATATATATATATGTGTGTATATATACACACATATATATATATATATATATCCCTATGTCTGACACTCTGCCGTTTCCCACACTCTTCTCACTCTAACTCTGGTGTTTACAGTTGTCTTCCATTCCTTTTCCCCCCACATTTTATTGATCACACAATTTCTTAAATAATCTAGCTACTTTCAATAGCAAGTTCAGCTCGTAATTTCAAGAAAAGCAGTTTTGAATCAGTAAGGAAATTTGTTTAAAACTTAAAGTCTGGAAACAGTTTAGTATTCTGTTAAAATAGTAGGTACATAAACCTATTGACAGCTCAAGACAGAACAAAAACTCTCAAAATCAGACAACAAAGCCTAGAAGAAAAGCAGCAATATTTTAGTGAAAAGTCACAGAATGCTATTTCACCAGTTCAGTCTCATGTACTTACGCTGTCTTCTGTTATGGTTCAATCTTCTTGATTGAATTCTGGGATATAATATTCAATTCTAGACTTGTCCCTATGATTAAGTTGGCCATTTTCTTAGTTTTTGAACTCTTATTTCTGTGTAAATACATTTAATTTTCCTGACCTAGCACTCCCTTGAGAACTTCTTGGAGATCTGGTCTGGTGCTGGTAAATTCTTTCAGGTTTTGTTTATCTGAGAATGTTTTTGTCTTTTCTTCCCACATGAAGGATAATCTTGCCAGGTACACTATTCTGGGCTGAAATTGCTTTTCCCTTAATACTTTTAGTATATTTTCCCATACTTTCCTTGCTCACAGTGTTTCCGACGAGAGGTCTGCTGTTATCCTGATGGGATATTCTTTGTAGGTAACTTGCTGTTTTTCTCTTACCAATCTTAGCATCTTGTCTTTGTCTGTGGTTTTGGTTAATCTGGCTATAATGTGTCTTGGAGAAGATCTTCCTGGGTTGATTCTATTTGGGGTACTTTGTATTTCTTGAGACTGGATCTTTGAGTGCCTCTCTAAGTTTGGGAAAGTTTTCTTGCAGGATTTCATGGAATAGATTATGAATGCCCTTCTGAGTCTCTTCGCCTTCTGGGATGCCAATTATCTGGATGTTTGGATGTTTGTTGCTATCTTGTATTTCTTGTATATTGTTCTCAAATTTTTGGGCAATTTTCTCAGTCTTCGTGGTGGATTTTTCTAGGCCAGCAATTTTCTCTTCTACATCTAAGATTCTATTTTCTGTATGATCTAGCCTGCTTTTAACACTTTCAAGAGAGATTTTGACTTCCTGTATTATAGTCTTCATCTCTAACAGTTCCATTTGATTCTTTTGTAAAGTGTGTCATTCCTCTTTTAGATCTTGCAAGAATTTCTTCATCTCCTGGAACTCATCAGCTCCTTTCTCCTTTCTCTTCTGCAGTTCATTGTCTCTCTTCTCTTCCATCTCTGTTAACTTCGCCATTATGAATATTCTAAATTCTTCATCAGACATTTCCATGATTTCCATTTAACTGTCTGTGGATGAAGAGGAGTTATTCTTTTCCCTGGAGGAGAGGTATTTTCTTGCTTTCCCATATTTCTTGTGGTCCTGCGGTGATTTCTAGTCATCTGATAGAAAGTGTGTTTCTTCCCAAACTTGAAGGTCAGTCTGAGCATCCAGGAGCATGCAGAAAAGGAAACAGAGAGAGAGAAACAACAGCAACAAAAACAACCAAGAAACAGAGAAAAAGAGAAGAAAAGAACTTTAAAAAAAAGTAAAAAAAAACTTTTTAAAATAAGCAAAAATTAGAAAACCACGCAGTGGTTCTCAGTAGCCAAGAAGGTGTCTTCTGAGGCCTGCTCCCTTGCCTCTCCTGAGTTGGGAGAGGGGAGGGGATTATTAACAAGATAAAGGGAAAGGAGTGACTGAAAGCCAAGAAACTGCTTTACCTTAAAAAATTTTAAAAAGGAAAAATTACAAAAAAAGAAAAGACAGAGGTAGAGAGAGACAAAGACAGACAGGAGGCTTGAAAGTCTTCCTACCACGCGAGTTTGTGGGCTGGAGGCTGAATTATCAGCGGAAAATCTTCATTTCTCCTATTCCCCTGAAATCACTAGTTCTCAGTAGCCATGAAGGTGTCTTTTGAAATCATGAACTCTTTAAAGTTAGAAGTTTCTGAGACTTTCCTAAGACACCCAGGGGAGATGTCTCAGAAATTATGGACTCTGACTTCACATGGCCTTGCTTCGGCCATGGCTCTTCCATGGATTGTGACCATGTCCATTTACTTAACTTTTCTTGGTCTAAACTTTCTCATCATTAATATGGCTTTTTAAATAAATTGTGCTATAGAGTGCATGCTTTTGCCAGAGAGAGGAAGGGGGAAGGTGAGAAGTACACCCCCCCTCCCCGAGAGGGGATGACCATGCTGCAATCCTTCCTTCTGCATTTTCCTCTCTGGATTTTGGTCACACACACACATACCAAGCATGTATTTCAAGCAACTGAGTTTAGGGTCTGAATGCCCAATTGGCCATGTAGGATCCAGTTGCCTTAATCGTCACAACACTGACTGGTTTATGTGTGTATGTTTGTGTATTAATGCCCCCCCACCCCCGGGGATGGAGACACTGCAATTCCTTCTCCATTCTGCTATGGGATTTTGGGCCCTCATGCACATGTTCCCAGTGTGATTTTCAAGCTACTGGATTCAGGGCTCAAACCTTGGTTAGCCATGTGGGAATTCAGCGCCTTAACCACCACACCATCTGCTGGCCCCTATGGTATTAATAATAGTGATTCTTGGGAGGATTACATAAAATAATGCAAAAAATAAAAGCAAAAACTAAGTCCTAAAGAGGAACAAAAAGAAAACTTGCAAAATAAATGTCTAATAAAAGTGATTGTATCACTGTTGTTATTTATTAAACACTTATAGTATGAAACCACGGGGGGGGGTTGCAAAGAATAAGACATGGCTGCAGGTACTCATTACCACTATTGGCACTTTTTTTTTAATATATATATTAAATCCATTATCCTAGTGGGGTGTGCTCATGCTGCAATCCCTTATCTATTTCTCCATTCGGTTGGGGTTGGGGTCATACACACACATGTGCCTGGTGCATCTTGCAATCTGCCAAAACCATGATTTGAACTGTGTTCAACCATTTGGAATCCAGTTTGCCTTTTTTTTTTTTTTTTGGAGAGGTTTTTGTTATAGGGCGCATGTGCTTGCCAGAAAGACAGAGACAGAGAGACAGAAAGTGAGAAATCACCCCCCAAGGGAGATGGCCACGCCACAATCCATTCTGCTCCATTCTCTTCTTGGGATCTTGAGCACACACGCACATGTGTCCAGTGTGAGTTTTAAGCCACCGGGTCTGGGACTTGAACCGCGGTCTACTACATGGGAGTCTAGCGACATAGCCATTACACCAATTGCTGGTCCCGGAATTCATCTTTCTTAATTAGGCCATATGGTTGGCCTTACCCCAGAGCTTGAAACAACTCTTATAATTGGGAAATGGAGTCTTGAGAAGATCGAATAATTTACCCATGGTCACTCAGCAAGTACATGGAAGAGTTGGGATTCAAACACGTTCTTCTGGCTGAAGCCCACCTTAACTAAGTAGACGCTTACAAAAGTGATATAAGGAGAGAACAACAGTGCTGTTGCAGAGTGGTGTACTTAGGAAGGGGAGGCTATTTTAGCTTGGAGTGATTGTGGTAAATGACACTAGGAAAGTGAACTTGGATGAATGTAATTTTAACAGTGAGAAATAGAGGTAGAGTTTAAGTTTAACCACATGAATTCATTTCTGTAGGTCAATAAAAGTCAAATATTGATCATTTGCTATGGTTCCATCTAAAATATATTTGTTGGAGTGGTAATGACAGAGACAAAAGTGAAAATATAGGAAATTTCGATCTTCTTCCAGGCTCCGTGTTTTCAAATTAAGTCTGAATGTTAGAGGGAAAGAGGAAAATCACAGGCATGAACGGATCAAGGCCTAGGGATTCTGGGAAAAGAAGAATTAGTCTTTAGTGAGATGAAGTTCAAAAATAATTTCTAATGCCATAGTTGTTAATATGTAGGAATTTAAGTCAGTTTTAACATTTTGTTATTTTTAGGTAATTCAGATAAGATATAAACAGATGATTTAATTAAAGCTGCAAGAAGCAGTAAGGGCAGCAAGATGTTTCTGTAGTTATTTAAGGTTCCATAAAACATTTTAGGAGAAATATAGACACAGCACATTTATTCTTTTTTTTTAGGAGAGATTTTTGCTCTAGCGTGTGTGTGCTTGCCGGAGAGACAGAGTTAGGAAGCGAGAAAATCCCCCGGGGGAATGGCCTCGCTGCAATCCCATCTCTGACATTCTTCTCTTGAGATCTTGGGAACGCATGCACATGTGACTTGTGTGAGTTTTAAGCTGCTGAGTCTGGGACTTGAACCATGGTCGAGTATGTAGGAGTCCAGAAACGTAACCATTAGGCCATCTGCTGACCCCCATGTTTATTATTTCAAGAAGAGACATAAATTAGACACAGATAACTTTGCAAAAATCTCTTTGACTTCAAAATCACTGAGATTTTTTTTGTTTTTGTTTTTTGTTTTTCTTTTTTTGGAGAGTTTTTTGGTATAGGGCGCTTACACTCTCCAGAAAGACAGAGAGACAGAAAGCGAGAAATCACCCCCCAGGGGGCATGGCCATGCCACAATCCCTTCTCCTCCATTCTCCTCTCGGGATCTTGGGCACGCATGCACATGCACCTGGCATGGGTTTAAGCCACCGAGTCTGGGACTCTAACTGTGGTCGACTACATAGGAGTCCAGCGACATAGCCATTACTCTAACTGCTGGTCCCCAAACCACTGAGTTTTTAATTACAAAAAAAGTAAGGGTTTTATTCCACATGTGCAAAGGAGGATTTTCCACTTTTTTTTTTTTTTTTTGAGAGGTTTTCACTATAGGGCGCGTGTGCTCGCCAGACAGAGACATAGAGACAGAAAGCGAGAAATCACCCCCCAGGGGGGATGGTCACACTGCAATCCCTTCTGATCCATTCTCCTCTTGGGATCTTGGGCATGCACGCACACGCGCCCGGTGTGAGTTCTAAGCCACCGGGTCTGGGACTCGAACCGCGGTCGACTATGTGGGAGTCCAGCGACATAGCCATTACGCTAACTGCTGGTTCCCGATTTTCCACTTTTTCAACTGGAAAACTAGACACCAAAGTGGATCGTTAAGGATAATGTCTATTTCCATGTTTGAAATGGTCTTAGGTGTTAGACGGTCCAGGATTGATTATGGCCGGCGAGCTCACACATCTGCCCTGCACTCCTTCGGAGCTGGCAGGGCCTCTACTGTGGCCACAGTTCTTCAGAAGGAAGAGTGACATTATCCACTATGAATCCAGGTGTGGGACTCTTGCCACCCCATCCAATGCCAGAGTCCAAGGACTGCACTGAACTATCCTCAAAAACTTATATTTTACTTCTGGAAACTTCTGGAGATAATGAAAGAACACTGATATCTACTGACATCATAAACTAGTCAGTGCCCTTGATCGTTTACATACTTCATTTCATGGAACCCTCTCGACAACCTTATTATTCTTGTATTCCTAGTAATATTGCTATTTTACTAGTAGTATTGCTGTTATTTTATATATATAAAACTGGAGGCTTACAAAAAGAACGGGTCTCAGAACCAGCAGGTGACACAGCAGTTACATCACTGGACTCCCACCTGGTTGACTATGGTTCAGGTCCTAGACCCGGTGGCTTAAAAATCACACCAGCTGCGTGTGCATGCATTCCCAAGATCCCAGGAGGAGAACAGAGAAGGGATTGTGGCAAAGCCATCCTCCCTGGGGTGTGATCTCTCACTTTCTCTCTCTTTATCTGTGTCTCTCTCTCTAGTGTGCACATGCGCCCTACTCTAAGAATCAAAACCACCACAAAAAGATAAAGAACAGGTCTAAGGTCACATGATTCAACTTGAACCCTGGCTTGCTAACCCTAAAGCCATGCTCTCTGTCTGCTTCCTGGTGCTCTGTAGTCAGCCTTTTTTTTTTTTTTTTTTTTTTTAACATCATCTTGGTTTGCTCATTGTTAATGAGTGAATCTGGATTCACACTGTTCCCCTAAGTCAATGGTTTTTAGTCGGAGGTGATTTCGTTGTCAGAGGACATTCAGCAGTGGTGGGAGACATTTTTGGTTGGCACAACTGGAGGAGCTACAACTGGCATCTAGCTAGTTGCGGCCAGTCACGCTGCTGAACAGCCTCTAATGCACAGGCAGCCCCGTAACAAGGAGTCACCTAGTACCAGTTCTGCCTGATCCTATTTGCTCTACCTGCCACTGCTGCTTTTTTAAAGTTTGCTACAGAATGCATGCACTTGCTAGAGAAAGAGGAGGAAAAAGAGAGGGGCAGAGAGAGGGGGAGAGAGAGAGAAAAATCACCCCCACCAGGGGATGACCACTTTGCAATTCCTTCTCTCCAATCTCCTCTTCAGAGTTGGGGCACATTTGGGGCACAGCCCAGCTTGCTTTTCAAGCAACTGGGTTTGGACTTGTACCGTGCGGTCACCAGGTGGGATCTGTGCACATCGACCACGCCACGTAGCTGGCCCCCATAGCTTTTTAATCCCCTGTTCATTCCTGTACAGTCCTGTAATGCTTAAAGAGGAGGATGCATTCCGGGGAAAGTGTCGCTGGGCATTTTCACTGTTATGTAAATACCACCTGATACATTTACGCAAACCTAGATGGTGTGGCCTCTAAGCTCCACGTGAGACCATTGTCATCAGTGTGGCATCATTGACTGAAAGATTGTCACGTGGCTCTTGACTGTATTTCCTTATTCTGGAAATTTTTGCCTCACTCCTGATGATCCATTTTTATTTGTACACTATTGGAAAAACTGAATAATTAATGTAACCTTGCCATTTTCAAACTTTCATTAATATCTATTTGTAGAGGTGATTAGGTAGACCCTGCGCAGTGGATTGGATATTGTTTCTTCCTATTAGAAGCTTATAACCTTAGGCAGACTTCTTGACTGAAGTCCAGTGGAGAAAGCTGCAGGAATGTAGCCATGTTAGATTTCCTCGCATCAGTAGGGAAGGCGATACAGTCACAGAGGTTAATGGGGAAGGGTAAATGATTTTTTAAAGAGTAAGAGTTATGGGAGGGCCTGCCATATCCCCTTGAGGGAACCCCTTTCCCTGCTCAATGTGAGATAGCCATGTAGAAGATGCTGGCTTTTCATCTACCAGTATCAGGACGGAGTATGTTCTGTGTGCATCCTGCAATATGGCGTCTTCAAAAGCTCACGGAAAATGTGAATTATAAAAACAAAACAAAACACAAAACTATGTGTGGATTTAATTTTTTTTGCACCAAAATAAACCGGTACCTTAATTCCACTTATCTACAGCTTTTTGATGTCCTCTCTATGTACATACATACATACCATTTTCTTTTACAGCTTGTTTTTGGCTTTACTGATGAAGAATCTTGTTATCAATCTAAACTCTCTCGTCCTTTGCTTTGGCCATGTGAACATAGCTACTGGTAAATGGTAATTCAGTTATCCCCTCTGTACTTGCAGCCCCCTTAATTGTTTTAAAGTTTTTAAACAAAAAGTTAATATTTATTTGTTATCTTTTGCAAAATGACTGGAATTCGGACATACTCTCACAATCCTTCTAGAAAGTACTGCTCTATAGATTCTCACAAGACCCAAGGCAAACACAATTTGTGGACAGATAAGCTTTCCAAATCCGAATTCTTAGATTTCTAATTCTGAGTTCCACTCTTTTGTACTAATACCAAAGACCTTTCCTGAGTGAGTGCACTATCTCCAACTAGCCACTAGAGGGAGTGTGAAGAACACAGTCCCCTTTGGAACCTGGCCTTCAGAAACCATTTCCTTATTACACAGCCCCAGCAGCATCTGCAGCTTCCTGTATTCTGAACCAGTGGAAGAGACCCTTTGGACAATCCCTTGCAAGTCTTTTTATACATACTGTCTACACAAAAGAAAGAGAAGATTCCTTAAGATTTTCTGTCCTGGGTTTCCGAAAGGGGCCTGAGGATGCTTGGCAAACTCAGCTCAGGCCTTGCGCTTTGATTTAGCTGAAACTTGCACCATGCCAAAAATGGCCATGGCTACTGGGGTGACTTGGGGTTTGAGTAGAATTCATTATTGCAAGCTTGAAAGATTTTTCCACAGTGATTCATTCCGTCAAAAAGGATCTTGTTGATGACTTACTTTGCCTTTGGCATTTTCAAAGAAAGGGAAAACATCATCCTCTCATTTCTTTCAAAATGGAGAATGGATGGGAAGTAGAGGCCTCTGTTTCCTCCCCTCCACTCTGCTTATGTGCTACTGCCTCCGGCGAGAGCCTCGCAGAATTAGGAGAACTTGGGTGCTTCTGAGGATACATATCTACACACACCTCATACAGTCAGGGAGGGCATTCCTGGAAAAGAGTGCAGAGAAAAAAAGTGGTGATTTTGTAGGGCATCGTTTCTGGAACTTCGGCAGACACTCAAACCAGTCAGAATAATTTCTTGTTCAAATGCAAAGAGCTGGGGTCCCATCCTGGGGCCTCTGACTGGGTAGAAGGGGCCTGAGAACTTGCAAGTTTATTTATTTTTTTTAGAGATTTTTGCTATAGGGCACATGTGCTCACCAGAGAGACAGACAGAGGCAGAAAATGAGAAATCACTCCCTAGGTGGAAGGGCCATGCCATAGTCCTTTTTCACCAATTTTCCTCTGAGAATTTTGGGCACTCAGACACACACGCCTGGCATGAGTTTCAAGCCACCAGGTCCAAGAGTTGGACCGTGGTCAACTACATTGGAGTCCAGCACAATTTTGCCACCTGCTGGTCCCAAGAGAATCTGCATTTCTAACAAGTTCTCAGGTGATGATAGTGGGGCAGGTTGGGGATCAAACCTTGAGAATCACTGCGCTGGGGTTTATTCTAAGGTCCCCAAGATGTCTCCGTTACTTCAGAGAACTGGAGCTGGGAATCTGCAGCATGCTGGTCACCACTATGGTGTGTTTCCGTGTGAGGTTTGGCCCTGAGAGCCTGACCCTGGCCTCAGGATAAGAAACTATTGCACTTTCAGACCTTCTTGCAGACTCGAATTCCCCAGGAAAGTTAGATTTCGATGTTGAATAATGTCGAATGCATTAGACCAAGTAGATGCAGTTAGCAAGAGTTCATGAACTGACTCCATTTCTGGATGACCTTGGCACATTTCTTAATCTCTGCAGTCGGCGAAATGGCAGTCCAGTACCTTAACCACTATGCCACCTGCTGGCCCCATAAACAGATATTGTTGATGTGGATTTTGATTTTTCTCCATTAACTTTTTTTTTTAAGGGTTTTGTCATTAGGGCACGTTGCACTTGCCAGGGAAAGACAGAGACAGTAAGAGACAGTGAGAGGAAAAGTGAGAAATCACCCCCCTAGAAGGGATGGCCATGCCACAGTCTTGGATTTAGGGCATGCATGCACATATACCTGGTGTGATTTTTAAGCTGCAGGGTCTGGCACTTGAACCACGGTTGAACGTGCGATACAGCAGTGCCTTAACTACCACACCACCCTTAACTTTTAAAAACTTTGTTTATTCAATATCACTGTCAAGATGCAAAACTCCAAAATTTTAAAAGGGTGAATGAGGTAAAATAAACCTTTCTACACATTGTCCATCCACTAAGACTTTGCTTTTTAATTAATAGACATTATTTGTTTGAGCTATTTTAAGTTTATAGAGTAATTGGGTAGAAAGTATAGAGAGTTCCCATTACTCCCATCTCCCATCTCCCATCTACACATAACCTCCCCCACTACTAACATCCCTCACCAGAGTAGTGTATTTGTCATATTTGATAAACCAGTACTTTTTTTTGTTTGTTTTTGTTGGAGAGGTTTTTGCTATAAGACAGAGACAGAGAGACAGAAAGCAAGAAATCACCCCCCCAGGGGGATGGCCACGCCGCAATCCCTTCTCCTCCATTCTCCTCTTGGGATCTTGGGCACGCACGCACACGCGCCCAGCATGAGTTTAAGCCACCAGGTCTGGGACTTGAACTGTGGTCGACTATATGGGAGTCCAGCAATGTAGCCATTACACCATCTGTTGGGCATGATGAACCAGTATTGACATACCATTGTCACAGTGCCACCCAAAGACCATAGTTGACACTAGCGTTCATTCTTGGTGTTGCGTGTTCTATTGATATTGACAAATGCACAATGACAAGGGTCCAACATGACAGTATCACACCAAATAGCTTCTCTGACTTAGAAATCCTTGTGTTCCACTTATTCATTCCTCCCTGATCAAATCCCTGGCAATCACTGACCTCTTTACTATGTTTATAGTTTTGCCTTTTCCAGAATATCATATTGTTGAAATGATGCAGTGTGTAGCTTTTCAGATTGACTTTCTCCATTTAGCAATATACACTTATATTCCCTCCATGTCTTCACTTATTCATCTTCATATTCGTCTTTATCTATTTGTATTCACCCATTCAAGGGCATCTTTGCTGCTTCTGTGTTTTGGCAATTATGAACAAAGCTTCTATACACATTAATGTGTAGTTTTTTGTGTGGATGTAGATTTTCAGATTGAGAGTTGTAAAATGGTAGTTTTGAGATGTAAGGAAATCTCAACCATTTGGGACTTAAGATTGCTTTATTTCTCTCAGATGTGTTGTACTGAAGTAGGTTTTAAGATGCTAGGATGATCACAGTCAGTGCTTTCAAGAGACACGTTCTGGGACCAGCAGTTGGCGTAATGGCTATGTCGCTGGACTCCCATGCAGTGGATCATGGTTTGAGTCCCGGACCCGGTGGCTTAAACTCATGCCGGGCATGTGTGCGTGCATGCCCAAGATCCTGAGAGGATAATGGAGGAGAAGGGATTGCGGCATGGCCATCCCCTCGGGGGGTGATTTCTCGCTTTCTATCTCTCTGTCTCTCTGTCTTTCTGGCAAGTGCATGCACCCTATAGCAAAAACCTCTCCAAACAAACAAACAAACAAACAGACAAAACAGACACATTCTCTGAAACATATGTCTTTTCCCTGTTCTTTCTTTCTTCTTTCTTAGAAAGATTTTTGCTACAGGGTGCTTGTCTTTCACTGGAAAGACATAGAGAGACAGAAAGACAGAAAGCGAGAAATCACCCCCCAGGGGGGGATGGCCACGGTGCAATCCCTTCTTCTCCATTCTCCTCTCAGGATCTTGGGCATGCACACACACGTGTCCGGCATGAGTTTAAGCCACCCGGTCCAAGACTTGAAACATGGTCGACTGAGTGGGAGTCCAGTGACATAGCCATTATGCCATCTGCTGGTCCCCCCCCCCCCCCTTTTTTTCTTCTTCTTTCTTTCTTCTTCTGTTTTTGTCTGTTTGTTTGTTTATTTATTTATTTATTTATTTTCTTTTTTTTTTTTTTGTCTAGGCTGACACAGTAAAACATTAACACTCTACCTGCCTGGAAGCTGAGTTGAACTTGAAAAGTTTCTCATTTGACCACTCTTCTCTTCTGCCTCTAACCACGCTGCTCTCCTGCCTTTGGATCCCAGTGTGGCTGTCCACTATTGACATCTATCATCCCAGGCTGCCATCTGGGTCATCCTCAGTCTGGCTGTCTCTGTCTTCAGCCACAGTCGACATGCCCACCCCCACTCCTATACCTCTGTCTATCTATACATACGCAGATCGATACCCATCTTTCTATTTCCCTTACTGGGTAATGAACAGCAGTCTTCTTCCCCTACCTCCAGAATGTTATATAATGATTTGCCTGTGAGAGGTGTTTAGTAAACATTTATTGCAAGCACAAAACATTGTTGACATTGTTGCAGTTAATAACTGTTTGACTAATCGGATTCTGTATCCACTAGCATGAAAGATGCAGATTCCTAAGAGGCATTGCTCTAAGAGTAACAATAACTAACACATTTTAATATTCAGTATGTATTAGGTACAATGTTGAGGATTTGCATGTAAGTTATCTCCCTTATCCTACTAAAACTCCCCATTTGTTATTATTACTCCCATTTTACACTTGAGGAAACTGAAACTTAGCAAAATTAAATAACTTGCCTGAAGACCTAGGCAAATGGATCATGTACTACAAGAATTTCAGGACTGCACACCAAAGCTTATGTCACATGAAAACAAAATGAAGATTAATTTAATTCTCCTGTTACATTGAAATGAATCGTTAAAATGTAAGTCCTTGTCAATATTAATTTTTGTGTGTGGTTACTTGATGAGTATCTGTCTTTTCCCAAAGATGATAAGCTTCCTAACAATAGGGCTGTTTTTTTTTTCCCCCACAAATGTCTGCTCCTGGCACACAGCTTAGCTCATTTTATTGCAAGATTTTCTAATCTACGAGTTATCTCAACCTTCCTGTGAATCAACAAGTTCATTTCCTCTTGCATCATCTTTACTGTTGGAATAAGGCACTGTGGAAGCTGAGTGCGAGCAAGCCTCATGAGAATTGCCTTATTACCATCTCCTACAGTAGGGCTGAGCTCTAATCTAGCTTGAAACAAGGCTGCATCATTTGCTTTCTAGGTGGTCCTAAAAGAGTAATAAGGTCCTCCAAATCTAATCTCCTCATCTACAAAATATAAATAAATAGATCATATTACATTATAGAATTGCCATGAGAGTTAATGAACCTTTGCATGTACCTCTCATTCCTCAGATTAATTTCTGGTACAGATCTTCCATGGAGAGATGTGGTTTGAATGTTGTGGTCTCACTGAAATTTATGAAACCCATGCTGTAACTTGACATCCTATGGGCCAGTGTTGTGTGTGGGGTGAGGCCTAATGAGAAGTATTTGAGATGTGGAAATGGATTGCAAGTGAAAAATTAGTGCCTTCTCCAGCAGGCAGTGAGTTTTTGTTAGCTAGTCCATGATCCTGGCTGGCTCAGAGAGCTCGTAGGGATTATGGCATGAGACCCTGTTGAGGGTGCTTATATTTCTCTCTTTCTGTCACACACTTTCAAAAAATAAATAACCCTTTTTTTTTTTTTTATAGATTTTTTGCTATAGGGCGCTTGCGCTCGCTAGACAGACAGAGACAGACAGAAAGCGAGAAATCACCCCCCAGGGGGAATGGCCACGCTGCAATCCCTTCTCCTCCATTCTCCTCTCGGGATCTTGGGCACGCACGCACACGCGCCCGGCATGAGTTTCAAGCCACCGGGTCCGGGATGCGAACCGCGGTCGACTACATGGGAGTCTAGCGACATAGCCATTATGCTAACTGCTGGTCCCAATAAATAAATAACCTTTAAAGATAGGATTTGAAAATAAAAGAAAAAAGCAAGCTGGTGACCTGCAGGTTTCTTGTTCAGTACACAGTTTTCCTTCTGCATTTTTTTCCTGCCACATTGTAATGATGCACCAGGAGCTGGCCAGATTCTGACCCTGTGCCTTTGGACTTTCTGGTCACCAAAATTGTGAGCCAAATAAACCTCAAATAAATCACCCAGTCACAGGTATTTCTGTTATAGCAATGCTTAAACAGACTAATATATTGTACAGTAAAAGGATATAATTGGGTCCAGGAGAACATATTTTTCAAAAAGTTTGTATAATATTTTGGGAACCAGCAGTTAGCGTAATGGCTATGTCGCTGGACTCTCACGTAGTCGACCGCGGTTCGCGTCCCGGACCCGGTGGCTTAAAACTCACGCCGGTGCGTGTGCGTACGTGTCCAGGATCCCGAGAGGAGAATGGAGGAGAAGGGATTGCGGCGTGACCATCCCCCCTGGGGGGTGATTTCTCGCTTTCTGTCTCTGTGTCTCTCTCTGTCTGTCTGGCAAGTGCACGCGCCCTATAGCGAAAAAAAAAAAAAAAAAAAAAAAACTCTCCAAAAAAAAAGTTTGTATAATATTTTCAAGTATTTAGAAATTTATTCTTTTTTTTTTTTTTTTTCTTTTTTTGGAGAGGTTTTTGCTATAGGGCGCGTGCGCTCGCCAGACAGACAGAGAGAGACAGAGAGATAGAAAGCAGGAAATCACCCCCCGGGGGGATGGCCACGCCGCAATCCCTTCTCCTCCATTCTCCTCTCGGGATCTTGGGCACGCACGCACACGCGCCCGGCGTGAGTTTAAGCCGCCGGGTCCGGGACTCGAACCGCGGTCGACTACGTGGGAGTCCAGCGACATAGCCATTACGCTAACTGCTGGTCCCTAGAAATTTATTCTTGAAACCCTGACCTCATTTACACATATTGGTTGTTGGGATTCCATTTTTGTGCCTACTCATGAATGATCAGTTATAACCAAGGAAGGGTTTATGGCCTCACAATTAATAACTCAATGTGCCCTGGGACCCAACATGGCTACTAGAGATCTGTGTGTTAACAAAGGAGACAGTGGAAGCAAAAACGAACTGTCTTGTACTTTTCTCAAAATCACTGTGCTTTTGCTCTTGACTTCCTAGTGCTGAGTTCTGAGTTTTTTTACTTCTCAGCTTGGCATTCAAGAAACCCCATTTTATGACCCTGGTTTATACATTCACCTTCTTGTAACAGTCCCCAGTGTGGACTCTGGTCCACTGGGATAGATTCTGCTGTCCTGTTTGTATGTCAGGGTCATTTTAATCTTCGCTTTGTTCAGAGAGCATGACTTGCTCACATATCTATCTCTCCATACTTTCACCAATTCCTCAAAACGAAGGTTAAATGTGGTTTTCTTCTTTCTCTTAATGACTTCAATAAAAACTATGGTATTGCTCACAATTTGGCAGTGTTACTAAGCTCAGCTTCGAATCTAGCTTGAAACAAGGCTTCATCATTTCCTTTCTAGGTGGTCCTACAAGATTAATTAGCTTCTCCAAACCCAGTCTCCTCATCTACAAAATATAAATAAATAGATAACATTACATTATAGAATTGTCATGAGAGTTAATAAACCTTTACATGTAAAATGCTTAACAGAGAATCCCATAAAAATCAACAACTACAGACTTTTTTGAATTTTTAATTATTTCCATTGTTAGCTTCTCTAATTAGATTGTAATTTTCTGTGTGAGGGCAGGGATCATGACTTTCATTTTAAATAATTACAACCCTAAGTGCTTGATAAGTTCTTCTAGACCCAACTTAATTGGAAAAGGGCATGAACTTAAAGGAAGAAATAATAACTTTGGTATATGGTCGTCAAGTCTGTATGATGTTTCAATTAATTGCAGTCAGGAATACAGTGGAGAACTGCTCTATTAATGCGATGATGAGGGAGGATTTTATGTTCAATTTTAGAAAACATGATGTTGACGCCATTTTAAGACCTTCAGTATGAAGGTCTTACATAGTCAGTAGATTTACAGGTCTGGTAACCATAGGAGAGACATGATCTGGAGACATCAGCTTTAAGACACCTGTGTCTAGGAAGATATTAAAGTCATAGACATGTGTGGAATCACATGAGAGAACAGTGTAGTGTGGAAAATGGAGGGGATACAAAAACAAGGATGAAATAACTATAAGCTGCATAGAAGATGAGTATTTTGCGAAGGAAGTGGAAAAGTGAGTAGAAACATACAGCTAACCGTAGTGTAATGTCCCAGTGGTAGATATTGTCACATGTTTCTGAGGGGCCGACCCAACTGAGGACTAAAATAGACACTGTGTTCATCTGCGAGAAGCCAGTGCTGAGCTTTGTGGGAGGTACTGGACAGTTATTTGGAGTAGATCATGAAGAGAATGGAAACTAAAGAGAAAGAGAAATTGGGTAAAGAAAATAACTTTTTAAAAATGACTATTGAAGAAGGAATAGGGTCATAGAGACAGGTACAATTTAGAAAGAAAAGTGGATTCTATCGAAAATTTTTAAGGGAGAGATTTGAGCATACTAAAAAGCCAATGGGAAGTATATAGATCTGTTTCATGTTGGATTAGTCTCCTGTATTCATATGTTGAAGTCCTTACCTCTGCCACCTCAGAATATGACCTTACTTAAAAAACAGATTCATTGCAAATGTAATCGGTTAAGATGAGGTGATTCTGGAGTAGGTGGCTTGTAGTCTAAAAATTTCACCTTTTTAAAAAGGTGAAATTTGCAACAGAGACAAACAAACAGGGAGAATTGCAGATGACTAGGAAGGCAGGCATTGGAATGATAGTTCTATAAGCCAATTAATGCCAAAGATTGACAGCAAACCAGCAGACATTGTGGGAGAGGCATGGAACACATATATCCTTAGGACCCTCAGAAAGCTCCGACATCTTGATTTCAGATTTCTAGCCCTGGCCTGTGAGACAATAACTTTCTATTGTTTAAGACACTCAGTTTGCAGTACTTTGTTCTGGGAGCCTAGAAAGTTCATACAAAATCAGAGGAAGAAGGGGAACATACAAGGGATAGATGATAGTGTAAGTTTCTCAGATGGTAAGTAATCATGGGTCCCAAGTTGACAAGAAAGCTGATAGAACTTGTGAGATGTGGGGAGACCCATGTGTTTGCTATTGAAAAGATAGATTTCCTATCTGATGGCTTCTATTTTCTATATAAACTAAGAGAGAAATGGTGAAAGAATCAAGGCAGAGTTTTGAAGACTTTTGCAAATTGGCCATAGGATGGCGAGTTGGCACTAATCTGCTATGTTGTGTAACTCTCTTCAGCAATGCTTGGCCCTGCATAGATGTCACAGAGAAAGCTGCGTCACTCGGCTGGGATCTAGAGGATAAGGCAACCGAAATACAGGGTGTTGTGAAATTTAATTCTGTGACATCTGAGTCAACAACAGTATAGCTCTGGGTTTAGAGGAGAGGGTATGTGGTTCAAAGAAAACAAGGGGTCTTGAGTTGAAGGCTATGCATGGGGGAGAGAGAGAAGGAGGCAGGAGAAGAGTTGATTATGGATGATGATGAGGTTCAAGTCGTGGCTGTTGGATTAGCTACATTGAAAGAGAGAAGAGGCATGAGGCAAAAACCCAGTGACCATGGGCCATGGTATAGGGTACCTTTTTTTCACTTATTGATCACATAATAATTGAGTGCTTACTGTGTACCAGATGACACACTTAAGTTCTTGGAATAAAACCGTGAATAAAATAGGCATAAATTTTGCACAGTATCAGTGAAAAAGAGTCAAACAACAAAAATATGTAATAGGTTGGATACATCAGATTGTAAGAGACCATTGGAAAATAAAATAGAAATACTAGATGGAAAGTGTGTGTGTTACTATTTTAAGAAGTGTAGTCAGGTCCTACTCCTGATAAATTGATAACTGAACAGAGAACCAAAGCAGATGAGAAAGGTCGTTAAGTATCTAACATCTATCTGGAAGGACATTTCAGAAAAGTAGAATTGCAAATAAGAAGTCTCTAAATTTGTATGATTGTTATGTGCGCTTACACTGACTCACCTGATAGAAAGGGGTGCCATTCAGAGTCTCTCTCAATAGTCCTGAGTGACCTCATGAGATCCCTCCCAGGTGTAAGATCTCACAGTGTCCTCCTGGTGTCCTTGCAGGGAAGGCCTTACTGCACAGTTATCATGAGGGAGATTTTGCAGGGGTTTCTGGAGACACCTGCCTGTTGCTTTTGCTCTGACCTTCCTATCCCACTGCCATTCTGCTCTCTCTGCTGGGGAAGACTCTGTTGATTCTCTGCTCTGTAGAGCACAGCTGGCCCCTCTGGGATGGTTTTAGGCCTCCTGCTGGCTCAGAGCGGGGAAGCCTCTCATCTTGCAGAGGGCTAATGTCCTGGCTTTTGTCACCCACCCTGTGCAGTACACAGCCTGACTACTATAGTTCAAAGTGATGGTCTCCCTGCCCCGTCCACCTCTCTGTATGGCCACCACCATCATCTTCAACTCTGATCAACAGCAAAGATTCCCTGTCTCCTTTTGGAGGTTAGGGTCGGGTTACAACCCATGGCTGAAAACAAGATGCCCTTCTAGACAGAGGGAAGAAGCCCTCAGCCGAAGTCTTATCTCATCTCCAGCTCTAAGAACAACCACTGGTATATTGATTGTCACTCCTTTTAGCAGGAGAGAGTCCTACTATACCCACCAGGGTATAGTAGTCTTATCATGACTCCAGAGAAAAATGTCAGGATAACCTGACATTGGAATTTTTTACGGAACCTGTTATTTGGCCATATTAAGTTACGTTTTTATCATAGAAAAAAATTTAAAATGTGTTTAGCAACTTTTAAAGGGCATGAATTAGTTGCATAGGTAATCAGAGTTTGACTGTGTTCCACATCATAATAGGTATGTGTTGAAGTGTATGCAGTTGAGAGAGAGCAGTGACATGTTATATAAATCATTGTCATAAATTAATAATTTTATAAAAACTCATTCATTTTAGGAACTCAGTATTTAAAGAGATCTGGTAATAGGTAATTTTGTAAACTTAGATTAAGAAATTAGAACTTTTTATTTGCTAGATGGATCTATTCATATTTTAGGTTACAATAAATCATATCTTCATGGGAGTATTCACAGATTTATTTCACTGTGTGGTGGGAAATTTGCTGAAAGAATAAGTTGTGGTTACCATAAATAATATAAAATGGGGGAATGGGTTAAGTTTTTTCTTTAGCTTAAGAGCAAAAATCACATAAAGGGCTTTCCAAGGGTTTGTAGAAAAAAGAATTAAAGTGTGAATCTATTCATGAAAGTATGAGTTGATACTAAACAACTTCCAAATCAACACATAGTTTTTCTTTTATAATATATATTTTCATAAAATTTTTGAAGATTCCTTGTAACAGTCTACTTCATTGACTTCTTTTTTTTTTTTTTTTTCTTTTTTTGGAGAGGTTTTTGCTATAGGGCGCGTGCGCTCGCCAGACAGACAGAGAGAGACAGAGAGATAGAAAGCAGGAAATCACCCCCCAGGGGGGATGGCCACGCCGCAATCCCTTCTCCTCCATTCTCCTCTCGGGATCTTGGGCACGCACGCACACGCGCCCGGCGTGAGTTTAAGCCGCCGGGTCCGGGACTCGAACCGCGGTCGACTACGTGGGAGTCCAGCGACATAGCCATTACACTAACTGCTGGTCCCTACTTCATTGACTTCTTAAAAGACGAAAATTTGAAAGATTTTATGGTTTTGGTGAGGTTACCTATTTTAAAAATCTCCCTACTCACATTTTTATACCCAAGCTGACAGTTTCCTGAATGACCAAAGACTAGCACTATCATGACCAAAATGTCAGTGTGCAAGATTTGTAACAACCAGGCCTTGCACAGCTGAAGCTGGAATTTCTTCACAGCGTGCAGCAGGTGAGACACTGGTCCTTGGTCGGACTGTGTCATGTGACGGTGTACACAGAGTGCATTTCTGCTCCTACTGAGGATATGCTATTTCTGGTCTAGGTCATTCTCTGTTCTGAGGGCTCCCAGTGTTCACACTCACAAGAAAGATTTTATTTAAAACTTTCTCTTCATCTTGTGATCCACATTAAATCTCTCCTTACTCTTGGAACTTACTTGTTTCAGGATTTGGGGACCACAAAGCCAACAAAGGCTTTTCTCTTCATAACCTTCTATCCAAAGACATTTTTGATGCTCCAACAATTCCCTGCTGTTTACAGCTTCAGAGGTGTCCTCCAAATAATTTTCCTCTCTTCACTTCAATAGTACCATTTCTACTTTTCATCTGACTTGGTAGCTAATAAATCAAGAGACGGCAGAGAGAGAGAGAAAATCACCTTTATTGTAGTTCTTTTATTTTTCTGTTTTTCAAAGGTTATTTACTAAAGAATGGTCTTAAATATGTTCTCTTACATTTTCACATTTTTTTACAACTGAAATTGGTAGCTTCCTTACACTTAATGTCTGTTTTGAAAGCTAGCCTAAAATTTCATAGAAAACATTGTTAAAAAGTATTGTAATCATTGACAGACTTCTTGTTATTAGATCTATTCTAGTCACCTTGATTATAATTATAAACTCTTGAGATAATGTACATGTTTCTCATAAAAGAGACACATACTGTATTTTAAAAAAATACAGTAGAAGTTTTATTTATTTATTATTTTTTTGGAGAGGTTTTTGCTGTAGGGCGCGTGCGCTCGCCAGACAGACAGAGAGACACAGAGACAGAAAGCGAGAAATCACCCCCGAGGGGGGATGGTCACGCCGCAATCCCTTATCCTCCATTCTCCTCTTGAGATCTTGGGCACACACGCACACGCGCCCGGTGTGAGTTTTAAGCCACTGGGTCCAGGACGCGAACCGTGGTTGACTATGTGGGAGTCCAGTGACATAGCCATTACGCTAACTGCTGGTTCCCAATACAGTAGAAGTTTTGAGAGATTATTTTTTCCCACAGATTTATGTGTTCAATAATTTGATCAACTCATGGAACTTCTATAAATACTAGTAAAGATGTATTTAGTGTCAGCAGGAGAAAAGCCAAGCTCGTATGGCTTAACTACAAGGAACTTTGCCATTTTATGTAATAAAAGTTGAGGAGCAGGACAGGCTTGAGAGGAAGCAGGCAGAGCCCTGTTCTACTTGGGAAGTTCCTCTAGGCTCTTCGCTCCCCTGAAAGTTGGCTTCATTTTTAGACTCTGAGGAAGATGATGCAGTCATTCCAGATATGTCCAGGAGACAGAGAAAGGGCTGTATCTCCTTGTGTGTCTTTGTTATAATCCAAGAACACATTCCCCCAAAGCCCTGAAACAAATTTCCTTTCACTTTGAATTGACTAGGATTGGTTCATGTGCCCATCCCTGAACCAGTCTTGGCAAGAGGTATTTGAAATACTGTGGTTGATTTAGACTAGTCTTCTAGGCCTCCCTCTTATTCTCATTCAGGCCAATCATTTGGGACAGCTACTTAACCACTAAGATACACCAACATTTCAGCATGGCATTAGGTAGTCTGAGAGGGTATTCATTTCAAGTTCTAACACTAGACTCTGGGGATTCAAGTACATTCTTACAGTCTGAGCTAGTGCCAATTACAGTTCAGGGTGGAAGAAGAGAAGGTGAATCTTCTTAGGATGTTACCAACTCCTAGGTCACCCTACCAGGGACATATAATGCTAGATGCCTGTTCTTGGACAGGAAAGCAGTCCAGGGATGGTTGTTGGCTTTAATTCAGTAGGACTTTGGGTAGCTCATAAGACAGTCTTCCAAATTATCGATATACAGCTCTATTATAATTTAATTTACTTTAAGATGATTATTTACAGGAAGGTCTTTCTGTATAAGACCAAATAAAAACTGATTTTCCCTTATGAAACCAGTTCTTCCCATCTTTTTTATCTCTGTTCACCTATTTGCCTAGTCACAAACATGGACACCATCTTTGTGTCTTCCCCCTTCCTCATTCTACCGTTCTAATTCACAAGGGAGATCATACATTCTACAATACTTTCAAACGAATAAGGATTTCCCACTTCTCTCCACCTGCATGGCACCTTCCTAGATTGAACTGTAGAGCGGGCTGTTGGATGAGTTGCCTAATGGTCTCCTCTGCCCCCAACCCATCTACATTACTGTTCAATCTTTCAACCCATTTCTAATACGGTGTCTGAAGGAAACTTAAATTAAAATTGCACATCACTTCTTAAAATCCTTCAATGATTTTCCATTGCCTCAGGAATAACATACATACATACTCTTGGCCATCTTTAGAACCTTGTACATGAAGTTGCCTCTGCGGTCTCTTCTGGTATCATCCTGCTCCTGCTTCAGCCTCACTGGACTATGTTCTGGTACGTGAACACAGATTCTTCCCATCATGGGACTTTTACCCATACTGTTCCCTCTGCTTTGAATACATTTTTTCCCTGGTGGTTAGATGGCAGGTTCCTTGGCTGGTCCAAACCCAGTCATGATGTTCTCATGGTCACTTTCTCTGCTCACCCTATGTGCAGAGACCTTCTCTTTTGCAGGTGGAGTGGCATAAGTTTAATCCATTCTCTGCTCTCATAGCCATTTCTAAGTTTGTTTTTTTATGTGGTTCTCTGTTTCCCTGTTTATTTTCTGTCTCTCACCAGGAACTTGGTGCTCCTTGAGATTAGGACATGTGTTGGTTCTATTCACCACTGCACACTCCTCCCAAGAACAGGCCTGGCTCCAGTAGGAATAGGAGTTACGTCCTGTAGAAAGGCAGCTCCTTGGAGTATGGATAGTGCATTATTAGCACCTAGCAAAGTGTTCTCAGAATAAGTTCTCAGTATGTTTATTGTTGAATGATTGGGTACCTCTGGTTAGAAAAATAAAAATTAGTGTTTGACTGCAGGATCAAGAAATGTAAGAAAGGATTTCTCACCATTTGAAGGACTTCAATTGCATCATTAACAAACATTCAGTTAGTGGTTGTGATATTTTAAAGGAAGTTTAGTACCATTCTTTCAAAACAGTATACTACTCTTTCCTTAATGAGTAAAGATAATATTTGAAGAGTCAGGAAGTTATAAGGAAATAATTATAAACAAGGCAAGTGGGAGCATTATCTCATTCAAATCTCACTTGGTCACGTGAAATAGCCCAATAGACTCATGGGAAATTGAAAACAGTTGTAGATCAACTTCTTGGGTAACATATAATAAAACTTACGCTTGTTTGTGGGGAAGTCCTATTTTGGATTATGTGATGCCTAGCTAAACATTTTAGTCATAAAAATGTTAGCATGATACAGTATTTACTATACACAATCACAGTTCTCATGCAGTCACCCACTTAAAACTTCCACAACCCTATCAGATAGGTTTTATTTTCATGCCTATTTTACTGAAGCATGGAGAAGTTAAGTAACTTACCAATGATCACACTGCTAGAAAGTGACAGAGCTTGATTTCAAACACAGACCTGTAATTTTCTTTTTTCTTCTTTCTTCTTTTTATTTTTATTTATTTATTATTTTGCTATCTGGCATGTGAATTCACCAGAGAGAGATTGAGAGAGAGAAAGAGAGAGAGAGTGAGAGAGAGAGAAATCACCCCCAAGAGAGGATGGCCATGCTGCAATCCCTTTTCCTCCAGTCTTTTCTTGGGATTTTGGGCACACATGTACATGTGACCACTATGCTTTTCAAGCCACCGGGTCTAGGACTCAAACCATGATCAATCATGTGGGAATTTAGTGCCTTAACCACCAGACCAAATGCAGGCCCAGGCCTATAATTTTCAAAGATCCAAAAATTCACTTGGAATAGCCTCAACTAAGAAATGGAAGATGAATGTGAATTAGAGTTATCAATATTAATAACCATTGTCTTTCATTCTGGTCATAGCTGGCTGAGTCTCACAGAAGATAGCACTAAAAATAGTTTTTTTTTCTTCCATAATTTTAGGCAGGCCCAATGCAACACATACACACCCAGTGGAGTATATACTATATACAGATAATAATAGGATAGTGTGTACTACACAATATATGGGATGATTTGTATTATAAAGAGCACACTGTTGGGACCAGCAGTTAGCATAATGGCTATGTCACTGGACTCCCATGTTGTCGACTGGGTTCGAGTCCCGGACCCCGTGGCTTAAACTCACGCCGGGCGCGTGTGTGTGCATGCCCAAGATTCAGAGAGGAGAATGGAGGAGAAGGGATTGTGGGGTGGCCATCCCCCCTGGGGGGTGATTTCTCGCTTTCTGTCTCTCTGTCTCTCTGTCTTTCTGGAGAACGCACACGCCCTATAGCATAAACCTCTCCAAAAAAGAAAAAAAGAAAGAGCATACTGTTTAGTTCCTTGAACTAGCATCCTAGTGGCACTGTGTGATAGCTGGTCACTAATGGAATTATGACATGGGTAGGGGTGAAGCGATGGGAGGGCTGGGCTGGACTGAGGACCCTGGGGCTGCTCTGTTCTCCTTAGCTCTGTGTCACTTACCTTCTCTGTTTCTGAGATTCCTCAGCAAATGAAGGGTGTTGGGTTAGATGTCATCTAAGTGTAACGAACTCCAGCCCTTATAGTTTTATACAAAGGTACTGACGTGTTCATAGAAAAATAAAAATTACATAACTATCTTTTTACTTTAGACATATGTGTTCAGGAAACCACCTTAAAACGCTCAGTTCTAACCCCATAATATTCTACATCTAGCTAGGCAGTTGCTTCTAGTCTTAATTCCTATCCAATCCATTCTTTTACACTGCTACTAGAGAAATATTTTTGAAATAGAATTATTTGCATTATCAATCCCCTGCTTAAGAACCTTCACTAGCTGCCTTTGGGTCAATATCATGCCTGTGACCAGATCTGTTCCTGCTTTACCTTGAAACTTTTATTATTCTGCACCAGACTGTGTGTAGTTCTTTGACTATTTACTGCTATTTTGTACTCTTTGCATCTGCTCTGATTGTTTCCTCTATCTAGAGGGCTACTTTTCTTCTGCTTGTATGGTGGATAGTTCAAAACTCAAGAAAATGTTAGTTCTTCTGTGAATTTTCCCTGCCTGGACTTCCCTCGATGCATCAAGTTCCCCTCTGCTCTACCCCAGATAGAATTGACTGCTCCTTTGGTGTCTGCATTGATTCTAAACCCAACTTCTCCCCTAAGACACATTAACATTTATTGTCTATGTATCTTTCTTGGTCCCCTTGGTATTAAAGAGCAGGTTACCTACATCTCTGTATCTCTAGCACAGTGCCTGATACAAGGTAGCAGTTCAGTTACTATGGGGCCCGTCTTCAAGAGAGTATAGACAGGGCCAGTAGGTGATGTGGTGGTTAAGGCACTGGACTCCCACATGGCTGCCCATGGTTTGAGTTCCAGACCTGGTGACTTGCTTTCTCACTATCCCTCTTTTTCTCTTTGCTTCTCTCTGGCAAGTTTAAAATAAATGAATAAATAAATAATTCTTAAAGAATAGAGTTTATGGAAAGTGTGTATTAGAAAAACAACATGCAAGAATTTTAAAAATTTGCACCAAAATAAGCTCATATTTTAATTCCATTTTTCTTAAAAATGTTTTTTCACTGAAATAAGCTCATACTTTGATCCCATTTTCCACAATTTTTTAATGCCCACAACTTTTTAATGAACAGATGAATAAAAATATGAGTTGCAATTTCATAAATGAAAAAAAGTATCAACTGTCTGAAAAATGTTTCATCCTTTTAAATTCTAAAGTTTTTGCCTGAATGTATCCAGAGATGGAAATGGAAGAGAGAAAATGTACATGACAAGGGGAAGAATTTTGCAGGGCGTTGATCTTTCATGCCATTGTCCATATACTTTTCATTTGCTTCTGATACTATCATCCTTCTTGGATCTTGTTCATAAAAATTTCAAAATTTTCTGGTATTTGATATGATTTCAGTGCTTCAGTAGGATCTTTTTAAAGTACTCCTAATTTTATTTGGACAGAAAACCAGAAAGGGTGGGCAAGAGTGCACATGCTGCAATGGGAATTAATTTTAGAGCATAATGGCTCAGAATACAGTCATTATTTTAAGCTACTTTTTCAAATTAAAGGAACCCAGACACGTAAATGATTTTGCAATATTGCAGCACGTAGACCAAAGCACAGACTCCGATGTGTGAAAGATAGATTTTATAACATGCTCCCATGTTTATTAATTTTTTCATTATTCAACCTACATCCATTGAGCAACTTCTTTTGTTGGGCTCTACACTAGATGCTTTGGTTTAAAAAAAAAGTGGATTGGAGGATAGCTATTGGACTATTTCTTTTTCTTTTTTTATTATGTTTTATCACAGGCCAAAGTCCTTGATGCTTGGAGAACTTTTCACATTTATTTGTTGTCATAGTGATGAGTGAAGCCACATGATGAACTGTTCAAGAGCCCGGGTCCTGCAGGACACCACACACAGGGGGGCACTGCCTTTGCAGTAGCTTTCTGCTAGTTCCTCCAATGCACGACAGATGCTCCTACCTTTGTGCCTTCAGATAGGTCTTTCTTCTGCTGGACACTCTCTTAACAGAGAACTAAACTCATCTTTTTGGACTGGGTGTAAGTACTTTAGGAAAGTTCTCTCCGATCTCATGAACAGGTCAGCTTCTTAAGCTATCATGGTGCTTCACAGGCTTCGTCACAATCACAGCTACTAATGCATGTCATTGTTTAATATCTAGTTTTCCTCTTGGAATATAAAATGAATGAGTGGATGACCTGTGTGTGTCTTTTTCCTCATGCTATCTCCAGAGTGCAGCACTGTGCTGGTCTATAGTGATCACATTTGCTGAATGAATAAATGAAGTAACACTGGAGGAATGGATAAAATGGGTTACTTCTTCCTTACTATCTCACACCTTGTGTCCCGCCCTTCCTATTTCATACGGAAATGCTCAATGGTGTGTTGATGCCTGGAGACACTCTCAGAGACGGTGACTCCTTTTTCTCAAGAGAGTTGTCACATACTTGAGCTCCACAGGACAGGAGGCCTTGCGGCTGCCAGAGGACATGCTGGTCTCCTTTTCAGTCCTTCTCAGGTGGAAGGAATAGAGACAAGAGTGTGACCAATCCCCCTCCCAGCCTACCTCAACTTCAAGGAACAGGAAAGATCAGCCTTTGTTATAATGATAGCAATCTGGTTCCCTGCATGAAAAATAGAATCCACTTGCTCCTTTATGGTTAAAGCAGGACTTTTAAAATAGCCAATCTAGCAAAGGCAGATGCAGAGACCAAAACATGGAACAATTTATTTTAGAAAAATGTCCTACAAATCTCACAGTTGGAATTTAGAAGGCTACAGAAACAATCGTGATCTGTACAGTCTCTGAAATTGACTCTGGCACTAAAGAGATTCTACACAATGTTCGCCGGGGAGGAAGAGGAATGGGGCATTCCTAGCATTGTCATGTCCTCTGTTTCAACTGGCAAAGCTGGCCACAGCCCAGAGCAGAGGGGTGATGTTCTTGTTCTTCTCGTGTCTACACTTGGGTTACAGGGTCTGCTGGGTAGGCTCAGCTCTGAGTCACTTTCCGAGTCTCACCTGTTTTCATGATCTTGGCATCCCTTCCTCCTGACCAGAGAGAGAGAGACAGTGAGATCTCTTTCTGCATGCTGTCTCATGTGACAGGGTGGCTGTAAATATCATGTGCACTAAGTCCTGGAAGAGTTTTTTCTTCCTTTCTTTTCTTTTCTCTCTCTCTCATTTTTAATTTTTTTAATTTTTTATTTTTGGAAAGAGATTATTAGAAGGCCTACTAAACCCACTGACGGAAAAGAACATCTCTTTTCTTTGTGAAGATGTACAAATTTAATATGAAGTAATTTCTGCTGTAGTCTCATTGGCTTTTATAACTTCCAGAAAGCATATTCTAATGGCTATCCAGTGACATTATTTCCAAGATTGTGATCAAAGTCAGAATTGTACCAATTCTTGTCACTCATTCTCTGGCATTCTCCAAACCCTCCAAGGGCCCATCCTCTTTAGGTAGAGTTTTATCATGTCTTTGGACACAAAGTTGTCTTTCTGTCTACCACTAGCATCAGTTTGCCTGGGAAAACTGCACATTCTTGGGTCCTATCCAGACCTACTGAATCATAAACCTTGAAGGAGAGGCTCTGCCATCTATTTTAGCAGATTATATAGGTAAACTTGTCTGAAGTTTACCTTCATAGGCACTGGGAATACAAAATGAGCTTCTTCATCAAATTAAAAGTTCCAAAAAGATAAAGTGGGCTTACTCTGTCCATAACAAAAACTGAGTAACAGTTTAAAGCAGCATTTACTTATATATGAAAAATAAGCAGACACACAATATTTAGCTTTATGAAATAGATCAGTTTGTATAAAATACTAATTATCGAATCTGGCATATTATAAATACATATAAATGTTAGCTAGTACTAAAGTTATTATTTTATCTGATGGGGTTTTCACTCATTAAACATAGTCCCTCCTCTTCTCCCAGAGAGTATTTAAGAGTCTTACAAAAATATAAACTAGGGGCAGATGGTGGAGCAGTAGTCATGGGTGCTCTGAGAGACTGGCCCAGATGGCAAGGACCCAGACTCATGTCTGGAGCCCTGTCTGACCACATTGGGCATGCATGTGCCCCTGATTTGGGTCTGGCTGAAACTGGGGGGGGGGGGGGGGGGTGAATCATGGTGTGAAGGTCCAGTTGGGGATGTAGTCTTTCTGTCTTTTTCCCTTTGTATCTCTAGTTCATGAAAAAAGAAATAAACTATAAAAAATAAATAAACTAAATAACAGCAAATTTAAGAGTAGGAAAATATTATTAAAATAAAAAAAAATAAAAATTAAAAAAAATTGACAAATGGCACTTTCTCTCACCAGAGTGACAGAGAGACAGAGAGGCCCAGAGGGAAAGTGAGAAAGCAACCTGCCAGAGCGATGGTCGTGTTGCAATCCCTTCTCCTTCATACCTGCCTTCTTTTGGGCTCCTGGGTACACACACATGACATGTGCTAGGTGTTTCCCAAGCTGTCTGGTCTGGGTCTGGAACTCAGATATGAGATCCAGCCGCCTTCACTGCTATGCCACCAGCTGGCCCAAGAAATGAAGTTGTAATGCATGCCTGGGAAATATTCATAATTGATTTCTCTACTTTATGTAATTTCATCTATTTTGTATTACTACGTGTCTATCTAAGACAATCGAGACTGACTACCTGTTCACCCAGTCTCTTTGTTTTCTTTCTAGGCACTTCTCTACTTGAATCCAAAATCCCTCCCCTGCAGTCCTCTGCTTGTTCAGGGTTGCAGGCTGCAGGTTGGCTACCCCAGTGACTTTTCAAGAAGTCAGAACCCATGATTAGCTGGGCCCCTAAATATGCAAAACTGACTTTCTTCCCGCCTTCTCCTATACACTGCTGATGGGGTTTTCCAAAATAAGACATAGACTTCTACCGCAGTCAAAGAAAGTGTGAGCTCCCTAATGTAAACTATGATGTAATGGAACTTTGCACATACTTGTTTATTTTGTAGCTGAGTTTTAGCATGAAGTTCAGTATGCCTATGATCTGCTTTGAAATTTCCCTCCAACCCAGTCCTGTGCCACGGGTCAAAGACAACCAGGTAAAGTCATAGGTATGTGAAAAGTGCCACCTTTCCCAGAGCATTATGAATTTCCACATGGCATTCTTACATAATGTGTGAAAATAGCTACTTCTTCTCTGTCAGAACGAAAAAAAAAAAACATGTAATAATAGGTGTGGTGGTTAAATGAATGGATTGAGCCAGCACTTACCAGCTCTGTAAGCTTGGAGAAGCCACTGAACATGTCCAAGAATGACTTTCTTTATTAGCAAGTGAGGGTACAGCTGTGATTAGATGAGATGTGTTGGCAAGTGTTACAATGCCTGGCATCTAGTCAATGCCAACTATTTTTGTTAATTTATGAAGATCAGGGAAAGAGAGAAGAGGGGTAAGTTAGTGCCTTGTTTTAGAGACCCTGAGCTGAGCTGCAGAGGCTGCTCCTCTTGCTAGAATCATTTGCAAGATGGCAGTTTGTGCCAAGCATGAAGAGAAAGCATTTGTAGGAGAAATACGAAAAGGGGAGGAAAACTTTGTCTTTCTATATGCAGATACTTGCATAACATTTTTCCTCCTTGAGTTCTTGAATCTCAATGAGAGAACGGAGTGTATGTTTGGATGAAGACTCATGAATTAATATTTTTCCCAATGGAGAAGCTCAGAGAAACTTTGAAGTGTTTATTAAAGAGTTGATAATGAGGAGGAAACTTTTTGAAAATCATATTAAAAAGTACCTCCCAAACTGCTTCAATAATTTAACCTTGGAATCACAAGACTGTACTGGAATAGAAAGAGCATACTTTTCTCTCCCCCGCTGTCCCCGGTGTATGGCGTGCATGCTCACAGTTCTGATGGCCTCTTTCTGGGAGTCGCTGGTGGAATGATACTCTTTGTGTGACCAACGGAATGATTATTGGAGTTGAAATTTGTAAGCCTGATATCGTGTATTTCATAATGACATCAATTTCAACCTAATACTGCTCTTATCTTTTGACAAAAATAAAGTTTAATATGTTTTTCTCCTAGAGGGGGTGAAATAAGGAAAGACTTTATTATACAAGATAATTAAAATTCTTCCTGAGGTTAAAAGTGATTTAAAAAGAATCACAACATGAGATAATTAGGCCTTATTAGACACTTTATCTGCTTCACTGAAGTCACTTTTTCCAGGATGATAAAATGTGCCTTTGTCTTTTTTTAGAAAGCTGGATACCAAATTTGGGGAAAAAAATGATCTTTCCTCCTCCTCTTAGACTCAGCACATGACTGTGTGAATGGATTTGTGGAAATAATTTAATGACAGGGTTACAGTTTCCAAAAGTTAGACCTTTATAGAATGTGATGGTTTTCAAGTACTTATTCATTTTTCTAGCAGAATTATATTTTACTCTCTATTTTTAGTTGGTTAACAGAAAATGATATGAATTTGTGTTTTCTGATTTTTCTTTTTCTCTGACAGGTAGAATAATAACAGATTCGTCTTGGGCTATGTAACAAAATCCTTTTGTTACTTGACAGATTCGTTTATGCTTTCTTATGCCACATAGGTAAGGAGAAGGATGTCACCGTTTGTGTTTTTATTGTCTAATGAATGTATATTATAGGTTATTACAAGATCTGTGCAGTAGTGGATGGTATTTTTTTTTTTTTTTTTACGTGGAAAGTGACTCAGGCATTTAAAGTGCATGATGGTTTTGTAAGAGGAAACAGGTACCCCAGGGGCATGGGAATTCTGCCAGCATTCTAAACTGTATCCCTACGGGAGGTCTGATACGGCTTTTCTATTCTGCTTTTAGGCCCAATGACACTGCTGCTGTGACTGTCACCCTCTGCTAATGGCTCTTTGGGCCTCCAATGGGTTTTTAACAATGTTCATTGTAACTAACAATAAGTGAATCAAGTAGTACTTGTTTGTGCCCATAAATCTGTATCTGACTTATCTATTGATCAGTGGATGAAAAGCAATTGTTACACTCTGCCTTTAGGAAAACATTTCAGTTTTATTGACAAGGACTTGCAACGCGGGTTTTTATCATATCCTTCTTTTGTTCTGTTTGACCCTTTCCTTTACGTATAAGTGATCAGTGCAGCAAGGGCAAGGTAAAAATGCACAGATCTCTTTGACTGAAGGCCAGGAACATACCATTGTTAGGAAAATGTCTGTTTTAAAGTGAAATATCTAAAAGAAAAGTAGTATGCTTCGACGGGAAAAATAGCTTCTGTCATACTTTTCCGGGGTCTATTGTAAATAATATAAAGAAAATCGTTGCTGTAAAGAGAAACTTAAACAGTAAAGTAAGCATGGAATGAAGCCAAATTGTGAGCATAAAGGGAGTTATATCAAAGACACCCACTAAATTGGGCTTTAAAAGTTTTCACGGAAGTGTATTACTGCTTTTCAGGTTATGAATGCTGCATATGCTTTCCTTCTGTCAAGCGGGTAGATTCTGTCAGAGAGTTTGAAGGGCCGGATGATGGTGCATGGGCAAAACACAAACTTCCGGGAAGCTGACCCATGCAGGAAGGTTCTGGATTTGCACCTGGAGCCTTCCTTGAACAAGCCAGGCACCCCCGTGCCTCTGATCTGCAACTGGCTGAAGCTGGGGATGGATTTCAGCATCAGGATCCTGTTGGGTGATGCTGTTTCTTTGTCTCTGTCTTTCTTCCTCAGGTAAGAAAAGAAAACTTGACAGAAAAGAAAGAGTCTAATATCTTCAGGGTCCTAGTGAGGGGTACGAGTTATTAAAAAACAAAGTCCACCAAACATGAACATTCATCTTCACTAAGTCATTACTAAGCAAAGCACAGCCTATTTTTGCATATTGATTTTGAATCAGGTAAATTTACTACATCTTCATTAGTCCTAATAGTCAGTGGAATAGGTTGAATTTTTCTTTACACACCTGTATCATCTGTGAATAAAGACAATTACTTTCTAAGTATTTATCTTTCATTATATTTTTACCTTACTGCGCCGGCTGTACCTCCAGTACTATGTCAAACAGACACAGTGATGGCATCTTAGTCCACCCCCAGTCTCAGAGGGAATTGCTGAATGTATCATCATAACTATAAGGCTTGATTTTCTTGGCCATATTTGTTAATATTTATCTCAATAAGATGTTGAATTTTGTCAGATGTCATTTCTGCCTCTACAGATCATCATTGTATTCTGGAAATTTGCTGAATTACAATGATTGAGTTTTCTAATGTTAAAATAACTTTGAATTCTTAGGGAAATCACAGTTGGGCATGTTGTATTATTTCTATATTGAGAAAACTAGGTTTAATTTGCTAGTTTTTATTTAGGATACTTGAATCTCTGCAGAAGTGGGATCAGCCTGTTATTTTTCTTTCTTCTTCAGTTTGGACTAAGGTTATCTTGACCTCATAAAATTGATTGAGAAGCATAACTACTTTTTCTGATGGATTTTTTTCCCCCCTAGAGTGCATGTGTGTTCAGCAAAGGGAGACAGAGAGAGGGAAAGGAGAAGGCACTCTTTATGGGGAATGGTCACTCCACCATCCCTTCTTCTCCATTTCTCCCACCTTTTGGGATTTCAGGCATGCACACACACACACACACACACACACACACACACACACACACTTCCAGTGTTTCTTAGGCTGCTGGGTCTGGGACTTGAACTGCTGGATAGGCTGTGTAGGATCCCGCAGGCCAAGGAGCCAGTCCCAGAAATTTTTTCTAAGATTAGAGCTACTTCTTAAATATTTAGGACAACTCACTGGTGAAGTCATTTACCGAGTTGTCAGAAAAGTCATGACTCATTTTTGCCTAGAAAAACAGAAAAATGTGTCATGACTTTTTAGACAACCCAACAGGTCTACAGTTTACCTCATGGGAATGCTTTAAATTCGAATCATTATTTTGTCAGCTTTCTAAGTTTTCTCTCACAATTTATCAATTTTATCTAAATTTCAAATTTTTTGCATGATGTCATTGATCCCTCGCCCCATTGTGATATTTAATGCCCAGAGCAAATGTAGTATTGTCTCTTTCTTTCCTGATATTGTTTTTTATTACAATAATTTATGGTCATACTTTAAAAAAATTTTTTTTTATTTACACAGAGTGCATGTGCTCACCAGAGAGAGATAGAAAAAGGAAAAGAGAGAAAGCATTCCCCCATGGGTACAGTGCAACCGCTTCTCTATTTTTCTTTCCTTTCAGGTTTTGGGCAAGCATGCACCCATATCCATGGCGTTTTTCAACTACTGAATTTGAGACTCAAACCCATGCAGTCAACCTTGTCGAATCCAGCCACCTCAATTACAAGGTAATGGGCTGAACTGGTCATTGCTTTCTTTCTTTTTCCTTCATTTGATTTAAAACTTACTCTTCTTTTTCTAACTTCTTGATTCAGACACAGCTCATTAAATTTCAACCTTTCATCTTTTCTAATATGTACATTTAAGCTTGTGTATTTTCTTCTACGTACTGTCGTTTCTGACTTCTATAAGTTTGGATATATGAGGGGACTTGAACAAGTTTGAAGAAAAATAGAATTAAGATATGAGTTTATTTTGGTGCAAAAAATTGAAATCCAGGGAACCAGCAGTTAGCGTAATGGCTATGTCGCTGGACTCCCACGTAGTCGACCGCGGTTTGCGTCTCGGACCCGGTGGCTTACAACTCACGCCGGGCGCGTGTGCGTGCGTGCCCAAGATCCCGAGAGGAGAATGGAGGAGAAGGGACTGCGGCGTGACCATCCCCCCTGGGGGGTGATTTCTCGCTTTCTGTCTCTATGTCTCTCTCTGTCTGTCTGGCGAGCGCACGCGCCCTATAGAGAAAAAAAAAAAAATTGAAATCCATGCATAATTTTTTCATGACATGCATGAAACTTTTTGTGGACTTTTTGAAGACTTCTCATATACTACTTTTGTTATCCATCAGTTCAAAGATTCTAACTATATTTACGATTTCTTCTTTGATCCATCACTTATCTATCAGTTCAAAGATGTTCCAACTTTTATTATCCATCAGTTCAAAGATTTTCTAACTATATTTATGATTTTTTTCTTTGATCCATTGGTTAGTGAAATGTACATTTCTCACATTAAACCAAATTGGATTTTTGGAGTTATTTGTGCTTATCAATTTTCGCATAACTACATAGTGACCAGAGAATGTACTCTGAAATCTTGATTCTTTAAATTTGTTGAGACATTCTTTATGGTCTAGTATATTGTAATCTCTAAGGTAGTAGGTCCATGTATTATTGAAAAGAAAGCATATTCTATTGTCATTGAGTTCTTTGTTTTGTGTGCCCACTGGAACAACTTGCTAATCATGTACCTCACATCCGCTTTCCTTACTGATTCTTGCCTGTGCTTCTTTCAAATACTAAAAGAGGTATATTAAGATTCCTTAGTATAATGATTAAATAATTAATTTCTCTGCATTTCTGTATTTTTTTGTTTGTTTGTTTTAGGTAGAATGATTTAGAATTGTTCCTTCCTAGTGAATCTAACATTTTATCCTTATGAGTGCTTTTCCCTTTAAGTTTCATTTTGTGTGGTATTTATATGCTACATTAGTTTTATTTATTTATTTATTTTTTGTGTGTGTGGTTAATATTTCCGTAGTATATCTTGTTACTTCCTTTTACGTTAAACTTTTCTTTATCCTTTATATATCTCTTTAAACAGTATGTATTTGATTTTTTTCTGAAGGAGGAGAGTCTGAGGAAAGACATTAAGAAGAAAAATAGGGAGGCAAGACATTTATAAGACAAAGAAATGGGTTATTATCTGTTGTTGATAACGTGTATAATATCCCCAACTGGTGTGGTGAGAAATGTATTCATGTTGGAACATTCCCTTTACAAGCTAAGTGATGCATGTGATTGAATGTATAAAATAAAATGAAATAAAATGAAATGAAAAAATATAGGCTAACAGGCTTTGTCTTTAAATTTTAGCTTTTAATCTAGTTGCATTTAATGTACTTATTCACGTATTTGAGCTTAATTCTACCATGTTCCTCTCCTTTTTGTCCTGCCCTTTCTTTGATATTTTTCTCTCATTTTATTGTGTTGAGTGTTTTTTAAATCAGCTTCCGACCTTTGTCTTATTAATTTGGAAGTCTCACAATCTTTTTATATTATTTAAGTAATTATTCTTAGAAATTACTAAGGCTTCTTGACTTATAAAAATCCAGTGTTAGGGACCAGCAGGTGATGTGGTGGTTAAGGCACTGGACTTTCACATGGTCAACCATGATTCAAGTCCCTGAGACAATGACTTGAAACACAAGAGATGCATTTGCATGTGTGCCCAAAATTCTGAGAGAAGAATGGAGAAGGGATTGTGGTGTGGCCATCCCCCATGGGAGATGAATTCTCACTTTTTGTCTCTCTCTGTCTTTCTGGCAAGTGCACGTGCCCTATGGTAAAAAATATCTAAAAAAGCAAAAAATCAATACTAGTAAAAACAAATAAAAACAAAAATTAAGCTGATGGTCTGAATTTCTTCTTAGTATTTCTTCTGAGATTAAAGACAATAATCTTTAAGGAAGAATAATCGGAAAGTAAAGCCTCTAGGTAGATTTATTAGTGGACTGGGAAAAGAGTCATCCTAGGAAACATCGAGGAACAGCATGTCTTAATAGAAGAGACGAACACATCAGCTAAATATTCCTAGAATCATTTCCTACTAAAAAGGTAAATCAGATGGGTGCACTGAATTAGGCAATAAACAACAAATAAACCAACTCAATGTCAGTAAAAATGTTTACTCTTCTGTTAGATAATACAAGAATCTTTTATAATTTTCATTCCATTTATCATTTGTGTAACTCTTGCAATCTTTTGAAAATTTCATTTCCTTTTAGGAGATGTTTTAATTCCTATGACTATTACTAGTATTGTTTTATAAGTCAATATGCACACACATTTCTGCTTGGACCCCTCTTTGTTCCATCTCAGAGACAGAGTTTCTATAGTCACTGAAACTCTTCTGCACCGAGCTCATGTCACAATACCTCTTTAGACTACATGGCTGGGTGGTTGTGTAGCTGCCTCTCCCTCACTTTATTATTTTTCTTTTGCAAATTTCCTGTTTCTTATCGTTACATTCCTTCTCTTGCACTGTACTGCTGAGTTTGATGTTTCCCCTGGCCTTCACTGATAGTGACTTAAGTGACACATTATTGCCCTTCTCTGCACGCTCCTGTTTTCTGTTCTCTCCAGCTTGTGCTTTGACCACATGCTCCATGAGAACAGGTGTCTTGTTAAGTACCTGAAGTGTTAACGCACTGCCACCTGAACACATGGATGACTTCCTTGCCACGTACTTGTCACCACGACTTTCTTGTTAAGATATTGGCCACCAGGGGGAGATCTCCTTTCTCGAAACAAATTACCCGGATATCACCAATAGTCTTTTGGGAACTCTCCTGCTCTCTTACTGCTATGAATGACAGGACTCAAGGAAATACTTGTCATGTGACTCTGAGTACAAAATGGAGATATTAAAGAAAATTATTTAAAGCAAGTATGCAAATAATCAAAACAAAAATGGATTTATCGCCTTGTGTTACATAAACCAACATTAAACCAGTTTTTTGGGGGGAGATGGGGTTGACTCTTGGAATGATGTGAAAAAGCTATGCTTCGAGATTATACTCACAGTTGGAGCTTGCACAGTGATGTTGCCCTCATTTTATAAAGAATGCATCAAAATATTAAACGGGGGAACTAAAAATAATGAAAACATTTTTATTCAAAAATACCTCTGTCACCCACATAATGCCATTTGCAACTTGTCCTTGAAGAATAGTGGCTTAGAGCCATTAAAGATGTAGGAAAATTTTTTTTTATTTCAATTTGTATTCTCATTGTCCAAATAAGTTGAACAATAATTCAAATGAACAAAAATTCAAAGGAGAATGTTTTTTCTTTTAATTTTTACCCCCAGCTGGTATGCACACTCACTGGAGAGAGAGGGGAGAGAGGAGAGAGAGAGAGAGAGAGAGAGAGAGAGAGAGAGAGAGAGAGAGAGAGAGAGAATGAGAAAGAACCTCCCCATGGGGTATGGTTACACTGCTATCCCTTCTCCTCCATTCTCCATTGGGCATGCACACATACGTGTTCATATGATATGCTTTTCAAGCTGCTGATCTGGGACTCAAACCCTGAGGTCAGTGAGTGGAATCCAGCTCCATTAACCACCATACCATATATTGGATGAAGAATGATTTTTCTTAGCTTTATAACTCAGCCTGTTCTGAATCATGGTACAGTTTCTGGATAGAAATATATTTAACAAGATATTTAAATCACTTCCTGGAAAAGCCCTCTAAAAAACAAAACAAAACAAAAAAAAAACTGAGGATAAAGGAAAAAAAAAACTGTCCCAAAAGAGCTTTAAAATTTTGATATCATCAAGAATTACTATTCTGGTATAACTTTCTCCTTTAGAGGAAAGGGAACTAGTGACTTTAAGGGAGATATGCAGAAACTAGTAGGAAAGTCATGGTTACTTAATGATTATGACACCTACATAATATTTCAGAGACTATTAAAATAACCCATGATTTTCAACAATTTTACACATTGGTACACATATGCTAATAAGAATTGACCATAACATAAAAAACAAATTTGCATTTCAAATAAAAGAATTGACAATACAGTAGATGGCAATGAAACTGATACTCTACATGAACAAAGGTCATGTATCTAATAGAAATGGTTGGAGAGTGTTACCATGTCTCAAGGAGTTTCAAAGACAGCAAATAAACCTGGGGCCAGCTCTGCCGTGCAATGATAAGGCATTACGCAATAGATGTTGGATCCCACAAGGCAACTGTGGGTCCAATCCTTGGCCTGGCTGGCCTGAAATATGCTTGGGACACATGTGAGTACCCAGGATCTGACAGGCTGTCGGACTGGAGAAAGGGGTTTGTCGCATGACCAAACTCAGTGGAAGCTCTCCTCTCTCACTGTCATGTCCATGCTTATGTGCTCTATTATGAATAAACAAAGAAAATTAATAAAATTATTAAACTTGATTTCAGAAACACAGTTGAGAGCATCTGTTTGAGGGTTAAGTTGAGAAAGAAACAGATGTGATGTCACTACTTGGATGACTAGACAGGGGAGCGAAATGACGCGTTCTTCATACAGATTATAAAACAGGTGCAGGAATGTGATCTGGTTGTGATAGAGAACTCGAACTATCCAGACATCTGCTGGAAGTCTTACTTTGCTAAAAGCAGGGCTTTGATAAACTCTTCAATTGCCTTGATGAGACTTTGTTCTCCAGAAAGATAGGTTGTGGTATGTAGAACTTTGGAGCTAATTCTTACCAGTAAGGAGAACTTGCTGGTGAGGCAAGACATTTCAGATTTCATAAGAAAAAAATAAGGTAATTTCCAAAATAATCATACATACAGATTCCTGTTGGTAAAATCAAATCAAAACCAAGTTAGAAAAAAGTGTAATTCCTCTGCAGGTGTTTATGGAGGGAATCATGGAGAAAGATAGGTAAAAGGCCCAAGAATGAAAATTCAGGAAACGAAATATACCCAATGCACTAGAAAATGTAGAGAGATATAAAGAAACCAGTGTGCTATATAAAATGCACTCTGCTGAACTTTCATTTTATAACAAATATACCAATGTTGAGAGGAAACTTACATAACAAAAAGCAGAAAGGGTGAAGGAAAAACTAAAATCCAGAATTTCTCCAAACTTAAGAGGAATGCTAAAGAAACAGAAAGGAGCTATAGTTAGGCTGAGCCAGGTCAGGGGGATTGCAAGCTAATTCTGTTTGGCATGATTCCCTAAATATAGGTTGAAGGGCACCTCCTTCAAATACCACTATTCACTAAACTTTCAGGTTCCAACCTCATTTACTTGGGTTTAGAAATATGCTGGAAATTTGTGGGAGTAATTTGGACAGGGCCAAGACAAAACCAGGTCATGAATAAGCCTTTCTCTCCACAACTACTGCATGAGAGACTGACTGCTGACCAACGCATGCCTTCGTGGATGATGGTGGTTAGCACAGCGCGGAATGCAGATGCTGTGCTCCCATTAGGGAAGCTTGGGAGTCTGTGGGTTACGGTTCCGTTGTCATGTAACTCCTGGTTCCTCAAACAATATCAGAGTAATAAGAACCTTGGCTGAAGCATCCCCATTTCTATCCCAAATGTCTGGTGCTCAGGATTCTTTAATCTTCTCTTCTCGCCTCCCCCCCCCCCCCTTTCTCTTTCTTTCTTCTATTTTCTCTCCTCTTCCTCTTTCTCCTTCTCCTTCCTTTCCAGTTCCTTTTCCCTGTCTCCTTTCCTTTCCTCTTTTCTCTTTTCTTCTCCTCAACTTCTTTCGCCCTGCTTGATCCCCATGAGGGCAAGTTATTCTTAAGACTTGAGGGATGTATATTTCTTTCTCTTCAAACCCTATTGTCTCCCTAAACCTGCCATAAACCTTTCTAGAACCAAGGGAGCAAACTGAATAAAGATAAGGGGTAACTACTTGGCAGAAAATAATATGTATTTCCTTCAATATTACCTCATGTCAATTCTTTTGAAAATTATACTTTTTATTTTGTGATAATTTCAGGGTTATATGCAGTTGTAAGTAATAATATAGAGATCTTTTATAACCTTTACTTAGTTTCTCCCACTGGTAACATTTTTTTTTTTGAGAGGTTTTTGCTATAGGGCGTGTGCACTTGCGAGAAAGACAGACAGAGAGACAGAGAGACAGAAAGTGAGAAATTACCCCCCCCAGGGGAATGGCCACGCCACAATCCCTTCTCCTCTATTCTCCTCTTGGGATCTTTGGCACGCATGCACACATGCCTGGGGTGAGTTTAAGCCACCAGGTCTGGGACTCAAACCATGGTCAACTACATGGGAGTCCAGCAACATAACCATTATGCCAACTGCAGTCTCCCCATTGGTAACATCTTAAAAACTATGCTATAATATAGCCAGAAAATCACCATTGGTATAATCCTTCAATCTTATTTTTTAAAGTTTATTTATTTCTTCTGTAAGTGAGAATGATAGAGACAGAGACAGAGACAAACAGAGAGACAACCCCCTCAATGAGGTCTTGACTCCATGATCCACTCTCAACCTTCAACCAGTATTGTACCATGGGAACATGAGTGTTCAGCATATTCACAGAGGTCTCCAGACTTGAACTGGGAACTTTCCCATGTTGGTTTGCCTAGCGGAATACCGTGTTTTGCTGTTGTGCCGCTGTCTGGCCCCAGTCAAGCAATCCCAATTCTGATTTTGCCGATTTTTCTTGTACTAATGTAAATGTGTGTGAATATGCATGTACTTAGTTGTGCATGATTTCACCACATGTGTATGCTCATGGAGTCCCCACCACAGTCAGAATACACAGCAATTCTCTTACGGTAAACTTCCCTCATGCTGCCCTTACATAACCCCGTCCATTTCCCTTCACTGTCCTCGTCCATTTCCTGGCAACCATTAATCTATTCTCCATTTCTAAAATCTTGTATTTTGTCTTTTCAAAGATATTATAAAAATACAGTCACTTAGTATATAAGCATTTATGATTTTTTCTCTGTAAATCAGAACATTTTAAGAAACAAAAAAGAAATAACCTCTATTTTAGAGAAAAGTCATCACATAAAGAAATAAACACACATTCTATTTGGCCTTTTTTTTTTTAATTATAGTATTTAGGGACCAGCAGATGGCATAACAGTTACATCACTGCATTCCCACATATTTGACTGTGGTTTGAGTCCCAGACCTGGCAGCTTAAAATTTACACTGGTTGCACATGTGTGCATGCCCAAGATCCCCGGAGGACAATGGAGAAGGGAGTGTGGTGTGGCCGTCCCCCCCCGGGGCTGATTTCACGCTTTCTGTTTCGCTGTCTCTCTGGTGAGCGCACATAGCCTATAGCAAAAATTACTTAAAAAAAAGAAAAGAAAGTAATATTCAAAGTGGAAAGGCAAGGATGAACCAAATGTTGCCAAATATTCCGACCCTCTTTTTCTAAGTGCAGATCCAGATTCGCCCTTCCTTCTAGAAAGTTTCACATGGATCACTTGAAGAAAACTCAAATGCCATGTATTCAAAATCAAATGTGTCATCTTGTTCACCCCTTCCCCAAAATCTTGTGTGCCCAGCCAATACTTCCTGCCTTAATTTAAAGTGCCAAAAATCCTTAAGTCCACCATTCTACTTTAATCTTGAAGCTCTCTTCAGTAGAGTTCTCAAGGTGGTGTTCTCAGGGTACCTATCTGACTGGTAGGTAGATAACTTGTGTAAAAAATAAAATTCTGCCCTAAACATGTTTATGTGCTACAAGTGCAGTTAGAGTACATGATGACTAGAAGTCTCTTCAAGTTTAAAAAATCGGTGAGAAGCCTAGTCCTGGTCGCACAAATGGGAGCGAGTTGTGGTGACTGAAGTTTCATGAAAAGCCCGGACTGGGTTCCTGGCCTTACTTAAATAGGGCAGGTAGAATGAGAGGCTGAGGCACGATGGTTTGCCCCTGTCAAAAATATCTCTCTGTCTCTTATATTAAAAAAAAATAAATAAATAAAAGTTGAGAAGGAAACAGTGTAGAAAAAGGAATCTACATTAAAGAAGGAGTCTCTCAAACTCTTCTATCTCCAGCACTTACCATCATGGGTCCTCATCATTTCACATGCTCAAAAGAATGTTAGTACCTTACTTTTCATTTACGATCTAGACTTCTTTACTTAACAAAGACTTGCTTTTATTGTCTAGATAGAAGCTAGATGCTTCTATCTGTGAAAATGAGCTGGATATTTTATGTTGAGATAGAATGCATCATATTCTGTTTTCATTTAGAGTAAAGGTAGATTTTTAAAATAACTACTTTCCACTTAGTAGCATTATTTCAGAAAAATAATCTAAAATTTTAAGTGAATAATAAGTGTACTTGCCTGAATTAAGTCTTGGAACATTTTTGGAGTAAGCCAATGCAACAAAAAATTCAGATTCATATGAGAAGTAAGAGTGAGGAGGGAACCAGCAGTTAGCGTAATGGCTATGTCGCTGGACTCCCATGGAGTCAACCGCGGTTCGCGTCCCGGACCCGGTGGCTTAAAACTCACGCCGGGCGCGTGTGTGTACGTGCTCAAGATTCCGAGAGGAGAAAGGAGGAAAAGGGATTGCGGCGTGACTGTTTCCCCTGGGGGGTGATTTCTCGCTTTCTGTCTCTATGTCTCTTTCTGTCTGTCTGGCGAGCGCACGCGCCCTATAGCAAAAACCTCTCCAAAAAAAAAAAAAGAAGAGTGAGGACAAACAAACGATATGTTTAGTTGACACAAAAATGAAAAGTTATTTGTTCATAATAATGTATAGGATAATGTCTTTGTCTTGACTGATACGCACTGTATTTGTGCTATGGGAAAACATATTTTGTACACTATAAGGATGTATGGCAATAAAATGTAAATTATAAAAAAAGGACAGATGGGTGAGAAACTCCTTAGATTCTCAACAGGGTCTCTAGGTAATGTTACCCAGCATAAAAATGTATTTTTGCAAATTTTTATCTTTTTTTTTTAATTTTAAAGTTACTTTTCCTTTCTCTGATTTAAAAGTTTCACTTAATGAGTTTTTTAAAAGAAAGTTTCTTTTTTTCCATCTTTCCTGAGACAGAGAGGGGAAAAAAGGAAGCACCTATGGCAGCTTCAGCAGTCTCTCACCACGATCTTCTTCCTGGTCTTTCTGTATCCAGTCAAGATCATCAGTATGTGCGTGAACAGGCCAATTTGGGAGCCAAATCCCAGTCTGTCATATGCTTCCTGCATGGCAGAGTGCTGTGCCAAGCCTGTGCCAAGGACTTTCATATGCTTTTTGGTAGTTTGGTAGTTTTGATCTTTTTTCTTTTGATTAATTTAATTCACTTTAGTCTTTTAAAATTTTAATTTTTATTTTTTCTTTCCATTTTGGATTTTCTGAAGTTTTTCAAGGTTTTAACTCATTTCTTTGCCTTTATTGGATTTTATGTATGTATAATTCTTGCATATTAATTTTAAACTTTTATAAAATTTTAACTATGTCTTATGATTTATTTATATAACAATCACTGTGCAAAGTGGGAGCTTCAGAGAGAGAGAACTCCTTGATAGGAGAGGCTGGAAGTTTCCTTAAACTCTTTTCATGCCCTTATGGCTACTCTCCGCTAGACTCCTCTCTTGTCTTGTGATATATATATATATTATATATGTGTATACATATATATAATATATATATATATATCACCACAATATATATAACATACTATATATACATATATATATAAAATATATATATATATATATATATACACATACATATATATATATATGTATATATATGTGTGTGTATATATATGTATGTATATATATATAAACCACAGTCCTCTCAGGGATTGGCTGACCAACAACTCTTTTCAGGGCCACAGCTATTTTCCCCTAGGAGACTGCTCTCATGCACTATGCACTACTGGCATGAGGGTATTCATTATTACTACAATGATTTGATTAAAGGAAATAATATTTAAAGCACATTAATGTCCCCTTTTATTTTGCATTTTCATGACTGTTTTTTTTTAAAAAAACAATTTAAAAAGTTTACTTACTTATTTCTTTGGAGAGAGGAGAGAGAGAGAAGTAGGCAACCCTAACACATCACAATTCACGCTAGTCTCCACCAGCCTGGGTAACAGGCACATGTCTCTCCTCTGCTTAGGGAGGTCCCAGGACACACACTGAGGACCTTTCCTATGTGTGTCCAGTGCTGCTGTTGTGCCACCATCTACCTTTGTCTTCTTATTCAGATGGAATGCCTCATTTAACTGGAGGTAAGGGTGAGGTAGAAGTAAGAAGTGGGGTGGAAGTTAGAAATGCTACCTTGAGAACACAAAGAGAAGGTACTAATAGTCACCAATTAATACCTAAAAGAATTTTGCAATAAGACTATAATAAAATTGAGGCTTAATGTAAATTTTTTTCTTTTCTTTTTCTTTAGAACACCAGGAAACAAATATGGTGGTCTTAGATAATTTATTTTCTTCTTTGAGTTAGAGAACATAACATTTCATGTAAGCATTATAGGCCAAAGGACCTGTTTTCATTCAGAAGGATATTATGAAAAGTAAATGAGTAGTAAGATAAGAAAGAGTAGGGTAGGTGGAAGGGTTTTAAACATTCCCAATACTTGATATGGAGTGACAATTTTGAAACTTTCAGGCAGACATGGTGCATATAAAAAACACCAGGGCTAGAGGCATATGAAATGATTCTCCATGTGTCTGAAAGACTCTGAGGCACTAGAATCTGGAAGAAGCCCTCAGTAGGACATTTCCAACTCAGTGCAGGGATGTGACAATCAGTGTATTGAAGGAAGGCAGGTCAGGTTTTCCCTGTCTTGATGGAAGGCCCTGAAGGCGGTGTGTGCGGGATAAGATGAGTGGAATATGAAGAGCAGAGAGAGTGGCTTTATCAACATAAACTTGGTGGTGCATCTTGATTGGGAAGCAGGAATTCCTAGGGTTAGATCTTGGTCTAACATTGGTTCTCATGTGTCTTCAATGAAACTTACGTTCTTCACAAGGAAGTTCATTCAAAGTCTAGTTTAAAAGCTTTCTGAAGAATGGAACCCTGAAGTCGAGCATTGAAGATAGACTGCCCGGGTCAGAATCAATTAGGGTCCACAGAAGAGCATCAAGTAATCTACGTGGTAGGGAGAGCTGAGGTGAGCCAAGTAAGCAGGGATGATCTCTGGTATCTGAAGAAGTCAAGAGAGAGGGAGGATAGCAGCACACATTTAATTCAATAGTAAAAAGGCAGAACTAGGCAGTGAGGACCCATGTGACAGAAGAAAGATACTGAACACAGTTTCAGGACCCCTAATTCTGCCCAGTCAGGCCACTTAAACCATGTCCTTCCTGTATACACAAACAGCAGACTTCAGAAGAGTGGGGGAGGAAAAGAAGTCTGTGAACGTTACATAGAAGTGATCATTGACCCAAAGAAGCTGTTAGAATGACTGAATGCCTCTCTTCCCCATGTATGCATCACTCTACTCATAGGGATTATAAAAGGGATCAGATTAGTTTAAAGAAAAAGAAAAAAAAAAAAGAAAACAAAACACCTGTGCCCATTTGAATTAGGCATTTGGACTTGGATTAAGCTGAATACAAATTGTGTGACTTGACAGGAGTGGGAGAGAGAGTCTATGTGAGGAAAGAGCCTCCTAATGTTGTTCTGGCCAAGCACGTCCTTAAGTAAAGTTGGACTTTCCAGTAGATATTCTTGGGAGAAGATCCATGGGCACTAGAACAGCCATCTTAAAAACAAACTTGCTAGCATGGTAGATAACACCTAGCTGACTCTTATTGGCAGGTCGTAGTCTTTTGGGTTGTATGGGACAGCATTTAGTAGAGGACGAAAACATTCTCTTGCCCTTTGCCAGAGAGCTCTGCTTTGTTCCTGAGAAAACTCATGGGGACAAGAGAAGCCACTGAAGCTGGACTGCTCTAACACCGTGCATCATTTTCTAAGGAAAAGTTCAGAAAATTGAAAGTTAATTTTATTAAGATTGAAGATGATAAGGTAGATTCTGTCAGTTTTATGTAGGCTTCTTCTACTAGCCCTCTCACTTGATTCACTTAGTTTGAATCATCAGGAGGATTTCATCCTCTCAGTGGTACTTATAAACCACTGTAAAATGGCCATTCAGTGCACAATAATAATTCAGGCTAAGGAGACAGTCTTCCCTTTACATTACGTTGCACTATAAAAATGATTGTGCAAGCTGAATCCATGCAAAACAATCTCAGTAGTCGACGAGAGGGACTAGACATTGGTACAGTGGTAATGCTACTAAACCCACATGGGAAGGTCCCAAGTTCTCGATCTGGGGCCTCCCTGTACATGCTAGGCGCGTGTGCACACAGGCCTGTGATTTGCGCTGGCTGAGGCTGGGGTGGGAGACACTGTGAAGACTCTGTTGGAGGTGCTTCTCTTTCTCTCTGTCTTCCTCTCATGGAAGAAATACATTTAAAAATATTTTAAAATCAATGAGACTAACAGTTGTTCCTTGATCTTTAAAAGTATGAGTGAACACTAAAGCTCTCCTACTGTCACTTGGAAATGTATAGCAAAATAAGAAAGTAAAACTAACAATAATACGACTATTCTTTTAAACATTAAAACCATCAAGAATTAAACTGCATTTTTTCTTTGTAAGCAAACTTATCAAAAATAGTTTAAATAGTGCTTATCTCCTTTTTGTCATATAACTTAAGACATAAAACAAGTATCTTTTTTATGCCTTGGTGAATTGTCACATTCCTAAAGTTTGGATCAGCCTTCAGCACTTTATCCTTCCTGCTTTCAATGTCATGAAATATCTCAGAGTTCCTTTAATGTGCACATTTTTTCCTGGCATCATTTCCTCTGGGATATTTTCATCTTTTTGGTCACAAACGCTTCTCTCATTTATGTTGATAAGCTGGTAACCTTCAGTAAGTTCCTTATTGCATACCTAGAAACTCCTGAGTGGCGACAATGCCAACATTCCTCGTCAGCTGTTTTTCTGTATATTGTAGGTTTGATTCAACTTTCACTTTCTGTGCTAATACTTTTTTTTTTTTTTTTTTGGAGAGGTTTTTGCTATAGGGCACGTGCGCTCGCCAGACAGACAGAGAGAGACAGAGAGATAGAAAGCGAGAAATCACCCCCCAGGGGGGATGGTCATGCTGCAATTCCTTCTCCATTCTCCTCTCGGGATCTTGGGCACGCACACACACGCGCCCGGCGTGAGTTTACGCCACCGGGTCCAGGGCTCGAACTGCGGTCGACTACGTGGGAGTCCAGCAACATAGCCATTACGCTAACTGCTGGTCCCAATACTTTTTGTTTCTTCCACTTCACTTTCATCTGTGATGGCCAATTCTCTCTTTTGGGTATTTATTTTCATAAAATATCACATAGATTTATTACTAATAAAGAGGCTACACAAGTACAAGCTTATAGAAGCAAAGTTCGGACACCGCTAGCCAATCACTGACAGATTTTGAAACAATTGATGTGATGGGTCACTGGTCATGAGTGCATCTGTTATTTACATAGTGATTTGTGGATTGAAGACTTAGCCGGTAAGTTGTGCACTATGCAATTACTCAGTTAATATATTGAGGTAACTGAATTTGAATTGTGTTGTTGGGAAACTGATGTTATTTAACTGTAGCAACTGATACACATACATGTTGGAACTGTGGAAAGCAAGGACTGTCTGCAAACAAAGCAATTTTGTTGTTGTTTTAAGAGAGATTTTTGTTATAGGACACATGCACTTGCAGGAGAGACAGAGAGGAAGTGAGAAATCATCTCCCAGACGGATGGCCACAATGCATCGATTCTCCTCTAATTCTCTTGGGATCTTGGGCACACGTGCAAAGACACCAGCTGTGTGTGTTTTAAGTCCCCGGGTCAGGGACTGAAACTGGGATTGACTTTGTGGGAGTCCCGCTACGGAATCTTTACGCCATCTGCTGGCCCCGACAGAGCAATATTTTTAAACTCTCATCTTTCTGAGGGTTTAGGACTTTGAGATGACCCCATTTCTTTCTTCCTTTTTTTCTTTTTTTTTTTCTTAAAATGAGACCAAGGCTGGGACCAGCAGTTAGCATAATGGCTATGTCGCTGGACTCCCATGTAGTCAGCCGCGGTTCACGTCCCGGACCCCGTGGCTTAAAATACACCGGGTGCGTGTGCATGCGTGCCCAAGATCCCGAGAGGAGAAAGGAGGAGAAGGGATTGCGGTGTGACCATCCCCCCTGGGGGGTGATTTCTCACTTTCTGTCTCTCTGTCTCTCTTTGTCTTTCTGGTGAGCGCACGCGCCCTATAGCAAAAACCTCTCCAAAAAAAGAAAAAAAAAATGAGACCAAGGTTACATACAACATATAGACAAATACTTTTTTTAAAAAAAGATTTATTTTAATTAATTAATTAATTAATTAATTTTAATTTGACCAGAGAATGACAGCGAGAGTGAACGAAAGAGAGAGAGAGAGAGAGAGAGAGAGAGAGCGAGCGCATGAGAGAAGGAAAGTGAGAAAGCAGACCACCAGGTCTGAGACTCAAACCACGGTCGGCCATGTGGGAGTCTAGTGACCTTAACCACCACGCAACCCGCCGGCCCCAGCAAATACTTTTTATAAAAAAAGATTTATTTATTTTATTTTATTTATTATTATTATTATTTTAATTAAATTTGCTATAGGGCACATAAACTCACCTGAGACAAAGAGAGGGGGAAAAGTGAGAAAGCCAAGTCACCAGGTTTGGGACTTGAACTGTGGCTGACCATGTTGGAGTCTAGCACCTTTACCACCATGCCATCCGCTGAACCCAGAACAAATTCTTAAGAGTACAATTAGATGAATACACTAGTGTAATGGCTATTTTGATTCCATTCCTGTCTTGACTTTTCTTCCCCTTGTGAAGTCTTCTCTTCTGGAGTCAATATAAATCACCATGAGACATATCTAGCCTGGGTATTGAGATATGAAAGTCTTTAGACTATTTTGTGTGGTTAAATATAATCTGAGGGGATCTTCAAAAAGTTGGAAAATACATATTATCAAAAAACTATGTATGAATACAAAAAAAAATTTAATTGCCAGAAGACATTTGCACTCACCAGAAACAAAGAGTGGGTGAGAAAGAAAGCAATCTTTACTGGGGGATGGTCACCACAATCTCTTCCCCTGCACTTACCCATTTTGTCTGGATTTGGGGTATGTATGCACACTCACCTGGCATGTTCTTTCAAGCCTCTGGGACCAGAACTTGAACCACAGAGTTGTGGGATCTGACTTCCTTAACCACTAGGTCTCAAAATTGGCCCCAAAGATTTAAAAATATTTTTGCACAAAAATAAGTTTATACTCTAATTATATTTTATCACAAATTTTTTGAAATCCCTTCATCCATACTGACTTGATGGATTGGTCTTTTTTTATTTGTTCTCCGTCACTCATTAACAGCTGCAGTGTTAGCGCCAACATCCTTAAGAAAAAAGGCTCTGTTCTTTTGACTCGATTTCTTAAAAAATTGCCACTCATTAAGATTCTTTTCTTTTTTAAATTTTAATTTATTTTATACATTCAATCACTATACATCACTATGTCTTGTAAAGTGAGTTTACCCAACATGAATACACTTCACACCAAGTTATGATCAACAGGTAATCATCCATTTCTGTGTCCTATAAATGTCTTGCCTCTCTATTTTTCTCCTTGATTCCTTTCTTTTTTTTTTTTTTTGGAGAGGTTTTTCGCTATAGGGCGCGTGCGCTCGCCAGACAGACAGAGAGAGACAGAGAGACAGAAAGCGAGAAATCACCCCCCAGGGGGGATGGTCACGCCGCAATCCCTTCTTCTCCATTCTCCTCTCGGGATCTTGGGCACGCACGCACACGCGCCCGGCGTGAGTTGTAAGCCACCGGGTCCGAGACGCGAACCGCGGTCGACTACGTGGGAGTCCAGCGACATAGCCATTACGCTAACTGCTGGTTCCCCTTGATTCCTTTCTTAAACTATTGTTGACTGGGGTTCCAAAAATAAGGATCTGGATGAGTTAGTCTTCCTGATTGTTTTAAAAACAATGTTTTATAGCCATGATATCAAACCTTTGTTGTAAGCGGAAAATGGCAGAGATAGAAATAAAGGTGAGCAAATTATTACTATCCTGTTCATCTCAGGACTATTTTGTTGTGTCTCATAGAAAAATCCAGAAGCATTTCCTGGAGAAAGCATGCTTGATTTAGAGAATACCTGGTTTAATACCAATGGTTTTTCTCTCATTATTTATTTTAGGTGCTCCACGTAGAGATACTTATTTCTTGACATGTGAGTTAGGCTTAGGAGCAGGCTTGATGGAACACTCCTGGGATCCTCTGTAGAGGAAGAAGAGTGCATTTCTAGAAACTTCTCTTTGGTGAGTTGAGTAAATTTAAATAAATAATGCTTCACTGAAAGAAAATGTCCTGCTGAATGGAAACATATAATAGAGCCCTAAGTGTGATCTTAAACTACAAGGACCACCTCTCTACTTATTGCCATACTTAGAAAGGACTTTTTGGTACTAGGCAGGAAGTGAGTGGTTTCCTCTTATTTCAAGTTCAGTCTAGATCCCATTTGCACTCATGATAGAACTGTTGAGATTAAGGGGTTAGAAAAAGTGAAAATCACTGGTATCACTTGTGATATTATTATTTTTTTAAGCTTTGCAATAGGGTGTGTGTGCTCACCACAGAGGAGAGAGAGAGAGAGAGAGAGAGAGAGAGAGAGAGAGAGAGAGAGAGAGAGAGAGAGAGAAGAGAGAGAAGGAGAAAAAGAAAATCAATCTCTCGGGGGGGATGGCCATTCTACAATCCCTTCTCCTTCAGTCTCCTCTGGGATTTTTGGGCACACTTGTACATGCATCCAGTGTATTTTTCTAGTCACCTGGTCTGGGACTGGAACTGTAGAATAGACTATGTGAGATCCAGTGCCTTAGCTTCCATGCCATCTAACGGCCCAAGGGAGTTTTGATTTTAGTGGTAATTATTTGCCATTCCAGATCTCCTCTCGGGATCTTGGGCACACATGCACACGTGCCTGGTGTGTTTTAAGCCACGGGGTCTGGGACGTGAACCGCGGTCGACTACATGGGAGTCCAGAGACATACCCATTACGCTAACTGCTGGTCCCATGGGCTCCGTCCAATTCTTGACTTGATAAAAACTGATGGGAAGTTAATAACTACATTGCTGATGTTGCTGGTAGAACAGACAACAGTGAACTCAGGAGACCAAACCTGAGTTCTTATCATATTTACATTGTACTATAAAAGTATAACAATCCTAAATAAAATTTTGAGGGCTGACTTGTGTTTGGATCTCAGAACTGAAAATAAATGTAGGTTCTGGAATTGTGTTTTCCATGGGTGAATATGACGAGTGAGGCACTGGAAACCCATATCCTTATTAGAATTTGGGGTAGTTACCTTTTGTTACTCCTAACGTTATTATAGTAATATGTACTCATAGAAAAATTTGAAACTGTGCAAAATGGTATAAAATGAAAAAAACTCCTGTGATATCATACAATGACAGTCCCACCTTTCAGATATAACTTTTCACATTCCTGTTGTTATTTCTAATGTTTAAATATTATGTCTCTTTCTGTATTTAGAAACTTTAAATGGGATCAATTTACACCTCAATATGAAAAGGACACATTTACTTAATTCTATTATACTCACACCTTTCTCCCTACTCATAATTATGAATAATTATATTTTTGTTCGTGCACATTTACAACTTTAAACATTACAGCTCTATGTGTATTTCTTAATCAATTAACTTCAGACAATATCTTTTGATTCTTGTGCATGTAAAAGAGAAAAAATCAGAATTTTTATTTATAATTTTAAAGTGCTTTAATGTTTTTATTTAATTTTATAACTGTAGTTAGGAATTCTGGGACTGCTGATGGCACGGTGGTAATGCTGTTCTCATGATACATGCCAGCGCTCACTTGCGTGCCATGATCTGGGCTGGGGTGGATTGTGGAGTAAGGCCCCTCTTGGGGATGCCTCTTGTTCTTTCTCTTTTGAGAAATAAGTACATAAACTTAAAAAGATAAGAATCCTATGGTCCAGCTGCAGTAGCACATGCTGGTAGATGCAGCTACTGGACATACTAAGGCAGCATGGAAAGCCTCGGTGCAATTCCTAGCCCACTGTAAGAAGCCAAGTGTAGTGTATGCCCATAGTCCCAGTTACTCAGTAGATTGAGGCAGGAGCATCATGTACAGTGAGACTTCACCCAAACAAAAAAGAGAAGAAAAGAGTTCTATTCTTCCTCATTATATGTAATAATAGAAAGATAGATACTCTTTTTTTTTTTTCCCTTTAGAGAGATTTTTGCTACAGGGTGCGTGCACTTGCCAGAGAGACAGAAAGCAAGAACTCATCTCCCCTTGGGGGATGGCCACACCACAATCCCTTCTCCTCAGGATTTTGGGCATGCACACACAAGTGCCCAGTGTGAGTTTTAAGTTGCTGGGTGTGGGACTCGAACCACAGTTGACACATGGGAGTCCAGTGACATAACCCTTACACCATATGCTGGTCCCATAAATACTCTATTTTATATCAGTGGTATGGAGTTTTTGTCTCATGTTAGTGACCATGTATTTGCTATCAAATGGTCTCAACAATGAATTTGCATCATTTAAGCATTCTAGATCCCAAGTGGCCATTTTTTGTCCCCAATATATAATTGGCCAATATCCAACTATCTTTAATCAAAAATTAATCTTCATGGTCACATATTTCAGCCAATTTATTTTGAGAGTTCTCTAAGAAATAACATTGTCCCAAACTAAGCACTCTGTGAGTGCTGTATTCAGAGAGGTTGTTTCCAAGATACTGTGATTTAGGACATGCTCTTTAATGTAGAGTTCTTGGACCTTATTGCCCACTTGTTCTTGCATTTGTGTATACCCAGACTGTTTCCTTAGGAAGTTGTGGTTTTTGCTTTCATGCACTGTCCTGGTGCATCTCCTTGTGAGATAGCTTTATATTCAGGAATAGGTCTTGGTTCAATTATTTTCTTAGGATCATGGGAGAATAACTATGCTATAGTCCTTTCTCTATTCTCCTTTTGGGACTTTGAGCTTACACATACACATGCCTGACAGATTTTTCAGGTCTCTAGGTCTGGGACTCAAACTGCACAATCAGCCATGTGGGGTCCAGTTGCTTCAACAACCACACCACCAGCTGGCCCTGTATGTATGGTTTCTCTCCAGTCCTTTTCACTTAACATGTGAACCTCTGTATCATTAAATATTTTTGACAACAATAAGAAAAGAAAACAAGCTCTTCTATTTAGCTGATCACTAACACATACAGGTTCTGCTTTTTCTCAATGTCAGATAATTTAAAATAGTTTTCTGTTTTGAAATTGAGAGCTCAAAGGTGGAAAAATACAATTCATGAATTATTCCTGAACTGATAACAATATATTCTTTTTTGTATACCAATTAAAGATTGTCTTTCAGAGACCCAGTGTTCCACTGGAACTTCTTTTTTTTTTTTGGACAGGTTTTCACTATAGGGCGCGTGCGCTCGCCAGACAGACAGAGAGAGACATAGAGACAGAAAGCAAGAAATCACCCCCCCAGGGGGGATGGTCACGCCGCAATCCCTTCTCCTCCATTCTCCTCTCGGGATCTTGGGCACGCACGCACACGTGCCCGGCGTGAGTCTTAAGCCACCGGGTCCGGGACGCGAACCGCAGTCGACTATGTGGGAGTCCAGTGACATAGCCATTACGCTAACTGCTGGTCCCAGATGAGCTCCACATATAGTTCTACTCGAGTATAAGTTTCTACTGATAATAATTTTGAGAATCATTGCTCTAGGGACAACCTAATTCATGGCTCTTAGTTATCAAAGAGCTGTGTAAAAAGCCTTTGATCTTTCATCAAGTTACTCTTTATTTATTTATTTTTTTGAGAGGTTTTTGCTATAGGGCACGTGCGCTCGCCAGACAGACAGAGAGAGACAGAGAGATAGAAAGCGAGAAATCACCCCCCAGGGGGGATGGCCACGCTGCAATCCCTTCTCCTCCATTCTCCTCTCGGGATCTTGGGCACGCACGCACACGCGCCCGGTGTGAGTTTTAAGCCACCGGGTCTGGGACTCGAACCGCGGTCGACTACGTGGGAGTCCAGCGACATAGCCATTACGCTAACTGCTGTCCCCAAGTTACTCTTATAGACTTGTGTTTTGGTGTTCTTATTTTGGCTTCTTGGTGAGCTTCATTACAACAAAAAGTTAAATGACTCTCACTGGTATATTTTTGGTGGGCCCATCGTTCTAGACAATGCTTTCCATAACACATGCAATGTACCTCTATGAAGACTACTTAAAGAATTTTCCTCTTAAACCAGGAAAATGAGACCCTCCTAGCAATTGATTTTATTTACTATCACAGACATTATACATTTCACCACAATTAATCAGCCATTAGGAAAGTCCTGAATTCGATCCTCTTCCCTGGAAACTAATTACATGCAGTTTTGTTTAATTTGCTTACATCTGACTTTGTCTAAATTTCCTTTTTTATTTCTTTTTTATTATTATTTATACATTTAATCCCTATACATCATTTAGATTGTAAAGAGACTTTACCCAGCATGATATACACCTCAGTCCAGCCAAATTGGGAATACTATACACATCGTCATCAACAAATAAACTGTATCTGTGTCTCACAAATGTCTTACCTTCCTATTTTTTTCCTCAAATTTCCTTTCCTATGCTCTTCCCCTTCCACACTCTTTCCACTTTGTCTCTACTATCCATAACAATTTTTAATGCTTGTTTGTCCTCTAGTCCTTCAATCTCTACCACAGAGTGTGGGCAGTCGGAATATTTTGAGTGGAGACGTACAATGGCTCTCTTTCATAGCCTGATTTGCTTCACTCAGCAACAAGTCTTCCATATTTGTCCACTTTCTATCAAATTCCAGGGCCTTGTTGTTTCTTATGGCTGAGTAGTATTCCATGGAGTATTTGTGCCACACATTTTCTTTTCTTTTTTTGGAGAGGTTTTTGCTATCGGGTGTGTACGCTCTCCAGAAAAACAGAGACAGACAGACAGAAAGCAAGAAATCACTCCCCAGAGGGATGGCCATGCCGCAATCTCTTTTCCTCCATTCTCCTCTTGGGATCTTGGGCATACACTCACATGCATGCGCCTGGCGTGAGTTTAAGCCACTGGGTCTGGGACTCGAACCGTGGTCAACTACATGGGAGTTCAGTGACATAGCAATTATGCTAACTGCTGGTCCCATGAGGCACACGTTTTCAACCCATTCATTTGTTGTGGACATTTGGGTTGGTTCCATATCTTAGCAATTGTGAATAAGGCTGCAATGAATATAGATGTGCAAGAGAATTTCCAACAGTTTTTTCCTGACCTTTGGGTAGATACCCAGGAGTGGAATTGCTGGATCATGTGGTAGTTCTATTTGAAGGTCTTTGAGGAACCTCCATAGTGGCTGGACCAATTTACATCACCACCAACAGTGTAGGAATGTTCCCCTTTTGCCACATCCCCTCCAGCACTTACCATTTTTTTTAATTTTTAAAATTTTTTAGTTTTTTAATTTTTTTTAATCTTTGCCATTCTTACTGGGGTTAGGTGGTATCTCATTGTGATTTTGATCTGCATCTCCCTTATGATGAGAGATGAGCATTTCTTCATACACTTTTTGGCTATTTGTCTGTCTTCCTTTTAGAGTTGTTTATTCAACTCACTTTACCATCTTTTAATTGGGTTAACCTTTTTCTTCTGGGTAAGTCGCTTGAGTTTCTTGTGTATTCTGGTTATCAGTCCCTTATCTGAGGTAATTAACAAAAATTCTCTCCCATTCTGAGGGTTGTCACTTTTCACTAATTATGGCATCCTTTCTTGTGCAGAAACTTTTTAATGTGATGTAATCCCATCTGTCTACTTTGGGGATTATTGCCTGTGCTTTGGGGGTCTTACTTAAGAAGTCTTTGCCTACCGAGGGTTTTCAACAAGTAGTTTTATAGTTTGTGGTCTTAGATTTAGATCTTTGATCCATTTTGAGTTGATTTTTGTTAATGGTGACAGATAGGGGTTCAGATTAATCTTCGTGCAGGTGGATACCTAGTTATTCCAGCACCATTTGCTAAAGAGGTTTTCCTTTTCTCACGGGATTGACTGATATCCTTTGGCAAAGATAAGTTGGCTGTGTGTTTTGGGGTTTATTTCTCGGTCTCTACTCTGTTCCATTGGTCTTCATGTCTGTTTTTGTGCCAATACCATGCCATTTTGATGATCACAGGTTTGTAATATATTTTGGGGTCAGGAAGTGAGATGCCCCTACTCCACTCTCCTTGCGCAGAATGGCTTTTGTAATACATGGTCTTTTATGATTCCAGGCAAATTCTATTGTTGTCTTTTCTAGTTATGTGAAGAATGTCTCTTGTAATTTTATAAAAGTTGCATTAAATATGTAGATTAATTTGGGTAGGATTGCCACTTTGATGATATTAATTCTGCCAATCCAGTAACATGGATGTCCTTCCACTTTTTTGTGTGCTTTTCCATGTCCTTTTTAAGGTTTTCATAGTTTTCCTTATAGAGGTCTTTGACTTCCTTGGTTAGTTTTATTCCTAAGTGTCTTATACTTCTTATGGCTATGATAAATGGGATTATAGAAATGCTAAAGATTTTTGTAAGTTAATTTTGTATTCTCCCACTCTACTGTATGCATTTATTACTTTGACAAGTTTTTTCATAGACACTGTTGGGTCTTCTATGTATACAATCATGTCATCTGTAAACAGAGATAATTTCAGCTCTTCTTTTGCTATTGGAATGCCTTTTATTTCCTTCTCTTGTCTGATGGCATTGATTGGTTAGGACTTCCAGTACTATATTGAATAGGAGTGGAGAAAGTGGGCAGTCTTGTCTTGTATCAGTTTTTAGTGGAAAAGGTTTCAGCTTTTCCCTATTCAGTATAATGTTAGCTATGGGTTTTTCATAGATGGCTTTTATTATGCTAAGAAATGATCCTTCTATGCCAATTTTACTGAGAGTCTTAATCATGAAAGGATGTTGTGTTTTGTCAAATGCTTTTTCCACATCAATTGTAATGATCACATGGTCTTTATATTTCTTTCTGCTAATATGGTGTATTACATTTACGGTTTTGCGTATGTTGAGCCACCCTTTATCTGGAATAAAGCCTACCTGGTCGTGATGAATAACCTTTTTCATATGCTGTTGAATATGGTTAGCAGGTATCTTGTTGAGTATTTTTACATCTATATTCATCAGAGATATAGATCTGTATTTTTCCTTTTTTTGGTATCCTTATCTGTTTTGGGAATGAGGGTAAAGGAGGCTTTATAGAATGAATTTGTAAGGGTTTCTTCCTTTTGGATTTCTAGAAACAGTGTGAGTAGAATGGGGGTTGCCTCTTCTTTAAAAGTTTTGTAAAATTCAGCTGTGAAGCCATTGGGACCTGGACTTTTCTTTTTTGGGAGGTTATTTATTACTAATTCAATCTCATTTTTTAAATTAAATTTTATTTTTTTTACATATTTTTAATACATTCAATCACATTTTTTAGCTTACAAGGTGATCATTTCAATATGTGAACATTTCTCCCTGGTCCAGTTGATCAAAATATAACAATACACCCTCCCTGTCTCAACAATGCTGTCTCCATATTCCTCCTCCAAATGTTTTTTCCCAGGCCCCACTCCTCCACACACACCGCATTTGGCATTCACACCCATCTCTTGTGTTTGTACATCCTTTAGCCCGTCAGCTTCAGTTATAGAGTGCGGACACTCGGTATATATTAAGTGAGGACATATAGTGTCTCTCCTTCATATCCTGGCTTGCTTCACTCAGCAGTAAATCTTCCATATTCTTCCACTTTCTGTCAAAAGCCAGGGTTTTGTTCTTTTTTATGGCTGAATAGTAGTCCATAGAATATATGTGTCACATTTTTTCAATTCATTCATCTGTACGGGGGCATTTGGGTTGGTTCCATGTCTTAGCAATTGTGAAAAATGCTGCAATAAACATCGATGTGCAAGCAATTTTCCAATGAAGAATTCTTCTGTCCTTTGGGTAGATGCCAAGAAATAGGATTGCTGGATCATATGGTAGTTCTATTTGTAGACTTCTGAGGAATCTCCAAATTGTTCTCCACAGTGGTTGGACCAATTTACATTCCCACCAGCAGTGTAAGAGAGTTCCCCTTTCACCACACCCATGCCAACATTTATCATTTTTTGTTTTTTTAATCTTAGACATTCTGACTGGGGTTAGGTGGTATCTCATTGTTGTTTTGATTTGCATTTCCCTTACGATGAAGGATGTTGAACATTTTTTCATATGCCTTTTGGCTATTCGTATGTCATCTTTAGAGAGTGTTTTTTTTTCAGATCCTTCTCCCATCTTTTAATAGGGTTGATCATCTTTTTTCCAAACAGCTTCTTTAGTTCTTTGTGTATTCTGGTTATCAGTCCCTTATCTGATGCATAATTTACAAAAATATTTTCCCATCCTGAGGGCTATCGATTCACACTAATTACTGTGTCTTTTGCCATGCAGAAACTTCCTAGTCTGATGTAATCCCACTTGTCTATCTTGGGGATTATCAACTGTGCTTTGGGGGTCTTATGTAAGAAGTCTTTCCCTACCCCAATGTCTCCCAGAGTTTCCCCAGTGTTTTCTAGAAGCAGTTTAATAGTTTGGGGTCTTAGATTTAGATCCCTGATCCACCTTGACTTCATTTTTGTCAAAAGTGAGAGGTAGGAGTTCAGATTCATCTTTCTACAGGTGAAAATCCAGTTTTTCCAGCACCATTTGCTGAAGAGGTTTTCTTTTTCCCACTGGATTGGTACCCCTTGTCAAAAATCAGTTGACTGAATGATTGGGAATTTATTCCTGTGGACTCAATTCTGTTCCATTGGTCCACATGTCTATTCCTGTGCCAGTACCATGCTGTTTTGATTACCACAGTTTTGTAGTACATTTTTGGGTCAAGGAGTGAGATGCTGCCCACTCCACTCTTCTTGTGTAGAATTGCTTTGGCAATACAGCATCTTTTATTATTCCAGACGAATTTTATGATTGTCTTTTTTAGATCTGTGAAGAATGTGTCTGGTACTTTGATTGGCATTGCATTAAATAGGTGGATTAATTTGGGTAGAATTGCCATTTTGGTTATATTAATTCTTCCAATCCAGGAACATGGGATGTCCTTCCACTTTTTTGTGTCATTTTCAATTTCTTTTTTTAGCTTCTCATAGCTTTCCTTGTGGAAGTCTTTAACTTCTTTGATTAGATTTATCCCTAAGTATCTTATACTTTTGGTGGCTATGGTAAATGGAATAACTTTTGAGTTCTATCTCCGTCTGCCTGTTGTTTGTATATAGAAATGCTATAGACTTCTGTATATTAATTTTGTATCCTGCAACTTTACTGTATCCGTGAATTACTTTCAGAAATATTTTCATGGAAATCATTGGGTCTTCTATGTACACAATCATGTCATCTGTGAATAGAGAGAGTTTCACCTCTTCTTTTCCTATTTGGATGCCCTTTATTTTTTCCTCTTTTCTGATTGCGTTGGCGAGGACTTCTAGTACTATATTGAAAAGGAGTGGAGAAAGTGGGCATTCTTGTCGTGTACCCATTTTTAGTGGGAAAGCTTTCAGCTTTTCTCCATTCAAGATGATGTTCACAATGGGTTTTTCATAGATTGCTTGTATTGTGTTGAGAAATGACCCTTGTATGCCGATTTTGCTTAGAGTCTTGATCATAAGGGGATGCTGTATCTTATCAAATGCTTTTTCTGTATCAATTGATATGACTATATTGTTTTTGTCTTTTTTCCTGTTAATATGGTGTATTACATTTATGGTTTTGTGTATGTTGAACCAACCTTGCATTCCTGGAATAAAGCCTACCTGATCATGATGTATAATCTTTTTTATAAGTTGTTGGATATGGTTTGCTAGTATCTTGTTGAGAATCTTTGCATCTATATTCATCAGAGATATTGGTCTATAGTTTTCTTTCCTTGTCCTGTCCTTACCTGTTTTGAGGATAAGGGTGATAGAGGCTTCTTAGAATGAATTAGAGAGAGATTCACCCTTTTGGATCTTTTGACATAACTTTAGCAGAATAGGGGTTAACTCTTCTTTGAAAGTTTTATAGAACTCAGAGCTGAAACCATCAGGGCCAGGGCTTTTCTTTGTTGGAAGGTTATTTACTACTGATTCAATCTCCTGGCTTGTTATGGGCCTATTTAGACTTTCTATATCCTCCTGACTCAACCTTGGTAAATTATACGTGTCCAGGAATTCGTCCATCTCATCCAAATTGTCTTGTTTCTTGGCATATAGTTGTTCATAGTATCCTCTGATAATGTTTTGTATTTCTTCTTTGTTATATTTCCTGCTTCATTGCAGATTTGATTCACCTGGTTCCTTTCTCTCTTCTTCTTAATAAATCTCACTAGTGGTGTATTGATTTTGTTTATCTTTTCAAAGAACCAGCTTTTACTTTCCTTTATTTTCTGTATAGTTTGCTTATTTTCTATTTCATTTATTTCTGCTCGGTTCTTTATTATTTCCTTTCTCTTGGAGTATTTTGGATTATTTTGCTGTTGCTTCTCCAATTCTCTGAGGCATGAAGTTAGGTGATCCATTTGCCTTCTTTTTGTCTTCCTCTTATGAGCACTAATGGCTATAAACTTCATCTTATGACTGCTTTTGCGGTGTCCCAAAGATTATGGAAACTCATGTCCTCATTGTCATTTAGCTTCCATGAATCTTTTGATTTCAGACTTTATTTCATCAGTAGTTGTGGAGTCATTCAGTAGTAGGTTATTTAGTTTCCACGTATTTGAATATTTTTGAGGATTTCTCTTGAAATTAAACTCAAGTTTAATTCCATCATGGTCGGAGAAGATGCTGGAACTAGTTTCTATGCCTTTGAATCTGTAGAGGCTTGCTTTGTGCCCTATGATGTGGTCAATCTTCGAAAAGGTTCCATGTGGGGGTGAGAAAAAAAGTGTATCTCATGGTTTTTGAATGGAAAGTTCTATAGATGTCTGTTAAGTCCATTTCATTTATGGTATCATTCAGATCCTTTATCTCTTTATTTTTTGTCTAGATGATCTGTCCCGAGGGGATAGTGCAGTGTTGAGGTCTCCAACAATTAGTGTATTGCAGTCTATCTTCCCTTTTAGGTCTATCAGTCTTTCCTTCACATATTTAGGTGCTCCTGTGTTAGGCGCATAGACATTTATAAGAGTTATATCTTCTTGATCTATTGATCCTTTTACTACAATATAGTGCCCTTTTTTGTCTCTTCGAACAGTTTTTGTTTTAAAGTCTATTTTGTCAGAAATTAGTATCTCAACTCCAGCTCTTTTTTGGTTCCCATTTGCATGGAAAACCTTTTTCCAACTCTTCACTTTCATTCTATGTATGTCTTTATGGATGAGGTGGGTTTCCTGTAGGCAACAGATAGAGGGTCTCTGTTTTGTTATCCATTCGGCCAGTCTGTATGTCTTGATTGGAGAATTTAATCCATTCACATTCAATGTTATTATCAATGTAACTGGATCTGTCCTGAAGTTTAAGTTGGCCATTGTCACAGCAGCCTTTTATTTCTTTGTTTCTGTCTGTTAGCTCTTTAGTTTTCCTGGAACAGTACTTTCTTCAGGGTTTCTTGAAGAGCTGGTCTGGTGCTGGCAAATTCTTTCAGGTCTTGTTTGTGTGAGAAGATTTTAATCTTTTTTTCCCATAGGAAGGTTAATCTTGCAGGATACAATAATCTTGGTTGAAATTGCTTCTCTCTTAGCACTTTCAATACATCTTCCCATTCTTTCCTTGCTTGCATTGTTTCCGTTGAGAGGTCCAGTGTTAGCCTGATGGGATGACCTTTGTACGTCATTTCTTGTTTCTCTCTTGCCAGTTTTAGTATCATGTCTTTATCTGTGGTCTTGGACTGTCTGGCTACGATGTGCCTTGGGGAAGATATTCTGGGGTTGATTCTGACTGGCGTCCTTTGTATTTCTTGGGTCTTGATGCTAGAGTGCCTCTCTAGACTCGGGAAATTTTCTTCCAGGATTTCATGGAATAGATTTTCCATGCTGTTACTAGTTTCTTCACCTTCTGGGATACCAATTATTCTGATATTTGGGCATCTTATGGAATCTAGTATTTCTCATATATTATCCTTGTGTTTTTTTGTTATTTTCCCTTTTTTGGTGGTTCTTTCTAGGTCAGAGATTTTATCTTCTACATCAGAGATTCGATCTTCAGCATGATCTAATCGACTTTTTATACTTTCAAGGGAGTTTTTGATTTCCTCTATTCCAGATTTTATCTCTAATAGCTCCATCTGGTTCTTTCTCAGAGTGTCCATTTCTTCTTTCATATCTTGAAAAGACTTTCTCATCTCCTGTAGTTTGTTGTCTCTTTTCTGTTCCAACTCGAAGAATTTGTTCACCATAAATGTTCGAAATTCTTTGTCTGACATTTTAGTAATATCGTCCATTAGCACGAACGATGGAGGGGAATTACTCTGTACCTTTGCTGGAGATATATTTCCTTGTTTATTTATACCAGAGGCTCTTCTTCTACTTCTAGCCATTGGAAGATGTACTATCTTTTAAGTACCTGTTAGGCGCATGTTTCACTGGCTAGGAGTGTCTTTCCCTTTTGTTGGGAATTGATGTCTGCCGAAGTCTCTGTTCTGTTGTTTTTAGTAATGTGGTCTCAAAAGAGATACTATAGTCAGGTTTCTGAAGAGCAAAATCTCCTTTTTCACAGCTGGTTTTGTATAAGGTAGGAACCAATATAACTTTATATGATTAGAAAATTTCAGATCTCTAATTCTAGGCCTAGCTAGTCCCTCTGGCAAGATGGAAGAAGAAGAAGAAGAGAGGACAACACAAGAGAAAAGAAAGGAAGAGAGAGGGGAATAAAGAAAAAGTCACGCGCCGCGCATTAGTGCATTACCTGATTTTGCCAGGTGCCTTCAGATGTACCAGGCTGCTGGCTACTACAGCCAAAGGCGCAGTCTGGAGAGAGGAAGGGGAAGAAATTTATAAAAGAATGGGGGACAGTAAAGAAGAAGAAAAAAAATTGGAGGAACTTTCTACCTGCCTAGGGGTCTGGGTGGATCCTGGACTGAGGGGTCTGGATGGGAGTCAGTGGGGGCAGTGTCCCCTTACTCTCCAGGTGCCTTCAGATGTACCAGGCTGCTGGCTACTGCAGCCAAAGGCACAGTCTGCCTAGGGGTCTGGGTGGATCCTGGACTGGGGGGTCTGGATGGGAGTCGGTGGGGGCAATGTCCCCTTGCTCTCCAGGTGCCTTCAGATGTACCAGGCTGCTGGCTACTGCAGCGAAAGGTGCAGTCTGCCTAGGGGTTTGAGTGGATCCTGGACTGGGGGTTCTGAATGGGAGTCGGTGGGGGCAGTGTCCCCTTGCTCACCAGGTGCCTTCAGATGTCTCAATCTCATTTCTTGTTATAGGTCTATTCAGGCTTTCAATGTCCTCTTGAGTCAATCTTGGTAGATTATACATCTCCAGGAATTTGTCCATCTTCAGGTTTTCTTGTTTGTTGGCGTATAGTCACTCATAGTATTCTCTAATGATGCTTTATATTTCTGTTATGTCTGTTGTAATGTTGCCTGATTCATTGCAAATTTGACTTAAATTTCTTTTATTTATTAATTCTGTGCTTCCCTGTCTCTAGTTGCTTTAATCTGGATGATTTTATATATGTCTTTGAATTTGTTTAAATCCATTGTAGATGAAATGAGCCTCTCAGACTCTTGTCACAGGCGATAGAAATCTAATATGAAGTGGCTTATAAAAAAGGAGTTTATTCTATTATGCCAAAACAACCACATAAACATCCAGGGATAGGAGCCAGCAGGTTGTGTAATGGCTAAGTTGCTGGACTCCCACATGGCTGACTGTGGTTTGAGTCTGGGACCTAGAGACCTGAAAATCATGCTGGGCATGTATGCTTGAGTGCCAAAATCCTGGCAGGAGAATGAAATAGAAAGGGTTGCAGCATGGCCATCCTCTGTGTGTGTGTGTGTGCGTGTGTGTGATTTCTCACTTTCACTCTCTCTAGTAAGCACACATAGCCTATGGAAAAAAAAAAAAAAGAAAAAAAATTGAAAACCCCAAAACAGGAATAAGGGTTGGTTTCAAATACTGCTTGATCAAGTATTAAGTAAATGTCACTAGAATCTGGTGTCTCTCTATCTCAGTGTAGTGTTCTGCTAGGTTGGTTTTATTTTTAGATTAATTATTCTCTTATTGGGCAATAAAATGTCCATAAGAGCTCCAGCTTGGATCATTTGCTTTCTTGAAGGCATCAGCTAACATCCTAGAATTAATTATTAGATCCGATTTACCCGATCTTGGTACTGTGGCCATTTCAGTTAACATCCTAGAATTAGGTCTTATTTTTTGCCAGTTCAATTCTGGTAGTGCAGCCATTTCTGACCAATATTTGAGGCAGGAGATAGAAGGTGCCATCTCTTAGGCCTAGGCCATATACTGTAGCCATGGGGACGGTGTCAGTAGCATCAGAGGAGATTCAGGAAGGTGGCTCTCTCAAATTCAGTGCAGAATATGTTTTACTCAGGAAAAGAAGTAATTACAGATGCAAAACAAGGGCAAAAATGTCCATTTGTTGTGATATAAATAACAATATAACAATAGTGAGTTCTTTTTTTAGCACTCTAAAACAAACGGAAAAACCTGAAGCATTGAATTCACCTCCATGGTGTCTGGAATGGTAATTTGTAAGAGATAACCATAAAAAAATGGGATTGGCTTTTTAAGAAACATAAAATAATTTATATGTTCAAATGAGAAGAGCATTTCAAGGTCATTACCTTGGAGATCTATCCACACAATAATCATAACTACCACTAATTAATGTCTGCTCTTCCAGGAATTTTAGGGATGTAGCTAAAAGAAAACAACATGATTTTAAATGCTGACCACCAAATTCTTCTCAGGAACGGTCTCTCTGGGCCTCACAGAAATGTCCTTGGCAGTGGGAGTAAGAGGTAATTAAATTGATTTTGAAAGGAAAAAATAAATCAGAAATTTTGGTAGTATGGAGCTGAGAGGGATGTGTGAGAAACATGTTGCTAGTGAGAGAGAGCTATTTCAATAGAAAAGTTGGTCGGGAACAGGAAACAACTCTGCAATTTCTAACATTCATTTTCAAGTCTCTCTCTGCTTCGTTCATGCCTACTAGGCACAAAGGCTGTGGGTAAGTGGTTGTGCTTAGGGAAATCAGGAAAACAAATGGCTGTGCTCCCTCTGGGACAGCCCAGAGAAAAGAGCAAGATGAAGGAGGATGTGGCAAGATCCAGGGTTTACCAGGAAAAGGAATTAAGAAGAGATCACCATGGAAGTTAAGCCCTATGGGAATCAAAGCAACCTTAGGGGGACTAGCAGTTTGCATAATGGCTATGTCACTGGACTCCCATGTAGTCGACTGCGGTTCGAGTCATGGACCCGGTGGCTTAAACTCATGCCGGGAGCGTGTGCGTGCGTGCCCAAGATCCCAAGAGGAGAATGGAGGAGAAGGGATTGCGGTGTGGCCATCCCCCCTGGGGGGTGATTTCTCGCTTTCTGTCTCTCTGTCTCTCTCTGTCTGTCTGGCGAGAGCAAGCGTCCTATAGCAAAAACCTCTCCAAAAAAAAAAAAAAAAAAAAAAAAAAAGGAACCTTAGGGACTGAACTTCCTAGAGGTCATATCTTGAGAAGAAAAGTAATGATTCCAGCTGACATCTGGATTAGACATATGTCATTGCCAACTACCCCCGCATGGCCGTGTTATTTGCTGAGGAGGAAACTCAGATTCTGAGGGATCAGGTGACATGCCCAAGGTCACTCAGTTTATAAACTAGCACAGCCAGAACTTAATCTCAGTTCTGCTTCTGAAGCCCATGACCTCACTGTGCTTTCGGCTACAGTATTTACTCTTATTTCATCTTTGTTCAAAACTGGTTGTTGTGCTCACTATTTAGATTTGAGTTAAGAGTTATTGATGTTTATACTAATATACATATCTGCCACTAAACTGGAACACTTATATTGGCAGAGCCATTCCATTCTCTTCCTAAAGGAGAATCTTTGGAGTCTTTAGCATAAAACACCAATTAAAGTCAAACATCAGATCATAATATGAGGTGACTTAAAATGTTTGTGGAAAATGGATTCAAAGTATGAGTTTACTGTGGTACACAAATTGAAATCCTTGGACAGACTTTTACATGATAGGCATCTTCCATGAACTTTTTGAATCTTCATAAAATAAATTTGAAAGTTATTTCAAATTTTTTATTGCCATAGGGCCAGAGGGTGCACATGCTGGGTACATGCTCACCAAAATGAGAGAGAAAGAGGACCAACCCCCTGTGAGAGTTGGTCATGCTGCAATTCTTTTTCTCCGTTTCCTCATCTATTAGGTTTTTGGGCATGCATCCACTCAGTATATTTTTCAAGGCATTGGGGCCAGGATTGAAACTGCAGTGGGTAACATGGGATCTGGTTCCCTGTGCACAGGGCTTAACAGCTATGTTACAGTCTATTCTTTTTTTTTTTTTTTTTTTTTTTTTTTATTTCTTCCATGAATAAGAGACATAGTGAAAGAAAGAGAACAAGAGAGACAGAGAGACAAGTATGCTCAACAAATATGGACCCACCCTCAGCCTTGTCGGGCTTTCAGTCATGGGCAATCTGAGAGAAGTCTCTGTACACCAATCTGAAATTTCTCATGTGAGTCGGTGTTACAGTGCTGCATTTTACTGCCACACCATGGTCAGGCTCTAGAAAAGGTAAGTATTTATTTATATCAGATTAAGATAGTATGGAGTATCCCCTTCATAATGGCAAATAAACTTGGTTGTGGAATTGGAAATGTTCAGAGCCAATTGATTTCTAATACCTTACATCTCTCCAGTCATTTGGGATGTTTCTATTATTTAGTGTTAAAAGATAATTTTCAGAAAAAAGCTAAAATCATCACTCATTCTGATATAAAAATTTAAAAAAAAAAGTGAACACATGTTAAAGAATTTATTTTAGTGGGCCAGCCAATGGCATAGTGGTTAAGGTGGCTGGATCCCACATGGCTGACCTCATGATTTGAGTCCCACACCTGGTTGCTTGAAAAACACTGGGCCTATTCATGAGAGCCTAAATCCTGAGAGAAGAATGGAGAAGGAATTGTGGTGTGGCCATCCCCCTGAGGGTAGGGGTTCTTTCTCACTTTCCCTTTCTCTCTCACTCTCTCTTCTGTCTCTCTCTCTCTCCTTCTCTGGTTAGCATGTGAACCCTATAGCGAATTAAAAAAAAATAACTTCACTAGTTCAGTGAGGTAACCATGTCAATGCTGTAACCAGTGGAAAGCAAAAAGAAGGCACAGATATATTTGAAGTTAAAGACTTGAATTGTAAGTAGAGACAGAACTCCACAGCAATGGAAATTCTACCAGACAAGACATAAGTTGCATGTTTATCAACTTACAAAAAATTGTAAAATAGCTGAAAGAAAAGAAATGACTAGAATCTGATAACCTAGAAGGACACACTATATGTTGTTGATAGAATTAACCAAACTTGATATTAAATTAAAAAATACTAAAAAGGTTTACTCATAATTTCATTATGAATGACCATGGCCTGCAAGCACAATCTCTGGTAGCCCTGAGAAAGTCTTCTGGGAGCTTAGATATAACAGCTTTTTTATTAGTCTTGAAAGGAGATACAAACAAAACTAAATAAACACATGGAGTTTTTGTATTGGCTTGATTCAAAGAGGCAGACTGTTTAGAAGCGGGGGCTTATAGGTATAAATGGGTTTAAAAATGCTCAGGTTGGTAATTGATTAAAATAATAAGTCTTTGTCTCAAACAGACTCGAAGTCAGCAGAAAAGAATGCCCGAATTTAACTTCAACAGAGATGACTTTGCCATCTGTTCATGTGATGCTGTGCCAGAGTATAGGGAATATTTCACGATCACACTAGAAGAATATATCCAGATAAAAATTTTAAGTTTGGTTTAGTATCTCCCTCTTTCTAAATTCTTTTTTTTTTTTTTTTTGGAGAGATTTTCACCATAGGGCACGTGCGTTCGCCAGACAGACAGAGAGAGACATAGAGACAGAAAGCGAGAAATCACCCCCCAGGGGGGATGGTCACGCCGCAATCCCTTCTCCTCCATTCTCCTCTCGGGATCTTGGGCACGCACGCACATGTGCCAGCGTGAGTTTTAAGCCACCAGGTTTGGGACGCGAACCGCTGTTGACTACGTGGGAGTCCAGCGACATAGCCGTTATGCTAACTGCTGGTTCCCCCTCTTTCTAAATTCTCACTACTCACTATCCAAAACTCAAAAATGAAACAGATTAGCCATCCGGCCTCATACCCTGGGTTCTTGCCATTCCAACCCAGGATCCAAATAGATGAGGATGTTTAAGGATATCTATTGGGCTAGAGTTGTAGAGACACATGGAAAGAATATGATGACTCAAAAGGTCTCCAAGACTTTAAAATCTACTTTAACATTTTAATATATTTTGTAAAGAATATGTGGGTTAAATGAGGATTAGTCAGTCATGAAAGCACAAATATGAAAGACACAAAGAGTAAATTTGCCTTACCACAAGCTTCATCCGACCAAAGTGGTGTGCTTTAGTCAGTCAGAATGCAGGGACTTGCTCACAATTGCTGGACCAAAGTGGTCTGCTTTAGCAAGAGGAACTTTTTATTAGCTGGCATGACTCTTCTCAGGCCACTAGGAAAAATTTAGAACAAAAGAAAGGGGACATTTTAAATTTTCAATGTAGACATGCATACTGTTTTACTGACACAATTTGTGTTGTTGTTTTTACTGTAATAGACTGGAACTACTTAAATCTTTCAGCTAACGTTTTCTTTCTTTTAGGAGAAGCATGTTGGGACATGTTTACCTTGTGTGTTGGGATATGTTTGAGGCATGTGTTAAGGCACATTTACTCTTTGTGTCTTTCACATTTGTGCTTTCATGACTGACTAATTCTCATTTAACCCACATATTCTTTACAAAATGTATTAAAATGTTAAAGTAGATTTTAAAGTCATGCAGACCTTTTGAGCCACTGTGTTCTTTCCATGTGTCTCTAAAACTCTGGCCCAATAGAAATCCCTCAACATCCTAATTAATTATTTGGATCCTGGGTTGGAATGGCAAGAATCCAGGGTACGAGATTGGATGGCTAGTTAGAACCTAATTGATTCTTGAGTTTCAGATAATGAGTAGTGAGAATTTAGAGAGGGAAATACCAAGTCTAAATTAAAATTTTTATCTGGATTTTTTTTTAGTGCAAATTTGGAAATCAAGGACTACTGTATTGGCCTGTTGACTTCATGTTAGAAAACAATCTTATTTCTTTTATCTCTAAGCTCTTCTGCACTTTAAGAGTTATCAGTAGAAGTTTCTGTTGATGGTACATAGTAAATGGCATGATTAAGGATAAACGTGGTTTCTGTGGGTCAGTGCTAAAATAATTTCTGGGGATTTGAGATAAAGGGAGGTGATGATGCCCTAAAGTCTGGGCACAACATCAAAAATACTTGCTAACATAGTGCTTGTAAACCAGATACTGAAAGGTTGTCAATTGAAGATGTCTTGGTAAACCTGTTACCAAAGAAACAAAAACAAAAACAAAAACAAAGTGTAAAATTAGAGGGTACTTGGCTCTGAGTCCTAAAATCCTAATATATACAAATCATGGAGTAAAAGCACTGGATTAATAATAAGAGATCTGGATGTTCTATTTAGATTAGGATTAGGTGAGCTTTTGGAAAATGAAGGGGACTGAGTTAATCTTATGAATCGAGGGAATTTAAAACTGTGAATTAGATTATATAGTAAGGACAGTCTTCAGTTTATACATTGGGGCTGTTACAAAAAATTTAGTTGAAGATATAATGGGTTTTTATTCATGATTCATGGACCAGGGCAGCCTCCATTTTAGAGAGATAAAGAAAAGTCTATGAGCTCTTATCCACTGGACAAGGAAGAACAGTGGGTTTTGTAAGGTAGAAACAAAGAAATGGAGCAATAGAAACAATGCTGACTGCTTAGCATCATCTTATTTCAGGTTAGTTTTTCCATAAAGGTTAAAGCAGCAGTGGGGACTTTCTTATGAGCTTTTCAGGTAGACTGGACTCTCCTGTTTTCAGAATCACTGGTGTTTTAGTATCTATCAGCTTCCTTAAAGGTTCATTTTGAAAATGTGACATTTAGCATGAGTGACTCCATTTTGGCTTAGTCATGTATATTGGGGGCTAGTGTATGAGCTCAGGTCAAAACAATGGTCTTCTGTTAGCTTTATTTAACACGACCCTCCCTGCCCCACCTTTTGTTCAGGCTTTTCATCTAAAAGAGAATAAACAAAACTAAAGGCATTAGTACTACCATAATTTCGGTTTTCAAGTCTCAAAATATTGTGCATGGGTTATAGTATCCTTGTTATGTGTTTCTTTGATATTTTGTCATTCTAGCCAAAGAGAGATAATTTTATTTTTGACAGATGGCTGCATGCAAACATTTAAAACTTTTGAGAGAATACAGCATCTTAGGGAGACTACTATCATGACTGTCAAGAGGGTGATACCTCCCTATATACTTTTTAACTAGAGTTTCCAGTTAAAATCAAATAGATTAAAGGATGAGCCAAATGAGGAGTCATCCAATTTTCATCAATTAACCTGCTTTTTACTCAATTGATGAAACTTGGAAGAACTCAAAATTCAATTTGATGTATAGGTAGGTAAAAACTCAGAAAGCATTGAATGGGACTATAATTTAATAACAGATGTACTATAGTTTTCTTCTGAAACAGTTTTTCTTTCTATAGTCAGTCTTATTTCTACCAAAGATAAGCAAAGTAAGACTAATTTGTTTACAGAATAAGTTTAGCCTCATCAAACTTTCTCTGATTATTTAATTATCTGATTATTTATTATACATAAGTTCAGCAAGAAAAGTAATTGACAATATATAATCTTTCAAAGTCTGTTCTGTTGGAAGTTTTGATAAGGAATCTCAGACTGAACTTTTCAAGGCTGATAAGAAGCCAACTCAGTATTTCCAATTGTGTTCCATTATAAGGAGAGCAATTATTTATAGAACTTAAGCAAATAGTTTCTGAATTTAGGAAGGCTCGTGTAGGAGGAAAAAGCAAATACTTCAACTTTTGTTCACAAAAATGCACTTTACCAAATTCCTCTAAGCTGTAGAGAGCTAAAACAAAACAAAACAAAACAAACAAATGAACAAACAAAAACACAAATCCCCAAACAAAACACTTAAATATAGAAATAAACCATTAAAGAAAAAGCAATAGGGGAGCTGGCTGTTGGTATAGTGATTGCTAAAATGACTGGATTCCACATAGTTGATTGTGCTATTTGAATCCTGGACTTGGTGGCAATATTTTTCTTTTTTTTAAAAGAAGCTGTGATAGCTCCTAAGTTTTCTTTATCAGCTCATTCAATCTCATGTAATTAATTCTCATTCTACTTGATCTGGAAATAGTTTTATAAATCCATCCATTTTATCAGAGTCCTGTACAATGGTACGATCTTAAAGTCATTAGAAAATCTATATTCAAGAGTATGTGTCAGTCTTTTTCATGAATTTCCTTAAAAATAAGCAATTTTGGACTACAGCTATTGTATGTATTTTAGAGAAGAATCAAAACAATTGTGTGTGCATGATAAAGATTTACAATGGTCATGCTTAAAAATCACATGGAATTCATTATGACCAGTAAGAAAATCTGGTTATTTCTGTGACAGACAACATTTTAACATAATAACCAAAATTATGACTAACATTGAACTTCTAGAAATATTATATAATTTTGGAACATTCATGTCAATAGCATACCTGTAAATATAAGTTAAAAGAGGGTTAGTGTCACTTATTTGCTAATGCTTCCCATATAATTTAACATATTAAATAATTTTAATTAATTTTGAAATAAAATATTTCATTATTTTTAACACTCAATCATTGTATATTATTAGATCATAAAGAATAAATTTTCCCAGCATGAATACACTGTGTATTAGTCCAGTCAAAGATATTATCATACACATTATCATTAACATAATTTTCCACTTTTGTATCACTTAAATGATATACTTCTTTCTTTTCCTCTTGATTTCCTTCCTCTCACCCTTCCCAATTTCCTATCCTCCTCCCACATTGTCTCTGGTGTCAACAGTTTCTCTCCATGCCTCTATACATTCCAATCTTTGGGTTTCTACTATTGGAGTGCAGACATTTGGTATATATTGATCGGGGTCACACAATGACTCTCTTTCATAGTCTGGCTTGCTTTGCTTAACAGTAAATCTTCCATATTCATCCACTTTCTATCAAATGCCAGGGTCTTGTTTTTTTTTATGGCTGAGTAGTATTCCATAATAATATGTGCCACACTTTTTCAATCCATTCATCTATTAATCCTAATTAGTATAATAGTTCTCCTTTTTTGAAGAGGAGAGACCCATCTTTTGTGACTTTCTAAGGACCCAAATGAACAATTCCAAAGTTAATTTGATGTAGAAAAGATATAATTAAAAATTTGATTTTGGGATGTTAGTAACAAGTATAAAAAAGTTGAAAACACCCAGTTGAAATAACATCATAGTTCACTGTGAAATATTATCTTAAAATGTTTTAAGTATAGGGAAACATGGAGAAATTCAGAACCAAGAAATAAAAAGGACTCCAAATAGAATCAATATGAAAAGGTCCTCTCCCTGACACACCATAGCCAGATTAATACAAATCAAAGACAAAGACAATACTCTAAAAATGGCAAGGAAATGTCAAGCTACTTATAAAGGTTATCCCATTAGGCTAACATCAGACCTCTCAACTGAAACAATGCAGGCAAGGAAAGAATGGAAAGAGGTATTCAAAAAATTAAAATAAAAAGTTTCAACCAAGAATACTATATCCAGCAAGATCATTCTTCAAATGGGAAGAACAAATAAAAGTATTCTTAGATAAATAAAAACTGAAAGAATTCACCAGTACTAGACCAGCTCTAAAAGAAGCACTGAGGGGAGTATTGCATCAGGAAAACTAAAGAAAGACAAACAGAGATAAAAGAACAAAATACGACTGAGAAAATGGCTAACAGGATGACAGGAATATTCTGTGAATATCAATAATGACATTGTATATTAATGGATTAAATTTCCCTATTAGAAGACACAGACTGGCTGAATGGATAAAAAAACAGAAGCCATCACATACCTCACTGATAAGGATTTACATAGACTGAAAGCAAAAGGCTGGGAAAAGATAATCCATGCAAATGGAAACCAAAAAAGGCTAGAGAAACGATACTGATATCATGAAAAATAGACTTTAAGGTGAAAGATGTAAGAAGAGACAAAGAAGGACATTATACAGTACTAAAAGGATTTGTTCACCAAGAAGCTGTAACACATTTAAATATTTACACACCTAACACTGGATCACCTAAACGTGAAAGAGAGACTGCTAGATCTCAAAGGATAGATAGACTACAACTCAATAATCATTGGGGATCTCAACACCCCATTGTCTTCTCTGGACACATCATTCAGACAAAAAAATAAAGAGATGCAATATCTAAATGAGACCATAAATAGAATGGACTTAACATTCATCTACAGAATATTTCACCCAACAACAACAATATATACATTTTTCTAACCTCCATGGAACATTTTCAAATATTGACTGCATGATAGGGCACAAAACCTTTACAAATTCAAATGTATAGAAACTTCATCTAGCATCTTTTCTGAATATGATGGAATCAAACTTGAAATCAACTATAGAAACACATGGAAACTAAGTAACTTATTCTTGAATGACTTTACAACTGCAGAAGAAATTGACTGAAATTAAAAGGTTCATAGAAATCAATGACAATGAACAAATAAATGTTTATAACCTTTGGGACACAGCAAAAACATTCATAAGAAAGAAGTTTATAATAATTAGGGCCTGCAAAAAAAAAGTAGAAAAGTGGCAAATAAGCAACCTAATGACACTCAGGGAATGGGAAAAACAAGAACAGTAGCAATAACAACAACAAAAAAAACTAAAAATATTTCAGGAGAAAAAAAATAATAAAGATTTTGGCAGAAATAAATGAAATGCAGAATAAAAGAACTATGCAGAACATAAGTAAAATCAAAAGTTGGTTCTTTGAGAAGATAAACAAAAATTCATCACCATTAGCTAGATTAATTGAAAAGAGTAAAGAACCAGATCAATCAAATCGGTAAGGAAAGAGGCATTATTACAATGGACATAACAGAAATACAAAATGTCATTAGAGAATACTATGAGTGATGTATACCAAGAAACAAGAAAACCAAGAAGAGATGGACAAATTTCTGGACATGTAACTTACCACAATTGAACCAGGAAGAAATAGAAAGTCTTAATAGACTCCAAACAAGTAATGAGATTGTGTCAGTAGTAAATAGTCTCCCAAAAAAGAAGGGTCCAGGATCCGATGGCTTTACTTCTGAGTTGTACAGAACTTTTAAGGAACTAAACCCAATTCTCCTCAAACTATTTCTAAAGATCCAAAAGGAAGGAAACCTCCCTAATTTATTCTACAAAGCTTCCATCATTTTGATTCCCAAACCAGACAAAGATATAACAAGAAAAGAAAACTGTAGGCCAATATCCCCGATGAATACAGGTGTAAAAGTTCTCAACAAGATACTATTAAATTGTATTCAACAGCACATGAAAAAGATTATACACCATGACCAGGTAAAAACTTTATTCCAGGCATGCAAGGATGTTCAATATATGCTAAATAATAAATATAATACATCACATTAGCAGGAGGAAAAGATAAAAACTGAGACCAGCTGGTGGCCTAATGGTTATGTCACTGGACTCCTATGTAGTCAATTGTGGTTTAAGTCCCGGACCTGGTGGCTGAAAACTCAGGCCAAATGCATGTGTGTGCATGCCCCAGATCTCCATGGAGGAGAAGGGATTACAGTTTGGCCATACACCCTGGGAGTGATTTCTCACTTTCTGTCTCTCAGGTGAGCACACAAGCCCATAGCAAAAATCTCTCTTAAAAAACCAAAAACAAAAGAACAACAACAACAAAAAAAAACAAACAAAAAACCCCCAAAAAGCAAAACAAACAAAAAACTCCCCCAAACAGAAAAAAAAAGCCATATGATTATATAAATCAACACAGAAAATGCATTTGAACAAATATGACATCCCTTTACAATAAGACTCTCAGCAAAAGTGGCATAGAAAAGACATTCCTCAACACAGTTAAACCTATCTATGACAAGTTCATAGCTAACATTATACTGAAAGGGGAAAAGCTGAAAGCTATTCTACTAAAAACTGGAACAAGACAAGGTTGCCCACTTTCTCCACTCCTTTTAACATAGTACTGAAAGTTCTAGCCAATGCAATCAGACAAGAGAGTGAAATAAAAGGCACTCAAATAGGAAAATAAGTGAAAATTATCTCTATTTGTAGATTATATGAAGATATGTATAGAAAACCCAAAAGAATCCCCCCCCCCCCCCACACACACACACACAAACCCTCTTGGAAGTGATTAATGAATACAGTAAAGTAGAAGGATACAAAATCAACATAGAAAACTTACAGCATTTTTTTACATCAATAATGGACAAACTGAGATAGAACTGAAGAAAGCAATCCCATTTACAATAGCCCCAAAACCAATAAGCTATCTAGGAATAAACCTAACCAAAGAAGTCAAAGCTTACACAAGGAAAACTATGAAATACTTGAAAAAGAAATTGAAAATAATGTAAAAAAAGTTGAAAAAAATTTATTTTTCTGCATTGGATGAATTAATATAATCAAGATGTCACTCCTACCCAAATTTAGCTATAAATTCAATGCAATTCTAATGAAATTTTCAGAGATACTCCTCACAGAAATAGAAAAAAAAATCTTAAAATTTGTCTGGAATCATGAAAGACCCCATATCCCCAAAGCAAGACTGTGCAAGGGGAATAAAGGAGGAGGCATCAAACTTCTTGACCTCAAAACATAAAGTTTGATAATTAAAACAGTATGAAATGGCAAAAAACCAGGCAGGTAGACCACTAAAAGAGAATTGAGAACTCTCAAACCCCCAAACATACAGCCAATTGATGCTTGACAAAGGTCACAAGACAATACATTAGGAAAAATAAAATATCTTCAGCAAATGGTACTAGGAGAACTGGATATCCACCTGAAGAAGCATGAAACTAGACTCCTATCTCTCACCACTAACAGAAATAAAAATAGATGGAGGATCTAAACATACAACTTCAAACTATACTACTACTGGTGGAGAACTCTTGGAGATCTTGGAGTGGGCAAAGACTTCTTATTGTTTTTTTTAAGAATTGTTTTCTTTAACTCAATTATTTATTTACTTTTATTTTTATTTGACTAGAGAGGGACAGAGTGAGAGAGAGGGAAAGTAAGAAAGCAAGCCACCAGGTTCAAGACTTGAACTGTGGTCGGACATGTGGAAGTCCAGTGCTCTTTTTTTTTTTTTGAGAGGTTTTCGCTATAGGACGCGTGCGCTTGCCAGACAGACAGAGAGAGACAGAGAGACAGAAAGCGAGAAATCACCCCCCAGGGGGGATGGCCACGCCGCAATCCCTTCTCCTTCATTCTCCTCTAGGGATCTTGGGCATGCACGCACACGTGCCCGGCATGAGTTTTAAGCCACCAGGTCCGGGACGCGAACCATGGTCGACTACGTGGGAGTCCAGCAACATAGCCATTACGCTAACTGCTGGTCCCGTCCAGTGCTCTTAACCACCATGCCATGTGCTGGTACCAAGAGCAAAGACATCATAGAGAAGACCCCCGCAAACACCAAAGTGCAGCAATAGTTCTAAAAATAGGCAAGTGGAACTACAGTAGGCTAAAAAGCATCTGCATAGCAAAAGAAACAGTAATAAGAGTGAGGAGACAGACAGAGAGACATAGAGACAGAAAGCGAGAAATCACTGCCCCCCCAGGGGGGATGGTCACGCCGCAATCCCTTCTCCTCCATTCTCCTCTCAGGATCTTGGGCATGCATGCACATGCGCCCGGCGTGAATTTTAAGCCACCGGGTCCGGCACGCGAACCGCGGTTGACTACATGGGAGTCCAGCGACATAGCTATTATGCTAACTGCTGGTTCCCAGGAGACAACTCTTACAGTGGGAGAATATGTTTGCAAACCATACCTCAGATAAGGCACTGATAAACAGAATATACAGGGAACTTAGCTTACCTGCAAAAAACAAAATGCAAAATAAATGAAAAAATTAAAATAAAAAAAAAAGAAAGAAAAAAAGGAAAAATAAAAAGAAATCAATCCAAATAAAAGATGGGAAAATGAGCTGAACAGACAGCTTTCCAAGGAAGACATATAAGCATAGAAATCATATGTAAAAGCATATAGAAACATTCATGACATCTCTCTCTCTCTCTTTTTTTTTCTAGAGAGATATTTTTACTATAGGGTGCTTGTGCTTGGTGGAGAGACAGAGAGAGAAAGAGAGACAAAAAAGTGAGAAATCATTCCCTCCCACCCATGCTGCTCCCTTCTCCTCCATTTTCCTCTCTGGATTTTGGGCATGCATGCATATGAGCCCACTGTGGGTTTAGCTGCCAGTTCTGGGACTTGAACCATGGTCAACTATGTGGGAGTCCAGAGACGTAACCATTACACCATCTGCTGGTCTCTCAACATCTCTTATTATAAGGGAAATGCAAATCAAAACCACAATGAGATACCACTTAACCCCAGTCAGAATGGCTAAAGTTAAAAAAATAAATAATGGTAAGTGTTGGTGGGACTGTGGTGAAAAGTGAGCTCTTCTACGCTGTTGGTGAGAATATGAATTAGTATAACCTCTGTGGAGAATGGTATGGAGAGTCCACAGAAACTTAGAAATAGAATTACCATACAACCCACTAATTCTACTCTTAGTTACTTACCTGAGGGATAGTAAAACCCTCAGCTGGAAAAAAATGCTTGCACATCTGTGTTTATTGTGGCATTATTACAATTGCTAGGACATGGAGTCAATCCAAATGTCCGAACATAGATGACTGGATTGAAAAAAAATGTGTCATAGGTACACTATGAAATACTATTGAGCCATAAAAAAGGGACTCTGACATTAGATACAAAGTGGATGAATATAGAAGACTTAATGCTAAACAAAGCAGGCAAACTACGAAAGATAGACTTTGTATGTCTCCAGTCAATATGTTTTGAATGTCTGTGCTCTACAGCAGAAACGGAAGGATTGGAAAGTATAATAGCAGGGAGGCAGTCATGGATAGCAGAGATAGTGGGGGGTGGGGCCGGTATAGGAGGTGGGAATAAAAGGAGAGAGGAGAACAGGGAAAAAAACAAAACATACATTTAATTGACATAAAAGTGAAAAGTTATTTGCTGATGATAATATATAGGATAATGTCTTTGTCTTGGTTGTGTTTGTGCTGGGAGGAAAAGTGTTTTGTACATTGTGAAGATGTATGGTGATACATGTTAATAATAATAAAAAGAAAAAAAGTATAGTTAAAGACAGAGAGAGACAGAGAGACAGAAAGCGAGAATCACCCTCCAGGGAGGATGGCCACATCACAATCCCTTCTCCTCCATTCTTCTCTTTTAATCTTGGCACACATGAACACGCGCCCCGGCGTGAGGTTTAAGCCAGGACTTGAACTGTGGCTGACTACATGGGAGTCCAGCGGCATAGCCATTACGCCAACTGCTGGTCCCAAGAATTTTTAACTCTTAACAATATTTCTAGTGAAAATCTAGGAAGTAAGTAATTTAGAACTGTCTATCATATATTAACATCTTATGAATATATATTTCATAATTTCTAGAAACATGTTTCCTCGGAGAACAATTTTTTCATGTGTTATTTATAGAGCCAATATATCTAGCATCTCAATACTACATAAAAACAAAATGCCAAATATACATATTTTTTTTTTTTAGAGAGATTTTTGCTATGGGGCACACATGCTCACCAGAGAGAGAGAGCAGAGATAGAAAGACAGAAAGTGAGAAAGTCACAAGGTCTGGGATTTGAACCACAGTCGACTACATGGGAGTCCAGTGATGTAATCATTACACCATCTGCTGGTCCCTATGTACTTTCATTTAGCAATTAATGTTTTAATATTTTAACTGACTTAGAAAAGGCTCAGATATTTCATGAATATCTACTAGTTAATTTAATATATGATTTTAAGTTTTCAAGTCTCTGAAAAAGATTTTTGAAACTATAACATGTATCTATAATCTTTTATCCCATTTGCATTTAACTAATATACTCCATCTTCACTATTTTGCTTGAATTATTCCTTAGACAAAAACTAGCCATTGAAGGAGTTCAGGAAATGTCACCCTAAAATATGTCACTTTGGTATGTTGTTTATTTTGAGTTAAAGGCACTTGAAAAATAACACAAAGCAAGGCAGGTCTTTTTGAATTCCTCTTATCTGCCTAAAGACAAATTTTTCCAAAGAAGTTCAATTGTTATCAATTTCCTCCAGAGAGTTCCAGCAACTAGGGAACATTAACTTTTATCACAGGAAAGGACACTTCGCTACACACTGATAGAGCTTGTCACAAACCATTATCTATTGTTCTAAGAGCCAATTCACACTGGATGAAGAGAGATACAGATAGAACTCCAGTTAAGACCAAATAGTCCAAGGGCGGGGCTTGTTATGTAGATTTAGTCTTCACTTTCTCCATTGTAAAAGTTTCTCATGATTCAAGGTACAGAGAGGAAGATAAAATTACTTTCAAAAAATGGAGATTTCATTAGTAGATGCAAATTTTTTGAAGAGTTATAAGATAGTATGCTAAATGCCAGAAATGTACATTTTTGAGTTATGTTAGTTTGATATGTTACCATTCTAAATTAGATTGTTGTTTCTGGAGAAGTTTTTGCTACAAGGCATGTGTGCTCGCCAGAAAGAGAGAGACAGAAAGTGAGAAATCACCCTCCATGGGGGACGGCCATGCCAAAATCCCTTCTCCATTCTCTTCTCAGGATCTTGGGCATGAAAGAGAAAGGAAGATCGATTCCCAGCAGGCTTTTCATGATGTGATCCACTCCTAGCCTCTGCCAGTCCGAATCAGGGGTATGCATTTGCATGCCAGGAGTGCACAGGAAGGCTCTAGGATGTAAACTGGGGACGTGAACTGCAAACCTTCTCATGTGTGTACAGTTGCATTACTGCTGTGCCACCACCTGATCCAGAAGGGTGTTTTAAAAGAGGCAATATAAAATTTTCTAAATGTTTTTAGAAACTTCTGCATATCAGTAAGTATCACTGGGTGAGCCTAATCTGGGAGCCCCAAACTTTCTTTATCTGTCTTTCTTTCTTTCTTTCTTTCTTTCTTTCTTTCTTTCTTTCTTTCTTTCTTTCTTTCTTTCTTTCTTCCTCCCTCCCTCCTTCCCTCCTTTCTTTCTTTCTTTCTTTCTTTCTTTCTTTCTTTCTTTCTTTCTTTCTTTCTTTCTTTCTTTCTTTCTCTCTCTCTCTCTCTCTTTCTTTCTCTCTCTCTCTCTCTTTCTTTCTTTCTTTCTTCTTCTTTCTTTCTTTCTTTCTTTCTTTCTTTCTTTCCTCTTTCTTTATTTTCTTTCTTCCTTTTATCTTTTTCTTTCTTTCTCTCTCTCTCTTTTCTCTTTTCTCTCTTTCTTTCTTCCTCTTTCTGTCTCTTTTTTCTCTCTTTCTCTTTCTGTCTCTTTCTTTTCTTTCTCTCTCCCTTCTTTTTTCTTTTCCTTCCTTCATTTCTTTCCCTATCTTCCTTTCTTTTTCTTCTTTCTTCTCTTTCTTTTTGTTCTTTTTCTTTTTCTCTCTTCATTTTTTCTTTCTTCTTTCTCTTTCTTTCTTTCTTTCTTTCTTTCTTTCTTTCTTTCTTTCTTTCTTTCTTTCGTTTTCTTTCTTTCTCTTTTGTTTTGTTTTTGCCACAAGGTGTGTGCACTCAACAGAGAGAGACAGAGAGGGAAAGTGAGAAATCACAACTGCTCTGGGGTGGGGGATATAGCCATGCCATAGTCCCTTCTTCTTCATTCTCTACCAGATCCTGGGCTTGAACTGCAGTCGGCCATGTGGGAGTCCAGTACCTTAGCCACTATAACACCTGCTGGCCCCGTTTTCTTCCTTTTTTAAAAGAATTATTTTATTTAACTTTATCTATTATTTTAATTTGACCAGAGAGGGACAGAATGAGAAAGAGAGAGAGAGAGAGAAAGTGAGAAAGCAAGTCGCCAGGTCTGAGACTTGAACTGTAGTTGGCCGCGTAGGTTCAGTGCCTTAACCCCACACCATCTGCCAGTTCCCCATTTTCAAATACACTTCTTAAAGTGTTTATTTGGAACTTACCACATAGTGACCGTCACAATTCTAAGTTATTTTTAGTACATTCTTATCAGGCTTTATAAATATGTATAGCTTTAGGGCTATAATGCTTATGTAGTAAAAAGATAAGTGTACCAGAAGGCAGAGTACTCAGATCTTTAAAAATTAACGATCCCATTTTAACATCGGGTTTTGGGTCTTTCAGAGCTGTGGTAAAATCCTGAGAGAGAATTGCCATGAGTCAGAGTCGTGTAATGCTTTCATAGTGCACCTCATGGCATGCGCGTTTTCTGGAGGGCGGCAGGTGCTACCTTTTCCATGTTCAGTGACTCCTCTTACAGGAGCCTTAGTTTTCGGTGGTAAGTCACTCTTGTAGTTTTCAGGTGCCTGTCCCATGACTACTAGTTATGGTTTTAGCCCCTTCATCAACTTAGCCTCTATCTAAGCATGCAAGAGAAAAGAAACATGGGGATTGAACACAGAAAGTCCATGAATTTCAGAAACCTGGAGTTCACATCCCCTGTACTAATTGTCCCAGGTGCCCTTTTCTGTCTGACCTGGTCAGACCCCTGAGGCATCCCTACAGGACCCAGGCCTGTTCCTGTCACATTTTTCACTCTTATCGGGGACTTGTCTGTCACCACAAACCCCAAACGTTTCTATGTTCTCTCCCAGCATAAATTAACTCTTTGTAACTACTCCAAGGTCATGTGCTGTCTCACAGCACAAATGAGCCCTGCGTTTGAATGCTGAAACTCACAAGTTCGATGAAAAAAGAGCAGCGTCTGACTTGAGAAGAACTTACAACCCTTGGGGCTCCCTGAGGAAGATAGGGGGCTTCAAGAGGAGTCAGTGATGCTTCTGCATTCTGAAGGCATCTCAGGAGTCTTTTTTTTTAGATTTTTGCTAGGGCGAATGAGCTCACTGTGGGGAGGATTGGGGTGGGGGGGAGAGAAATCACTCCCTAGAGGGATGGCCATGCCGCATCCCTTCTCCTCCATTCTTCTCTCAGGATGTTGGGCATGTGCGCACACACGCCTGGCATGAGTTTCAAGCTGCTGTGTCTGGTACTCGAACCATAGTTGACTATGTGGGAGCCCAACGATGTAACCATCATACCATCTACTGGTCCCTCAGGAGTCTTAAGTGTTACACTTCAGGTCCCTTTATATGGTCACTAAAATTGCCAAAGGACAGGATGGCAACACATTTAGTTATAGATTGGCTAATTGACTTTCATTTATGATTCATGAATCAGGCACTCTGTTCTAAAATAATAGAATGGGAGCTTGGGAGGGAGACAATGAACAGTGGGTTTTATAAAGTGGGAACAAGAAACAGAATAATAGAAAAACATGCTGATTGTTTAGTATCAGGTTACTTTTTTGGTAAAGGTTAAAGCAGCCATAGAGACTTCCTTATATGCTGACTTAGGTAGACTGGAATAATCTGTTTTCAGGGAAAACAGATTTATTTTGGAACCTGTCCACTTTCTTAAAGTTTCTTTTTGATTATGTGGCATTTCACATGAGTGACTCCATTTTGGCTTGATCTGATGTGATCTAGTGCAACAGCTTAGTCCAAATCAATGGCTTCGATAATTTTTATTTAATAGGCCCTTAACTTTGAGAGGCTATTTTGAAAGAATGAGAGCTTTGAAGTAGAAGAGCAGTGGGTTCCATGACACATATGACATTAGTGAGGACTGGCTTGCATGACCAATTGGACTTTGAGGAAAGTAAGACTTCTGACAAGATAAAATTTATTTTACTAAATTTAATGACTTTGTCTTGTTTTTAAAACACAATTCTGTTCTCAAAGGTTAAGGATTTATGCCTATTAAAGATCTAAGTACAGAGGATATTTTGAGCATTATTACAATTAGGGCATAGCCTTACAAGGAGACTACTCTGAAGTGGCTAAAAATCATAAGTTTAGGTTTTTAAAATGAAGTCAGATTATTTTAATATTTTATATTCTTTTACGCATAACATAATGTGATCTATTGATGATAGTTATCAGCAAAAATTGAACTAACACATTTTAAGGTTTCTTATTTGTTATAAAACTTTCTCATGTCAAAAGGTACCATTGTATAAGTAGCTAGTACCTATAGGACTTTAATGTAGTATTAAAAGGTATCATAACTGAAAGAAAATTCTTCTTCAAATCCCTCTTATCATTTTAAAACAAAGCTCTAGATATAAGCCCTTGCCCTGTTCTTGTAAAAATTACCTGGGGGGGATCAAGATACCTAATTTATAGAATTGACTATAATAGCTTCTTTGATGCCATTGTGTCCTGTCAGCCATATACTTCTTCAGGGATTTCTTAGAATGCACATGACAGATTCAATTGTTTAAATATGTGCTTAGTGAATTTCTCAGATGCCTTTGTTGGGCTGGAAATAGTGTGTACCCTGACATTAAATGCTGCGTAGTATATTAACGATCTCCTGCAAGAGCAATCATCAAGTCACCAAGTATTGGGGATATTCATGGTCTTCTGTGCTAGTGGGCTGTAAAACCTGAGGCACTGAACAACAATACTTTACAGAGTGTCTTTGCAGATTCATTTGATCAAATTATTTGATGAAATAATTTATTTTGATCTTATTAAATTAAATTTAATTTGAAAAATTTACATTTATTCTTTTACTTTAACAAAAAAATCTTGAAGATTTGGTTTGGTCTCTCAATGATGCCATCAAGAATCCAGGTTTTTCTCTCTTTTTGATCTGCTTACTTGTGGGATCCCTCTGGGCACCCATTCTTATGGTAATATTCCAAGCTTTGAGGAAGGGGTAGGGGTATACTGTTTCCTTCTTATGAGGTGCTGTCATTTATTTTTCAAGGATGGAAGCATCTGTTTAGTTTTTCCCTTAGAATTCACTGGCCAGAGCTGGGTTGAGTGCCTACCTGCAGACCATTGACTGGCTTACACCACCATATGACAGAGGAGGGGCCATTGTTTTGTAAGATTAATGGATCTCTCCTGCCACTGAAATTCAAAATTCAGGGCTCTCCTAGTAGAGAAGAGATTAGAAAGGTGATGATTGCTGAAGAACAGATAACGTGTGCTATAGGGCTGATGCAGGTGTGTGGGGAAAGAGTCAAAGGGAAGACAAGGCTCTGGAAGAGTTGTGTCCAAGAGTACAGGTAATGCATATTGTAGAGGAAGAACTTAGAGGCAGTGAGTGGAGTTGGAGGAGTGTTAGGGAAGTCTTAGGTATAAGGACAAAGTAATGCATGCTCCTGTTAGACTAGAGTGGTTGAAATCAAGAAAGGGGAAGCAAATTGATTATTGGAAGGAAGAAATGACAGCACTTCATAAGAAAATCAATCAAGAGATTAAGAAAAGAGAACGAAAGAGTGAAGAATGTCTCCAGACTTCTGATCCATGGGGCTAGAAAAGGAGTGCTGCTGTGGTAGTTGGGATCGGGACTTGATTTTGGGGAAAGGGTTGAATCCAGGGCTAAAGCTCATTCCAGTATAACATCATTTGTTGCGGATTCACTATGGAGAAGCAAAGTGCCAGACACTTTGGGAGCCAGGGAAAGATTCTCTGCGTATGAAACTAAGAGTGAATCTATATGCTTTTCTTGCTGGAAAAAGAGATAAATCAACCAATACATCGTGTTTAAGAAAAAATGTTAACACCTAACACTGTACCAAGAAATGTTGGCTTTAGGTAGGAGAAATTGATGAATATGTGTCTCTGAATGTAGTGGGATTTCAGGGGGTCTGCAAACAAAATTTTTATAGCATTAAAAATATATCCTGTATTCCTTGTAGTGTGTGTGTGTGTGTGTGTGTGTGTGTGTATACACACATATCTCCATGTATGCTTATTTTGAAATGAAAGCATTCCTTGGTGGGGAGACTACTGAAATAACTAACAACTCGTGGTTACTGGGAGTCAGAAAAGTAAAGGAGAAATTGGAAATAACTTGACAGGAGCTATTAACTGCCGGCTTGACTGAGGGCACTTCTACATCCTCTGTCCTCACTATGTTCTGATAGTTCGTCTATATGGTTTGACTGTCTGCATTCACCAAATAATTTACAGTGCTGTCCATGTATATAATATGAATTCAGCTCATGGAGAAAGTGTTTGGATGACTTAAGAGAGAAAGAAAATTTAAATGAGAACAGATATTTTTGAAGTAAAAAATAAAAGGAGAAAAAATGAAAAAATAATCCTGACATTATAATATAGTTTAGCTAAATGAGACTTGTACCACAGGAGAAAATGAGAGACAAGGCTGAGATAAAACCAGAAATAGCATTTTTTTTTTTATTAGCAAAGTAAATTTGGTAAACAGCCTCTTTGCATCATTGGGAAGAAAATCCACACTAAAAGAAATCTGTTTTGATTTTAGACATTTTTTAGAAGGTTATTTTAATTTAATTAATGAGAAATCATAGGTTAATTGCCTCCAGCTTTAATGTGAGGGTATTATGCATGCAGGCATATTTTATTTATATCTCGACTGTTTGATGTACACAATCAATTCAAAAAGGGATAATGAAGAGGTGTTCTGTCCTGTGTAGAATAATAATTAGGGACTCTAGTACAGAATATTTTTTATTAATTGTGCAGCTCAGTAAACATGTTTGACATAATATTGAGAAATGCATTTGTCAAATTTTACCAGTATTTTCCCCTGAGTTTTCCTTTCTTTTTTCTAGTTTATTTTTTTTCAGAATCTTTTCCATACTGACCCATTATTTTTTTCTAGTTCAGGGCTCTTCTAAGACTTAACAGTTTGAGTTAAAGACTTAAGACCACCTGCTAGGTTGATTGTATTATGAGATTCAGGAAATCATATTGGACATCTGGCTTCCTTTCTCAATAAGACTCACCTATGTTATGAGGCTCGGAAAATGAGAGTCTGATTATTTATTTTTTTAAATAAATGGGTAAAGACCATGTCAGTCTTAAATGCAGAATAAATGACATTGGTGACATTTTCATAATCTTTTTGTTATTGTATCATTTGTTGACAATTTTATATGCAATCTCTTACTGCCTAGATAATGTTAATATCTTTACTAAGGATTTATTATGATGTGATATCTCAGGTCTGCTCCTCCCTATGAATAAAAGTATGGGTTCCTTTTTGTTCAAATACAAGCTATGCTTCTGTAATTATTGAATGCATTTATTTCTTTGTAACTGTTCTGTGGTGCTCTGGGCATCAGTCTAGTTACAGAACATTTTGTTTAACCTTGGGACATGATTTGAATTCTTGCATGTCCTCTCTACCTCTGTGCATATTTATTGAAACAGTTGTGCTTACACAGTTTCTTTTTGGTGTGTGTGTATGTAATGTGCACGTCTAGAGATTTCTAGAACATTCTTTCTTGAAAATATGTATAGTTGGGAGCAAATTTCAAGGACTTGGAAGTCCTTGCCAAGAGCGTGCATGCCTTGGCTCCTCTCATTGTGTTGGCACTTGTCTCTTCTGACAATCATTTTTTCAGTTTTCTATCAACTTCCAAATCCAACATCTCACTCAAGTCTTTTCCTGTGGCTAATTTTTCTACATTTCTCCTTTCCAGGCTTTCCATACGGGAATCTCAGCAGGTACAGTGTATCTTGCTTAAGCCAATTGTTTCTAATTGCCACATGATGCGGAACTTCTGTTGGGTCATCAAGGCCCAGAAATGATTCTTTGGCCCCAAGTAGGAAATACATGTGAGATTTATAGAGAACCATATTGTTTCAAATATCAAATGTGAATTTTACAGCTCTTTCTCCTAATGTCCAGTTCAAACAGAGCCGAGGTGAAAGTGACTGTAGTAATAACATTCAAATGTTGTCACCATCTGGTGCCTGTTTGGTGGCCTATGTTACATGAGCAGGTGGTCCTTGTGTATCTTTGAGTGGCCAGCTGTCCACGTCACAAAAGCCACTGTCACATTCAGTGTTAATTGGCATCTTGGTCGTAATGATCTGTGGAGAAGTCAAGCCTGAATAGACCTCAGTATATTATTATTCTTTGTCCTGAGAGCTCTGGGTCAAAGCTGACAAATATATTTCTCTTTATCTTCTTTGCCTTATTTGCTATTTAAAAGACTAAAAGGGCCTAGTGCACTATCAAGTCAATCTATAAAAAAAACGAAATACACACATATTGTTAAGCTAGTGATTTTTAACTGAAGTAAGAGATCCATAAAGGAATATCCTTCAAGCAAACATCGTAGAATTTACAGAAGGTCAATTGCCCATTTTAATTGCTCTGGAGATGATTCATCTACTCTCTACTTTAAATATTAGAAATAACAGAAACCCTTATAGTTTCCAGGAGGTCCCAAATCTGATCTATAGGTTGCTGAGATTTTGACCTACAACTGGCAGTTTAATAAGGCTCAACTTGGTATTTTCTGCTTTAGGTTTCTCAAGAGAAATCCATTTCTGTAACTGAAATATTCTGATATCAACCAGTCTTGGCCACAGGACTGGTCTTCCAAGTACGCTTACCCAGACTGACTTGCATGATGCTGCTCCATTATATGAAGGCTGGTTGTTGGATGCTATTAATACATCTTCTAAACTGTCTGGGCTGGCTCTGTGGCACGGCAGCAAGGTACTGCTTTAGAGAGGCAAGATCTCACATGGTGACCATGGTTCAAATTATTGGTCTGCTAAGTCTGATACATGCTGGACATGTGTTAGTGCCCAGGACTGGATGGGCTGGAGGACTGGAGGAAGAGGATTCTGATATGACTGGACTCTGGGAGGGTGCTCATCTCTCTCTCTTTCTCTCTCACTCTCAAGTGAACATGCACATGCTTTATCAAAGAATAAAGAAAAAACATGAGTAAATAAAATGATCATGTCTGCTGAGTTCAAGTTACCCATAAATAATAGTTTCACTTGTATAATTTTTTTCTTTTTTTCTTTTTGCCATAGGGTGCATGCACTCACCAGAGAGCAAGCGAGCTAGAGAGAGAGAGAGACAGATGGGTTTAGAGAGGGAAAGTGAGAAATCACCCCTCAAGGGGGAAATGGCCATACAGCAATTCCTTCTCTTCCATTCCTCTCTTGGGAATTTGGGCATACATGCACATGCACCTGGCATGAGTTTCAAGCCACTGGATCTGGTACTCGAACTGCAGTCAACCACATGGGAATCCAGCACCTTTACCACCATGTCACATACTGGCCCCACTTGTCTGAATTTTAATTAGAATGACAGGAGCCATTCAAAATCATGCACATGCACAAAATGCTGACATTTTGGGACAACTTCACAAAACAAACATTAATCTTTTATTTCATTCCCATCCCAGGGAGAAAGAGAACATACTTAATAAATTAAATATTGCAGATGCAGTGTGAAATTGTGTCTTTCATAGTCAAGAAGCTGACTTGAGGTGTTTGCATCAAAATAACCCAGAGATAAATCTATGACCTCATCTTTGCTCATTATGCTTCCATGGGCACTCCCGCGCTTGTTTCTCTTTTTATTTCTTCTGATATCTTTAAGTGCCACACGCTCTTTGTGCCAAACAATGCAGCCTTGATTATTAACTGCTTTGAGTATTTTTTTTTTGCTTAATGTGTACATTTTTTTGTCTCTGTCTATGAATTACCAGATACTCCAACTGAGGTATTATATTTCAATTACAGTCATTCATGGCTTGATGATGAAGATATGTTTTAAGAAATGTGTCATCAGGTGATTTTTGTTGTTGTGCAAACATCATACAGTGCTTTTACACAAAGCTGGATGACACTGCCTGTTATACACTAGGCTCTCTGGCATGGTCTGCTGGTCCTGGGTTACCAATGTGAACAGTACGTTACTGTCCTGCATCCTGTGGGCAGCTGTAACACCTTGGTAAGTATTTGTGTGTCTAAACATAGAAAGGACACAGGGATGATATGGTATAAAAGATAAAAAATGGTATACCTGGATATACTTACCATGAGTGGTGCTTTCAGGACGAGTAGCTGCTCTGGGTGAGTAGTGAGTGACTGGGGGGTGAGAGTGATGGCCCAGGACACCAGTGTACACTACTGTCGACTTTGTCCACACTGGGCCACCATAAATTTATTAACGTTTTTTCCCTTTTATGAATGATAAATTAACCTTAGCTTGCTGTAACTTTTTTACTTTCTAAACTTTTTTTTTAAACTTTTGTATTCTTCATAATACTATTTGGTTTAAAATACACAGATTATACTGTACAGAAATATTTTCTTTTATTGTATCCTTATTCTATAATGTTGTTATTTTAAAACTTCTTCTTCTTCTTTTTTTTAAAAAGAAGCATAAACTGTTTTGTTAAAAATGAAGACAGAAACTTGTGCATTAACCTAGCCCTACAAGGGTCAGGATCATCAATATCACAGTAGTTCATTTCACTTCTCTTTTTTTTTAAGAGAGATTTTTACTCTAGGGCATTTGTGCTCACTGGAGAGACAGAGAGAGACAGGAGACAGAAAGTGAGAAATCACTTCCCAGGGGCTATGGTCATACTGCAATCCCTTTTCTGCTATTCTCCTTTGGGGATTTTGGGCACACACACACATGCACCCAGTGTGACTTTTAAGCAGCTGGGTCCAGGACTCAAATCTCAGTCGACTATGCGAGAGTTCAGCCATGTAACCATGACGCTCTCTGCTGGTCCCTCCCTCTCCACTTCTTGTTCCACTGGAAGGCCTGTGATGGATATAACCAAGATGAAATCAAGCACAAGAAGAAGGGACATGATCAAGAAACTCAGTCGACATATCTGAGGCTGTTCCCTATGTAACATGGAATAGTGTTTCACAGTGAATGTTTTTTTGTGAATAAATAAAAGGATTGCACTCTGAAATAATAGTAGAGAGTAGAATGTATACATAAACCAGTAGCAGTTGCTTATTACCACCAAGTACCATCAAGTACAGTTGTTTGTGACCATCAAGCACTGTGTGTAATGGTGGGTGTGTCTACAGCAGCATTACCACAGACACCTGAGGAGTATGTTGTGCTATGACATTACAACGGCTGTGATGTCACTAGATGAGAGAAACTTTTCAGCTTCATTATAACTTGAAGGACTATTGGTACCAGGAGTCTTCCAAAAGCTCATGGAAAGTTTACATTATGAAACAACTATGAATGTGGCTCAAACTTTTTTGCACCAAAACAAACTGCACTTTAATTGAATTTCCCCACGAATGTGGTCCATCGTTGTCCTGACCTCGTCATGTGGCCATGACTGCATTTGTTTCCATAAATTATAAGCTCTTATTTGTCATATTCATTTATTTAGAGAGATTTTTGCTCTAGGGCATGTGCACTAACTGGAGAGACAGAGTGACAGAGAGACAAAAAGTGAGAAATCACTCTCTAGGCGGCCGACCAGGCTATAATTCCTTCTCCTCCATTCTCCTCTCAGGATCTTGGGCCGGGCACACATAAACCCAGGTGCCTGGTGTGAGTTTCAAGCTACCAGGTCCAGGACTCAGACCATGGTCAACTATTTGGGAGTTCAGGGCCTTAACCACTCCACCACCTGGTGGCTCTGACCATGACTGTGTGTGTGTGTGTGTGTGTGTGTGTGTGTGTGTGTGTGTGTTTTGAGAGGTTTTTGCTATAGGGCGTGTGCGCTCGCCAGAAAGACGGAGAGAGATAGAAAGTGAGAAATCACCCCCCAAAGGGGATGGCCATGCTGCAATCCCTTCTCCTCCATTGTCCTTTCAGGATCCTGGGCATGTACGCACATGTGCCTGGCGTGAGTTTAAGCCACCGGGTCTGGGACTCGAACTGCAGTCGACTACATGGGAGTTCAGCGACATAGCCATTACGCTAACCGTTGGTCCCCATGACTGTGTTTTGATTCCTCCAAGAACTGAACACTGTGGGTGAGTAGGAAGAATCTGGAAACACTGAATATTTAGGAAATATGCACCAGGCAGGAGTGAAAGGGAATCGTGAGCTCTGTAAACAAATTGCATCTCCTAGGTTAGGTTTTAAAAATGGAAATGAACAAAATAAGCCATTTGTATATTGAATATCTTCAAGATTTAGATCTCTGTATAAAAAGGTTAGACTTTGGCATAAATTGGGACATTACAAGAAAAGTAAAAGTTAGACTGTCCATCTTTTATGCATTCCATTAATTCCAAGAGTTTCATAGCCCTGAATCAGAACCAAATGCGTTAACAAATTAGGTATGCTGAGTAGTCACATTACTCAAGTCATGTTCTTTTCCTCTGCAGAATATTTGTCACACAGATATTTAAATGGAATCAGGACTGTACATAACCATGACATAATACTCTGTCAAAAAGAGAAAGAAGTTAATCAGGCTGGTGAGTAATCATATACCTCCTTCTCTACCCCACTGACGGGTTCCCAAGAAGCAGATTCCAAAAGGATAGATCATTATAAAGGAATAGAATTAGTGTACCTTAGCAAAATATTGTGAAATCTCAGTCATTCGTCCATGTATGATATTTTAACTTCTTTGATAATTAAGTGCTCTTTATTATCAAAAAAGTGGTTCTATTTATTGTCAGCCAAGTAATCCCAGAAAGAAAAATAAAGTATTATATTTCATTATGAAGCAGAATGAATCATAACTGGCATGAGTTAAATAACTAAATTAAAATTAAATTCTCATTTGTGTTATTTGAATCATCATTGCAGGGAACTTCTCAAAAAGGCAGATTGTTCCTCTGGAGGCATGCAAACAAGTGTAGAATATGGTTTTTGACTTTTCCTCAAGAATTTCAAACCCTTGTAAGACTGAGAAAAGTCTCCTTGTAATAATTGGGAGGATGTGTTGGTTAGGAGTTTTACTTCTTGTCAAATGCCCACAAGGTGGTATGAATACAGCCCAGGATGGCAACAGAGGGAAGTTTGGAAGAGAGTTGTATTAGCAGACAATAGTAGAGATGCAGCAGAGAATAGAAGACCTGGGAAGTATAAGACTGTGAAAAATAATGACTTGATATTATAGAGGAAAAGCGAAAGTGTTAGGGGAAATTCTTGAGGTTTTCACATTTACCAAAATGTTGCGCTGGTGCTATTGCCTAGGATTAAGGCAGCCGAATCTCACGTGGCCTACCACAGATGGAATCCTGGCCCCAGAGTCCTGAAGAACATCCTAGTCATATGTGAGTGCGTGCCCAAATTCTTGACAGGAGGGAGAAATGGAGGAGAAGGGATTAAAGCGTGACAATGCCCAACTGGTGGGTACTTTCTCTTTTTCCCCCTTTTGTTCCTTTCTGGTGAGTGCATGTTTCTGCTGAGAATTAAAAAAAAAAAAAAGACAACAATGTTAGGTAAAAAAAAAAAAAGAAAAGAAATTAAGAACTCTAGGAAAAACAAAAAACTGTACAAAAATTAAATAAACTACTTATTGTGTTATTTGGCTATAGAGTGTACAATACTTTTGCTTATAATTATGTATAACTGCCTTAACTTCTTAACTTTTAGGATAAATCTTCCAGGACAAAATAAAGACTCTCTCTCTTCATTTCTCTGTCTCTCTATTTATATATTTAGTTTTCCTAGGGTGCCTGCACTCACTGGAGAGATACAGAGAAAGAATGAAAGAGAGGAAAAGTGAGAAATCACCTCTGTCCTGGGGAAGATGGTCATGCCACAATCCTTCTTCTCCATTATTTTCCTCTTGGGTGTTTTCGTTTTTGTTTTGCTATAGGGTGCTTGCGCTTGCTGGAGCAACAGAGAGACAGAAAGTGAGAAATCATCCTCCAGGGAGGATGGCCACAGTGCAATTCCTTCTCCATTCCATTCTCTCGGGCACGCATGCACAGGTGTTTGGTGGGAGTATTAAGCCACTGCTTCCAGGCATAACCACTGTGGACTTCGTGGGAGTCCATTATGCCATCTGCTGGTCCCCCTCTTGGGGTTTTAAAAGGCACACACACTGGATGATTCTCAAACTGCTGGGTCTGGGATTCAAACCACAGACTCAGCTATGTGGGATCTAGCTGCCTTAACCTCCATGCCACCCGCTGGCCCTGGGCTATATATTTATCATTGAAACAATGGAATGTAACTGTCATCACCTTAGTGATATATGATACAGAGGACAATGTTTGGAGGACCTAAAGTGGAGAGTAAGCTGAAGGAAACGGCATGGGCTAGACTGTCCTTATCATAAGGAGTGAGGAGTCAAAAGATACTGTATCAGCTAATGGAATAAAATAAAGATGTTATAATAAACATTTTATTGTATCATTTACCATTATGAACATAACAAATGGAAAACCTAAAATGAGATAGTGATGTATCTATTTTAAGTGGATGGTGGGTGGAGGTGTAGAGTGGTGTGAGCTGAATCTGTATTAACATGCTGAACAGTTGATGTATAATGAATAACATTTCTGAGTCATAAGTCAGTGTATAAACATACTATTTGTCAGCAATGACATAATCATGAGAAGAGAATACTAAACATGCTTTCCTCTGTGGATCCATCCTAGATAAGGTTGGTAGATAGGGTGCTGTTCCTTTTCATTGTAAATCTTTTTCTATGAGGTGATGTAAAAATCATATGTATGTGTAATTTTAGTAACTATTTAAAAACTATTTTAAAAATGGAAAACCTTCATTCCTGAGGACATAACCATTGCACACGTCTTTCTTCTGTGTGTTGATTTAAGTTACTCCAAGCTGGCCAAGATCAGTTCAGCATCCTGTCAATGCTTCTGTAGATTCAGACATGTGTGAATCCTCCTTTTTCCTTGTTCTACTTCAAGAGGTCATCAATTTCAGGAGGGAAGCTTTTTAAAAAATTGCTTAATAATAAATAATATAATAAATAATGTAGTTGCATGACCTACATTCAGAAAGCATGAAAGGAAATATAGTAAGTGTGGCTACTATTCATGATCCCCAACCAGTCAATGTTAATTTTTTTCCCAGATATTTCCAAAGTTACTTTCTATACACAGAAACTAACACACACACACACACACACACACACACGAATACAAATTTGTAAATTATTGCTGGATTGTGAATTTTTTGGATAGTTTGAGTTTACGATCTGTTATTTTTAAGAGGAAAAATGATTTATTCCTAGGAAACCAAAAATCCCACTTGTTTTTCTAATTGTTATATATCAACTTGCCAAAATGTCCACTGACTTAAACACCAAGAATCTAAATATGTAACCTTCAACAAACTCATTCTTGATTTCAGGAGGTGCCATATGCAATGATGATAAAGTCTGCTACTTGGAAGGTGGTCTGTGGAGCAGCAGCAGCAACATCATCTGAGAGCTTCTCAGAAATGCGGACTCTTAGGTCCAGTGCAAACCTAGTCAATCAGAATTTGCATTTGCTGGGATCCCAGGTCCCTCTGTAGGAACATTAAAGCTTGAGGAGTACTGCTCCCCAGGGTCAGGCACGACTTAACATTTTCTTTTCATGACTTCCCATCTCTTGGTATGCTTTATTACTTCAAGTTTTTCTTCTTACCTATAAGCTTATGAGTAGTTTTATCCCTCTTTGACTCACGTATTTTCTTCTCTTTCAATTGGAAGATATTTTTACATAATATCTGGGAAGATGATGGCAATAATGCAGAGCCTGATTAGATATCAGCAGAGACTAAGTTCTACCTGGAGAACATTTGAGATGGTTGAAGCTCATCCTGACCTTTCCTGGAATCCTACAAAACCTCTGCACTTACTTGCATAGATTTATTATAGTGATTTATCTGTTTGGACAGGGAATTTTGAGTAAAAAATGGTGGTGGTCATTATAGTGACTCTTCTGAGAATGAGAATTCAGATAGCAAGGGAAAGCAGTGACTTTTCCTTTGTTTTGTTTGTTTGTTTTTATACACAAATAGTACAATATGCAGACTGCTGTGTTTTGATTTGTTTTCTTAGACATCATTATCTGTTACCACATAAAGAAACTTCCTACTCTTCTTTCATTACAGTTAGGTACTCTGTTTTGTGGCTCAGCCATAATTTAATAAAATGGATCCCTTTTGTGTCCAAATGGTGGCACAGTGGAAAAGGTGGCTCTGAGAGACTGTCCCACATGGGAAGTTTCAGATGGAGCATCTAGAGTCTTCCCTGAGTATGCCAGGTGAGCCGGTGCCACGATACAGGGCCGGCTGAAGCTGGAGATGGGCATGATGTCAGGACCCAGTAGGGGGTGCTATTTCTCAGCTTATCTCTTCCCACCTCTCTTGATCATGGAAGAAACACTTTTTTAAAAAAGAGAATATAGGGACCAGCAATTAGCGTAATGGCTATGTTGCTGGATTCCCACATAGCTGACCACGGTTTGAGTCCCGGACCCGGTGGCTTAAACTCATGCCAGACGTGTGTGCGTGCGTGCCCAAGATCCTAAGAGGAGAATGGAGGAGAAGGGATTGTGGCGTGGCCATCCCCCCTGGGGGGTGATTTCTCGCTTTCTGTCTCTGTCTCTGTCTGTCTGGCGAGCTCACATGCCCTATAGCAAAAAAAAAAAAAAAAAAAAAAAAAAAAAAAAAAAAAAAAGACAATATAGATCTTTTTGATAGCTATTTGGATTATTTTAAATTATTATACTGTTATAAAAATATTTAATAACTGGACATTTATATTTTCTTGGGTATGAAAGTATGTCTTAGAAGAAAAGTCCCTAGGTTGAATGACATGACCATTAGAATTTTGATAGCTCTTGCTAAATTGTCCTCCACAGATATTTAATTTACCCTTTACATGAGGGAGACCTTATTCCCCACTCCTGTTCAATAACAGTGTCTTGTCAAATGATGAGATTTATACCATTCAGAACTGTGAAAAGATATTTTATTTTCATTTTAACTTTTTTTTCTTTTGGAGAGATTTTTTTGCTATAGGGCGCGTGCGCTCTCCAGACAGACAGAGAGAGACATAGAGACAGAAAGCGAGAAATCACCCCCAGGGGGTATGGTCACGCCACAATCCCTTCTCCTCCATTCTCCTCTCGGAACTCACGCACCCGGCGTGAATTTTAAGCCACCAGGTCTGGGACTCGAACCGCGGTCGACTACGTGGGAGTCCAGCGACATAGTCATTATGTTAACTGCTGGTTCCCTCATTTTAACTTTTTTGTTATTATGAAAAATATGTATTTTCTTATGTTTATGAGCCATGTGCTGTTCTTGTCCAGTGAACTATTGTAATCATTTGTTCAGTTTTATTTGACCTTCATTGATTTATTAAAGTTCTTTACATTAAAAGATCAATTTTGTTTTTCTTCTTCTTCTTCTTTTTTTTTTTTTTTTTTTTGAGAGGTTTTTGCTATAGGATTTGTGCGCTTGTCAGAAAGAAAGAGAAACAGAAAGTGCGAAATCACCCCCCGGGGGGGATGGCCACTCCACAATCCCTTCTCCTTCATTCCCTTCTCAGGATCTTGGGCATGCACACACACGTGCCCAGCGTGAGTTTAAGCCACCGAGTCTGGGACTCGAACTGTGGTCGACTACATGGAAGTCCAGCGACATAGCTATTACACCAACTGCTGGTCCTAAGAAGATCAGTTTTTAAAATGTCACATAATATAAGTATTTTTTTTCCAGGTTGCTGCTCATCTTTTGATTTTACATATCCTATCTACATAAATATGTGGTTAGAATTACTGAATTAATCTTTGTTTTGATGAGTTCCAACTTTTCTCATTCCAAGGTGAGAAAATTTCTTTTTGGTTAGCAGATGGCATGGTGGTTAGGGCAGTGGATCCTACATGGCCAGCTTCCCTATTTGAGTCATGGACCTGGTAGCTAGCAAAACATGCTGAGCACAAGGACGAGCAAGCCCCAAATCTCAAGAGAAGAATGGAAGAGAAGGGAGTGTGGCGTGGCCATCTGCATAGGGGGTGATTTCTCAGTTTCCCTCTCTGTCTCTCTCCAAGGAGTTCATACACGCTATGGCAAAGCTAAAAAAAAAATTCAGGGACCAGCGGATGGCATAATGGTTATGTTGCTGGATTCCCACATAGTTAACCATGGTTTGAGTCCTGGGCCTGGTGGCTTCAAACTCATGCCAGGCACTTGTGTGTGTGTGTGTGTGTGTGTGTGTGTGTGTGTGTGCCCAAAATCCTGAGAGGAGAATGGAGGAGAAGATATTATGGTGTGACCACCTGCCCCAGGGGTGATTTCTTGCTTTCCGTATCTCCGTCTATCTCTCTGGCAAGTGCATGTGTTCCATAGCAAAATAAATAAATAAATAAAATAAAATAAAACTCTCTAAAAAAATGTATAATTTCTTTCTTGTTCATTGATGGTTTTATTTATTTAGTTTTAGGTCATGATCCATTCAGAGTTTATCTTGTTTCAATGTGTGAAGTATGGCCTCAACTTGCTTTTTCTTCCCAGTGCTTCTAGTTGTCTCTGCTATTTACAGAATATTGTCTTTACATGAGGAGCTTTTTAATAATAAAGATTCCTGGGAATCACTCCAAATATTATTTAGTAAAATGTGTTGAAACACCAAAAGAAAGTCTCTGCATATTTAGATGTACCATCATATTGGTGAATCTTAGCAAGCATGCTCAGTCTGGAAATGTAGACGAGAGTATTTTAGTTTATGTAGTGAATGTTATTCAAGTGGTAGGCTGGAAACCTACCCTTGATTTGAGAGAAGACAGTCGTTCTTCTGAAGTAGTTTAATAATATATGTGCCTGGATGGATTTTACTGGTAAAACACAATACCAGCAAATTTATATGCTGCCAAATCTCCCCTCAAATGGTTTATTGGACTTCACACAGGCGATATTAGTAGCTTACCTTTTTGTTTAAAATATTTAAACATATTATTTTGATGAATGGATAATATTTTTCTCCTCCAAAACCCAAAGAAACACCCTCCTCTCAGAGAAGAACCCAATTTCCCAGACTTTTCTAGTAATTGGAAAAGGTCTAGACCTTTGAGATCATGCTTGAAGTCAACTCTAAATGCAATTCAATGAGTAGTATCTGGGGCATTTGGATTATCTTGTACTGTTCTTTAGTCCCACTATGACAGTAAGATAAAAACAAGTAAATTTGTCTAAGGACACATTTCTGTGTAGGCAGGGAAGGGGATCTGACAATTTCAGAAGATTCATTGAACATAGGCTGCTTTCTCAATGGTCTGTCATGGAACCTGTCAAAAGAAAAAAAAATCTGAGTTAATTTTAGCAGAGTAATTATGCAAGAGATAGGCTCTAGAACCAGACAGCATTCTTGACTGAAGTTATTCAGAATGCTCTCCCTACCATATGTGCAAGTTTTATTTATAATTAGAGAAAAATAAGCCACTTACGAACCTAGGAAATGACAGGCAAAATCAACTTGATTTGCTGCAGTTTGCAATTGCCTTGTATGGTAACGGTCTCATCAGCTGACAGCCTGTGATTAGCTAAAACTCAGCTGCTGTGATTGGCTAAGACTAGTTGCTAAGATACCGGGATATATTCTTAGTTTAGGTTACAACTTGCTTGCACATCAAGCTAGGTTGCATTTTAGCATATATGGAGATGGCCTTGGACCAATTTTATCACGCATGTTCAGAGGCTCAGGACAATTTTGTTCCGTTTAAGAAGCCCAAACATTCATTCCTGGACATTTACTCTTTACACTGGGTATCACAATAAACTTACAGTAATGGAAAGCAGGAGTTTATCCATTTGGTTTCTAGCTGGAGTTCTAGCTGAGGGCTACTACCATCATGTTTATGTTCAGACTTCATCCGTGAACCCAAACATCTCATATGTAGGACCTCTGATCCATTCCAGGCTTCTTCCTTTGGATTACCAGCTCATTTAAATAGCAGAATAAAACAGAAGAAAGAATGGACAAGTGGAGAACAGGAAAAAAACAAACAAACGAACAAAAAACCTCTCCTTGTAAGTCTCTAAGACAGGACGGGAGGCGTAAAGGCTTCCGACATAGTGAAGGGTGCCAACTGGGCAGGGAAAGCAGCTAAATGGGGCTGACAATAAACCGCACACTGAAACAGTATGTTTCTCTTTCTAGAAGGCAAGTAGAACAATGCTGCATCTTACGGGATGGACGTAATTGTTTCTTCACCAGGGGACACAGTGTAGAACACACTTTCTAAAGGCAAATGCTGATATTCTCTATACTTTTCCTTCTAAATGGTATGCTTCCTCAAAGCCTTGACCTTTCTCCACAGATAACCCCATAAATACACGAGACTTTTTTTAATGCCACAGCATCAAGGACTCCTTTAGGTTTTCTGCAAGGCCAAATGCCTCTCATTTTCTTAAGGAGAAAAAAATGAAATCTTACTAATTCATAATTCACAGGCTGGAATATTTGCTAAGATTTTGGATGCTATAAACAAAGGCTTATCTTGGCTTTCCAGCTTACATTTCTAAGGAAGTCTCTAAAGCGTTTTGCAAACAGTACTTGGGCCTAAGAAACAGTTTAAATCGTGTCATTTCCAGCAGGTCATTGCCTTGTCCTGAGAATAAATTCAGTGTTGTATGCTGAGTAAACACTTGTATCACACAATTGTAAGCATTTAATGAAGCTGAAGTGCTTTTTGATTTTAAACACCGTCTGCTTATTAGACATGTACCTCTTTGCAAACCTACTCTAAGAGCATAATCATAGATGAGGTTGAGCAGAACTTCTGGACTAATACCTTAGCTCCCCCTGGGCAGAATAAGCAGGCCATGGGTGGGATCTCGGGCAGCTACCAGCAGGGTCTCAGGCATGGCAGGACTGAGTACACTTGACCTGGGGTAAAGCTGGAGGGGCCAGTCCCCAATCCTGTTCAATATGGGGGGACATTAAAAATCGTGGAAAAAATGGAATTGAAATATAGAGTTACTTGGTGGCATAAAGTTTTCAAGTCATGCCTCGTTTTTCCATAATTCACATTTTCCATGAATTTTGGAAAATTCCTCTTACTCTCTTAACTCTGTGCCACCTCTTCTTTCTTTTCTATGTTCTCTAGGAATCCAGGTGGAATATGTTGAGGACACAGCAGTGTCTTCACAGCCTATTTATAAAGAGAACTTTGTCTTGATTTTGCTGCCCAGTTACTTACCAGTTCCTTATTCTCAGTGACAGTGGAAATAATCAAATTCTGTAAAATATTGAAAGAGGTTTATTCAAAGCCAAAACATGAGGACAGCAGCTAGCCTTCAGCCCATAGTTCAGGTAGCCCCACATGCCCACTGAGGTCTACAAACCTTGGGCAGGTTTTAAAGGCAAAAACCACAAACAGGAGGGGAGGGGGAGAGAGGATTATACTAATCATTTTGAGACAATTATCCTTGGCTCTCAGGACTACTACTGAGTGGTAATAGTCCAGGGCTGGATAGGCAGGTTCTGGACAGATGTTTCTGCAGAAGTCCTTGTGTCAGGTCGCAGTGGCCTTTGTGCCAGGGTGTGATTCTGGAAGAATTCTCTAAATAATAGTTCTTGTTATCAGGCATGCTAGTGTGAAAAAACACCTCCTTAATGGTCTTCTGGGCTTGGTTTGTCAGGGTCTTAGCACAAATTGATACAAATAACCCCATTTTGATTTTGGAAAACGTTCAGGGTAGCATATCGTAAAAATTGAGGGACCCTGTCAGGCATCTGAAATGCTGAAAATGGGCATGTCCTGGTAATGAGGAATGGAACTTGGAACATTTTTGACTTCGCTCCCATGTTAATGCCACTTGCAAACACTCACTAAGTTCTGTGCCAACAATGTATGATAACCATGGGAGTAAGTCTGTTTAAAACAATAACATTCCCACGTGTGGAATTTTTATACCTTCTTCTTAATAGCCTTTGTAATCATACGATCCCTTTTTGTAGTTACTGTTTAAAGTTAGTGTATAAATGTCCCTCATTTAATTGTGAAGCATGAAATAAGACCTTTTTTTTTCATTTTAGTGTCCCCACTTCCTCACGTGTAGCCCAACAGACAAAAGCAAAAGTAAAAGCAAAAGCAAAACAAAGCAAAAGAAAACATTCAATAGTTGTTCAAAAAATAAGTAAAAAGCAAGGATGAGTGTGTTAATTCTGAAGGCTGGATTCTGGGCACAACCATTCACTAGAAGCCCTCGATGCTCCCCACAGGATGGTTCAGAAAGTTAACGCGGAGCTTGGCAGGGAGAAGCTATTCGATCAGTTTGAATTCTTCACACTATCATGTCTTGAGTAGACAGCTTGTGTGGACAGTCAGACCAGGCATGTAAGTATTGTCTACTGAGTCACATTGACAGCCTTAGGTCTTTTTCCTGTTTCACAGAAGAGAAAACTGAGGCCTAGAGAAGAATAACTTAAAGTCCTGTGATTATTAAGGGGGCAGGACCAGAATTTGAATGTAGGAATTGAAGAGAACGGCTTGGTTCTTACCCTAGCTTTTAAGAGCAGCTGAAAATTTTCCTTGAAAGTTAGAGAAAGGGAAGGAAGGATGGGACAGATGGACGAGGCACTCACAGTGGCCGCTAACAAATTTCTGTCCCCATGTTGACTGAGACATATTTCTCAGTGTCTCTTCTTAGCTGGTTCTCTGTGGCTTTCAAAATATCACTTAACGAGAACACTGGAGAAATTACTTGGAGAGTGATAATCTATAGAATGTGATGTAATTACTGCTCACGGCAGGGCTGCCCTGAGGAGTGACAAGGGCCTGTATTGAAGCTGCTCGTGAAGAGGACTTGAACGCTGTACCAGCTGCATATCCCTGGCTTCCTCCCAAGAGCTCCTGATGGGATATTCTCCATGATTTCTAAGACCACCTGGAGTTATTAGTCCCTGGAGGACCCCCCTAAGACCCATTATTATCCTTTCCTTTGCTCCCCAGGTGCCTTAACTCAGATCCTCATTCATTGTGAGATTGGAAATACATGCACGTGCAGGTCTTGTCTTAGGTAGCAATAAAGTGCTATTACTACTGATCCCTAAATGTAAGTGACACGGGAAAGCTATTTCTTAACGTCAGTAACTCTAATGACTGTGTAATCAGGAACCAGAAATCTGAACTCTACTTTTTGGTTGACCCAAAGCTGTATCATGACGGTAATTAGAACCTGGTTTTTATGCTTCATTTTGTAGTAGTAAATGCCATTGATACTTTTAAAATTTTTAACTCATTTTTCTATTTATTTTGGTTTTATTTATTTATTTATTATTCATACATTAAATCACTATACATCATTTAGATTGTGAAGAGACTTTACCCAGCATGATATACACCTCAGTCCAGCCCAGTTGAGACCACTGTATACATCCTCATCAACAGATAATAAACCTTATTTGTGTCCCACAATAGTCTTACCTCTCCATTTTCCCCCCAAGTTTCTTTTCCTACACTCTTCCCCTCCCACACTCTCTTTCCATTTTGTCTCTAGTGTCCATTACAATTTTTAATACTTTTATGTTCTCCAGTCTTTCAGTCTCTACCATAGAGTGCAGACAGTGGTATATGTTAAGTGGAGACATACGATGTTCTTCAGGAGTTGCATTTAAAACAATAAAGGAAGCCTTTGAGCATTCTTCTTCTTGTACATTTTCCACACAGAGGCATTGGAAATATTTTACAAGTGTTTTTGTAATAAAGGTGTATCGTAAAAAGAACACAGGTGGGAAAGACAGAAATTAATGTAGAAGGAACTTTTTAATAAATGTAGAAAACTTTTCACCTAGGGCACATGAGTAAAGTAATCGGCTGAGAAAATAAATGGTCATTTTCAACAATATTGCACTAACAATTTCTTAGTATCTCCATGTACACTTTAAATTTTTTATGAACTTGAATTCATTATAGAACAAATTATTGCATTTAACTAAACATCAAAAGCTGACTATTTATTTGTTTTTACCAGTTATCCTTCCTCCATGGAAATTATGCTTCAGAATATAATGAGTGAAACCAGAGGCAACTACACCGATTTTGCCTGAGTCTACAAAATGTATGAGGGTCGTTTTCACACTTGTAATACTCTTATGGAAGCGAGAGCATGAAGGGGAAAGAGAGAGGAAGAAACCACCTTTGTATTTTCACTGTGGTCATCGAACATGGACAGGATATGTTTTTCATCTTAGTGTTCCTTCGAGTCACCCTTTGGGTGACTTATTTTTGCTTTTAAAGAAAGCTGAACACATCTGTCTGAGGCTCAAACTCCTGTTTTCCCTATCATCTCTCTCTCTGTTTCATGAGATGCTTCTCTAAAATTCTTGAAGTAGAAAGCAGAGTCAAAAGAATTCCAAGTGATAGAAGCTAAGTTCAAAGTAGTATAAATAAAGCTACATTTAAAGGTAGAGTTTGATAATAGCTTGCATATCTCAGTTTTAACTAAGAGTTAAAATTTGGTGTGTATAAATGTAACAATTGCCATACAACATAAAATGTTGGCAACCACACAAAGACCAAGGCTAGGTTTCAGCAAAAACAAAAACTTAGAAAATACCTGAAATTAAGTGCTATTTGAATTCTAAGGTCAGTGGTCTTTAGGTTTAGATGCAGGGGCTTTTTAGTCATCTTTCAGGTCTATTCTAAACTATGATAAAAAAAATGGAGATTTTTTCTAAAATATATGTATTGAGACATAATCACTTTTTGCATAAAATGTTTTTGGGGCTCACAGATTCTCTACATTTTTTCAATTCCACCTTTCTTTCACCTTTTCTTTGGCCTGTGAGAATCAATCTGAGTATCTGTTCGAGTGTCATCACAAATCTCATTCTCTAAAATATTGGCTGAACCTTCTGCTTTGTAATTTTTCAAGGCCTAGAAATAATAAACCTTCCATGAATAGTCTAACTAGAGCAGGATCTATGTTTGAAAAAATGCATAATTGAGGAAATAGAGAGATATGGAAATACAGGTTGGGTTAGGGCTGCAGTACAGAGCACTTGTCATGCTTTAGAATGACTTCGGTGTGTTTACATATTTACCATCATGACCTCACCATGCAGCACATTCTGAGGGCATTAATAAGCTGTCCTTGACTTTCTCTCCAGAGAAGGGCTGAAATTAAGATTTGATCCCACCGACTCTGTCCAAGAGCCAAAGTTCTTCATTATAATATCATGGACCTCTTTAGGCTGGCTCAAAACATGTTTAGATACACAATACATTTTCTTTTTTATGTCTTTCTCTTTTTAAGAGAGATTTTTGCTATAGGGTGCATGTGCTTGCCAGAGACACAGAGAGAGACAGAGAGAGAAAGTAAGAAATGACCTCCTGGGGGGATGGCCACTCTGCAATCCCTTCTTCTCCATTTTCCTTTCTGGATTTTATGCATGCGTGCACATGTGCCTGGCATGAGTTTCAAGTCACTGGGTCTGAGACTTCAACCATGGTCGGCCATGTGGGAGTCTAGCACCTTAACCACTATACCTGTTGGTCCCCACAATACATATTCTAATCAACCTCCTACAGATGGATGATTGGAATTTGATCTTTAGTTGTGGTGCCAGGAAAATGTTAATGGAGAAAACAGAAAATTTAATTACTCGAAATTTCAAAATATGTGGATATTTGAATGTACACCTGACTAACCTACCAGATTTATTAGATTTCTATAAGATGTTGAGCTTTGAGTAGTGTCAATGGCATTAAGTAAAGGGTGCAGGATTCCTGGGTCAATCGAGTTAAGGACCAGGTGGCACCATCCACTTTGGCAGCCTTCAGATGCTCCTTATCCCTGAATAATACACAGTGGAATGGCATGATTAAATTTTAAATGATTGATAATTTTAATAGGATATTAACAATTTTTATTTAAGGTTAACTTCAGAATTCTTTTGGGTCTTCAGAAAAAGTCAGGAGATATTTGTCCAATGCAAAAATGCATCATGACTTTTCTGATGATGCAAAATGTATCAGGGAAAAAAAGTACTTTTTAAATAAATACTCCTAGGGTTATGGCTACCCCTGAAAGCAAAGCCTTTTCTTCAGACACGGGGAGTATATCGAACAGTTTTCTGACCACACAACTCTATAAGCTCATCACCAAAGTCTTCAGAGGGGCAGGCTATTTGTGAACTCTTTAGCAGGCAATATTTAAAAACTCTTTCACCAGGACTAATGATACTTGAGAAAAAGTAAAAATGTGGTGAACCTGGGTATGTTTTGTTGAAAAAAACAAAAAAGAGACATCCTTATTTCTGCATAAGTCAAATATTCCACTTAGGAAAAAAAATATGAATAGAAATAGAATCAGGTCACAGTACACTTCCTTATTCCCCACTGGATGTTATTACTCAAATACTGTGTTTTTACTTCTTTTAAAATACCTGTCATTCTTCTTTGTACTGTAGATAGCAGTTCATCAACCCTTGCTATATTCTTAGCTTCTTCTGGATGATTATCATGCCTTTATATGTCTTTGAACACACTTCCTGTGCCCTGCCTCTGTTCTTGCACCAATTTCTTCTCCACTTGGGGATTTGTATTCAGATGTGCCATGAATATTTATGAGATTAAAGTGAATGGTCCAATATCAATTCAGGAAATTTTTGCCCCATTTGTAAAAATTATTTAAAATATTCCCTTTCCCACTTAGATAGCAAGATTTCTCGATTAGTGCTCACTCTAACCCTCTAAACATGTCAATATAGATGGGATGTCAATTTCATCTAAACCTAAGCTATTACCTCCTCATAATTCTGTGTCTGTGACCTTGATTATCACTATCATCGTATTCTTTCAAAGTATTCTTGTTAACACACCATTTTGGTGGCCTTATAATACCTCCTCTGCCAATCTTCAAGTTTTGCTGAAATAGGCATTAACCTACATGAGAAAGTGAGCACAGAAACTTGGAAACTTCTTTTCATGGAGATTGATGATGAGCTGAGTCATTAAAAGAATTGTACTATTCTGATATCTGTTTTCCAAGCCAGTTCTTCTGTGGAATAGATTTTTAATGCAGTTTGTTTTGTCTGTGTTCTGACTTTGCTTCCTCTCCTCTTTTTCTGTGTTCCTTGCATCTTACTCCTTCTTTCCTCCTTTTTCTTTCCCTCAGAGAGAAAACCATTCCAAATCCTTCAAGTGTGGTTTGATTTTAGACTTTTATTGATTTACGTGTTAGTGTGCCAGGGGTTATATGAAAATTAACTTAAAAATCAATATTATTCATTACTTTGGAGTTTTTAGTATTAAAATCATCTCAATTAGCTCCAAAATAGAATGCAAAATTTACATGGAAACATTAAAGAAATTTTCTTCTAAGTTGTCTTTGGATTAAATATTCAGAAAGATTAGAAGCACAAAATCTCCTACCTATATCCTTTATTTTATCTGTTAGAGATAGCTCTGTGACATTTGGAGAAATATTCAAAACTTCTTTGTTAAGAAAAATTTTTCTTTGAAACTGTGCTCTTTCCGTTTTATATCTCAGGGTCTCAGTGGAATCCCACCAGTCCCTACACAAAGCATTGCTAATCTCTGTAGGGAGGTGGGCTGTGTCGAAAAGCATGTCTTTGGTGAAACTCTGTATTGCTTTCAAAGTAGTAAATGTAAAAACAACAATAATAATAGCAGTAGTAGTAGTAGTAATAATAATAATAATAATAATAATAATAAAGAAAGTCACTGTATGGGCGACCAAGTCAATTTTTAGCATTTCTTCCTAATTTCTCCAGCAATGAAATCATGTTGGAAGCTTTAAACCAACCAGGTATTTACACCATGGACATTGGCAAAGACCATTTTTCTTTTAAATTGTTCATTAAGTATATGACAGCTTACCTTGTACAGTTGGTGCTTGGTTTAGGTATCTTTGTTAAGCTCTGTTTGTAACTGCTGTGGCCTCACTGGCTATTATGCATAAGTCTCTGGGGATAAGGGAAACAATCAACCTTTGTCCTGAGTTTCACAAGTAGCTTGGTTATTAATCAAGTGGTCCTTTGGCTTAGCTCCCTTTGTTCAGTCCCCTTCCTTTAAGTATGGCTGTGTTGGCTCTAGACAGAACCACAGATAAGGGAGTGTAAAGCCCATAGTGATTGATGACTTACATGGTCACAGTTCAAGTCAGAGGTAAATTCAGGTTTTCTGAGTCCCAGGTAGGTTTTTTTTTTTTTTTTTTTTTTGTTACATAAGTTTATCATCCTCAACTTAAAAAACCTAAATTAAAAATATTTCATTGTAATGAACTTCAGAAAGTAGTACAGGCTACAGGAGATGATACTATCTCTAATAATATTGATCTTTGCTTTTCTCCCTCATCTGAAAAATAAGACACACTATAAAAAATAGAAAATATAAATATATTGCTAAAAAACAAAACTTCCCATAAGTTAATATGCATTAAAAGATACATTAATTGTCTCTTAATACTTTTTAAACATTTACCATCAACATCTCTCTAACTTCTGGTGGAATTTCTGGATCTACCTCTCATGCCTTTCCACCAAAATGACACAATTTTCCCAGTAATTTTAATGATTTCTTTCTACTGCCTTGTTAAAAGAAACTGTAACATCTTTAGTATGAAACAGGAAGCTAGAGGGCAGCATGGGACCAGCGTGCCTGCTGCCCTGCAGAAGAACACGACTGTACAACTTGCATATCTGAAGAGGTGGCCAAGAAAATGGAGAGAAGAATGTAAAGTGGATCTATCCACATCCTCTCCCCCACCCCTTCCAGAAAGAAATGCAGCGTCTCTTTCTCATTGTTCGAGAAGAAAGGGGGGATCTTGGAGACAAAGCCAACGAAGAATAAATGAGTCCTCTGCCAGTTCAAAGTCAACGTGCAGATTGAACACGGGAAGCGTGCAGAGCTCAGAAGGTATTATTTTTAGAGGGTGCAAACAAGAGAACTTGCCTGCAGAAGGGTTTTCACAGGCCTTTCCAGTCCCAGTAATTGGATAGGTTTGGCAGCCTGAAAGAGGGGGCTCGTGGTTCCCGATGAATGCTCCACTTGCGCCTGGGTGGGATTTAGCGTGCTGCTGAATAAACACAACACGGGGATGGGAAGGTGATAACTACCAGCCTCAGCAGAAAGAGAGAGCCTATAAATATGCCGGGGGTCAATAGAAGTGATTTCATTCTGTCTGCACAGGACTGCTGATGAGGTCTGACAGGGCAGGCTACTTCATTAATGCATCACAATGGTGAAGAGCGCCTGAAGGGCAGAAAGAGCAGGAGCTGCAGTAGCAGCCGCAGCCACTGCCACCACTACGGGCAGCAGCAGCAGGCTGTCGTCAAAGGCTGCACAAGGCCAGCCTAGGAGAACAGCAACAATAGACCAAGAAGATGTTACAGGCTGGGGCTTCTTGCTTCCTCCTCCTGCACAATTTGGTTCATCTCCTTTTCCCTTCCCGCCATCCTTCCCTTCATTCCTCCCTCCATTTCCATCCCTTTGCTATTTCTAGAAAGAATCGTTTCTTCTGCTGAGCTGAGCATTTGTAACAAAGGAAAGATAGGAGGCCTCAATGCTGAAGGAGAATCAGCTTTCAACTGCAGGAGTGTTAGGATAGGAACCCTCCTGTTAGGACAGAAATGAGTCTTAAGACCAGAGGCATGCTGAATTGATCAGAGGGGAAACTATCTTTCCAGGGAGATCACCTATAAAATGAAACAAGGTGACATGAAGCTCTTCTTCTGCAACTAGTTTTTTGCTTGTTTGTTTTTGCTTTTGGGTTGGTTTTGCTTTTACTTCAGGAAATTATGAATGTCCCCAGGTACCCCCTAATGATCCCACTGTTCAACTCTTCATGGCTCCTTTCTGGGATCCAGGGCTTGTCTTTTCTTGTTGGACTCAAACCTCCACTTACCCCTTGAAATGATACCTCCTCTTCCAAGGCCGTGAACATAACTCCTGGTCACTCTGCCCAGCTCCTTCTGTTTCTGCCCTTTGCTGGCTGAGTCTGACAAATGGAATGGCAGCCCCGCTGCCCTGATTGTTCAGTCATCTGAACCATGGCTTCTGATTGCTGTGCTATCGATCTGGCTGTGGCTTATCCAGAGAAATGGAAAGGATGAACGATTGTGAAATAAATTTAGTAGTCCTCCTTGGCACCTTCCTCTTTTTCTATGCTCAGCACAACACTATAGCTATTTATTTCATCCTTGCAATTTTCAGGAAAGCGAGGAGGTCCAGAAGGGGGTTTAAAACCAGCTGTCCTATCTTTTCCTAAATGGTCTGCCTTTCATAGGTCTATCTATCACAATACTATAAATCATGATGCCTAACTCTTTATGAGCAAATATTATAATACTTGCTAGAGACTACCATTCTTTCATTAATAAATAGAAAAAGGTAAGCAGGCACAAAGAATTATTTGTATTTCTTAAAGCAAAGTTTGTTTCTAAGAAGTAGAACCTAAGCTGTGAGATGTTCATTTTTCTTGGCCTAAACTAGGTTTCTAAATCTTAGGTTTAATATAGTCCTAATAGAGTTTCTTGGTATGGTATATTTTAGTATGGTTACAAAATATACATGTATTAGTGCTAGTTAAGGATACTTTAAAAACATTATTTGAAAACACACATATATGCATGATTTTATGAGCATAGCTGAATTCTGCCCCAGCTAATGTTGAGCTAATTTATAAGGATTTTATAACTTTCAATGCTTGTTTTTAAAAATTAGCTTGACTTTTTTCTTTTTTTTTTGTACTGAACAAACTATTCAGAAATATACCCATAGATAAGGATAGTGTTTACAATGGTGTGGCTTGGAATTAGCTCAGTTTCATCTTGCCTAACCGCCTCTAGGTCACAGACTCCCTATGGGAAGTGTCAATGTCATTTGTCTTTACATTGTCCAATAGTCCTCACTTGGTGTTTGTACACAATGGGGTTGAAAGTTTTAGATGAATAAAATATAAGCAATATTTTATGAATTCCAACTTCAATTAGAACAGTATTTAGTGTGGGGTTGAGGAGGGAGTATAGGCAGGGAAACTCCTAAAAGTATGTTTCATTTGATAAAAAACTGAATTCTGGATTTTGACCAATAGTTCCTTTTATGTATTATTATTTGGAATAGAAATACCTGAATCACAAAAGAGACAAAATAGAGCTAAGACATAAAAAGCCTCCTTAAGAAAAAAAATTGAACAAGGAGACTCATCAGGCAAATAATGAAAGAAGGAATAGCTTCCCGAGCCTGAATGCCAAGTGTAAAGTAGCGGAAATCTCTAATTTACAAATACAAAACAAGCAAAAGAAAGGATAGTTGATAAAATTTTCTCTTATGGGACCAGCAAGTGGTATAATGGTTACATCACTGGACTACACACATAGTAGACTGTGGTTCAAGTCCCAGACCTGATGGCTTAAAAAAGCGCATGCCAGGTATGTGTGCATGCATGCCCAAGATCCCAAGAGGGGAATGGAGAAGAAGGGATGGTGGTATGGCCATTTTCACAGGGGGTGATTTTTGTTTTCTGTCTGTCTTTCACTCCAGTGAGTGCACATACTCTATGGGAAAAAAATCTCCCTTAAAAAAAAATAAATGAAAACAAATTTCCTCATATAAGCTTTGGAAATGACACGACCTCCTGCCCCCCAGTATTTGTCTTTTTTTTTCATAGCAAGAGAAAATTCAGTGATCGAATAAATAAATACACACTGAACAAGATAAGAATCACCAGAAGTGAAAATTTAAGGCCTGAGAGGAAGAAGACAGGCTCAATACATGAGTCAGTGAAGAGAAAACATAAACTGTGGCCCTTAGTGCTGGCTTCATACTCCATGTGCTTGGCCCTGCCTCACTGTCCTTAGAAGCACAGTTGTGGTGACAAGGGTTAAGTGTATGAGATGTTGAAATATTTTATCAAAGATTCTATGGTAGCATTTCTGCCTTCAAGCCTGGGTAGTTATTTCTCCACTTCTTTTCAATACCAATGTTTTCCTTGCTGTTTGATGTCTGTGACCTCTTTACAATATGAATAAAGCCTACCCATTGTGAATGGACCCATCATAATCTGTTAACATGGATGGGAGGCTAGAGCATTCAGAGTTTTAGTTTTTGTATCATCAGCAATTTGATTAAGACTTGACTTGGTATAAGTTTCTTCACATTTCCTACTGGATTTTATTGGGCTTCTTGCAACTTTGGGTCTATAATTTTTATCTTTTGAAAAATTTTGGTAGTTTTCGCTTCAATTTTTTTTTAATGTCTCCTCTTTTTCTTCTTCTTTGAGAACTCAATTACATGTATATCTGGCCACTTGAAGTTATTCCCCAGGTCATTGATATTTTTTCCATCTTTTATCTCTCTTTTATTTTGGGCTTCTTCTGCTATGTTTTGAAGTTTACTAACCTTGGGACCAGCAGTTGGCATAATGGCTATGTCCCTGGACTCCCAGGTAGTCAACTAAAGTTCAAGTCCCGGACCTCATGGCTTGAACTCAGGCCAGGCGTGTGTGTGTGTGTGTGTGTGCCCAAGATTCCGAGAGGAGAATGGAAGAGAAGGGATTGCGGTGTGGCCATTCCCCTTGGGGGGTGATTTCTCGCTTTCTGTGTCTCTGTCTTTCTCTTTCTGGTGAGTGCACACGCCCGATAGCAAAAACCTCTCCAAAAATAGAAAAAAAAAAATAAAGTTCACTAACCTATTGTTCTCCATTTTCAGATATGCTGTTAATCTCATCCAATGCACTTTTCATCTCTATACATTTAATTTGGATATTTAAAAATATCTTTTATATTTCTATTCCAGTAGGTTTTTGAACATATAGAAATAGTTTAGTAACTGATTTTATGTTGTTGTATGATAATTCTAAATCTGTGTCAGTTTAGGGTCACATTGGTTTCTTTATTTTCTCCTCATTATGAACTGTATTTTCTTGCTGTACTTTTTTCCCCCAGAGGGTGTTTGTGCATACTACAGGAGAAGAGAGAGAGAGAGAAATAGGGGGGGGCAGAGGAGAGAACACCCAGGATTGCAGCCGGACTCTTGCAGACATGCCTGGTGTACTCTTCAAACCATCAGGACCAGGACTCAGACTGCAATCGTTCATGTGGGACTCAGCTTTCTCTGCACAGTACATAACTACTATGCTACGGGATCAGCCCTATGAGTTGTATTTTCTAGCTTTTTTTCATGCCTGGTAATTTCTGAAAGGATGTGAATTTTACCTTGTTAGGTCATGAGTAGTCTTAGTCTTATAAATCTTTTTAAACTTTGTTCTGGGATATGCTTAAGTTATCTTAGACACGGTTTGATATCCTTTCAAATCTTTTTTTGTTAATATCAGTTAATTAGGTTCTTGGCAAGAAATTTAGAACACCAGTTTGTGAAGATAAACTCTATTTATAAGGGCAAACACAGAATGCAGGTAGCCCTTTAGTTGAACAACTGCTTTGATTTTTGGTAAAATTTGTGAGTCTACAGCTTTCTGATGACCCTTGGGCTTCTCTGTAATCTCGTATTTCTCCTCTGTGTGGAAAGATCTTGCCTTTCTGATGTTTGGGCTTCTGTAGCTTCTTTTTCTTGAAGTAAGCATCAGTGAGGTGCTTTGGGATTTTACTTTGATAATATCAATTTTTGTGGAGATGGCAATGACAAATTTCTAGTGTGTTATGCATTGTGGAGCTAGATTGAGGACCAGAGGTCCCGTCACAAGTAGCAAGCCACTGCTGAGCTGCTTCAGGAAAACCATTCTCTTGCCTCTGTAGTGTCCAACAAGGATGATCAGCATGATCCTGGGAGTGATGCTAGATTGCAGCTTTCTCACATGCTGACTGGAGGGCTCTTTGCCATGGCTTAACAGCTTTTGAGGCACATCTTCAGTGGGATAATACCTAGGCATTTTGCAAATTTTAACCAACTGGGTACCACTGTTTTTGTCACCACCAATTGGTTTTGTGACAGTTGCAAGAACCTTCTCCTTTTTCTTTTCAATCCTGGATTTAGTGGCCGAGTATTTCTTCTTGTACATGGACTTCCTTGAATAAATACATGGCAGTTTGGAATATCTGCTTATTCCTCGGACTAGAACAGGTTTCAGCTGCAATAGGTCTTCCATTTCTTGGTCTTTTAGCCTGGAGGTCACCCTTTTTAATCTTGTCACTGGCATCAGCTTTCTTGGCTTCAGTTTTTTTCTCCTTAGGACTTGGCTTCTCAACTTTTTCACCTGTCATCTTGTAAAATGGGGAAAATGTTATCCTTTCAAGTCTTGTTTTTAAGCTTTGTAGGTGAGTTTAGAGTTGCATTTTCTGGAGTTAATTTTGCTCTATTATTGAGGCACACCCTCTGGAGTACTTTATCTGATGCTCCATAAGTGATATTTCCTATCTTGGGTTGAGAGGGAGAAAAATTCTCAGTCCTGTGTGACTTCAATGTACTATTATCTCGTCATCTCGGGTGGTTCTACCTCTGGCCTAGAGCAATTTCCTCACATGTGGGGGGAAATAATAATAATAATAATCGTAGTATAGTAGGGGACTCTCTGAAGATCACTTTTTTTTTCTTTTCCCCTCTGTGCAACCCTCTCCTCTTCTGTACTCTGTTCTTTAAACTCTAACCCCCTTATTTTCTCTAACTCTCATCTTCATCTTACCTTAGGAAGTTAACTGATTTCTCTTTGATTTTCCTCACTTTTCTGGGGCCAGAAAGTTTCTCTCATGAAAGTAAATTTGAACAATGATGGGGCTCTGTTCATCTGTTTACAGATTTTCAGAGTCCCACATCCTTCATTGCCTCATGTCCTCAAGATCTTAAAAACAGTAGTTTCATTTATTTTCCCTGTATTTTTGGTGTTTTGCGAGAGACTTTTTAGGTTAATCCAATCTTTGTAATAACTTCTGGCTAGAATAAAAAATATTTAATTTTCTTATCTTTAAAAATAATACTTTTGGTTCAGTTGGTGGCATAGTGGTTAAGGTGACTGGATCCCACATGATTGACTGTGCAGTTTATGTTCTGGATCTGGTGGCTTGAAAAACACATTGGGCATGTGTGTATGTGCCCCAAATCCCAAGAGCAAAATGGAAGAGAAGGGACTGTGGCATGGCCATCCTGTCAGGGGGTGATTTCTCACTTTCATTCTCTCTCTCTCTCTCTCTGATAAGTTGATAAGTGCTTATGACTTATAGCAAACTAATATATATATATATATATATATATATATATATATATATGTGTGTGTGTGTGTGTGTGTGTGTGTGTGTGTGTGTGTATAATTTAAAAATTTACCTACAGAGCTGTGAAGATAAAGGAAAAACACGTGTTTTTAAAAATGCATTAACTTGGGGCCAGAAGGTGGCATAGATCCTCTTTCCGAGGACTTGCAGAATGAGGAACCATGTGATGCTGCGACTGGCACTCTCATCCCTGTCTCTCACTTCCTCCCCATTCATGCCCATATCAGCAATTTGGCACTCTCTGAGCTGCTTTAGATTTTCCTAGGCCCCTGTACCTTAACTCTGCTCATGCCTTCTGTCTAGGTCTTCTGAGAAGGATGTTCTCTTCTCCTGCAGGAAACCTTCTTTATACCCCCAAGTCACAGATTGCTGCCTGTCTTAAGAGATACCAAACTCTTCCATGCTTGCCTCTGGCATGGCTCATGTGACATTGAATTATAATGGTTTACTTGTCTATCTTTACTCCCAGCTATAAATTCCTCAAGTGGGGATATGGTGACTTTTATTCTGTATTTCTAGGGCCTATGATACCCTGTCTGGCACGTAAAAGATGTTAACAATGTTGAATGAATGCATGAAATGAATGAGTTAATCCTAAACTAAATAGAAGAGCCAGATTCAAAGGCCTTGTTCTCATAATTTCCCTCAATATTTGCTCAGGGGATAATGCCAAAGCACAATTCTATGGAGCATCTAGCAGTTCAGTTACTCCTTAACTGATGGTCCAGCACAAGAGGATATATATGAAAATATAAGATGTTATCATTCTGCAAACTTGTAGTTTTGTTTAAGGCTGGTTATCTTACTTTGTATGGTCTTTTATAATTTCTCATGCTTATTTCATTATGCTACTAATAATACTTGCTGTAGACTGAATATTTCAGTTCCCCTGAAAGTCATGTGTTGAAACCTAAAATATTGACGCGATGGTTCTTGGACATGGGGCTCTTAGGAGGTGATGAGGGCATGCAGGTGGACCCATCATGAATGGGCTTAGTGGACCTGTGGAAAGAGACACTCCAAATGCTCTCTCTTTCCACTGTGTACATTCACGACGAGAAAGATCCCCTTCTGCAAACCAGGAAGTGATCTTCATCAGATGCCTTATTTGCTGGCCCCTTGGTCTTGGACTTCTAGCCTCCAGAGCCAAGGAAAATACATTTCTGTTATTTGTAACACCCAGGCTGTGCTATTGTTAGGGCAGCCTGAACTGACTTGTATAGTACTATTATATCTCCTTTTTGTGATAGTAATCTCATTGATAATAAGTTCCCTGAAAATAGCTCCTCCCTTACCAGCACTCATTCCTAACTATGATGCAGAAGCCCTGAACGTGGAGGGGTAAAAATTTACAGCTTATAGAGATCTGTGATCTTGACTTCATCTTTGGTTCTGCCACATGTGTATGGTTTTATTATTTGACATGATGATGATAATTCTTTTGATGGCAAAATTTGAGATTCCTTTACCTGAGTAAGTTATTTTTGGAATAATATTTAAAGAAAATACTGGTGGATTATATAAAATAATCAATTTTACCATAAAATAGAGATTAAAGGAATTTTGATTTGCTATGAAAGGCAGTAGTTTTCTCCTCATATATTTAAAATCTTCTGTGATAAGTTCCTTTCTATTTTATTATTGTTTTTATTGGCACTTTGTATATATATATATATGTATATATATAATATATGGAGTAAATTTAGTGTTTTGATTCCTCTCTAGTGTAGAGACAGCAATGAGGGACTTTTCCTTCCCCTGGCTGTTATTGGGGATTTGCCTAATTCTGGCATTGAAGCTGGGGGGGGGGGGGGCTGGGACAGGCCAACACACACTTCCTGTTTTCTCTGGATCAAATTATGTTGATGTGGGACCAGCAGTTAGCGTAATGGCTATGTCGCTGCACTCCCTTGTAGTCGACCATGGTTCGAGTCCCGGACCCGGTGGCTTAAACTCATGCCGGGTGTGTGTGCGTGTGTGCCCAGGATCTCGAGAGGAGAATGGAGGAGAAGGGACTGTGGCATGGCCATCCGCCCTGGGGGTGATTTCTCACTTTCTGTCTCTCTGTCTGTCTGGTGAGCGCATGCGCCCTATAGCAAAACCTCTCCAAAAAAAAAAAATTATGCTGATGTGGCTGATATTCAGTAAACTCTCAACACAGGCCATGTGCCGAAGTTACTCAGGTAACCAAATATGACCTTCATCAAGAGAGGAGGTACAATTCTGCCTGAATTCTTCTTTCCTGAGGTGGGGGCCTAGTCTTTCTAGTTTGCTCTTTTAGCTCCAGTTCCTTCAACAGTGCCTGGTCTAAGGCACACATTTTAATATAAATTCTATCAAATGACTGAGTGAATGTATTCTAGTCACATTATAGCAGTGAGCTACTGGAAGTTTGACCACATTAAGAAATTATAAAGTGAGTATCATTAGTTCTGCCAGTGTTGAAATGTGAGGTAAAGGGCTTTCTGAGTAAGACTCCATGGAGAAGGAGACATTTGAATTGGGACTTTGAAGACCGAGTAGAATTTTTTAAACAAAGAAGGCAGAAAAGGGCATTTTACTGGTTGTTGAGGCAAGAGGCAGGAAAAGTTGCTGAGAAGCTGATCTAATGACCAAAACAAGAAATGGTAAAGACCTGGCTGAGGCTAGAGTCAAGGGGATTAGAGGAGGTGGGAGGCTGAGGACTGACATGAGGAAAGCAAAGCAGTGTCAGTTTGGTGCTGACTGACATGCACAATCAGGTCAGGAGGAGTCAGGGGAGGCTTCCAGAAGCCTGTGTGATGAGCATCTTGTGAAAGAGTGCACTACACCACCTCTATCCTACCCACTACTGCACCCATTTTCCCCAACTAGAACACAGATTCCCAAGAGAAACTTGTGTTTTTGTTCACTGCAGAGTCTTCAGTACCTAGAACAGTTCCTGGCACATTTGTTGAATGGACGGTTCAGAGACTGCGTGCCATCTTCAAGGCTGTCAGTTTTGTCTGGAGAATCTTGCTGCTTCGTGTGCAGTCTATTTGTCAGTAGGGAGGCCTTCTCTGTCCAATTTTTAATCAATTCTCTGTCTTTGTCCTTTCTGCTTGTGCTGGTGTTTTGCAGCAAGGCCAGGGGATGAGGTTGAACAGGTAAACCTGACCAGACTTTCACAGTGAGGCTCCTGTGTTGCATTTGCAAGACCATAGTGGGACCTTTAATCATAAAAACTCCAATAATAACTAACACTTATTGAAATCCTAGTATCTATTAGGAACTCTGTTTTTCAGTTTATACATATGGATTATTTTATTTAATCTTCGTGACAACTCCATCTTATTTATTTATTTTCTTTTGAGAGATTTTTGCTTTAGGGTGTGTGTTCGCACCGGAAAGACAAACAGAGACAGAGAGATAGAAAGTGAAAAATCACTCCCCAGGGAGGATGGCCATGCCACAATCACATCTCCTTCATTCTCCTCTCAGGATCTTGGGCACGCACGCACACGTGCCTGGTGTGAGTTTAAGCCAACGGATCTGGGACTCAAACCATGATCAACTACATGGGAGTCCAGCCACATAGCCATTATGCCAACTGCTGGTCCCAACCCCATCTTATTTAACATTGATGACAACCAAGTAATTTTTTTATTTCTAATTTTCAGATGAGAAAACTGATATTCTGAAATGTTGCATAACTTTAAAAGTTGGCACAGCTCAGAAGCCACTTGCTGGTTTCTGATTATAGCTAAGGAGCCAGAACTAAGGCTAATGATGGGGATAAGAAAACAATGGTCTAGGGTCCAGTCCAGGAGATGAAAGAGTGAAAAAAAAATGCCTGTCCTGTGATGCTGTCCTTATTTTCATGTTCCTGGTTGTGTCTGTTCGGTTGTTTGCTGGATATACAGACAATAGCAGATCTCAGTGCACAGTTAGATGCTGAGATTCTTTTGTTCAATGCATCAAGAAAAGGGAAAAGTTTTGGGAACCAACAGTTAGTGTAATGGCTATGTCGCTGGACTCCAACGTAGTTGACCGTGGTTCGCGTTCCGGACCCGGTGACTTGAAACTCATGCCGGGCGCATGTGCGTGCGTGCCCAGGATCCCGAGAGGAGAATGGAGGAGAAAGGATTGCAGCGTGACCATCCCCCCCTGGGGGGTGATTTCTTGTTTTCTGTCTCTATGTCTCTGTCTGTCTGGCGAGCGCACGCGCCCTATAGTAAAAATCTCTCCAAAAGAAAAAAAAAAAAAAAAAGGGAAAAGTTTCAATCATAACTCTGAGTTAAAGGTAGGTGGTGACTGGTCAGTCTGCGAGCTCCTGTCCCTTGGCATGAGCAAGTTAATTTTCTATGACACTCTGAGTTTTCAGGCATGAGCTTCAAATGTTTATGCCAGTTATCTGTGCTCCTGGCTGAGACCAGCCTCCTGGCTCTACAAAGGAGGAGGTCAGAGTGCTAAAATGGATGCATTAGAATTAAGCTGGCTTCCATCACAAAGCTTCATATAAATATTACACCGACTCTATAAGGCACTCAATGTTTGGTTTCTGAACCTATTAATATATAATGAGGATACGATGTAATTAATATCGTTTGTTTTGATTTTCCGTTAAATCCGCTTTAGTAATAAGAATGCAAGGTAATTATTCAGAAAGCCTTTTCAACAAATGTCAGTTTTCATTGATTAAAAATCAAGTCAGTGCTTCATTTGAAATGATATTTACAAGCGTGCTTTAAGCTGAAATGAATAATTATCAGGTTATTGAACTGCAAGTTATCTACAAAGAATTGTCTACTTTTTTTTCCCTTTCTATACTAAGGCTTGATATCAAATAATAATTGAGGACAACCAAGAGGATATTGAGAAGTGTCATGTTGTTGCTTTGAGGGACTTATAATTTTGGAGTCACAGGTTTCTTTCCTTGTCAGCTGTAGAATCTCTAGAAACTAAATTTGGGGGGAGAAGGGGAGAATCAGGCAAAGCTGTTTATCATATATCAGTCTGAAATTCCTCTGCTTTCCTGCAGTTCTGGTGCAGTGAATGGTGGGTATGCTGACTGGCTAAGGAATTTCTTTTCACTCTAAAATGCTTTTGTTTCTATACATTTTTTTCATGATTTGCATGAGACAATAGGAAGGTAGTCTGTTGCATGTTATTCACAGAGTAGCACTGAAGTAACGTAAATCCAAGCCATTTGTGTTTTCAGAAACTAAAGAATGTACACATCAATAGCCCCAGCACATTTAGACTGCAGTGTGTTCATATTTACAAATAGAACCATGCATGTAAACAAAACCACTCAAGCTATACACTGTATGGATTGTGAAATATTGTTCTTTGTGTGACTCTTATTTGAAATATTCCCCCCAAATGACAAAACCTATTAACATATGGTCCCTTCATTCACTTCTTTATTATCCTTTTCAAGAACCACTCTCTTGCAACATGCCAACAAAAACGTGGACCTCACAGTCAAGCCAGGGAGACTGAAAATAACAAACGCACACATGAAATATGAAGCTTGTCTGCTGGTGAGAGGTGCTGTCTGGGAAGATTAAGTAGGAAAATGGGAAGGGGGGTCTGGGCAGGCAATTTTTGTTTGCAACTGACTTGTCTTTTACTGAAAAGATAATAGTTGAGCAAAAGTTTGAAGAGTGTGAAGGAAGGAACTATGTGGGATTCCAGTGGAGGAGCATTCCAGACTCGGGGTAACAAAATGTGCAAAGGTCCCACTATTGTGGGTGACTGGCTGTGCAAGCAGAACCAAAAAGGCCAATGTAACAGTTGTCACAGGGGAAGAGGAGGAGAATAGTAGGAGGAATGGCAGGTCAAACCAGGGAGTCACATAATAGAAGCTCTAGTTCCTGGCCCATGTCTGTTGTAAAAGAGAAGTCCTACAGTAGCTGGGTACGAGGAGGCTGTTGACAAGGCGGGAAGGTCAGGTTCTTCTAGTGGGTCTTCCCCAGTGTAATCACTAGGAACCACGTCATCCAATCAATGATGACCACAATCTACAGGAATGCTTCATCATCTCTAGGTTCTCAGATCCTGCCAGATAGAGAGAAAAATTATATCAGAGACGAGAATAACCACCATTTTGCTGTAGTTGAACAGTGTTGAATGTAGTGTTATGAGTTAGATGTGGCAAGCTTTTTAGATATAATTATGAGTGTTTACCTATTAAATTATTTTGGTAATTGTCTTTGTATAAAAAAATAGACTAAATTTTAAAATAGCATATTCCTGATTCCTGACACTCAGAATGTTCTCTCTGTCCTTTTGATTCTTCTTGGACTCTACTTAAATGGTAGAAGAAGTTAAAGTAAAATGTTTTGTTGAATGAAAGATTAAGGCAGTGGGGTAGGGAGAGAGAAAACGGGGACCAAGACTTACTTGGCTTTTCCTATTGCCAGCCATATTACTTCTTTGGTCCTCACAACTCTCTTTGAGGTAGGTATAGAAACTACCCAGCTCTCTAGGTCATCCTCTCTGTGCTTCCCATATTCACGGAAGGCAGATTCCATTAAGAGGGAAAGAGTGTTAAGAGATGTCTAAGTCATGATTTACATAGATATTAATGGTGGCTAAAGGAAACACAAATTCAAAAATATTTTCTTATCTCATTAGAGAATCACCATCTTCACGTGCCTTTAGGAATTGAAACCATCTCCAATGTCAGGAAATACTGATTTCTTAGGTTAGATATTGTAGAAGTCCAGAAATATAAACCAAAGACCAGAATATATTCAAGAATCCAACCAGTAAATGATCAAAAATTTCCAGTTAGGGTGGATGAAAACCTGGGAAATGTGAAGACCCTAAGTAATTCTATGGCATCAGAAAATTAAATTTCTGAAATAACAAATTACGATATAATGAGGTCACATTAGTGAAATAAGAGGCCCAGATGCCTCAATAATTTAATCTCTCTTTTTACCTAAGCTTGCATCGAATTTTAATGAGTATTTTGATTGATAACATATTTAGTTCAAAATAGGTCTTTGAAGGCAGCTGTAAAGAGTATTAACATTTTAAAGATGTTGTGATAGAAATTCATTTCATTAAGTAGTTGATAAGAAAAAAAACCACTGTATAAACTTCCTGGTGTCAGACATATAGTTATGAGCCATTCTACTCCTATTGGATAAAAAGATGGTAATGTATCTTTATTGGGCTATTCATTGATGATTATAGAAGCTCATTTTCCTTACTAAAGAAAAAGTCAAGTGACACAAATGAAACAGGTACAGTAAATTTGAGAAAAGAGAATTTCAAGTAAAAAAAGGTGCTGACTAAATATAAAATAGCTTTTGTGCCTGCTAATCATTATTTCTAGATACCTCCTACCCTGTGGTTATTCAGGAGTTTGCCATTACCTTTCCTAAAATGCAGCTTCCAGATCTCAACAATTCTGATTTGTGAAAGTGGAAATTTTTACTTATCTTAATATAGTTGTTATCCTTTATAAGTGCTAAGATTTTCTCATTTAAAAAAAAAAATAGCTATGGATAGTATTTGTTGAAGGAACATTAGTACCTGATGAACTTGTAGCAAATTAAGATTTTGTTGTTTTCTGTGAAGTCTAATTTTGAATTTGTTTCCCTCATTTTAATCATCCAACTGGTTTCTTCAACTAAAATATTGGAGTTTATGTTTATAAATGTTAAATTTTACTATAAAGTCTTTGTTTGAATATTGAATAATATTAGGATAACCATAAATGTCTTTTGCTTATTGTCTTATATTTCCCTTCCAGTTTTATGCTAGTAAAGTGTTTACAAATTTTATTTATCTTTAATTATTTAATTTTTGAATAAATTGATACAGATATTCTACACACACAAAGTCTTGTGTGTTTGTGTATCCTATACATATTTTTTTTTACAACTTTGACCAATGTTCTTTTTATTTATTTTACCAAGGCAGTAAATAAAATTTTGAGAAAAACAGAGCAAAATACATAATTTTCTATGTTAGTTAAATAATTTAAATTGAGTGATTTTGAGGATTAAATTAAAAGATATTTAAAGAACTTTTGGAACATGGAAGACCTTAATTAACATTAGTTACCCTTATGGCTATTATAAATTTTATTTTTATTTTTAATTTTAAAATCTAAAGTTACAATAGGGGTAGTACCTCTTGTAGAATACCAATACAGCTCTTTACCAGATTTACCTATTTTTAATGTTTCACCTCATTTGCTTTATATTTATCATCACATTCTTTTTTTCCCTCTCTCTTCCTCTATCTCTTTATGATACTTTTTTATTCTTAGTAAAATTAGTATTGAGGCTATTATTTTATCTAATCTTTTCTCTATATTTCAGTTCTGTTAACTAATCCTCAAAATGTCCTCTACTAAGTTTTTCTTCTGTTAAAAGATCCCATTTAAGATCTAGTATTAACATTTAATAGTTATGTTTCTTTAATCTACTTTAGTTGGGAAAAAAATTCACTGCTTTATTAAATTTTTTTTTATGATCTTGACATTTTTGAAGACCTGAGTATCCTGTTCCCCTTTTAATACAACTTTCCTCACTTTGGGGTTGTCTGATGTTTTCTCATGATTAAAATCGGTGGGTGTAGATGGGAATGCAAGAGATGTATTGCTCTGAGGCTATCTGTTTTGGAGGTACATGACATCCACTTGCCATTCAATGGAGATACCAGTTTTGATCACCAAAATGAGCAAAAACAGCATCAGTGAATTTTTTTTTTCTCATGTAACTGCAGCATCTGAAGAAACCATGGTACGATTATGCAAGTATACTGGTTGATCCTCATCAAAATTTCCCTCTACACTTGGCATCCATTGATGATTCTGGTTCAAAACAGCCTTTCTTCCAGTGGTGTTAAATGGTGATTTTCTGATTTCACCTCTCCTACTATATTTACCTGTTGGCTTTCAAGATTCTACTCAAACAAGATTTCTCCCTTCTCTGTTGTGTTTATATACTTATTTAGATTCTTATTTGGTTAACCATCCATTTGTTCTAGTACAGGTTTATAAATTTCAATTTTTTTGCAGTGGTCTACAATTACATGATGACCTTATCATTTTGGTGTTTAAATATTTCCAGATTTGGCTAGTAGGAGCTCCTTCAGATCTTTTTGACATACACCCATCTTTTTATTTTTTTTTTTAGAGGTATTTTCCTATAGGGTGTATATGCTCACCAGAAAGACAGAGAAAGACAGAGAGACAGAAAGCAAGAAATCACCCTCCAGGGGGATGACCATGCCATAATCCCTTCTCCTCCATTCTCCTCTTGGGATCCTGAGCATGCACACACACGCGCCCGGTGTGAGTTTAAGTCACTGTGTCCAGGACTTGAACTGCGGTAGACTACATGGGAATCCAGTGACATAGCCATTACGCTAACTGCTGGTCCCAATATACCCATCATTTTATTGGTTGTTTTAGCATTCTTATTTTGAGGAATAGCAGGAAATTCCAGGTTCATTTTATTTCTACCCTGATAGAGGCCTGAAAGTCAGGTATTGCTCCAAAGGGTTCTTTTTCCATTTGGTAGAGAATGGTATTAAAGATCAAGATTTTATTGATTTATTATAAAGGTCATCACTATCACTTTTCTATGTAAATTATTTCTGGAATCTATATCCCTTCACTTTTTATTTTTTAAGTTTTACTATAGGGTACATGTACTCATTGGAGAGAGACAGAGATAGAGAGGGAAAGTGAAAAATTACAGCCTCAGTTGGGATGACCATGATGCGATTTCTTCTCCTCCAGTTTCCTCTCAGGATTTTGGGCACATATGCACATGTGCTTGGCATGCTGTGCAAGCTACTGAAACTGGGATTTGAACTTTGCAGTTGGCCATGTGGGATCCGGTGCTTTAATTTCCATGCCACCTGCTTGTCCCTTCCCCCTTTTTAAAAACCACAATATCTCCCTTATCTAAGTCTTTTGCAACTTCTTTAAAGTTACTGTCTAGGTTCCAACAATCTCAGAGAAAGAAGGAGCAACAGAGAGCCCTGTAATCCCAGAGATAGAATGACCAATAAGCAGGTATGAACCAAGCCACTAGCTTGAGCTCAACAGGAGGGACCCGGACCCAACCTGCTGTGGGAGAGGAGGGGTTACCACCTTACATTTTACCTGTTTGGTCAACCTCCATCCACACTGGGAGCAGTTAGGTTTGAGCACACAGAACCAAATAAGTGAAAATAGGAGACTCTGGAGAAATTCTTTCCCCATAATTCCTTTAGCAGTAAAAGGAGAGAAACTCCCCTCTGCAAACTTGAACCCAAACTTTCTGCTGTGGATTCCACACTCCCACCCACAGTTAAGGAAAGAAATTGACACAGAGCTTACACATATCATAGAAAAGTTCAGGAGTATACAGCTACAGAAACATACTTCAAAGAAGTAGGAAGAAGTGAGTATACCTCCAGATGACAAAAAAATCAAAGTAGAATCCCAGAAATAGTAGAGAATCTGGAAATACCTCCTCCTCAAAGGATCATAACTCCTCACCAACAATGAATAAAACACAAGAGACTGCAAAAATATATATAAAAAAATACTTCAGAGTATTCATTGTAACAATACTCAATGAGATACAAAAGAAAACCAAAAACAAATTCCAGGAGATGAGAAAATTCTTCCATGACTTGAAGAAGGAACTCCATAAAGAGATAGATATGCCAAAAAAAGAATCAAACAGAATTTCTGGAGATAAATAACATGATGAAGGGGAGACCAGCAGTTAGTGTAATGGCTATGTTGCTGGACTCCCACGTAGTCGACTGCAATTCAAGTACTGGACCCGGTGGTTTAAACTCATGCTGGGTGCATGTGCGTGCCTGTCCAAGATCCCGAGAAGAGAATGGAGGAGAAGGGATTGTGGTGTGGCCATCCCCACGGGGGGTGATTTCTCGCTTTCTATCTCTCTCTGTTTTTCTGGCGAGCCCACACGCCCTACAGCAAAAACCTCTCCAAAAAAAGAATATGATGAAAAAAATTAAAACCTCCCTTGAAAGTATTCATTGCAGATTAAACCACACAGAAAAAGTAATCTCTGACTTTGAAGACAAAACCTCTGATTTAGTCCAAGCAAACAAAAAGAATAGAACAATAACCATTAAAAATGAGGATATTGGGGCAGGCAAAAACTTCTTAAATAAGACCCCCAAAGCATAGTCAATAATCCCCAAAATAGACAAGTGGGATTATATCAGATTAAGAAGTTTCTGCATGGCAAAAGACATAACAATTAGTGTGAAACAACAGCCTTCAGAATGGTGAAATATTTTTGTAAACTATACATCAGGTGAGGGACTAATAATCAGAATACATTAAAAACTCAAGCAGCTGCCTTGAAAAAAGACCACCACCAACCCTATTAAAAGATGGGAGAATGGGACTAACAGTTAGTGTAATGGTTATGTCGCTGGACTCTCATGTAGCTGACCGTGGTTCAATCTCGGACCTGGTGGCTTAAACTCATGCTGGGCACGTATGCGTGCATGCCCAAGATCCCGAGAGGAGAATGGAGGAGAAGGGATTGCGGTGTGGTCATCTCCTCTGGGGGTTGATTTCTTGCTTTCTGTCTCTCTGTCTCTCTCTGTCTTTCTGGCAAGTGCACACTCCCAATAGCAAAATCCTCTCCAAAAAAAAAAAAAGAGAAAAGATGGGAGAATGAGTTGAAAAAAACACTCTCTAAGGATGATATATGAATAGCCAAAAGGCATATGAAAAAATGCTCAACATCCTTCATTGTCAAGGGAGATGCAGATCAAAACTGCAATGAAATACCACCTAACCCCAGCCAGAATGACTAAGATTAATAAAACAAAAAAAGATAAGTGCTGGCGGGGTGCAGTGAAAGGGGAACTCCCTTATACTGCTGCTGGGAATGTAAATCGGCCCAGCCCCTGTGGAAAACAATTTGGAGATTCCTCAAAGACCTACAAATAGAAGTATCATATAATCCAGCAATTCCACTCCTTGGTATCTACCCAAAGGACAGAAGAATTCTTAATTGGGAAAATGTTTGCACATTGATGTTTATTGTGGCACTACTCACAATTGCTAAGGCATGGAACCAACCCAAATGCCCATGAACAGATGAATGGATTGAAAAACTGTGGCACATGTATTCTATGGAATACTACTCAGCCATAAGAAACAAGACCCTGGCTTTTGAGAGAAAGTGGATGAATATGGAAGAGTTACTGCTGAGTGAAGCAAGCCAGGCTATGAAGGAGAGATATTGTATGTCTCCACTTAATATATACTGAGTGTCCGTACTCTATGACCGAAACAGAATGACTAAACAATATAGAAACATAGTAAATGGTTATGAGTACCAGATACAGTGTGGGAAGAGGGTGGGTGAAGAAGTAGAGTCTGAGGAAGGACATTAAGGAGAAAAATCTAGAGGCAAAGCATTTATAGGACAAAGAAATGGGTTATTATCTGTTGAAGATAACTTTATAGTAGTGTCAACTGGACTGGTGAGAAATGTATATATGTTGAAATATTCTCTTTGCAAGCTAAATGACATGATTGTATAAAAGAAATTGAAATTTTAAAAAATAAGGACAATATACTAGAAATCCTAGACACCATTAAATGCTCATATATCCACATAATAGGTATTCTAGAAGGTGAAGAGACAGGTGAAGGCATAGAAAACATCTTTCAGAATATATTTGCTGAAAATTTTCCAAATTTAGAGAGGCATGAATGCATCCAAATCCAGGAGATACAAAGTACACCAACTAGATATAACACAGGAAGATTTTCTCTAAGACATACCATAGCCAAATTGGTACAAATCAGAAAAAGACAAAATTCTAAAAATGGCAAGATGTTACTTACGAAGGTTACTCCATTACACTAACATTGTATCTCTCAGCTGAGACAATGCAGGCAAGGAAAGAATGTGATGACACATTTAAAACTCTGAAAGAAGAGCAATTTCAGCAAAGAGTACTATTCTCAGAAAAATTATCCTCTAAATAGAGCGGAGAAATAATGGCATTCCCTGATAAACAAATGCTGAAAGAATTAATCAAAATGAAACTGGCTCTTCAGGAAATACTTAAGAAACTACAACACCAGGAGAGCTAAAGGGAGACAAATAGAATTACACAAAACAACTATAAAAAAAAGAGATAAATCCATACATATTGATAATAACAGTGAATGTTGGAACTAAATGCAGAATGTTGGGACTATTGTACACACAAGCCAGTTTAAATACAAATCCACCAATTATTTGATAGTTGTCTCCACAGGTTTCAATTAATATATTTATTATAACCATTACTCATTGTATAAAACTAGATAATAGAGGAAAATTCCAAAACGTTACAGCTGAGCCTTTCTTTGGAATGCATTTTTTTTAAGGGCAAAATAGAAAATTTTGTAAAGCCTATAAATCACCAGTGCTGGTTTTACCATATCTTCACTTTTAAATATCTCTTTTCAATTTTGTTTAAGTTTTGTGTGTTTGGGGATTTATTTCTTTATGCACAGTATAGTACCATGGTCTTACAAGAACTCAAAGCATGTGAGTAAAAGGGTTCTTTCGTTCTCAGTTCCTTTATGAGCTATTGTTCTGTACAATTTTTTTTTTTTTTGAGAGGTTTTTGCTATAGGGCGCGTGTGCTCGCCAGGCAGACAGAGACATAGAGACAGAGAGCGAGAAATCACCCCCCCAGGGGATGGTCCCGCTGCAATCCCTTCTCCTCCATTCTCCTCTTGGGATCTTGGGCAAGCACGCACATGCGCCCAGTGTGAGTTTTAAGCCACCGGGTCCGGGACGCGAACCGCGGTCGACTACATGGAAGTCCAGCGACATAGCCATTACGCTAACTGCTGGTTCCCTGTTCTGTACAATTTTACCTTTCTCTGACTGGACCAAAATAGTTTGAGAAAATAAACTCTTTTCTTCTACAGTTCTTTACATGGAAATTATATTCTTTCATTAGCTATGTTAAGATTGTCTATTAACTTATGAGGTTCTTTTTTGCCTGATTTTTAATCAATATGTTTTTCTTTAGAACTGTATCTCATAGTAAAGAAAGTCATAGACAGTTTAGAACATACTTGTAGAATAACCATTGGAGTAGGTTTTGAATGTTCACAACTTAATATAATGTTAATAGCTGAATGTGGTGACTATGTTTATATCTTGATTTGTCTACTACACACTATATACTTGCTTTTAAAGACCATTCTGTATCCTACAAAGATGTGGTAAAAAAGATAGTTACATGTAAATCATAAATTACAATAATATTTAAAAAGAAAAAAATGAGGTTATTGTCTGAAATCGTATGAACATAGGACCTTTTATTATATTAATATGTATTTTACTTAAATCCAGTGATTTGAATTAATTTGTTGTTGATATTTTTATTTATATTAATTTGAATTTACATATTTTCATTACAATGCCATTGTCTTTTCTGTTTTAAGATCATTATGTTTGATAATGAAAATAGAAACACAGTGTGATATAATCTGATTGTTTTTTTTATTTTTAGCATTCTTTTAAAGTTGAAATATAACATGTATAATGAAGTACCCAAATGGTAAAGTGTATGTGTCAAAGAAATTGTATAAATTAAATACACCTGTGTAACGTACATTTATATTAACATATAAAAACAGGCCCTGCCTGGTAGCACAGTTGTTAGCAAACTATAGTATGGAGACTATAATACATGGCTGAGTGCAGATTTAGATCCCTGGGTTGGCCTGAAAACATGCTGGGGTATGTGTGTGCCAACATCTCGACAAGCAGGAAGACTGGTAAAAGGGGATCATGACAAGACATCCTGTCAAATATACCTCTGTCTTTCATGTGAATGCATGATATGAGCTACAAAAAAGATACAAAAACAAACTTACAAGTCACCTATAAGCTGACTTTATGAACTCTATCATCATTATCTTTCTCAAAATATTTAATAATTTATTCAGAAATTTTTTCAATTTTGTTGTACAAACCTTGCATAGAGCCGATAATAAATTTATGCTAAGTTATATTTACTTCTTTAGTAAACTTCACTGGTGGTCTTATTTCCTCTAACGGGTTTGAATTACTCTTTAGTTGCTTTTCATTGCAGCCTGAGGGACTGCTTTGACTATTTTGTGTAGGACAGGTCTATAAGCAAATGACTCAACTTTTATTTTTCTGGAGATGTCTAAATTTCTCCCATTTAAAAAAAAAAAATCTAACTATCCATTTCTTCCTTGAGAAAGACAGAAATAGATACCCACAACAGGGTCCCCATGCTACAATCTACTCCCAGTTCCACCTGGCCTGCACCAGGGAGGGTATGCCAGAGTGCACAGGAAGCTCCCAGTACACAAACATGACCCCTTCCACGTGGGTTCAGCTGTGCCACCTCTGCACCACCACCCAGTCATCCTTAATTTTTGGAAGATAGTTTTTCTAGATATAAAATTCTTGAATGACACATTTTTGTTTCTTTATTTCAGAATATTGAATATATCATCTCCACTGCCGTCTGGCCTACAGGTTTTCTGATGAAAGGGGATCTAAATCTGCACTCAGCTGTTAACAGTTGTTAACTTCATGGAACATTCCTTGTAGATAATAAATCACTTTTATCTTGCTGCTCTCAGGATTCTTTGTTTTTGCTTTTCAATAGTTTGATTATGATCTGTCTAGATGTGGGTTTGTTTGTTTATCTTATTTGGAAATGGTTGAGCTTCTTGAATGCATAGATTTAGGTTTTTTATGAAAGTTGGGAGGTTTTTGTGGTCATTATTTCTTCAAATGTAATCCCTGCCCTTTCTCTCTCCTTTCTCCCTCTGTGATTCTCACTATGCATATGTTGGTATGTTTGATAACTTAGCTTATTTTTCTTCCTTTCTTTTTCTTTCCATTTTCAGACTGGAAAATCTTAATTAACTGATCCTTAAGTACAGTCATTTTTTCTTCTGCCTCTCAAGTCTGCTGTCAAGAACTTCTAAGAACCTCTAGTGATGTTTTCATTTTTTTATGTTGTCATATTGCTAGTTACTGTGTAGTTCTGGAAATTCTATGTTTTAATTATTTCTATCTCTTCATTGATAGTCTGCATTTAGTGATGCATCATTCTTATACTTTTTAAAAAATATGTGTAAGTTCTTTGGTAATATTTAAAATAACTAATTTAAAGTCTAACCAGTAAATATCACATCTGGCTTTCTCAGGGAAAGTTTTTATCCACTGTTTTATTTCCCTCTGTGTATGGATTATATTTTTTGTTTCTTTGTGTGTCTCATAATCATTTATTAAAACATATAGTGTAGTGGTGCAAGAATGTTTTTCCCCTCCCTAGAGTCTATTGTTGTGACTGCTGTTATTGTTACTACTGTTGTTCTTGTGCTTAGTGATTAAGTGAACTGATTCTATACAGTTTATATGACATGCTGTGTACCCACTGCTCAGCTAGCTGAGTGATCAGCTACTGATAGGCAGAACTTTCTTTTTCTGCCTGGAACCAGTATGTTTTCTTGTCTTTGCCAAAGCGCTCTTTGTATATACTAAGGCATGCCTTGAACACTTACGCAGGACATTTATGACTTTTCCTTGGCCTTTACTTTTTGTTTACACAGAGATGCAAGTTTAGCTAGAAGTAATAACTTAGGACATTCGTTGGTTTTTCCCAAGTAAACCATACAGTCCTGGGCACATGTGTAACTATATATTCGTACCCTAGTAGTCTACTAGACTCCCAGGAATATGTTGGAGTTTAAACAACTTCCAAGATTTCTCTTTTAGTATTTTTGAGTGACCTATGGTTTCCCCAACTGTAATCAATCACATAAGGGGTGACAGTGCTCAGTTTGCTCTGACTGTTTTTAGGAAATGCTCTTCATGAGAAGGCTATTCAAGTCAGATGAAATAAAGACAGCTTTGCAAGGGAGGGCCTTCCAGGGAGTCACCAGAGATCTCAAGAAATGACAAAGCTCTATGAATGGGACTTTGTAGGACTTACAACTACATTCTACTTTCTCCTAGGGGGTGTCATGCCAGTTTTTGCTGTGATTGTGAGCTATAGGTTATCAAAGTTACTGTAGAGCTAGGGAGGGGGTATGGTGATAGGATGGTTGAAAACCAACAAAATTTGCTATCTTTACCAATATGCAGCTTCTTTTCTTGAATAAATATAGACTGGCTTGCTGCAAACCTTTGATTAATTTCCAGAGCTCTGAAAAAGTTGATGCTGCCTTTTCCCCCATTGTTTTTTTATTGCTTTTATTGAGGAGAGAAGTTTTACAGGTCCTTACTGCCTTTTTTGCTGACATCTCATTTTTTTAGAACAATAAACTTTATTTTTAGCAGTTTTGGTTTCACAGCAAAAACGAGCTAAAAGTACAGAGTTCTCATATAAATGTGTTCCCATATGTACATAACCTCCCCCACTATCAACATGTTGCATTATAGTGGTATATTTGTTACAACTAACAAATTTATGTTACTACAAAATTATCATTCAAAGCTCATAATTTACATTAAGGTTGACTCTTGGTATCGTGTGCACTATGGATTTTGTTAACTATATAATGGCATGTATTCACCATTGTGGTATCATACAGAACGGTTTCCTAAGTTAAAAATCAACTGTGCTCTGTCCCTTCACCCCTCTCTCATCCTTTCTACCTCCTGAAAACCACTAATATTTTTACTCTCTCTGTATAGTTTATCTCTTCTAGAATGGCATATAGTTGAAATCATACAGTATTTAGCCTTTTAAAATAAATTTCTTTTACTTGAGAATATACATTTGAGTTTCCTCTGTGTCTTTTCATTATTTGATAGCTCATTTCATTTTAGCATTGAATAAAATCACATTGTCTGAATGCATTACAGTTTATTTTGTTCACCTAGTGAAGAATATCTTTCTTACTTTTATGTTTCAGCAGTTATCAATAAAGCTACTATAAACATCTATGTGCAGGTTTTTGCATGGGCATAAGTTTTGGATTCATTTGTGTAAATACCATGGAGTGTGTCTTAGCTCATTATTGTGCTGCTAACAAAGATACCAGGGACTGGGTGATTTACAAAGAAAATAGAGGTTATTTATAAAACTCATTCTGGTGGCTGGAAAGTCCAAAGGCATCATAACACGGCAGAAGGAGGGACTTCCGGCAAAGTAGATCATGGCCTATATCCATGGGTTTCTTTCTCTTATTCTGATATCATTTTTTATGCTTAAAAACTCACCAGCATTGGGACCAGCAGTTAGCGTAATGGCTATGTCGCTGGACTCCCACGTAGTCGACCGTGGTTCTAGTCCCGGACCCGGCGGCTTAAACTCACGCCAGGCGCGTGTGCGTGCATGCCCAAGATCCCGAGAGGAGAATGGAGGAGAAGGGATTGCGGCGTGGCCATCCCCCCTGGGGGGTGATTTCCTGCTTTCTATCTCTCTGTCTCTCTCTGTCTGTCTGGCGAGCGCACGCGCCCTATAGCAAAAACCTCTCCAAAAAAAGAAAAAAAAAACCAAAAACCAAAAAACAAAAAAACCTCACCAGCATTTAATCATAAGGGTTTCACTCTAATGACCTCATCACACCCAAAGGCCCCACTCTGGGATACCATGAAGGGATTAAGTTTTTACCTAACACTTAAAAAAAATACAATCAAGTCCCAAACATGAACTTTTGGAGGATATCCAATCATCATCCACTAAGATCAGATTTCAAATGGTAAATCTTTGGGGACAAACTATTATTCAAACCATAACGAGTGTGATTTGTGGATTATATGTTAAAACCGTATTTTATTTTTCTTTGAAACTGCCAGAGTGTATTCTTACCTTCTCATCAGCAATGAATTAGAGTTACTGTTTCTTCCCATTTTAATCAGCATTTGATGTTTTCAGAATTTTGGTGTGTAGTGGTATCTCATTTTAATTTATAATTCTTTAGTGATACATGTTGAACAGCTGTTCATATACTTATGACTTTTTGACTCATTTTTTAATTAGTTTGTTTGTGTTTTTATTGTTGAGTTTTAAGAGTTCTTTGCATATTTTGGATAAGGTCACTAACAGATTTTTTTTTTTCTTGGCAAATATTTTCTCCCAGTAGTCTGTGACTTGTCCTCTCATTTTCTTTAAATTATTTTTAGTGGAGCCAAAGTTTTAAATTTCAATTAAGTCCATCTTATTATTTCTTTATGTATTATGCCTTTGACATTGTATCTAAAAAGTCATCAGTCCCCTGAAGGTCATTTAGAGTTTCTCCTACATAATTTTCAAGGAATTTTATAGTTTTTATTTTACATTTACATCTTTAAGGCATTCTTTAAGGTTTATTTATTTATTTCTTCCATGAGCAAGAGACAGCGATAGAGAAAAAGTCAGGCAACTTCACCCTTTCAATGGAGCCTTTATTTAAAAAAAATGCTAGAGGATGCCTGTGCTGTCTGAAGAGAGACAGAGACAGAGAGAAAAGTAAAATGAGAAAGCAGCTCCTGTGGGGGTATGATCATACTACAATTCCTTATCCTCTATTTCTCCTTCTTTCTGTGATTGGGGGCCTGTGCACACATGTGCCTGGCATAGTTTTTTAAGCCACTGGGACCAGGACTTGAGTCAAAAGTAGGCCATGTGCGATCCAGTCACTTAATAACCATGCTACCAGATGGTTCTTGAAGGAATCTTTATGCCTCGATCTACCCCTAGCCTCAGTCAGCTCAGACTATGGGCATGCTCCTGTCTGCCTAGCGTTTATAGGGAGGTCTTAACATGTAAACCCAGGACCTTTCATGCAGATTGGGTTGCATTACCATGGTTCCACCATCTCTTCCCCATAATGCATTTTGAGGTAATTGCAAAGAATATAAAGTCTGTGTCTAGATTTATTTATTTATTTTTTTGCCTTTGACTATCTAGCTATGCCATCACCATTTGTTGAAAAGACTATTTTCTCTCCATCGTGTTTCCTTTGCTCATTGAATACTGGTTGATGATATTTATGTAGTCTATTTCTGGATTGTCTAGTCCCTCATCAATCTGTCTATCCATTTGCCAATACTGCAGTATTTATAATTGTAGCTTTAGAGTAAGTCTTGAAGTCAGGTAGTGTCAGTTCTATTATTTTTTTCTTCTCTTTGAATATTGAGTTGGATATTCTGGGTATCTCTCCATAAATACTTTACAATTGGTGTGTTGATAGCCACAAAATAATTTGCTGAGTTTTTGTTTGTTTGTTTTTTTCCTGTAGTCTGAAAACAGCCACTGTTTGTTGTTGATTTGGTCTTTCCTGTTGTCAGCATCTCCACCTTCTACAAAATGGGTGGTCTTTTTCTTCATTTCATTTTGTGGAGAAGACAATTTGTATGGCCACAGGAAATTATTTGCTTCTTTGAAGTGTTTTTCAACAGTATAGATTTCATGAATCAGATCCTCCATGTTATCTGTCAAAGCAATTAATTTCTTACTGATTTTTGCCATTGCCATGCTTGTAGATTAGTCCACTTACTGACTTTAGGCTTGGGTACCCTGTATGATATATGGTTCTTCAATTCTCAGCATGTTAATGGAAGCCTTGTTGAGTTTCATGAAGGTGCCACTGAAGATCTGGGAAAGGTGAAGAAACTACAATACCTTTTGGACCTTTGTGCTCACTCCATCAATACCTCTGATCCTGATGACAAATGCCAGATTGGGTTCTGCAGGTACACAGAAGTTGCCAGTCTTTCTTGCCAACCTGGCCATGTGAATCTCAGTTCTGTACATCTGCCTATGTTCTTTATGCTAGTGCTTAGCTTTTTTCATAGATAAGCTTCCTCTTTGCATTTTGAAGCATCTTTTGAACAAGTTTCTTTCTCAGGTACTTGATCTTCAGCTCTGCAAAATTCCTTTGCTTTTTCTTAAGGGTTTCTGGCACAGCAGGAACCTTTTAATTGATGGTACTCTTTCCTTGATTTATGCTGCAGCAGGAAACTTCTTTTTGTTCTCCTCAATACCCTCCATGGATCCAGGTAGAAAAGAACGATTTGCTGAGATTTTAACTGTGATTTATTGTATGTATAGCTCGTGTTAGAAAGAATCAACATTTTAATAATATTGAGTCTTTCTATCAATGAACATGGCCTATCTCTCAATCTATTTAGTTCTTTTTTAATATCTTTTATAAGAATTTTGTAATTTTCTCCTTATAGTACTTGTACATGTTTTGTTAGATTTATACTAAGTATTTCATTTATGGGGGGTGCTAAGGTAAATGATAATGTGTATTTATTTCAAATTAAAATGATTTCTGGTATATAGAAAAGCAATAGGTTTTTGTATACTAACTTTGTATACTGCAACTTTAGTTCCAAGAGTAATGTGGTTTTAATTCCTATTTTCCTAATGACTAATAATGTTGAGTCATTTTCTTTGATAAATCTTTTTTTAGTAAAATGCTTCTTATAGTTTTCCACATTTAAAAACATTGTGTCGTATCGTTTAAAAATTTTATTAGCAGAAATACTTTATATATTTTGATTGTGAATACTTTGTCTGATATATATCTATTTACATTATCTCCTTCATCATTATCTCCTTTATTCTGTTCTTACCTTTTTATACACTTCATAGTACCTTTGATAATAAAGTCCTTAATTAAAATTAATTAAATTTATCAATATGGTCTTAATGATTTTTTCTAGCCTGTCCAAAATATGTTTGCTTGTCTCAGAGCTATAAAAATAATGTTCTATGTTTTCTTCTAGAAGATTTATCTTACCATTCACATTTATGACTGTTAATCTGTAACTTACTGTTTGGAGGCTGTGTGATAGGTCAAAACTTTGTTTCATCTCTATGTTAAATGTCAAATTGATCCAGCAACATTTATTGAAAAGGTATCCTTGCTCACAGCATTGTTGTGGAATCTTATCATAAATCAAATGACTGTATATTAGTAAAAGTGATTCTACATCCTCTATTTTTTTCTATTTCTGTATTTGTCTATCTTAGTGACATTATATCACAAATGATTTAGGTTCTTTAGCACAATAATGAGTCTCGGTATATGATAATGTAAGTCCTCCAACTTTTTTTTTTTCATTCAAATTATTTTTACTGTAGTTAGCCCTTTGCATTTCCATGCAAATTTTAAATTAGTTAGTCAATTTCCACACAAAATTTCTTCTAGGGTTGCATGAAATCTGTTGTTCAACTGTATAAAATTCACATTTCTACCATTATGTGCATTCTAACCTATGTATATTCTACTATTAGTTAGATCTTCTTTAATTTATCAGTAAATTTTATAGTTTCCTGTGTGGATGTTTTGCAAATCATTCATTAAAATATTATTGCTATTTATTTGATGATTTGGTGCTGATGAAAGTAATATCAATTTAAAAAATTCATTTTCTATTATTAGTATTGACAAATACAATTGATTTTTATTTATTGAACTTCTACCAACTGATCTTGATAAGTTTAGTATTTATTAATCCTTAATTTATATGTATATATTCTTAGGGTTTTCTACATATATACTTAATTGTCTTGGGACAATTAGAGTTTTATTATTTCCTTTTTAATTCATATACATTTATTTCTATTTACAATATTCACTACTTAATTCTTTTTTAAAAAATTTATAAATAATAGAAATTTATTTCTCACAATTCTTAAGTCTAAGTCCAAGGTTAAGGCATTAGCAGGTGGTGTCTGGTGAGAGTTGCTGTCTGCTTTCAGGATGTCACTTTGTTACTGTATCTTTTTTATATATATATAAATTTTTTTCCTTTTATTATTTTTTTCATTTCATTTTCTTCCATACATTCAATCACATTATTATTTGTCTTACAAAATGGATATTTAAACAGGTGAACATTTCTCCCTAGTACTGTTGATAAAACTACGAACTATCTTCAACAGATAATACCACTCCTCTTTGTGCCATTTCACTACTTAATGCTTATAGTGTATTGTTAAACCAAAGTGATAGAAGATATCATTGTCTTATTTTTGATTGCATAGAGAAAGTTTTCAATATTTGATTATGATTATGGTCTTTGGTTTTTTTGAAATATATTTGTACATTATATTTTCAGTTACTGAGACTTTTTTCAGTTTTTACTTCACTTTTCAAATTTAATTTTATTAGTTAAATTTAATTTTGCTAAATGATTTTAATGCATACTCAAGACTACCATACACTTTTTCTTCTTTCTTTTGTTGAAACATGATTTTTACTGATCTTATGATAATTAAACCAACTTTGCATTCTTGTATAATATACTCTCTTTTTATATATTGCTTTAAATTATTCCTTGATATAAATGTTTTTAATACATGTATTCATAATAGAGTTTGGCCTATGATATATTTTTTTTAAAATGTCTTTGACAGGTTATGTTATCATGTTTTTGTGTTGGCCACATAAAATATAGTAAATTGAATTTTCTCATTTGTTATTTTCCAAATTAGTGTATTATTGGTACTTTATCTTTTATAGTTGGTAAAGAATACACTGAATAATTCATCTAAGCCTGAAGTATTTTTGTAGACATATTTCAATTATAGATTTGGTTATTTAATATAGAAATAATGCTATTCAGATATCCCTACCTCCATTTTTTAATACAATGGTAGTAAGCTTTATTTATTTTTACATCATGTTATTATAAAAAGAGTAATATTATAGTCAGCTAATGTAGTAGTTTTCCCTCATTTAAAGTTTCAATTTCTGCAGATTCAGTTACCCCAAGTCAATCACTGTTCAAGAATAGGTGAGTAATGTACAAGATATTCTGTGTGTGTGTGTGTGTGTGTGTGTGTGTGTGTTGTTTTAATTTGCTGTAGGGCACATATGCTCAACAGAGACAGAAAGAGAGGGAGAATGAGAAAGTAGCCCTGCCCAATAGGCATGGTTCATACTCAAGAAAGAGAGAGGAAGAGACCACAGTTACATTACTTTTATTACAGTATTATTATAATTTGAAGGAACTTGTTCTGATGTTGGCAGGTACCTGGTCCCAGAGTTGCTGGCCTATCTTGAGTTGAATGGATAAGACTGAGTCTGGTGTGTGGTGGGTGGCTGGGTGTTTTTCAGGGGTCTGATTGGTGAGCCAAGATGAATAGAGCCTCAAGATATTGTACAGAAGTAGTCTGGATGGTAGGACCAGCAGATGGCATAGAGGTTAGATTTCTGGACTCCCACATAACCAACCATGGTTTGAGTCCTGGACCCAGTGGCTAGAAACTCACACTGGGCGCTTGTGTGTGCATGCCCAAGATCCTGGGAAAAGAATGGAGGAGAAGGGGTTGCAGCATGGCTATCCTCCTGACGGAGTTAATTCTCACTTTCTCTCTTACTCACTGTCTCTGTCTCTTTCTCTCTCTGGAGAGTGCCCATGCCCTAAGGAAAAAGCCTCTTCAAAATACTAGATATTTGGGGGACATTTTTAAGTATCCTTACTTTGTATTGGATGTGCACAATTGGTTTTATTAGCTTTAGTAGAGATTTACATAAACCAGATGGTGGTGTGGTGATAATGCAACTGAATGTGCATAGGAAGTTCCCAGGTTCACATCCTGAGGTGTTCTTGTACATGCTGAGCACACATCTGTCCTTGGTCTATATGGCTGAAGCTGGGGGTGGGTCATGGCATGAACACTCTGATGGAGTTGCCTGTCTCTTGGCTCTCTCGCTCTCTCTCTCTGAAGAAATAATAAATAAACTTGAAAGAAATCTACAGTTATTATCCTGATGTTCCTTCTGTACACAAATAAAAAGCAATATCTTGAAAATTTAGCCTGTTATGTGAACATTGTTAATATTGTAAAATTACAAAAAGTAGAAATAATATATATATATATATACATATATATGTATAAAATGTGATACATATTACATTTATATATTTATGTACACATATAATAGGATAATGGTATATGCACAATAATAGTGTACACACACACTCAGTGGAATTAACCAGCTATTAGAAAGAATAAAATTCTGTCATTTGAGTCAACATCACAAATCTGGAAGCGATCACATTAAGTGAAATAAGGATTAGAAAGAGAAAAATCATATGTTCTCACTCATAAACGGAACTAAAAAAGTTAACTGCATATAAATAGAGGGACTAATGGTTACTAGAGGCAGAGAAGGGTAGCCAGAAGGGGGGATAGGGAAACGGTTAACAAATACAAAATTGTAGTCCAAAGGAATGAGTTCAGTGTTCTATAGCACAGTGGGGTAATTTAATTCATTGTATATTTCAAAATAGTCAATAGAAAGGATTCTGAATGTTCCTAACACAGGGTCATGATAAATATTTAGATAGTGGGTATGCTAATTACCCTGATTTAATCATTATGCATTATATTTATGTACTTAAATCACAATGTACTTCATACATATGGAGAATTAATATGTGTCAGTGAAAAGTATTTCAGTAGACAAGGTTATCGACTGTAGAGAATAAACGAAAGGTGACTGTGGAAATCAGTGCTCTCTCTTTTAAGAGGCAAAAGTAAAAACAAATAAAGCAAAGAACAAGCCAAAAAAAAAAAAAAAAACATCAGAAGGAAGCTCACGTGAAGTTTGCTTTAACAGAGGAATTAAGACCAAACCATAGGGAGAGACCCTGGAACATGTGAGAACAGGAAATGGGTATGGATAAGGAAAGTTCTATTTCACATGATCAACCAAAGTAAACTTTTTTCTTAAAGTCTTTAATTAGCTTTTCCCAAGGCCTGGAAACTACACATTTCCCAGTTTGAAGTTATTAGCATATCACAGGCACATCCATTTTCTCGTGTGTTAAATTATAATAACGTTTCAATGGGAGTGGGAACCTCACCTGATTTTCACGTCTTTCCTCATTTATATAGGCAAGAATTCAGGAAATAAATTCTAAAAAACACATAGCCTTTTATTTTTTCTTTCTAAATCCAAGATTTTTTGGTAGTATAGGTACACTTTTTTGGATAAATTGATTTGGAATGTTTATATAAGACAGAAGTAGGACCAGCCAGTGGCATAGTGGTTAAGGTGGCTGACTTCCACATTGCTGTGCAATTAAAGTCCAGCACCTGAGAGCTTGCAAAACATACTGGGTATGTGTGTATGTTGTGCCCAAAATCCTGAAAGAAGGGAGGGATGGAGAAGAAGGGATTGTGGCACAACTGTGCCCCATTGAGGGTCAGAGGTGCTTTCTTGTTCTCTCCCTCCCCCATCTCCTAGGAATTGCTCATACCCTCTGGCAAATTAAGGACAAAAAGGTGGTAAGCACATCCAAAGCATTTTATAAAGATTAATTTCCATTTTGGTAGATTTTCATTAAGGGAAGTTGTTTTATTTTAGGGGACAGAAATTGACCTGTGGTGGTTTGCAGCTGCAGAACTTTGGTGTACTTTAACAGTGAATTCTATGCATGAATTCTCCATGTCTGCATTCTCAAGAGAATGGTCATGCTAGTGCTCAGGACTGGTTCTGCTAAGGACCTTGATCACTTGTGTAGGAAAGTTTGGTTCTGAAGACAGGAGAAACTACCCTGCCTGGAAAACCCTGGAGGGGGAAAGACGGTGTTCAGGATGAGTTCTGGAGAGCAGAGGGAGAGAGACGATGGCAGGGTACTGGTATGGGGTTTATCCCAGCAACACATACATGATGAGTAAATTCTTTTGAAACTGATGAAGCACTTGGATGAATAGATTTCTGTGGAAGCTGGAGAAGTGGTATGCACAGAAGAAAACAAGACAGATTATAAAAATGATGCAAGTGGAGCTTCCAGCACATTCTTGGAGACTGGCAGTCACTGTAGCACCATCGTCAGAAATCCAGCAGCCGAGGCTTGGGCTGGCACTAAGACCAAGTGAGCCTTGGTCTCCAAGTGGTAAAGGGGCTCCATCTGACATCTCTGCAACATTTATGTGGCATCTCTTTTCATCCTCATTTCTCCTGTGTCTTCATCGTCTCCAGTGCAGTCTTCAAACTGTAGGAAAGACTCTAGGACTTTAATGTTTGTAAAGAGTAAGAAAATGAATGAATGAATGATTTATTTTTTTAAGATGGAGTTTTGCTATAGGGTGTGTGCACTTGTCAGAGAGATAGAGAGAGACAGAAAGCAAGAACTCACCCCCTAGGGAAGATGGCCACGCTGCAATCCCTTCTCCTCCATTCTCCTCTCAGGATTTTAGGCATGTATGCATGCACACATGCACAGCATGAGTTTTAAGCAGCTGGGTCTGAAACTTGAACTGCAGTCGACTACATGGGAGTCCAGTGACATAACCATTATGCCATCGCTGGTCCCAAGAGTAAGAAATTTTTGAGGAAAATTTAATGCAAGCAGAAAAATGAAAATTTTGGAAAAAATAATATAAGCAACTGGGAAGAGGGATATATCTGCAATATCCCATATGCACTACATAGAATATAACAGTGACTGACATAGTCCATACCTGCAAGTAATGGATTCTAAGCCACTTTATTCCTACTTATATGATTAAGCATTGAAAAATGTATAACAGAAGAATTATTTTTTTCAGGATCATATACTGATATCTGAGTAAATAATTCCGTATAGTATAGAACATGACAGCAATAGCTATGGCAGTAGCAGTCTTATTGACCTGAAAAGAATTCATTTCCAAAATGGATTTCTTTCTTGCTTATGTTTGATTTTTCCCCATAATTATGCATTTATGTATGTTTTTCACCCACCTCTTATGTATGTATTATGTTTGTATATATGTATGCATGCATGTCTGTTTAAGCTGTTCATTTTTTTTTGAGAGGTTTTTGCTATAGGGCGCGTGCGCTCGCCAGACAGACAGAGAGAGATAGAGAGACAGAAAGCAGGAAATCACCTCCCAAGGGGGGTTGGCCATGCCGCAATCCCTTCTCCATTCTCCTCTCAGGATCTTGGGCACGCATGCTCACGCGCCCGGCATGAGTTTAAGCCACCGGGTCCAGGACGCGAACCACTGTCGACTATGTGGGAGTCCAGTGACATAGCCATTATGCTAACTGCTGGTCCCTAAGCTGTTCATTTTTAAACTTACTGTTTACTTTAACCTCAAGAGCTATCTTGCAAATTATTCATAATACTATTCAACATGAAGTCATCTACAGATATAATGAACACATTTAAATTTTATTCAGTCAAATAATACATGAGCCTGTTGGGAAACACCACTTTGTTTCTATGTCCATCACTAATGACCTTCTAATTTCCAAATTTAGTGATGTCTTTTCCAGTCGCTCTATCACAATTGACACTGGTGATAGATTTCTTCAAGTACTCTTTCTCTTGAACTTCCAGATTTCACTCTTTTCTTATTTTTTTCTAACCCTTTTTACTGTTGTCCTCTCTCTGCCTTCCCCAATCTATATCCCTCAATTTATGTTAGAACTTCTGGAAATTTAACTTTACTTTGCTCTTTTGTTTCTCTGCATACTTTCTCTTAGTCATCTTACACATTCTTATGGCATTAATTTTTTTCTTCCATGTGCTTGACAGATTGTCAGAGAGTGACAGAGAGAGAGACAGAGAGAGAGGAGAGGATAGAGAGAGAGAGAGAGGAATAAGGCTCTCCTCGTGGAACAGGGTCATGCCATAGTCCCCTCTCCTTTACCTCCCCATCCAGTAGGGACCTTGGGCACGTACAGCTATCCAGCATGCCTCACAAGCCTCTGGGTTCAGGATTTAAACCATGCAGCTGGCCTTGTGGGATCCAGCTGCTCCTGTCATCAGGCCATAGGTTGGTCCAGCATCCTTAACAGCTTGAACAACAATTTTTTAAAAAATTATTTCTCTTTCTTTTGTTCTTCTTCCTTTCTTCATGAGATAGAGAGAAAAAGAGAGAGAGAACAGCATCCCCAGTAGGGTCCTTCACTGTGATCCACTCACAGCCTCAGCTGCTTGGATGAGGCATGTGTGCCTGCCCACTGGACTCAGAGAACTTCTAATATGTGAATTCAGGATCTTTTCCATGTGGGTTCAGTTGTGTAATCCCCGTGCTACTGCCTGGCTCCTTAAGTTGATGATTTCTTCATCTTTATCTTCAGCTGCATTTTCTCACTTTCAAATTACAGGTCCTTATTTCCAGCTACCTACTGGAAATCATAATCAGATAAGCTACAAGCATCTCAAGTTTACAGATTCATCACTGAGCCTATTGTCTTCCATAACTCTGAAATTCCAACTCCTTTCATACACAGTATTGTGTTTAGTGGTATCATGGTCAATGCATGATACATTGGATGCAAGGAGGGTGGAAGACTGCATCCTTGGTTTCTGACTGGGTTTGGCCAATGAAAGACAGGCAAGCAAGAGATAAGAGGTCAGGCATAGAGCGATAGTTGGTTTATCATGGTTGGTTTATCTTGCTACTTCTGGGTTTCAAAACTGTTCTAGCAGTGGCTACCTCTACAACTATATTGCTTGCCAAGAGTGCGCTTTTCCTCAGCGCCAGCTCTATTGAGCTCTGGTAAAAGTATTTCATTTATTTATGTTTTTGTAGCTTCAGGCCTAGGAACTTGCTCCCTGCAGTTGATTATCCTTGGGTAGTGTGCATCTCCTGTTGTTCCTTTAATTTTGTCCCTACTGCTAGTCTCTCACATTCAGAACTGAGCAGGCCTCCTTTGGCTCCTATAGCTCATGTTGTTTTCTATAGCAATTCTCTGCTCCAGCCTTATTCAACTTGGGGGTTGGTTCTTTAATAGTATCCTGGCTTAGGTCTCTCTAATAATGTCTATTCAAGCATTTAAAAATGTTTAAGTCTTTAACTAAGAAAGACATTTAGAATATAAAGCCTTATTTCTTCAATCTCCATCCAGCTGCCTATCATTTCTGTTTTATTCACTCATTTATTATTCTTTATAAATTGGCTGAGGTCAGGAAGTTGTTCTGCCTTGTTGGGTATTCCATTTCTAAGACCTAACAAAGTACTAATTAAATTGTAGGCACTTGCTAAGTGTTTGTTAAATGAATGAATTGAATAAATAGATGAATAAATGAAATTTCAAAAAATAATTCTTGACTGCCATGTACAATGTGCTTTGATCCTGTGTTGGTGCAATAAATTACTGTATGGGTAGCTGCAACACTGCCTTTAACCCTGGATGTGTGCCCCTTTGCCTGTCCTCCCACCACAGGTAAAGGGGCACACATCCTTTGCCTTTTGTCTTCCTTACATCTGTACTGGGGCTAGCCCTCTGACCTGCTGTGATGGACTTCCACTTTGGTGGAAGTGAGGTTGTGGGAGGGAAAGCTGTAAGAAGACTTGTGGTTTAGCTTTATGGCAGTGTGAAAGAAGGCTGCCTAGACAACAGGAGAATGAGAGGTCATTTGAAGGACTACCAAGGGATACCGTGTGATGGCCAGAGCCTTCTGACAGGCCTGGGTGTAAGACCAGAAACTTGCAACCTACCAACCATTCTAGACCAATGGAGGAGCCAGGTTAAGGCTTGAGAGGACCCACTCTTTCAACCTACAGCATCATGAGGCATCATACAATACATTGTCGCTTTTTTAAGGCACCTGACTTAAAAGATAACATGACACTAAAGATGAACCAGTCAATGTTTTTTCCTGTAAGGAGCTTGTAATCTACTGGGAAAGATATATCACATACACTAATAATTCTTGGGTTTTGTTTGAGTAGATTATGAGTACAATAGTAGAATTTTTTTTCTGGTGTTATGAATAATTCTTGGCAACCACAAAAAGGACATCTAACAAAGATAAAATGAAGACAGAAAGACCTTGAAAAAGATCACATTTGGCCTAATACACGTGAAATATTGGAAACAGGAGGAGATACACATGCATAAAGCTGAGAAATTGAAGCCATTTATTTTATGCATTATTTGGGAAGGAAGTACTGTCCTCACCATCTCAGCTTTTCTCCATGAACGCATGCATGAAGAATATATTTACACTGGGTTCTATACAGATATGACATATATTTTATATACAGGCTCTGACAGACTCAATTCAGAGTGAGGAGTAATCTTTCAGATACTTTTCATTGCATTTATATTATAAACTCCATTTGGTGGGTGAATATCACTGTAAGCCGCGGCATTCATATGCTAATGTTATAAGTTGGAGTTGTCAAGAGAATTATGCACAGGCTTGAGTACATGTGTGTGTGAGTGAGTGATATTTGTGTTTGCCAAAGCAGCATGTGCTCCTGAAGGGAGAGTGTGTCTTATCTTACTAGCTGTCTGGTCTCAGTTTCTCTCTCTAATGTGCCAGGAAGAAAATGTCTTTATCACTGAATATTTTGGTGATGCACAGATTTCAGGATGCCCTCCAGTGGTATGAGACATCTGTGTGTGTGTGTGTGTGTGTGTGTGTGTGTGTGCATGCCTGTGAGTGCCTGCATGTGTGAGCATATATATGTGTGTGTGTGCACATGTATTTATTAGGAGTTGGGGATTAGAAAGCTTTTTGCTTCTACATTCTCCTTATTGTTTCATGGAATATCAGTTAACATTCTCTCAGAATTTTGAGCTCCTGGTTTAACAATATTTATGAGACAATTTAACATTCCACAGACAAAAGGCAAATGCTCTGGGATTTCACTCTTAATACTTAAATTGATCCTGTGCTTCTATGAGAACAATAACTTTAATTAGTTGGATATCCTCAGTATCTTTTCAATACATCTTAAATTTTAATATCTTTATAACTATTATTAGACAGAAAAGAATGGTTCTTTTTTATTTGTTGTAGGGTGCCCTTGACAGAGAGAGTCAGAGAGAAAGAGAAAGAGTGACAAAGAGAAGTGAGACAGTAACCCTAGGGGAAATGGTCACGCCATAATCCCTTCTCCTTCATTCTCCTCTTGGGATTCTGGGCATGCATGCACATGCACCTGGCGTGTTTTTCAGTCTGCCGGGTTTGGGGCTGGAATAGTACAGTCATCCATGTGGTATCTAGCTGTCCTCACCACACCACCAGCCAGCCCCAGACAAGCATAGGTTTTAACTTAACTGGAAGGTAGAGTTTGAGCTGTGAGATCAGAGCCAAGAGCAGGAGTTCACGTGAGGCCAGGATGCCCCTTTAAGCCTTGGGCCTTATTCTCTAGGGAGTGGACATCACTGATGGATTGATTATAAACTGAAAGGTAACATGAGTGGGTTGATATTTTGAAAGGTTTATTCAAGCAAAGATGTAGAAGAAAGACATGTCCACACGGTTCTTCTTTCTTACCAAACCAAATAAAGAGCTTTACCCACTTCAAGTATCTGAGTAAGTCTCTTGAGAATTAGAATGTGGTGTGGTGTTTCACCCAGGTGGTTCTGGGTCTACCTGCATCAGGATTACCCAGGGGCTGCTGGTTAAAGAGGCTGATCCTTACTTCCTACCTCACACATACAGAACTAGTATTTTTGTAGTTTGTTAATGTTTCATTTTGAACACGCTCAAACTTTCAAACTTTCTTGAGGAAAGCAATCTTGAATCTGGGCAAAAATGGTTACTTTCTCTATTGATTGTGTTCCTAATCTTTCCTTTATTTCTCTACAGACCTCTACAGACTCTTTAGTGGCACTTTAATGCACTTTTTTTGTTCATATATTCTTTCTTTTTAAATTTTGCTGGAGGGTGCACATGTGGTCGCATGAGAGAGAGAGAGAGGAAAGTGAGAAATCATTACCCATGGGGAATGGTCACGCTGCACTTTCTTCTGCATCTCTCCCTCCTTTAAAGATTTTGGGCATGCATGCACTTGTGTCCACAGCCTGCCAGGTCAGGAACTTGCACCATCCATGCAGTCAGTCACATGGGATACAGCTCCCTCAAAACCATGTTGTGGGCTAACTCCATATGTGTGTGTGTGTGTGTGTGTGTGTGTGTGTGTATGTTTAAGAGAGATATTTGGTATAGGGCACATAAGCTTGCCATAGAGACAGAAAGCGAGACATCATCCCCTAGGGAGGATGGTCACACTGCAATCCTTTCTCCTCTATTCTCCTCCAGGATTTTGAGCACACATGCACATGTGCCCAGAGTGAGTCTGGACTTGAACCATGGTTGGCTGGTCCCATATTTGTGTTCTTAACACTAGATTTTTTAAAAGTTTTCTTTTTTTCAGGAGAGTGTGCACATGAACTCATAAACATGAAAGAGAGAGAAGGTGGGCTCATCACACTGTGATCTCCTTCCCATCTTCCTTCCTGTCATGACCTTGGGTATGTACCTGACATGTTTCAACTCAGGGTCTGAGCCTGTGGTTGGCCATGTGGCTTCCAGCACTGCAGATCAGTATGCTGTGCCTGTGTTCCCGAGGCAGGGTCCCCACTAGATTTTTAGAGAACAGTGATGATGACATATGTCTTTGTTTCGCCTATGCCAGCCATACTAGGTGAGATGCTTCATAAACACTGTGGAATGAATATATGAATAAATGAAAGTCTCTTGTATTCATCCACATTTCTGATTTTTCTCTGGTTAGTCATGTGTAATTTGACAAGTGTTGGTTAAATGTTTATTTATGCCTACTTCCGAGCCTCCTGTCAGTGGGAAATAGCTTCTAGGTGGGGCAATGTCACACATCCAGTTGAAACTAATGTGTCATGGTGCATACTGCAGTACTGTGGGCAGTCGCCAGATGAAGACATCAACATTGGTTAGCAATATGTCAAGATGACTTGGTAAGGGCTGGCCCCATAGCTGGTGGTTGAGGGAAACTGGATCTCACATGACTGGCCATGGTTTGAATCCTGGCCCCAGGATTTGGTTTGTGTGACCCAAATCCTGACAGGATGGAAAGGTATAAAGAAGGGACTGTGGCATGACTATGTCCCATTTAAGTGCTTTCTTCCTCTCCTTTTCTCTCTCTGCCTCTCTATCTCTCTCTGAAGAGCACATACACCTCCAAACAATGAAAAACAAAACAAAACAGATGGCTGGGAAAAGGATTTGGGATTTAAAATGGACCTTGAAGGTTCAGTACAATTTGAAAAGGTGAGGAGAGGCCATGCCATTCCTAATCAATGTTCAAGGAGAAATGTATATGGAAGGAGTCCACGTTCATAATAAAAACTGAAGGAGAAAAAGATGACTAAATTGAAGTATGACAATATATAAGCTTGAAAGAAAAAGTAAGCAATTTTTTTTGCAATGGAGAGATATGTTTATTATTAAATTCTTTTAGCACCAGTGAGCTAATTTATTTACCATTAAAATCTACTTGTTTTCAAATTTATTTTACTCTTGTAAAAATACCTACTATGTCATCTGCCCTCTTATATTTTAAATGCACTATACATTATTTGACTGTAAGTATGTTATGCAGATGATGTTTAGAGTTTACTTATCTTGCTTAACTGAAACTGCCTATTGGTTAATAATTTCCATCTTCCACCTGTACCAAGGCCCTGGCAACCAGCAATCACACTTTGGTTCTATAATTTGACTATTTTAGATAACTTTTATTAGTAGAACCAGGCAGTATTCATCTTTTTTGTGACTGGCTAATTTCACTTAGCATAATGACCTTGAGGTTCATCCACATTCTCACATATTATCTAATTTCTTTCTTGTTTTAAAAGACATCCCATGGTGGGAACCAACAGTTAGCATAATGGCTATGTCGCTGGACTCCCACGTAGTCGACTGCGGTTCGTGTCCCAGACCCGGTGGCTTAAAACTCATGCCGGGTGCGTGTGCGTGCGTGCCCAAGATCCCGAGAGGAGAATGGAGGAGAAGGGATTGCAGCGTGGTCATCCCCCCTGGGGGGTGATTTCTCGCTTTCTGTCTCTCTGTCTCTCTCTGTCTGTCTGGCGAGCGCACGCGCCCTATAGCAAAAACCTCTCCAAAAAAAAAAAAAAAAAAAAAAAAAAAAAGACATCCCATGGTTTGTATATGCTCCATGTCTTATCTATTTATCTGTTGATGGTCATTTAAGTTGCTTCCACATCTTGGTCCTTTGTAAATAGTACAAAGTAAGCAATTTTTGAAGGAAAATAAATGGAATTTCTGGTAATAGCTAGAATAATATTTTTCTGTTTTAGAAGATGGAAAAAATAGAATGTAAAACGTAGAAAGCAAAAAGAGTAAATGAAAATATTCAAAACCATGGTTTTGCTTAAAGGAACCCAGGGCATCTTATCTAAAGAAGGAGACTATGTATGATATAACATGTAGGCCACTGAGGCCATTTTAGCTTTTCCAAATCTTGATTGTGACTTAAAAATGGGTCTGGGACCTGCAGCCCTCATGCCTGCCCTTACACAAGTGGGCCTATCCTTCAGGTTACTGCAGATCAACTAGTCTCAGGGATTCTTCCAGTCGAGGGGAGCCATGTCTCACAATGGTACGCTGGCATAGTCTACCTTGTAATGCAAAGGATCTCACTGGCCAAATTAGGAGCCATTACAAAGGTACAAAGTAAATTTCAAGTATGGTTGAACTGCTGTCCTGCCTTTGAGCTTTCAGACAAATGTGCTGTTTATATTGCTTGTATTTCAATGTCTGCTTCTGTGAGCAGCATTTGGTGACAGCTTTCTGTTGGCCATTGCTGATGTGTGATGTTTGATTCCAAGAATGAGCCAGGAATGAGATGTATTATTTTTTCCCTTGGAAGACTCATCTGTTAACTTCTCCAGGTTTGTGATGAGAGAGCCTTCCAGTGAGTGAAGCAGTTTGGGAACTTCTGCTTATGTGTTTCCAAAGTGGAAACATGAAATCAGTAGATACAAAAGTGCTAGAAGGATTTCAGACACCAAGGCAGGTGTGGTGGCTGGTCAGTGCACAAAATCCAAAGAAAGCTGAATTGTGTATGAGTAAGATATCCCAACAAAAATGACATATGTCCACGCTGAGAAGGAAGCACTGAGTAAACATGGCTTATGGTTTATGAATTAAGGTGCTAGATAAATAAGAACTAAATTGTCAGGACAACTTGGGAGATTTCTGCCTTGTGAAAGTTCCCAAAGATTCATTATATTTCATTTCTCTGTGATGTGTGGCTACATAAATTTAGGCAAAGGCAGGGGGAAAAAAATCCACACCTGCAACTTGGGAGTTTTGTGCCTTATCTTGAAGAATGCTGATCCTGCTAGTTATAACTTGGAAGCTGCCATATGTCTTTTGGAATAAGATGGGACCCTTGCAGAATGGCTGCGTACAGATTTGGGAGGGTGGAGGATTCACCTTGACCCTGTATCATTTGCAGCAGAGACTCCCTTGAAGACCTTACTCCATATTCATTCTTTTCTAAAACTGGGATTCGGCTGACAAACTACGTGAATTACTACATCTTTTTATTTGTGTGAAGTAGAGACTGGAAATTTATGGAATAGGATGTGATAAATCAAAGAGATGGGTATGAATAAGAAATGGCTCTCTTAAAGTTTTGTGTTTGTTGATGCACTGGCAAAAAATAAACAACCTGGAAAAGTGAAGACAGTAAAATACTTTTGAGTTCCTCCTAGAAACGCATGATATAAATGCAATGCATTATGTTCATTTATGCTCCTAGAAGGCACCATTTTTTTGAGTGCTCAAAAGAAAGGATGATTTGATACATGGGAAAAGAGTGCTAAAAGAAACTTTTAAAACATTTGCCACTGGAACATCATTTTAAACCTGTCAGAAATGTGGGCAGGAAATAGAAAAACTTCTGCCTTGACAATGTTTTTGAAAAAAATGGGCCAACTAAACAAATATCATTTGAAGGCAGTAAGGAGCAAAATGCTCAGAAACACAATTTTATTTCCTTTTACAAATTCTTCCCCCAGAGTTTTTAGTCACTTACAAAACAGATGTCATTTTTGAAAATGCAGAATTGCAAAACACAAAAAAATCAGCATCCTTCAAGAATACTGTTGTGCTTTCTTCTTATTTGCTGGTAGAAAACATGTGTGTCTTGAATACCAATTATCTTTTCAGTTCAGTATTTTCTTGGGAGAACAAAAACTTTCTGGTACAGCTGCATAGCACAAACAAAGTGGGAACACAGAAGAGCAACTAGCACCTTGGAACCAGCTGTTTATGCTATTTTGTTGTCTTCTCTTTAACCCTCTGAGTCCTGAATGAGAGTGGGGAGTATTCTGGAATATGACTAGTTCTGTGTGTGGGCATGTGTTTGTGCATACGCACACATGCACATGTGTTTACAGCTTACCCAGCTCACACTGGAGGGCAGTATGAAGACAGACAAACCTATGTTTTAGTTCCAACTCTGCCACTTATTAAGGTAAGACATTGGGAAGTCTATATAAATTTTCCAAGCTTTATTTCCCTCATCTGTAAAGTGGCGATAATAAATATCACCCTCACAAGATTGTTATGAGAATCTTTAAGTAAGACAATGGATGTCACAGTACTTAATGTACTCTGTGACATGTGAAAGGTGTTCAGTGGACACTAGCTATTATGAGATTGCAATTTATTTGAAGTTAGTGTCTTGTTTTTGAGCTCTGCTCTAGTATTTTATTATGATGATAGGCACAGATAGTATGTGGTATTCAGGTGATTGTTCCTCTGCAGCATTCCATAAATATCTCGGCACCTATTATTTGTCAGCACTTTCACTGTGCTAAGGTGATTTTCCAATAAACCTGTATAATTGTGTTATTATTGCCTTTCCTAGATAGGAAATCAGGGGAAAGAGACTTAGGGAATTGTTCAAGTTCAAGGCAATTAGTGGCAGAATTAGGAAATCAGGTATTAAGTCCAACATTCTTTCCAGAGATACTTCGTAAAACCAAAGCAAACAAAACAAAACTCTGACATGAACAACAATGCAAAACGCAACCGACAGGGCTGAGAATGTATTAGTGTATCACATTATGCACTTGGTGGGAAAGTAAGTCTGTAAAACCAGGTGAAGGGAGGCAGCCTCTGGGGCTCTGATTTAATCAAGAAGCCTCAGAGGTTCGAATGTTCAAATGGGAGATTTACTGTGATTGGGGGTTTGGAGTCAGAAACTGTTCCCGATTGAAATTATAATTTCATCTTCTGAATCCACACTAAATATATTAGCTATAATTTATGTTATTTTTAGCCTGGCTCATTCATATCTTGGTGTTTTTCAGGGTTCCAGCAACTTTCAGAAAAGGAAATGTAAAGCAAGCTACCTAGCATGTGCTACAACTTTGCTGATATGTTATCAGGAACTGCAAAGTATTATATGAAAGACTCAATTCTGTATCTTTTAGCTTGTATAGAGTAAGAATGCTTAAAAAAAAGCAGCAAAGAAATAAAATAAAAAGTAAAAAGCTAATACACTGTGATTTCTTTAATGTGAGAAGAATCGGTAAAAAGAAATATTTTTTCACAAGATTCTTCAAAATAAAATTAAAGGGGAAGAAGGAGCGAAGAATAAACAGTATATACATTTCCCAGGAGGAGACCATTTTCATATGAGATGCTGAGTCCAGGGACAAGGACAACTTGATACTCTCCTCATTGTTTATCTTCTCAGCAGGCATTTCTTTTTCACAAAGTCAGAGCAGCTTAATTTGGAATTGAAATCCCTGATACCATCCACATGATGCTGGAAAGCTGAGGCTCAGATTCTTGCGTTGTGAGAATGTGGCTGTTAGGGCTTCCCAGGTGAATGTACAAATGGGAGGTAGAGAAGGCTGGGTTGTAGGGACAGTGTCTTCCAGCAGGACTCACAGGGCCAGGCCAAAGTTGAGCTGGAGGAGCGTTAATGGATGGGAGAGTGTTGAGCTGCGCTGTGAAGTCCTTGGTTCTTTGGGTCCAGATCACTAAAATTAGAGATCTGTCCCTAGGCGCAAAATGAAACTGCAACCACGAATGAAGTAGATAGAAAAAAAGATTTAATAGAAAGAAAGGAAAGGAAAGAAAGAAAGTACACCCAGAAAAGGTTGTTGGGCGGGCAGATTGCCAGGTGGCAACCGCTCTTGGTACTAGTTCACCGTTACTTTTATTGCTAGAGGTCATGAATATTCATTAGTGGGAGGCCCCTTACACTGCCTATGTTCTTCCTTTAAATTTGAATCCACAAGTTCTTTTCCTGCACCTGCGCACCTTCCTCACAGGTAAAGAATGAGGCACTTGATCACCTAATTGCACATGGTGCCCAATGTGAGCCAGGTTGTCCCAATTAGACTGGCCAATTAGTCCATTACCCTAATAGGAACTGGGGCATTGACCAAAACGCTTACTTAGGTCTTTTTGATAAGAGAAAAATCTACGAATCATCTCTGTGTGTTTCCCTCAGGCCTCAAGGAAGGAAGATGGCAAATTGCCTCACCCTCCTGGCACCCGGAGCTAGGTGAGCCTTTTGCTTTTCTCTTAGGGCTGCCCACTCACAACTAACTGCTTACCACAGGAGCATGGCTTCTGTGAACATGAGGTCTTTGTTTCAGGGTGGAAATCACAGTCCTTTCTGTCGGGGCCCTTTCTTGCTAGGGAGATCTAGGCCTTTTCTCTCCTAAATATTGTCTCTGCTGTTTTCCCAAGGACAGCAAAATGACCTTGCATTTTCTTTTCTGTGTCAGTTGGAATGTTTAAAGGAGCTTACTGAGCTTACTCCGTGGCACAACAGTAACACACCAATCAAGAGAAGCTGGATCCCATATGGCAACTGTAGCTTCAAATCCCAGCCAGTAAGCTGAGACACATTGGGCAGTGAATGCCTGTGATCCTACTGGCTGGAGGACTGGACGAAGGGTGCCACACTGTGACCAGACTGCCAACAGTGCTTCTCTCTCTCTCTTTCTCATGCACATATCCACACTCTATTATGAATAAAGAAAGAAAAATTTAAAAACAGATTTAATAACATTTTTTAAAAGTTAAAGGGCTTACTTTTTGCTTCCTCGAGACTTTGGAGGGGAGGAATAGTTTAATTTCTGTGAAGTTTGTATTTCAGTTGGCTTGTTGTTCTCCAGGACAAGCCACACATTACTGAGGTAATGGAGGCGAAATTGGCTGGTGCCAAACTTCACTCTGGCTTCCTCTTTCAGAATATTTTCCCAGGTTAGAGCTGGTTTTGGACAAAGGAGACCCTTATGGATTTTACCAGTGTTCTTGTTGCCCTAATGTGATGGTGTGTGTGTGTGTGTGTGTATGGGGGCAGGAGGGTGACAGCATAATCTGAGACTAATGTCACACATTCTAGTCACTGGTGAGACTGGAAAATAAAGAGATCCTTATTCCTCTCTTGCTACAATACCATAAGGACACTACTTCTTTCTTGGTTTCTTTCTCTATCTTTCTTTTCTTTTCTTCCATCCTTTCCTTTCTCTTTCTCTTTCTCTCTCTCTCTCTCTTTTTTTTTTTTTTATTTTTTAGTGATCTGTTACAGGGTATGTGTGCTCACCAGATAGACACAGAGAGACAGAAAGCAAGAAATCACTCCCCAGGAGTCTGGCCGTGTCATAATCCCATCTGCTCTTGGGATTTTGGACACACATGCACATGTGCCTGACCTGAGTCTAAGCTGCTGGGTCTAGGACTCTAACCGTGGTTGACTACGTGGGTGTCCAGTGACTGGTCTCCAAAATACCACTTCTTAATGTTAAGGCTACTCTTTATTTTGAAGTTGTTTTGACCAACCTATTGCATAATAAATTTTTACCATAGCAAGTCATGAAAAATACTTTTTTGAAGGTTATGGGAATGTGAATAATGTGTTATATCTCTGTTTGAATGACCAACTACTCTATTTGCCTAGGACTGAAGGGTTTCCTGGGAACCATTTCTGAATTTTCAATTTAATACCCAGGATAGTCCCAAGGAAATAAGTACAGTGGTCACCCTATCGTTGCAGGGTGCCGAGCCCTGAACTGAACATTAGGAACCCTGGCATTAAGTATTGGCTGTTTAACTGACCAGCTGTGTGGCCTCTAGTAACCTTTTCAAACTTCTGCTTCCTCCACTGCAAAACAAAAATAAATGAAAATTCTGGCTATGTGGTTCCTGGGGGTTGTTTCCTGCTCCAGTTGTTCATAATTTTAGGATTGACAGGACTAGAATGCGAGTAAAATAAATATTGCATATACTGTCTTTCAAAGGTTGTACTTCCAGTTTTGACAGAGACTCTGCCCATTCTAGAAATCTGGAATGCTTCCATCTCTGGTCCAAGCAGCCCTGTGCTACTGCATCCTCCTGCAGTTGCCCCTACAGGTCAAAGCAAGGAGACTCCGCCTCCTGCACCCCTGCATGCTCCTCTATTTACTGTGCTGGGTCCTCCAGTCTCATTGCTATAGCCTTAGTTCAGGTGGTCCTTCCCTCTCATTTGGACTTCCTTGATTTCTGCTTTCATGTTTTTTGAAGTAATACAGTTATAGTACATTAATAATATATTCTATAGTTCAAGTATTTCATTAATTCAATGAGCTTTTTCTACAACTTCCAATTAATTTGAGACTACACTATGCCTTACTATAAATTAAAAATGTGATTCCACGTTAAATTTGGGCAAATATTCTATATATATTCTACGTAAATATAAAGGATATTAACATTCTCCTTTATACTTATGCTTATTTATCATCAGCCCCAGTGAGTAAATTTCAAAGAAACTCCCTGCCATTATCAATATCACAAATACCATGTTGAATTTTTTTAACTTCCAACTTATGCTTTGTGTATTTTGAGTCAGCTTATGCAATTAAATAATTCAAAACAGGATAATTAAGTTTCAAACTAGAACAAAGACCGTCTATACCAACAGATGAAGCAAATGTCACCTGGCACTTAAAATAAGATTGTAATTATTAATAACAGGTAATAATGGGAGCTAACTATAATTGAGTGCCTACCATGCCCAGCTGGGCACTTTGCATGAATTATGTCATTGTTTCCTATCAGTTAAGGCACAAAGAAACATTTGGGACAGGTAACTCTCATATTCTGTTCAAAGAAAATATATACATTAGATTTTGTAGAGGGCGACTTTTTCCAAAACAAATTAAAATAATACTTCTACTCTATCAGTACTTTTTGAAAACACTTTAGAAAACATGTAAGCACCTTCTTTTTTACAACTATAAATTTGCAAGTGTCAAAATCACCATTTAGAAGAATATCTTCTTTTGTTTTGTTTTACTCTTAAAGGCTTAGGTTATAACATACATTTATAATTTAACAGAATATTGAAATTATCATCCAGGTAAGAGTTATTTTATTTTTGATAATCTGCATTAATGTAAGGGTAGAATTTAGTGAATGTCCAGTAGAGAGTTGCAATGAGCATTTGGACACTCTTTTCAATAGCAGACATCTTATGTAAGGCATTGTGAGGTTTTAGTTCACATGAACACATTTTATAAATAAAGAGAAAGTGTTCTGTGCTTCTGTGGTTGACCGAGGACCATATATTTTATGTACCAAATGTGTAGGAAACAATATGGATATTCTGAGTCAGTTGCATAAGAGCCCAGTTCTTACTTTCTCCTAGGCAAAGGGCCCACCTTCTTCTTTGTGGGCAGGAATGGCAGAAGGTATGGTTTTCCCAAAGAAGAGCTTTAAATCTATTCAAGCATTTGCACAACTACTTGGCAGAGAGCCCAGAGTCCTGCACTATATAGCATAAAGGAATTCATTTTAGTGTGAAACAATTTTAAAGGCATTTGTTACCATCAGACCATCTTGTTAGAGAGAGAACTACATCCTGAAGAGCTAGACAGAATAAAATTAACTGTAAAAGCCATTTTCTTATATTTGAAAGAATTGATGCATTGTGTGGAGTAGCTTAAAATTGATGGAGTTAATTGAAACGTAATTAATGTTGGAAGATGCCTTTCAACTCAATGAGTTTGCTTTTATGCTTGATGTTTGATAGTGATTTGCATTTCCTGAAAGTAACTAGGAAGTGAGTAAGTGAGTTGATTTTATATGATAATTAAAACATGTCAGTAGAATTTTAAAAAAGAAGTATATTCTCCTGTAGTGTGTGTGTGTGTGTGTGTGCGTGTGTGTGTGCATAGGGGTAAGTCAGGTAGGCAATGTAGCAATGTATCTATTAGCTATACCAACTTGTTTCATGTAAATTAATAAGACAGGGAATTAGAATATAACCATGATTAACATCACTTGCTTTGTCATTTACATGTATTATAAGAATATTTCTGTTGATTCTGATTTTATCTTTAATACTATGACTGTCCCTAATTTTGTATCCATTGGCACTACTATTCATAACAAGAATCAACTCAGAATAATATTTATTAATTGTTGTGCACTGTGTCAAAGGCTTTCTACATATAAACTCATTTATACTTATGTACCCTAAATCTGGAAGGAATGCACTTTTATTATTATCCTTACTTTAGAGATGAAGACCTGAAGAACAAAGAGATTAATACAGCTAATAACTGGAGAATCTAGATTCAAACCAGTGCAGCCTGACTTCAGAATCTGCTCATAATCACGATATGATACTGCTGCTATGATAGACTGGAGAATATTATACATGGTCATCAATAGCTTTGATCTGATATACATGATGACAAAATATGCTAGAAAGCTAATCACAGTTAGAAAATTATGCCTAAAATCCTCTTACTCAGAAAGTTATTCCTTTTGAAAAAGAAAATAGTTGTTGCCCTAAAGTTTGTCTAGAATTAGTCTACAATGTTGTTTAGAAAGCTTACCTAGTAGTCACATACTACTACTGTTTTGAATGGGTGAAGCATTTTGCTTTTGGAAGACAAGGTAAACTTGTACTTGGCATACTCTAAAAGATCTCTAGAGCTAATTAGAGTACATAATTTTTAAAACCTAGGTTTACTTAAGATGAACTCTTAAGAGATTTCTTGATAAGAGACCTCCTTTTGGGGCCATCTTTTCTATTATGAAGTGATTGATCAGCTATTCTAGAGTAGGTGGAGTTCCAGGCTTCCAGTTGGACCACTTCTTGGAACCTACAAAGTGCAGACATCGTGAGGGTTGTGAGAAGTGACTTGTCTAGGCATTGACAGTGTCATAGAGATAGGCATTTCCAGATTCCAGTCACCGAAGCCATGCAGTGTTTCAGAACCTGCACTTAGATGCTCCTCACAGCTGAGCCCAAACCTTCTTTGGGTCTATTGTAATTATTATACTCTGATTTTTTTTTTACTGAAATGCATTATTGGTAAAAGGATCTTTTAGTCATATCAAATAAAGTCTACATTTTCTGGGATTTAGATAATCACTATTTATTATACCAAGGCACACATTGGCAAATGCTTTTTTCCCCTCTTCCAAAGAATGGCTTAATAAAGTTGATTTAAGCCTATCTATGATTAAGATCATATATAGAGAAGAAACTTTGTAAAGACGAGTTAAGGTCTATCAAATCAAGTAGAGTAGATTAAGAGTAAGAAAATTCTCACTTGACAAATCGTATTTTTGTAATAAATAAGATAATTGAAAATAAAATTTGCTAGAAATGTTATTACACTGTCAAGAATTTCATTATTAAAAGCATTTTCTCTACTATTTACTCTCAATTCCCAAATGATTAAACATGTTCGCAAGTTGTTGGAGGCAGGGAAAAGCATTCTGATAATTCGTGGTCAGAGAGATATTTATAGAATAAGAAGAAAGACATCTCATGTGTAGGGAACCAGAGACTGTATGTTGGAGTACCATAAGAATGCTGGATGCATCCTTCTAATATTTTCTTTTTTAAAAGAATTATTTAATTTAATTTATTATTGTTATTTAAATTTGCTATAGGGTATGAGCATGCAATAGAGAGAGAGAGAGAGAGAGAGAGAGAGAGAGAGAGAGAGAGAGAGAGAGAACATGAAAAAACAAGCTGCCAGGTCCAGGACTCAAACTATGATTAGCCACGTGGGAGACCAGCACCTCAACCACCACACCACCTGCTGGCCCCTTAATATTTTCTTAGAACAAGATTCATTCATTCATTCAACAATGTATTGAGTTCCCACTGAGTGCTAGGCAAAATGCCCAAGATTATCCTGATTGAAAGTGCACTGGATGGAAGCACTTAGTAGATAATAATAAGATAATCGAAAATATAAATTAGTTGAAAGTCCTTCTCACTTCGAAGGGCAAAAAGAACTTTCTTTTTTTTTCTGTGTTCAATCCAAAAGAGAATAGAATATATTTGATAATTTAGCATTTTATCTTTCATCTTCCTCATTATCCTTTCTTGTGGAAAAATCTAAGCATTAAGGCTTTATAATTCAGATTTTAAAATTTGTAAATGAAGACACAAGTAACATACCTTAAAAGTTACTAGATGTCATAATAGCCTCTTATCATGAAGTACTTAGACAATTATACAAATCTGGCTTATTTCCCCCAGTTTTGTTTTTCAAGATGATCCTCCAAAGCTCTCTCTGACCTTATAAAACAAAGTACTATTTTTTAGAAAGATTACATATGTAAAATAACTTACTGTTTCTGCATTTATTCAATAAATATGCATTGTGTGGTCATTTTATATCAGCATTGTCTTAGGTATGAAGCATACAATGATGAAAAGGTACATTTGGTTTTTAAGAGGTTCACAATTCATTTATCTATTCACTGTGAGCCAGAGACCTTTCCAGGCACAATCAAGTGGAGAGTCTGACATGAAAATGAACCCTCTTGATATGAACTGATGAAATGCTGTAAGAATAGAATTAAGTAATGGTGACGTGTTACAGAATCACAGAGGAAGAAAGCATCTGCATGTGAAAGTGCTGGTGTGATACAGAAAAAACTCTGACATTTTCAATGAAGTAGCCTACACATTTGCAGTAAATTATTTGTGCCCTAGTTCAAGACAGTTTTAGATTTATTAATTTTGGATTTTTGAATTTATATCATAAAATTTTACATAGAAGAAGGAAAAAAGCAATGAAGTCGTCTGCTATTGGCTACTCTATTTTGGTTCCTGTGGGGACTTTGGACTCTGTGGGGAGGGGATGTGAATGTGTAATGCAATGTCCATGTATTACGCTTTACAATTTTTGAAATCAAAGTACTCAATCAGCATTAATTAGGAGATATTGTGCTGTAATTTCTGAGTACATGTACAATGGTAGTCTTCTAAATTGTGTGCAATTTTCCTTTTCTTTTGGATTTCCACATGGAGCTTTTCCTATTATATATTAAATTGAGAGGCAGTTAATTTCACATTCTAGACATCCAAACATTAGATTTTTTTAAAATATACTTTCATGTGCAATGTATGCCCGCTTCTGGAAAACGTGATCCTCATCATTCTCTCCATAACACACTTTGTGGGCCTCTGGTAACAAACTGGGAACTATTCCTTTTGGTTTTATAAATCATGTCTAAGGGATTCTAAACCACATTTAATTACACATGACAGAAAAGCTTCATGTGCTAATGTTCTTCTGGTTGACCCACCATGAATTCCTGTTAAAATTTTCATGAGCCTTGGAGACAATTCTCTAGAGTATCCCCTAGAGCATTTCCTGGACACCAGTGATGCCGAGTTTACCATTCCATTGATGGTTGTCCCAGAGCACCCCAGGATGGATACTCCCATTCCCTGAGAGTGGCTCACACACCAAGATGCTGCTATAAATGGCTGAAATGTGATGCAGCTTCCCTTCCAACTTCCTCCAACTCAGCCTAATGGAGATTAAGATCCATTAAGAGCTCTTTGCTGCATGTGCAATTTCTATTGATCAAATTGACTCATTTCATTTTAGCCAATGATCCTATTACAAAAGCTGCCTCCTTCTAGTGTTTTACCGGCACAGGGAAACCTGCAAATGCTCTCTACTGTAACAGTCACTACGGAGAAGGGCATTGGCTTGAGTTGTGTTTTCCTGCCCCCATAAGCCTCACTTGCAGCTCATCATTCTTAAAAGTTTTTGGTTATTCCCATTCATGCCCTTACTTAAGGTTGGATTATAGGTTAACTCTGTGTAATTCATTTAAAAAACAAACATTTGATTGTGAAACTATGTTAACCACAACACAGAATCAAAGTTTAGTATGAACCACACTGTGGCTTGGCAATAAGGTTTCTCTCAATTGTAACCCTTTGAGGGAAGCAACTTGAGAAAGGAAATGTTTGTTTATAGTGACAGACTATATGAAAATAATAGTCATCTTTGTAAGAGGAATGTTTAATAAGTGGTAGACATTATTATTATACTGGTCAGTTGACTACTATTAAGCAGATGGAAGTAGTTCTTCTAAAAAAAGTTTATAGAAAATGAGTGGAGAAGGATGAGAGTTTAGTACATGTAATAGTGCCTTTATCCTGAATGTAGTTGTCTAATTACATGAATATATTGCATGGTATTCATGGGTAGGATTTGTAAAATATTTCATATCCCCAAAGTATTTTCATGAAGATGATTAAAAAAATTCAACTGCCACTTTTTGAGCAGTACTAAATTTTGTACTAAAATTTGATGTATGTTATGATATTTGATTCCTTTAACAATGCTATAGAGTTTGAATTATTTCCATTTCTGTTTTTTTTAGATGAGGAGATAAAGGTCCAGAGAAGTCAAATGACTTGGCCAAAGTATTTGTCTGGAAATGGCATAGCCTGGTTTTGAAGTCAAGTATGACCGATTTCAAAGGCATTTTTCTTTCTTTTCCTCTTTTGTCTCAATCTCTGTCTTTGTCTCTTTCTCGTTTGTGTTTATCTCTGTCTCTGTTTCTTTCTTTTTTTAAAATAAAAAGTTTTTTTCTTTTTCTTTTTTTTTGAAGAGGTTTTTGCTATAGGGCACCTGCACTCGCCAGACAGACAGAGAGAGACAGAGAGACAGAAAGTGAGAAATCACCCCCAGGGGGGATGGCCACGCCGCAATCCCTTCTCCTCCATTCTCCTCTTGGGATCTTGGGCACGCACGCACACATGCCCGGCCTCAGTTTTAAGCTACCGGGTCCGGGATGCGAACTGTGGTCAACTACATGGGAGTCCAGCGACATAGCCATTACGCTAACTGCTGGTCCCAAAAAGGTTTTTGCTTTTATTTATTTATAAATTGACAGAAGTTTTGTGTGTGTGTGTGTGTGTGTGTGTTTGCCATAGGGCAGGTACCACCATGCCCTATATTGACAGAAGTTTTGAAGTTCGATTCTGAATCTCTTTAACTAGCACTTAGGAAATTCTCTTAGTTTTCTTACACCCAGCTCCATTCACATATTTACATTGCCAGATTAGCCCTGTATATAAACAATATATCATTGTTTTCTTGAGCTAGACCAAAGTGGAATAGAATATCTGCTCCACATTTTACTAACTATGTACTCTGGGACCAGTTATATATCTTTTTTTTAAAAACTAATTTATTTTGCATTCATTCACTGAGCATCATCACAGCATACAAAATGTGATTTTCCACCCAGAATGCACTGCATAATGGCTTAATCATACATGTTATCATCAACAAATAATTTTCCATTTCTTGTTTTATTTATTTATATCTATCTATATATCTATATCATCTATATCTATATCTATCTATATCTATATCTATCTTCCCCCCTATTTCTCACCCTCTGCCATTTTCCACCTGTCTCTGGTGTCTACAGTTGTTATCCATTCTTCTTTGCCCCCACATTTTATTGATTCACAAAATATCTTAATTAATATAACTACTTTCTATAGCAAGTTCAGCTGATATATACATACCTGTGAACACATGTCTGACTTTAGGCATGAAGCTCTGAGCAGAATGAATATAAAGTAGCACCTCACTGATGCTATATAGCTTACTGCAGTCATTAAATAGGTATTTTTAAGATATTTTTTATTTTCAAGAAAAGCAGTTTTAGCTTTAATAAATAATTTTTTTAAAAAAATGATAAGAGAGCTTTGCTTAAAACTTGTTCAAATAGTAGGTACATAAACTTATTGGCAGCTCAAGATAAGACAAAAATCCTTAAATCTGGAAAATAAAGCATAGAGGAAAATCAGTAATGTTTTAGTAAAAAGTCATAAGATTTTATTTCACCAGTTCAGTTTCATGTACTTTATCTTCTGTTGTGGTCTGATCTTCCTGTTAACATTCTGGAACATAACATTAAACTTCAGACTTGTCTCTACCATTACGTTGGCCATTTTCTTAGTTGTTATTGTACTCTTATTTCTGTGTATCTGTGTTTAGTTTTCCTGATATAGCACTCCCTTCAGAACTTCTTGGAGAGTTGATCTGGTGTTGGTAAATTCCTTCAAATTTTGTTTATCTGAGAATGTTCTTGTCTTTTCTTCCCATATGAAGGATAATCTTGCTGGATACAGTATTCTTGGTTGAAATTGCTTTTCCCTTAACACTTTGAATATATTTTCCCATTCTTTCCTTGCTCACATTGTTTCTGATGAGAGGTCTGCTGTTAGCCTGATGGAATATCCTTTGTAAGTAACTTGATGTTTCTCTCTTGCCAATTTTAGTATCTTGTCTCTGTCTGTGTTTTTGGTCAATCTGGCTATGATGTGCCTTGGAGAAGATCTTCTTGGGTTGGTTCTATTTGGGGTCCTTTATATTTTTTGGGACTGGATCTTTGAGTGCCTCTCTAGGTTTGGAAAGTTTTCTTTCAGGATTTCATGGACTGTATTATCAATGCCCTTATTAGTCTCTTCACTTTCTGGGATACCAATTATCCAGATGTTTGAATATTAGGTATTTCTTGTATATTATTCTCATTTTTTGGGCTATTTTCTTAGTCTTCATGGTGAATTTTTCTAGGCCAGTGATTCTGTCTTCTACATCTGACATTCAATCCTCTGTAAGATCTAGTCTACTTTTAATACTTTAAAAGGAGGTTTTGATTTCCTGTATTACAGCCTTCATCTCTAACAGCTCAGTTTGATTTTTTTTTTATGGTGTGTATTTTTCAGATTATGTAAGTACTTCCTCATCTCCTGGAAATCATTGGCTCTTTTCTCATGTGTCTTCTGGTGTTAATTGTTTCTCTTCTCTTGCACCTCTGTTAGCTTTGTCACTACGAATATTCTAAATTCTTTATCTGACATTTCTGTGAGTTCCATTGTACTATCTGTGGATGAAGAGGAGTGATTCTTTTCCCTTGGAGAAGTATTTTCTTGCTTTCTCATATTCCTTGTGCCACTGTGGTGATTTCTGGTCATCTGACGTGTTGTGCATTTCTTCCTAATTTTTGAAGTTCAATTGAGTGTTCAGAGGTGTGCTGGAGGAGATGATCTGCAATCTCTCTTCTGTTCCATTTTTCACTCTTTGTGTGTCAGATTCAGTGGGAATTGAAGAATATTCTGACCTGATCTAGAAATGAATCTGGAGGGAGAAGTCTTAGCAGAAAATCTTCATTTTTAGTCCCTGAAAGCAATATTTCACAGCTGAAGTTCAGTAGCCATTTCCGAATGAGCCTGGGGTTTTGCCTCTCCTCTGTTTCTTTTTTGTTGTGCTCCTCTCTCTTTTTTCTTTTTCTAGGGTCTTTTTTTTTTTTTTTTTTTTTTTTTTTTTTTTGTTCATGCACTTGTTGGAGAGAAGAGAGAGAGAGAGAAAATGCAAAATCACCCCCTGGCAAGATGACCATGCCATGGTCACTTCTCCTCCACTCTCCTTTTGAGATTTTGAACATACATGCACCTGGCATGATTTTTAAGCCACCAGGTCCAGGACTTGAACCATGAAGTAACCCAAGTGGGGTACAGCCACCTTAACCTTCATGCCACCATATGTCCCATCTTTCTCTCTTTTTAAATCATTCCACATAGTCTTAACATGCTGGATTCTCTCAACAGGTTTTGTTTTTTTTTGTCTTAATTTGTTTAAGGGTATATGCACTTGCTAGAGAGAGAGAGAATTAACACCCCTTATAGGAGATGGTAACACTGCAATCCCTTCTCCTTCATTTTTACATCTATTTGGAATTTTGGATATACACACATATATACACTGTATGTTTTTTGAAATCTCTATTTCCAGGATTACAATCATACAATGAGCTGTGTGAAATTCAGACACCTTAACTGCCATGTCACTGACTGGTTCTTTCTCAACAGTTTTATCAAAGGGTAAGTGTTATTATTAACTCCAAAGCTCAGCAGAGATTAATGAACTATCTTCAGATCACAAGCAGATGGTGGCAGATCAGACAACCCAAGTTGTCTGACCTGTTGTATCACTTTCCCATACAAAGTCACAGTCAAAATTTAAATAGAGCTAAAATGACATGTTTATGCATATTTTATGTTATTAGAAGGGAATTTTTAGAGGTGGAATTTATTACCAGTATCTGGAGTTCTAGTTTTACTTCTATTATTTTTATCTCTTTAACTCTTACCCAAATTCTTTGTAACATAAAAGCCTATGATATCTGATGTTTATTGAGCTCTAACAATGAGATCTACATAGAATTATGTATCAGGCCAAGGAAATGAAGATAGTATGGCAAGCCCCCTTTACAGGTACAGTTTTTTTTTTTTTTTTTTTTTTTAAAAAAAACTTATTTGAGGCAGTAGGAATTCTTTAAATTGTCTTTTATGGACAGAAAACTCATGATGTAAAGTTGGGTTTAGCTCTTCAAGATGATAGAGTAAGTACTTATTAAACCTATGTTTATTATCACAAATGCAGTTTAGGAATTCCTGTTTTCTGTTTTGTTCTATGTGTGTATATTTACGTGTTTGTGAATATGTATATATGTGTGTATGTGTGTATTTTATTAAAATGCTTTAAAAGTCCAACAGACTAATTTTGGAAGTCCATGAACTGCTTTTCATTGAAAATAAGTGATTTTTATTATGTAAAGATAGACATGCATATGCTATGTTTTATATAAATGTATTTTAGTTTGGAGATGAATTAAGACTATACAGATGGTTTTGGTAAAAATTAACAAATAGTACTTTAATTTTAATCCAAATTGTCTGAAGAACATATGAAAAAGTGCAGTCCAGAATGTTACCAAGCAGGAAATAATGAGGTGTAATCAGGTTCCAAACACATCTGTAAAATTTCCAGAGTGAACTTGGATTCTAGTCTCTCATAGTTGGTTCTGACATAGTGCTAAGTAGACCATTTTGACATGACATTAAAAAGGACTTAAAAGCATAAAAAAATATAAATTTTGTCCCATATATTTGAAAAATTTAAATGTTTTCTGGCAGATACGTATCTCCTCAGAATAATTGATTGTTGATAGAAGTAAGTAATGATTTGGGTTGGGAACTGAGCCAAAATCAATAAAACATTTTTCTTAGAAACTTGTAGTTGACTGAGCTAGAATATGCTGTTTCATAGAGCTTTTAAAAATTGTCTCATTTATATTTATTGGCTATAAGTAGAACATATTTTGCTTAGTTACTCATTTCTAAATACTATTTCAAGGTAGTCCCTGAAAGAATATGTATTTTAAGATACTATATTAGGGTTTCTGAGAACTGCTCCAATAATCATATCCCTTTTCTTTGAAAGTGAGTTTAATGGGAATATACTCCATCTGGTATATGTGGAGAGAAAATAAAACCTCAAACTAAGAACTATTCTTCAGTGATGTAAGATGAATAGGTTTATGCAGGTAAATGGTGCATTAAAAGGCCAAAACTTGGGGGGTAAAATCCTAAAACAGCTTTCATTTTGTCCCTACTGCCCAGTCAATGAGCAGGCTCCTGGATAAATTTCTGTGCAGGTCCATTAGATTCTCTGATCATTGTCTTTACAAGTTCCAGCTGGTTAACCTCAAGCTCCAATTTGTCATGGGGAGTTCTTTGGTATCTATTATTTTGTGCTCAGGTTTCTGGGCTTGAGCCAAAACTGAAAGGGAAAGAATATAATTTTAATTATGTGAAAATTAGGTAAGTAGATGGTACGCTGGAAAGAGCAGTGAAAAGACCATCACAGTAGGGCTCTGCCTGACTCTTAATCCTACCAGGCCCACTACTACCTTCACCTCTATGTTAAACACAAGGCTGAAAGAAGTTAAATAATCTTCTCATAATCCAATAGTTAGTAAGTGGGGGTGAATTAGGAACAACTGTATAAGTGTAGTGTGGAAACTGTCAAATCCTTTAGAAATGTAAAATTTGGGGTCTCATCCCAGACCTACTGAAGCAAAGATTCTGGGGAGAGGCCTTGCAATCTGAGTTTAGCAAACCCTCCAGGTGATCCTGATTCACAATGCTCAAGTTCAAGAACCTCCACAGTATGATACAGAGAGGCAAAACTGAATTCCAATCTTAGCTTGGGCATTTTTATATATTAATAGGCATATTAATTTTCTCAAGGTTGTTTTTCTGGGTAGCAGTCTACGACTGAGAACAGATCAAGTAGTTTGAAGAACACCTGCTCTTATCACTGTGCAAAACTGTCTTCTTAGAAGGATAAGTCAATCCATGGCAACATGAACTAATTAGACTTCGTGTTCTTTTTTTTAATATAAGACTTCAAACCTACACTCTCAAAACTTCTGAGATTGTATGAGAGAAACATTTATGGAGATTTTGCCTAAAGAAAAGCATTTGTTAGTCTTTCAGACATTCCAAAATTTATTTTGGATTAAATTAAGGAACCTGTGAGTTTGTTTGCATATAGATATACATTCATTAAACTCCATTTTAGCATTATGCCATTGCTACGGTTTGGATGTGACCCTCTGAGTTCTTGTGTTGGAAACCTGATCCCTGATGCAGTGATGTTGGGAACTGAGGCTTAATGGGAAGTGCTTGGGTCATGAGGCCACCTCCCTCATGAATATTTTCAAGCCATTATTGCAGGCACAGTTTCCTTTTCAGAAAAGTATGAATTTGGCCTGCTTTTGCAGCTTGACACCTGTTGCTTTCCATTGTAGAATGAGGCAGCAAGAAACCCCTCACCAGGTGCTGGGGCCTTGATCTTATACTTCCCAGCCTTCAGAATTGTGAAGAAATAAATTTCTGTTCCTTATAAATTACCCATTCTGCCCTATTCTGGTATAGCAGTATACAGCAAACTAAGACAGCTATTAATTTACTTGAAGAATATTATAAGAAACAATGCTATGAAATATACTGCACATTTACTATAAGGATATTGTTAAGAAATTGCTCATCCTGTTACTCAGTAACCTCTTTCTGAGAATCTAAATGAGGAAATTTTTTTAGTCCTTGGTAGCAGGAACATGCTCACTTCTCCTGAGCATTTGCTTTATTTATGACTTATGGGCATATAAAACCATATAATCAATCATGTTTCTGCCTTTATGTTATGAGTTGAGTTATATCTGCTCCCCCTCTTGTGACCCCAGGGCAGGTATCTCAGAATGTGGCTGTATTTGGAGAAAGGATTTTAGAAGAGATAATTAAGTTAAAAAGAGATCATTGATATAGTCCTAATCCAATATGATTGTTCTTATACAAAAGAAGTTTGGGCGCAAATATGCACAGAGAGAAAAACCCAGTAAAGACAAAGGGAGAAGAGAGCCATCTACAAGCAAGGATAGAGGCTTCAGAAGAAACTAACCCTGATGACACCTTGATCTTAAACTTCTAGCTTTCATAATTGTGAGAAAATAAATTAAATTTTTGTTGTTTAAGGTAACCAGTATATGGTACTTTGTTATGGTAACTGCATTATGGTTCTCCAGAGAAACAGAACCAGTACCTTCCATAGAGATATATTAGGTTGTTGGAAAAGTCATGATGTACTTTTCTATGTTTTTCAATGCAAAAATGAGTCATGACTTTCCTGACAACCCAATATAATAGGAGATTTATTATGAGAATTATCTCATGCAATGATGGAGGCCTAGAAGTTCCCCAGCACACCATCTGTAATCTGGAGAACCAAGAAATCTGGTGGTATGATTCAGTCTGTGTAAGAAGATTTAAGAACCAGGAGCCCCAGGGCTTGAGGGTAGGAGAAGATAGCTGTCCCACTCAAACTGAGAGAGAAAGTTTGCCCGTCCTCTATCTTTCAGTTCTGTTAAGGCTATCAACAGGTTGTACCCATCCACACTGGTAAGGCTGGGTTTCTTCACTCAGTCTGCTGAATTGACCACTAAACCCTCCTGAAAACACGCTCACAGACACACCCAGAAATAATATTTTAGCAGCTCTCTTGGCATGCCTTAACCTGCTCAAGATGACACATAAAATTAATCATTACAGTAACTCTAGCAACTTATACATTTTACGTTGGCTGTTGTAAAACTACATTTGTGAACTCCATCTAACAAAGTAGAGGATCTTTTATCATTTCTTTCATATGTCAACTTTACTTCTGACTTTATCTACCTTTTCCATTTGTTATTATATTTGATACTTACATATCTACTTTTCATTCTCACATTTCTGAGATCCTTATTGGATACAGTCCTGTGCTTGGCATTCCTCATTGGGCTGTCTACTGCCTCTCTTGTACGGCTTCCTTGGAAGGATGCGCTCTACCTCTTGTGCTTTCCCAGGGCCCAGTGAGAAGCATGTGCTGTACCTCCAGGCTTATGAAGCTCTTCTAGCCCTGTGTTTCCCCTGTTCCTTCCATGTGCACCCAGGCTATAGAGACTCTGCCCTACCTCTTTAACCTAAGCTCCAGCACTCACAGTTTCTGCTTGAAGCAGCCATGTCTGCTTCTGGTGACTGTCCTGAAGTTGATAGCTTACGTGGCTGCTTTTTCCATAATAATCCAATTATCCCTCTTTCAAGTACCCTGATTTGAGCTTCAACCTCTTTGGAGTATAGAATGCCCTCAGGGTTGCTCCTGTCCTTTTGTAGTAGAAATTTGTGCGTGTGTGTGTGCATGTGTTTTATGGATGGTGGCTTTCGTATATAGCTGTGTCTTTCTTTACATCTATCTCCTTTCTGTTTTGCAGGAGTTCCTTTCAGTTTCTAAGTCATTTTGAGCTCCTTTTCCTGTTTTGTTTATATATATATATATATATATATATATATATATATACACACACACACACACATATATATATACACACATATATATATGTATATATATACACACACACACACATATATATAAAATTTTTAAAAATAAATAATTATTTAATTTTATTTATTCTTTTTCTTGAATTTCACCAGAGAGAGGCAGTGAGAGAGAGAGAGAGAGAGAGAGAGAGTGAGAAAGCGAGCTGCCAGGTCTGGGACTCCAACTATGTTTGGTCATGTGGGAGTCCAACACCTTAACCACTTCATCACCTGCTGGCCCACTGCTAATATATATATTAAAGATATAAATAATTTAAATATGAAAATGAATATATATTTAAATTTGTTTCTATATATTTAAGATTTATATATAAATATAATGTGTCTCTACATTTAAATTTTCCTTTAAAATATATTTTCTGTCACTTTTAAGATAATTTCCAGGAAGAGGGAAATTGTACAGTATGCTTAATCCACCATAATAAAATAGAAATTTTCTTATCTTTTATTTTGTGTCTCGAATATTATTTCATGAGTTACATAATTTTCTTTTAAAAATAAGGTGGTTTATAAATGCATTCAAATCTAAGTAATAGAGCAGAATATGTATGTGTGACTTGGACTAGTTTTTTTTTTTTTCTCCCACCTATTTGTACTTGCTTCCTTAAATATAAAATGAGAAAGTAATTGAGGTCCCTGCAAAATATTGGTAGAAGTGAAACTCAGGGAAAAAGTGGACTCTTGCCCCTTTCTTAAGTCTTCTCTTTCTGCTGTGTCTCATACAAAAGACATACATTCCAACTCCAAAATATTAAAGAATATGGTAAATTTCTCCTTGAGAAGTCTACAAAAGTGTTTATAATCTCACCAAAATCTTGGACCTTCAATATGTCACCCAGTGCATACTTTCTATAAATCTCCATGCTCTTTCTCTCACAAAACCTTTGCTCATCCCTGCACATCCCCTCTCCCTAACCTCTCTTTCATCATGCCCTTTTTTTGTTTAATCCAGTCTCTCTATTTTTTCTTTCTCCCAACCTGTTACACTTAGCCCAGTAGTTCAAACATAGAATCTTCTTTAGAAGGTGGCTAAGGGCAAAGACTTTGGAAGCTTATACTTTAATAGCTTTGTTCCTGTCAAATAGGACACTATGATTTCATATAGACCTATAATGGAACCTATGAGCGTTGCAGAGGTGCCATTTTCAATGGGAAATGTACAAGGAGGCAAGAACAAATTGAGCTTCCTCTGCTGCCCTGGGACCAATTTGTACAAAGAAACATTTAGAGTCTGTCTAATGATCTTCCTCTCAGACTCCAATTGGAAATAAGTGTGCAACTAAGATTTACTGATTTATAACTGGAGACATTCATTCTGACTCTTGGTATAATCTACATAGATTGTGCCCTGTCCAAATGGAGTGATAAGTAGCATACCCTGCTTGTCATCATCAGAAAGCAAATTAAAATTCTTGGAGCTAAAGCACAAAGTATTGGTGAAAGTCATGTGCTTGGTGACTCATAGAGCTATGTTTCAGTCCTAACTCTCCTTTTGCCTGATGGGAGGCCTTGGGCAAATTCTGTAATTTTTATGAGGCTCAGCTTCTTCATCTGTTACAAGGAGGTAAAGTTGATTCCTCCCTTAACACCTTACTGAAACACTAGTTAAGCTATGCATGTAAAGAATAATTGCTATCATTTTCCTTGGGTTCACAAATGCCTTAGCAGAGCCTGTGGGGCCCTCCATGATCTGAGGACTGGTGGCATCCAACCTCTGCCCACTTGATGTGTCCCACACCAGTTAATCACATAGATGTACACCCACTCTGAGGTGTTCTCTGGGGATGAAGCAATGAGGAGACATGGCTCCTGGTATGGAGGATTTCACATGTTATTGGTGAGCAAGAGGCTCACAGCCTAGTGCTGGGCCTTCAATCAATGGCTAAAATGAAGAGAAGGGAAAGAGATAGCTATTAATTTTGCTTAGGCATAAGGTACATGAGAAGAAATAAAATGATTTAGATAATTCATTATTTGTCACCAGGTTGTTAACACCATTTGAAAAATCCTGGCAAATAGAATGTATTCAGTAGGAAGGGTTCACGAAGTTTGAGGAAAACCGGAATCAAGGTTTTGATCCCTGTCCAGTCACATAGAGCTACTTCTCATTGTTCCCAGTAAATAAATTTCCTTCTGTATCCCAAGTTGAGGTTTTGCAGGATGAGTGGCATCCTATTCCTGAAACCTCAGCTGGATATAATAAGTGGCTGATGTGACAGTCATGTCCAATGATTCTGAGCAGTTGGGTAACATGCATCTGCTCTGGGTTCTTTTAATACAATATCTCCTTGTCATTATGCAATGTGAACCAGCCCCATGTTCTCAGGTGAGAGCAAGGTTTCTCTACACTATTTACAAGCATGGCCTATCTTTGCTGCCTTAATGACTTAGCTCACTTTGGATCCTATGTCTAGAATTCCCTTTCCATTTTCTTTCTTTCTAGGATCCAGTTCAAAAACCACTTGGGTACATTTCCTCTCCCCTCTAGTCTATGATCAGCATGAGGCAGTGATTGCGTCTTATGAATGCTTTGTCTCTCAGCTCCCTCTTGCTCATTAGGGACTCTACAAGTGGGACAGAAGAAACAGTCTATAGCATGGATGTGAGAGCTCTGCAAGCCCTCCAAAGGACAGCAGTGAGGATCCCATTGGCATGTTCTAGACATGATGTGATCAAGGCACGGACCAGAGTGGTTGTAATGACAAGGAAGAAGTGGTTTGTGTCACTTTTACTTAACAAAAATTTCATATATCAACCACGATCACCAGATAAAATTTAATTTTGGTTCTGATTTCATGCCTGAACATGAAAAGGAAAAGCCATTTGTCTACAAAGGTAGACCACCCTAGTTACACAGACTTGACCCCTATTGTTGAAGGAATAGTCACAAATTAGATGGAGGACTGAATTTGCAGGGAATCTGGGGGAAAATTCAGTAAGTGTTTTGTATTTGTTGGGCTATATGTATTTGAACAAGTGTACTGTTGGAGTCAATCCCAGAGAGCATATAATAGAACACTTGAATCTGAGTTTGAATGCAAAAATGACAACATCACCATCTGAATCCTGGTCTTAAATAAGAAAAACAAAGTGGATGTTCTTCTGATCTGGCAGAGTTGATACAAATAACTCCTGCCTTTGGTGCCATGTGATGCTTCAAAAGCAACAATGCCTCAGTTAAGATTCCAAATTTTTATTCCGTTGCTAAGCCATATTGTCTTTTTTGGATGTTCCTAAACAATCCTGGTTCTTCTAGAGCACTTCATAATCTACAACGACACTAATTTAGTAAGAGAGCCCTGAAGCTTATAAACAATAAGGTGGGGATACAAGGGTAGGAGATTTGAGGTTTATCTCTTTTTTTTCCTATAGTTTGTAATCTGAGGAGATGGTACAGAGAAAACAAAAATTGTTATGGAGATATAAAAAATGCAGAGTAAAACATGTGCTTATTTAAATCATTTCAGTGAATTTTCCATAATGAGAACAATTTTTTTCCTCTACCCTACAGTTTCAGTATTAAAACAAGAAGCAAAATACAATAAAACAAGCTGGTAACAGGGATTTATTCTCAAAAGCAAATTTATTGTACATTTTATGATCAAAACAAAATCAGCCCAAATTCTTATTTATTCTACTGTACAATAAAAGCCAATATTCAGGTTGACAAGTCAGATACTATGAGATTTTCAAATATAAAATACTTCATATATTTACAGCATAATTTCCATAAAGAGATGGGAAAAATAAACTCAAATCCAAATAAAGATCTTGATAAAGCTTGAAATTAAAAATTAATCCTGTTCAATAATTGTTAAGACCTTCCAGTTATTGGGGCATTCTATGATGTGAACATTTTGGTTAATAGAAGCTTCTTTCTTCTTCTTTTTTTTTTAAATAGATTTTTGCTAGAGGTCATGTGTACTTGCTGGAGAGACAGAGCAAGACAGAGAGACAGAAAACAAGAAATCACCTCCCGGGTAGTGGGGAGGCCACGATATAATCCCTTCATCCCTTATCCTACATTCTCTCTGGATTTTGGGTACACACACACACACACACACACACACCGGCATTAGTTTAACCCTCTGGGTCCAGGAATTGAACTGTGGTTGACTACTGGGAGTCCAGTGATATAGCCATGATGCCATCTGCTGGTCCCCAAGGCTTTTTTATTCTTAAGTACCATTAAGTACTAAATCAATGTGTGTGTGTGTGTGTGTGTGTGTGTGTGTCCAATATGTACATTTGAATATGTAGAGCACATATACAGATGGTCCTCAATTTATAATGGGGTTATGATCCCGTATACCCTATATAATTTGACAATATCATAAAACAAAAATTTATTTAGTAACCTAACCAAACATCATAGCTTAGTCAAACCTACCTTAAACATGCTCAGAACACTTTATTCGCCTGTAGTTGGACAGAATCATCTAACGCAAAGCTCATTTTATGATGAGGTGTCTAACACCTCCTGTGATTTATGAATACTGTACTGGAAGTGAAGCACAGAGTGGGTCACTGCCACTGCCCAGCGTCACGACAGGGTGTCATGCCTCGTCATAAGCCCAGGGAAAAGATCAGAATCCCAAATTCTAGCTGTGGCTTATACCAAATGTATATTGCTTTCGCACCATTGTGAAGTTGAAAAGTTGTAAGTCAGCGACCGTCTGTATATAAATATTACATGCAACATTTATCAAACAGATTAGTGACTGGTGAGCCTGCTTTGGAAACCCGTGTTTCAGCAGACTCGAGATAGTACGTCTTCGGCATCTTTGAGAAGAGCCATATAATGGTGCTTGCAAAAAACATTTGACCTTTCTAGTTGGATGTACCAATGCGCTAGTTAAGAGTGTTAAATGATTCAGTAAAAGGTTGTTGCTTTTTCTATGCCAGCTACTATTCTAGAGGCTGGAGTCACAGTTGTGAACTAAACGTGGGACTTGCACTCTAGTGGCTATGCATTTGGTAGTTGGACAACCCAGCATGAATACTCCGATATCCAGGGAGCCTAATCAGGATAATGTTCCACCTCTCAAGCTTATACTTTGTTTTCACATTCATAGCTGAAAGCTTGTCTTGCAAAACATGTGAGGAAACATTGAGCAATGTTCATATAGAGTGTGAAAAATGGAGATGTGGATAAATTATCACATCTACAGACTTGCAGACAAAAAGCACTTCCTAATGTGCCTTTTAGAAAGCAACAGCACAGCAACAATTGCCAGTAAATGCCAACAAGAACAGAAACACCTCTTACCACCATCTTCTATTAATAGCAACATTTTAGTTGCGGATAGGTGGGCCTTTACTGTTTATGAAGGGCTTTTAGACACACTCTTCACACTACGAAGCAGTCAGGAAAGACATTATGTCTGTTTTATAAATCCAGAGACATAGGTTTCAGTGGATTTCCAAAGGTTGTATGGTAAGAAAGTTGCATAACTAAGACAAAGACTCAACTCCTACAGCAATGAACTCATCTGGATTTCTTGGGCACCCTAATATCGCTAGTTTCCCAGGCTTTTCTTGTTTAGCATAAGACCATAATTGCTCAGAGATTTCACTTTCTAACGTTGTAGTCAAAGTAGCATGTGCTGATTTGATTGATATTCTCATATCACGGTGTTGGGGATTCTAGAAGCAAGGTCCTGAGCAAGAATATGAAGAATCCACTGAGTTACTGGAAGTTCTGGCATTTGGATTTGAACTAACACCCAGGTTCTGACCTGCTTTATTCATTAACAAAGTAGGTGACAGATCTCATAAGAGCAGGACGATGGATTGCAAAAAACTTTTACCCTGGCTAAATTCCAAAATGGGCAATTATATAATGGCAATTTTCAAATGGACAAAATTCATTCCTTGGAAAATAAAATCGATACCTGGATAGCACTTCCTTTGGCTTTCACAACACTTGGATGGATAACTCCATTCACCTGGGTAGGTCCTGTGTCAGGCAGTAAGTATAGGGCAAGACTACATGAAATTTACCCTGAAAGTTTTGGTGGTAAAAAGTAATGTTCAATTAGGTGGAAAACAGCATCGTTTTCTGAAAAATTTCCTACACACACACACAAAGACCTTTGAGTTTCTCAGAACACTCTGAGGTAATTATCTAGATTGACTTTTCTCAACAATTACTTCTCTCATTCTAAAATGACCATCTGGAATAATGTAAATGAATTTAACCCATACTTTAAAAACCGTGTATAGAGTACACGTGCAGGCAGGTTATTTGTTGTTTTACCAATCACATGATCTTACAGGATAAAACAAAATAAACAAAACAACCTCACGAAATAGGTTTGAAACACTCTTAATGGTTTTCCTTTTAAAGTGAAGGAGTCCATTGAAACCAAATGCCAGTAAAATTATTCAGGATCTAGTCTAAAGTCTGAAAAGGCTTGTAGAGGTACCATTGCTTTTGGAGAAGTACTTGATATGCCATTTCTTACTTTTAAAAATGTTTTATTATTTTCAAAAAGCTTTCACAATTTTTAAATAGTTTGCTTTCACAATAAACCTCCATGTTTGAGTGTGTGTATGTGTATAATAATTTTCATTTATTGGGTCATTGGAAAAGTCATAATGCATTGCTGCATATAAAAACAGAAAAATACATCATGACTTTGCCAATGGCCCAATATAAGAAGAGACTTTAACCCAGAAAAGATAGATATTAGACCCACGGTCAAGATCAGTGTAAAATTAGGTGTTTGTATTGCAAATTCAACTCATTCCTTTACACTTTATTTCCTTTAGACACAGACATTTCACTCTATTTAAATTAGGTGCTAACACTTTAACCTTTATCTGATGTTCAAAACTGCCCACTGGAAGTGACCAACAGATGGTGTAATGGTTACGTCTCTGGACTCCCATCTGACCAACTGTGGTTCAAGTCCCAGACCTGCTGGCTTAAAACTCCAACTCCATTTGTCTTAGGTATCTAGAACTGTGTTTCCAGCATAGAAAAAGTCAAACCAATGACTTTTACAATAAACTACCCTCATTTTTTATTCAGCCTCTAGAATATGAAAGCTTTAAAAGTGAATTAGCTAGTAGGCAAGATTTCTAAAAGCATTAACAGTGATTAAAAACAAGTACAGGTTAGTAACGACCTGGGTAATTAATTGAAGTCATGCTGTTTTCATAAGACTTATTTGTTTATTCAAAGAAAACAAATTTTGGTCTAAATTGCCTAGATAATTATGACACCCTTTAACTCAAGATGTGCATAACTTGTCTCAGGTCACAAAGCAACTAACTATATTACTAGATGGACAACCAGATATGATTGTAGTGGACATTACTTCATACTAACAGTCTATTTAACAAGAGCTATTCCCAGTAAGAAAGAATCAGATCCAGTTAAATGTATGTTTTTTTCCTACCTTACGGGCTACTTCGGAGGGACAGTTGTTAAGACAAAGACTATGAATGAAGGTTGGGGGAGGGGTAGAGAGGGAGGGACGTGCACACCACAACACAGATCAACAGAGGTCATCTTCTGGCTCGGACTGTTATTTACTATTGTTCTTACAGAAAATGTTCATCCTGCTGCAGCTAACTAGCCTCCATCTTCTACACCAAACACTATTCCATGCCATGGAGGTGCTATGCAATAACTCTCACAGGTAGCACCTTATACCATTTAAAAACCTTTAAATCTCTAATCTGAAGGTGTCATAGTAAAGAAATGTAAATTCTTAGGAGAACAAAAATGTAATTACCTGATAAAGTCATCTATGTCCATGGAATGAGCCCGTTTGTCACTAAAACCTGTGCTGGTTAGGATTTGCTGTATTTTATCTGCTATGCTGAAATCTTCTGGTATTATCTGTCAATATAAGATTCAGAATAAATGAACAACATATCTTTAAAAAAGAAAAAAAAAAAAAAACTCATGCAGGGCATGTGTGTGTGCATGCCCAACATCCCAAGAGGAGAATGGAAGAGAAAGGACTGTGGTATAGCCATTCCCCCATCCTCTTTGGGGGAGGATGATTTGTTGCTTTCTGTCTCTCTTTCTGACAAGTGTACATGCCTATCTAAAAAAAAAAAAAAAAAAAAAAAGCAAAAGCTACCTAATGGGAAAGCCAATTCCTACAAAGCAGGAAGTATGAGAATGTGACAGTTCTGACCTCCCATTAAATATGTATCAAATAGTAAAATAGTATGAAGCAGGTCGATGGATTCAAAGGCATTCACCTGAGATATTACATACACTGTGATAGTTGACTTTTGGTCATGGTAGACATCCTCACTTACAAAGTTTTTTTCATGAGAATTTTGTTCTCAGCTTGACCCCTTTCCAGGAAAATGGAAGTCTGTGTGGTTTCCAGAAGTCGGATTGAACATATTTAGTATTCCATGATTCTTACTTAAACGTGATGGAAGAAGCTCAGTGATCCTAAGGGTTCAGGTGCTATATAGTAATAGAACTGTGAACTGGGAACAAGTTTGCTGATGATCCCTAGGTAATGGGGCAGCTACAGTTCAGATACACTTACCTGATGCACAGTTTGATAAGCAGTCCTCATTGTAATTCAATATATTTTTCTCTTAGAATATAAATCAGAGCAAAGATGTTTCAAATTGAACTGTGCAACCAAATGGTTATAAAATGTACCGGATTAGATTAACTATAACTTTTCCCTCATCATAGTATTCTTTTTTTTTTTTAAATTTATTTATTTGCATTCATTCTCTGAACATCATTACAGCATACAAAATGAGATTTTCCATCCAAATTACACTATATATTGTCTCAATCAAGCACATCAACAAACATGTTATTGTTAGCAAATGATCTTCCATTTCTTGTCTTCTGTATGTTTTGCTTTTTTCCCCCCATCCTAGATTCTCTATCTCTTACCCTCTGCCATCTCCCACTCTCCTCCCACAGTCTCTGGTATCTATGTTTGCTTTCTATACTGTTTTCTCCTCACATTTTATTGTAACGCCAAAGACCCTAATCAATCCAAATACCCTCATAGCAAACACAGGTGATACCCACATTTCCATGAACACAAGTCTTACTTTACGCATCCTATAAAGTAGCACCTAGCTGTGGCTACATATCCTACTGCAGTCATTGAATAGATATATATTTTTTTTCCTGAAACTTTTTTTTTTTTGTAACTCAATTTACATTCCTTCCGTAAGCTTCATCACAGCATACAAAATGCAATCTCCCATCCAGTACACACTGCATAGTGATACAATCATGCACATTACAAAAACTTTTCCATTACTAGTTCCTAGAATTACTTCCACCCCTCTTTCTGACCCTCTGTCCCTTCCCACCCTCCTCTCACACCACCTCCGGTGTCTACAATTGTCCTTCATTCCCTTCCCACCCACGTTGCATTGATCACACAATTTCCTACATAATCTAACTACTTTCAATGGTGAGTTCACTCATTACTACTAAGAAAACCAGTTTTAACTTAACTCAAAGAAATGCCAAGGAACTTTGCTTAAAGCCAGGAAACAAGTTAGGATTCTGTTCAAATGGAAGGTGCATGAACCTATCAGTCTCATGTACTTTTATCTTCTGTTCTGGTTCAATTTTCCTGATTAAATTCTGGGATATAGTATTCAACTCCAGACTTGTCCCTCTGATTAAGTTGGCCACTTTCATAGTTTTTTGACTCTTATTTCCGTGTGTCTGTGTTTAATTTTCTTGATACAGCACACCCTTAAGAACTTCTTGGAGATCTGGTCTGGTGCTGGTAAATTCTTTCAGGTTTTGTTTATCTGAGAATGTTCTTGTCTTTTCTTCCCACCTGAAAGATAATCTTGCCGGGTACAGTATTCTTGGCTGAAATTGCTTCTCTTGTAACACTTTGAATATATTTTCCCATTCTCTCCTCGCTCGCATTGTTTCTGATGAGAGATCTGCTGTTAGCCTGATGGGATGTCCTTTGTAGGTAACTTGATGTTTCTCTCTTGCCAATCTTAGTATCTTGTCTTTGTCTGCGGTTTTGGTCAACCTGGCTATAATGTGTCTTGGAGAAGATCTCCTTGGGTTGATTCTATTTGGGGTCCTTTGTATTTCCTGGGACTGGATCTTCGAATGCCTCTCTAGGTTTGGAAAGTTTTCTTGCAGGATTTCATGGAATAGATTATCAATACCCTTATGGGTCTCTTCACCTTCTGGAATGCCAATTATCCAGATATTTGGACGTTTGATGGTATCCAGTACTTCTCGCATATCATTCTCAAATTTTTGAGCCATTTTCTCAGTCTTCGTGGTGGACTTTTCTAAGCCAGCCATTTTCTCTTCTACATCTGAGATTCTATTTTCTGAATGATCTAGTCTGCTTTTAATACTTTCAAGGGAGATTTTGACTTCTTGTATTATAGACTTCATCTCTAGCAGTTCTGTTTGAGTCTTTTGTAAAGTGTGTAATTCCCCTTTTAGATCTTGCAAGAATTTCCTCATCTCCTGGAACTCGGCAACTTCTTTCTCCTTTCTCTTTAGCAGTTCATTATCTCTCTTTTCTTCCATCTCTGTTAGCTTCGACATTACGAATGTTCTAAATTCCTTATCAGACATTTCCATGACTTTCACCGAACTGCTTGTGGATGAAGGAGAGTTACTCTTTTCCATTGGAGGAGAGGTATTTTCTCGTTTTCCCATATTTCTCGTGATCTGACGGTGATTTCTTGTCATCTGATGAATGGCGTGTTTCTTTCAAATTCTTGAAGTTAAGCCTCAATGTTCAGGAGCAAGCAGACAGAGGTGTTCTAGAATCTGATTGCCGTTCTGTTGTGATCGCTGGTGCAGCAGATTCAGTAGATATTGGGTGGAGAGACAAGAAAAAGGAAAATGAAAAAGAGAGAGAAACAACAACAAAAAGAGAGAAAAAAGACAAAAAAATAAAAAATTATAATTGCTTTTCTTTTTTTTTTTTAAAGAAAAAAATCACAAAATAGAAAACCGCGTGGCGCACTAGCTTTGCTTGCTGGAGGCTGAATTATGAGTAGAAAATCTTCATTTCTCCTGTGCCCTGAAATATCTAGATCCCAGTTTCCATGAGGAATCTTCTCAGAGAATGGCTCAACTCTCCTGCCTGGGAGAAAGGAGCAGAAGGGATTATTAACAAAACAAAAGATGGAGCTGAGAGCCAGAGAGAAACTCTACCTTTAAAAAAATCGTAAAAAGGAAAAATTACCAAAAAAAAATGAGGAGACAGGAGCAGAGAGAGACAGAGACCTCAGAGACACAGAGACAGAGATAGAAGGCCAGAGGGGCTCCCTACCACACTAGCTTTGCTTGCTGGAGGCTGAATTATGAGTAGAAAATCTTCATTTCTCCTGTGCCCTGAAATATCTAGTTCCCAGTATCCATGAGGAATCTTCTCAGAGAATGGCTCAACTCTCCTGCCACACTAGCTTTGCTTGCTGGAGGCTGAATTATGAGTAGAAAATCTTCATTTCTCCTGTGCCCTGAAATATCTAGTTCCCAGTATCCATGAGGAATCTTCTCAGAGAATGGCTCAACTCTCCTGCCTGGGAGAAAGGAGCAGAAGGGATTATTAACAAAACCTCATCATAGTATTCTTTAACAGAACTAAAGAAGATATTAAGAAAAAGCAAAAACCTATGACTTGGGGAGATTTGCTTCATTTTAGAAGATTCTTTTCAATATGGTAGAAACAAACATTTTGAACCAGAGTAAAGCTAAGGTAAAGAAAAAAATGTTTCTCTGCTACCTGTCATGCAAACAAATGCTTGGTCTTTTGGACTAAATTTAAGGAGAGACATTTTATTTTTTTTCCAACTTGCCAAGATATGCTAAACATATTAAACAAACCCAGTCCTTCTGCTCAAAATGTATGAAATTTTTCTTCCATTTTTAGGGTATCTGTACACATCTGACATTTCTGATTGAACCGAAAAATGGTTTCCTGTAATTTCTTTTTCTTTATGTGTTTTATTCTGAGCCAACATATCAATTTTGTATTGAAAGTGTATAATGTTCATACCACATAAAGGAAATTAGTTAATTGAAGGAAAAAGAGTTAATTGTTTATTATTTGATAAAGCAAAACAAAAACCTTTAAAATTATTCTTTAAGCATTACTCAAATTGTTTGGAATTAAATCTCATTAATATTTCTCCAAATATGAGTTACATGATTCATGCGATTTGACTATTTAAAAATATGTATTTCAGTATTCAATGTCTTAGATTCATGCCACCAAGGGCTTGATTCTGGGATCCTGACACTAATCATACACCAGGTCCTACTGTTTTTTCCAAGGGGCAGCTTTTTAATCTGTCCCCCATTTCTTGCTGCCACTGTTTCCTTCGAATAGCTTCCTTCTTTCTGATTTTGCTGCCCCTAAGATTGCTCTACTCTAGTCCTTTCTTCATGTTGCTGCCAGTATATCTTATTTATTTATTTATTTAATTTATGTAGAGAATATGTGTACATATGCGAGAGAGAGAGAGAGCGAGCGAGAGCCTCAACTGCGTCTTCTCATGTCAGGATCCTATTCCCACAGACTTCCAGCTTTCAGGATCTTGGGCATGAGTGCACAGGCCTGGTGTGTTTTCAGGGTGCCCTGAGGCTCTGAATCCACAGGCAGCCATTTGGTTTCTACAGGGCAGTTCAGTTTGCTACCAACTGTACCACCAAAACGGCCATTCAAATTTACCTTTTTATTTTATTTATTTATTTTATGGCATAGGGTGCATGCACTCAAAAGAGAGAAACAGAGAAAGGGAAAGTAAGAAATCTCCCTCCAGGGAGGACAGTCATATTGCAATCCCTTCTTCTCTATTCTTTTCTCTGGATTGTGGGCACACACTCCCACACACTCAGTGTAAGAGACTCGAACTGTTGTCAGTCATGTGGGAATTCAGCACCTTAAACACCAAGCTGCCCTCTGGACTCCAGGCTTATCTTTTAAAAGACAATAATAATCATGCTGTATCTCAGCCAAAATCCTTACTCAATCCCTCTTATCTTCAATGGAAATTCAAACTCTTAGAATAATAATTAGAGAAGATAACCATTTCAAGCAGTCATCAAACAAATTTGTAGGATGGTTATTTGCCATTTTATTGGGAAGATCGAGATACCTAATTTTGTATTACTTTATATTTCCTGAAATTGTGATGTTAACAATTTTTTCATGTGCTTTTTGCCGGTATATTCTCTTTTTTGGAAAACTGTTTATTCAAATCTGATTTTTTTTTTCTCTGTTGGCAAACATCACTTTTGATGGACCATTATTAAAAGCATTCACCTTTTTTAAAACCAGCAACAAAACAAGGATGCTCACTATCACTGGTTTTATTCAGTCTTGAAGAACTGGACAGAGTTAGATACATACTTGATCTTAGATATGTCAGGCATGAGGAGAGAAGAGGAGGTCCACTTAATAACTGTTGTGAGATAATCCATTATCCATTTAGGAAAAAAGGAACTTGAATTTCTGTCTCACGGTTTACAAATAAAGTCAATTTTAAATGGATTAGAAATTTTCATCTGAAATATGAAATTTTCAGAACCTTTAGGAGAAAACTATCAGAAATTATGACTTTGGGGTAGAGAAATATTTCAAAGGCAAACAAACATAAATAGTACTAATCTCAAAAGAAAAATAAAACTATACATTAATTGGGTTAAAATATACAATAATCATTAGAGGCCACCATAAAAAAAGTGATTCAATTTGACAAAAAATCTGGCAAAAATAGAGAAATAAAGGGAGACACACCAATCTCACTTATAAATATTTATGTAAAAGCCTTATATAAAATATTATCAAAAAGAATCTAGCAATATGTTAAAAGACAAATACCCAGTATTATTGCTTTTATTTAAGATTTTTTATGAAGTACCAGCCAACACAATTTGAAGTGATAAAGGAGTCAGAGGTATAAACGTTGCAAATTAAGAGAAGAATTATGGGGCGGGAGGTGGCATAGTCTTGATGACGTTGGACTCCTACGTGACCAACCACTGCTCGAGTCCCAGACCCAGTGGACTTGAAACTCATGCCAGACATATGTCTATGCATGCCTGAAATCTTAAAAGGAGAATGGAAGAGAAGGGATTGTGGTATGCCCATTCTCCTGCAGGATGATATCTTGCTTTCTGCTTTCTGTCTCTCTGTCTCTCAGGCAAGCACATATGCCCTATAGCAAAAAGAATCTCAAAAAAAGGAGGAGAAATTTTAATAATTTATAGATGATGTTATTGTAGTTCTGGACAGCCCAAGTTAATCATCTAAAATTCAATTAGAAACAATGAAGGAAATTATTAATGTGACTAGTACCACTTCAACATAAAATCAATAGCTTCTCAGAGCTCAGCTACCAAGTCAGATGATATAAAGAAAGTATTCCACTTATAATGTCATGCACAAGGATAAAATACCTAGTTTTAACCTAACAGGAAATATGCAGGACTCATATAATTTTTTCAAAGCCCATTTAGGCCTAGAGATGAAAACTCGAATAAATGAAAGGCTGTAACTTGTTCTTGAATCAGAAGACTCAATATAGCAATGATACAGATTTTTTCTAAATTAATTTATACATTTGGTAGAATTACAACAATAAAACTTATTAATTTTGGATTATTTGTTGAACTAGTTAAGTTAGGTCTAAAATTCATTAAAGAACAAAAAAACAGGAAATAGCATGTTTTATGTTCACTTTTCTTTATTACTTTATTTATGCTTATTTTGAACAAGACTTCTCCTAAAATGAACTCAAAGGCATTATGATATAATATCAATATTTAGGTAGTTTAAGAAAAAAATAGATCTTTTTAGTACAACTGGAGATTCACAGCAAAAGTGAATAAAAGGTACAGAGATTCCTTATATACCACCTCCCCTCTCCCCCCACACAGTCTCCCTAATTATTACATTTCTGTTAAGAATATTCTTCTGTTACAGTTGGTGAACCTGCACTGGCACATTGTCACCTAGAGTCCATAGTTTATATTAGGGTTGACTCTTGGTGTTGACCGTTCTGCAGGTTTGAACAAATATATAGAGGCAGGCGTCCATCATTAAACACCACACATAGTCGTTTCACTGTCCTAAAAATCCTCTGTGCTCGGCTTATCATCCCACTCTCCTCCCTAGGGAAATGTGATCTTTAAGTGGAAAGGAAAAAGTGAGGACAATGCTAAATATGTCAAATATAAGAATGTATTAATATAATTGTCACTCCCATGGAACCATACAGAGGTCTAGAACAGCAGCACAAGATCATTCAGAATCTGATACAATCAGCTGCCACGGGGGGGGGGGGGGGGGGGTAGGATATAGATTTTTTTTGCTTTATTCTTATTTATAAAGTGAGTTCTAGATTTTTCAACAATTTCAATGCTAACGTTAAACCCAGTTTTCCACCTGCATTCCTTAAAACAATTTTGTCAATATACTGGAAGTCAATGTAAGACTGTATTTGTTATATTAATGAATGTGAAAAATTTCTTTCTAAACAGGATTTAAAAACTTAAAAGTCATTGATTTACAAAGGAACAATCACATTACACCAAATTAAAAAAAATTGTTGTTAAACAAATACTGACAACTAAACAATTGAGCCTTAATATATCATAGCCACCAAACTCCCGGTATGTTTCAGGCTGAAGGTGTTCAAATTATGTCCAAAGAAGATGAAGAGAAAACTACCAATCAGCCAACTTCCGTATCTCATTTCCTTTTTTTTGGTTATGAATATAGCTCACCATGTTATGGGTGGAGACATTTTGAACTGTCTTTGGTCTGTAATACTCCCCAGTGGCAGAATTTTTTCTTGTTCAGATAGTTTTATTTTTTTGAGAAGGCATAAATAAAACATCTATATTCAAAGATATTATTGTTCACATAGATAATGTCAAGATACAAGTAAAAGTTACTATAATTAAAATAATTTGTTATATATAGCATATTTATATAATATAAATATAAAATTTTAATACATTTTCAAAGTATAAGATAAATGATGCAGCTTGTCTCAGAATTTTTTTTTTCCTAAGCAGTAGAAAATTTTACAGAAAGTAGTATGGACATCTAAATATATTGGCTCTCTCTCACACATCAGTAAAAATAAATCTAGGAGGTGCCTTTTATGTCAGATTTTTGAAGATCAAATTTTTATCCATTGGGTTAACAAAGGGTGGGGCAATATTCACTCTTACACAATCTTAGTGGGATTGCAAATTAATGAGGTTTTTCAAGGGCAAATCGATACCACGCAAATTTGTCTTAAGTTAGCAATACTTTAGCAATAATAAAAGAGTAGATATAATGTAAATATTGATCAATAGATAACTTGTTAAACAAAATGGTGGATGCAAGGGAATATTGTGAAGTTATTAAAACAATGAAGTACATTCAAATGTGCTAATGAAGGAAAAATATCAAGAAAAAATTATTAAGTGAACAAAATGAGAAACAAAATAATACATAAAGTATATCTCTTATACAAATACTGATATATGTATCCAAACTTTTCTGAGAAGATGCACAAAAACCTAACACTAATGATTGAATCTATAAAAAAGAGAAAGTTAACTGGAAATGGGGAAATGATTTACTTATTATTATTATCATTATTATTTTGCTGTAGGGTGTGTGTGCTAACCAGAGAAAGAGAGAAAGAGAGAGAGAGAGAGAGAGAAAGTGAGAAATAACCCCTCAGGGGGATGGCCATGCCCAATCTCTTCTCCATTCTTCTCTCAGGATTCTGGGCACACATGCAGAAATGTGAAAATCACAATGTGATTTTCAAGCTGCCAGGTCAGGGATTCAAACCAGGCAGTCAGCCATGTGATCTCCAGAACCTAATTCTCCACACCATCTGCTGGCCCATGATTTACTTTTTACCGTGTGTTTAGTACTTCTTAACTAAAAAAAAAAAGTTATATTTATGTATAACTAAAGTTCTCAGTAGAAAAATTAAGTATTTTGAAAGATGACATAAAAATAAGAAGGAAAAGGATTTTGTACATACATTGGATGATGGGTCTGGATAGGTAATGTAATTGATGATTTACCTTCTTAAGCCTCTTCAGATCTATTACGCAAGATACTTTCTCTGAAGGGTAGATCAAACTGAGGCACCAGGAGGAAGAAAAAGATGAGGCAGGGTTGGCACTGATGTCATGCTGTTTATTTGGCTGAGTTCAGGATGAGCTGACAGAACTACTCCTACTAGGGGGCCCTTCTTCTTAAAGGATGCACAGACGATAGTGGCTCATTGCCAAAAGCAAAACTGTCATACAAGTGCTTGAGTCTTACATGTAATGGTGTAAAACAGCACAGCCATGGTTATATAACAGGCATACAAGTGCACATGATGTGCAAAAGCACTACAACTAATAACATAGGTTGTTTATCCTGTGGCCTGCAAGAAGATAAGATAGAGAGTGAAGGAGCCAGACTGTGCCGTTTCCTCACAGGATCTCTGCTTCAATCATGAACTAGCCATGGCTGGGGAACCTTTGCTTTATTTGCCTTGTTTCTGTTTGCAGGACCACATCCCACATCACCTGGCTTTGCGCTCTGATTTCTGAGACTTCGTGGCTTTCTGCCTAGGCATTGCCTCTCTCTTGTCTTCTTATTTTCAGGTGTTCCTTTTTTTTTCCCACCTGATTCCTTCCCAATTTGTTGCTGAGCCTTACAAATTTGGTGCTTTTCTAAACTCATGATGACTGTCCAATTTTTGACTATAGTTTGTGTATTTTTTCTCCTCAGTGGATTTGTATGGGAATGTTTGCTAGCACTTTCTTTCTCGGCTCTCTTGGATCTCCCACTCTCATTCATCCTTCATCACCTTCCTGGGCATATGCATTTCTTCTTCTGTGGTTGAACACTGGGCGAACCCTAATGATAAAATAAGCTTTGAGTGAAAGAAGCCATAGTGGAGAAAAAAGAGCAATTTAACCTGAACATAGAAGGGACTCCTGAAAGTTGTGCAGGGTGCGTGGGCAGGGTGTAAGTCTGATGGTCTTCCTTGTCCTCAGGACCATGGATTAGACTGGCTTTCTTACATTTCCCCTGTGCATTACAAGGATATGAGGTACACTAGAGCTCCAGGCAGGTGCATAGGACAGGGGCACGTGTAAGGAAATACTGAAAGCCTAAGGATGAGGAGAGAAAAGGGGCTGGATCTGGAGGTGGGGAGAGAGGAATGAAGTATAGAACAAAGGTCCTTGAAAAGGAGAGGCTTTTTGAAGAAGAATGGGGTAAAAATAAGACTCAAAGATAGAATAGAGTTGAGGGATAAAAGGCTTCTTTCCCTTGGGACCAGCAGATGGCATAATGGCTACGTTGCTGGACTCCCATATAACCTACCGTGGTGGTTTGAGTCCTGGACCTGGTGGCTTAAACTCACGTCAGGCGCATGTGCGCACGTGCCCAAGATCCCGAGAGAATGGAGGAGAAGGGATTGCGGCGTGACCATCCCCCGGGGGGTGATTTCTCACTTTCTGTCTCTCTCTGTCTTTCTGGCGAACGCACGTGCACCATAGTAAAAATCTCTCCACACACACACACACACACACACACACAAAAAAAAAAAAAAAAAAAAAAAAAAAAAGGCTTCCTTCCCTCCAAAAGATCCAGGAAGGAGAAGACACAGTTCCAATTGCTATTCTCCCTTCATTCTCTGCCTGTATTGCATTAGGAGTTTGTTCTGGATGACAGGAGGAACATGCTGTATGCCCTCCTGGATTCTTCACATTGGACTAGAATGGAACATGCCAGCTTGTTCTTCAAACACTAAGGTTACAGAAAAGGTGTTGTAAATCTCTGCTACATCCTTTCTCATAACAATTTTGATAATAGTTGAGAATGAGCGTTATTCTTGACACTGTTGCACTTTATCTAAATTTCATGCTCTTGGGAAACAACAACAGTTAAGAAAGCCCCATATCCTTGATGACACTGAAGTCATAGGCAAGAAAAGTAAAAATAGCTGAATTGGACTACATCTAAATTAAAAAATTCTGTGGAAAGGACATAATCAAAAGAGTGAAGAGCCAATTTTGAAAAGATTTACAAAAAGTGTGTCTGACAAAATGTTGATATCCAGAATATATAAAAAACATTTCTAGGGGCCAGAAGTGGTAAACTGGTAAAACCTGATGCTCTACAAGGCAATTCCATGTGGAAATGGTCCTCGTTCAAGCATGGAGGCCTCCCTGTGTGAGCTGAGCACAAATTTGCCCATGATGCAGGGCTTGCTGAAAGATGGAGATGGATTATGACATTGAGATCCTATTGAGAGTGTTGTTTGTTTCTTGCCCATGGAATAAATTAAAAAATAAAATTAAAAATACAAAAAAAAGAACTACAACTCAACAGCTGAAAAACAAACAACCCAACTGAAAAATTACAACGGACTTGACTAGATATTTCTCCAAAGAAGAAATGGCCAACAAGCACATGAAAAGATAACATCCCTAGTCATTAGGGAAGTGGAAATCAAAACCAGTGAGATACCACCTCACATTTATTAAAATATCTGCTATTAAAAATCTCAAAAAATAACATGTGTTGGTGAGTATGGAGAGAAAATGAAACTGCCAAAGTTTTGATTTTCTCTTTGATCACTCTTCAGCCCAGTTCTTCCTAATTCTCTTTTTAACTATGTCCCAACTTTTAGGTTTCTGTGTTCAGCTTTGTATTTTGTAGTTTTAGCAAGAATCTTGCTAAGTCAGTTTGCCAAAAATGACCTAACTTTGATTCCTGATTACCCTTGATATCTGGTCAAATTTCTCTCTCCTCAAATCTCCCTCACTTGATATATGATCATCTTGGCCTGTCTAAAGCAAGAATCCTATCAAGTGGGTTTAGCCAGAATCCTCCTCTACTCTTGAAGTTTCCTTTTAGAATTTTCTATCTACTGACCCCAATACTGTTCCTTAGTTATAAATCCACACTTATCCATGCTGTATTGGAATTGAGCCCAGTCATATTCTGAGTTCTCTTTATCCCTATCCCAATAGATCCTGAATACAATCTGTTTTTACTACTTTAACTACTGCCAGGTTCTTTCCTGTAAGAGAACCCCCTTGTGTACTGTTGGTGGGAATGTAAAACGGCATAGCCACTGGGGAAGATGGTACGAAGGTTCTTCAAACAGTTAAACATAGGGGCCAGGTGGTAGTGCTGGGTAACATATGACTTCTGGGAAGCTGACCCTCATGGGAAGGTTCCCGGTTCACATCTGGAAACCTCCTAGAGTACACCTGGGACACACTGCTCATTACCTAGCACTAGTAAGACTGAGAGAAGGCTCATAATGTGAAGACCCTGATGGGACTGCTTTCTCTCTGTCTCTCTTAGTTATGGAAGAAATAAATAAAATAAACTTCAACTTAAAAATGTCAAATACAGAATTAGCACATGACTCAACAGTTCTACTTTTTTTTTTTTTTTTTTTTTTTTTTTTTTTTTTTTTTTTTTTTTTTTGAGAGGTTTTTGCTATAGGGCGCGTGCGCTCGCCAGACAGACAGAGAGAGACAGAGAGATAGAAAGCAGGAAATCACCCCCCAGGGGGGATGGCCACGCCGCAATCCCTTCTCCTCCATTCTCCTCTCGGGATCTTGGGCACGCACGCACACGCGCCCGGCGTGAGTTTAAGCCGCCGGGTCCGGGACGCGAACCGCGGTCGACTACGTGGGAGTCCAGCGACATAGCCATTACGCTAACTGCTGGTCCCAACAGTTCTACTTTTGAGTATATACCCATATGAATTGAAAGTAGGGTTTCTAAGAGGTGTTTGTGTACTCATGTTCACAGTAGCATTATTATTTTTTTAAGAATTATTTTATTACTATTTAAAATTGGCTATAGGGCACATGCACATGAGAGAGAGAGAGAGAGAGAGAGAGAGAGAGAGAGAGAGAGGTGAGAAAGCAAGCTGCCAGGTTTCGGACTTTAACCATAGTTGGCCATGTGAGAGTCCAGATCACCTGCTGGCCCCCACAGTAGCATTATTTATCAAGCCAAGAAGTGGCAGCAACCTATATGCACATCAACAAATGAATGGATAAATAAAATGTGGTGAATGCATGCAATGGACTATTTTCTTTCTTTTTTTTTTTTTTTTTTTTTTTTTTTTTTTTTTTTTTTTTTTTTAGAGGTTTTTGCTATAGGGCACATGCGCTTGCCAGACAAACAGAGAGAGACAGAAAGAGAGAAATCATCCCCTAGAAGGGATGGCCACGCTGCAATCCCTTCTCCTCCATTCTCCTCTCGGATTTTGGGCACGCATGCACACGCACCCGGCGTGAGTTTATCCACCCCACTGGATCCGGGACTCGAACCGCAGACGACTACGTGGGAGTCCAGCGACATAGCCATTACACTAATTGCTGGTCCACATGCAATGGACTATTATGCCACCTTAAGAAATAAAATTCTGACCTATGCCAAGATATGCAAGAGCACTGATGATACTATGCTAAGTGAAATAAGACTATTAAACATGACAAACATTGGACCAGCAGATGGCATCATGGTTATGTCATTGAACTCCTGCATGATTGACTGTGGTTCAAGTCCCAGACCCAGCAGCTTGAGATTCATGACATGTATGTGTGCATGCATGCCTAAGATCCCTGGAGGAGATTGAAGGAGAAAGGATTTCAGTGTGTCTATCTCCTCTGGGGGGTGATTTCTCGCTTTCTGTCTCTCTGTGTCTCTGTTGAGCACATGTGTCCTATAACAAAAATCTCTCTCTCTAAAAAAACAGACATTTTGTGATTTCATTTAAATAAGGAAACTAGAGTATTTAAATTTATAGAGAAAGAAAGAAGATTGGTGATTTCCAGGGGGTGACAGGATGGGGAAATGGATAGGTACTGGTTAGTGGGTATAGAGTTTCAGTTTGAAGGATGAAAAAGAGTTCTAGAGATTGCACACAATATGAACACATTTAACTCTATAGAATCATATACAAAAGAATGGATAAGAAAGTACATTTTGTGTGTGCCTATGTGTGTACTTACCAAAATTAGAAATTCAAAAGAAATAAAAAAAGAAATCTTCCTATCTTTGTGTTTTAAAGCTTACTCCCAAGAACCACCCTTTCCCATATGAGTTTGGATAATAAGGAACCCAGAAATAAAAGAAAATGGGAAGGGGGAAAGAGAATGCCCCACAACTCAGATTTATGTGGATTTCATGTAATAGCACAAAACTGTACTTGTTCTTATCTAAGAATAAGGATGACGTTCTTGTTTTCCTATGGCAGGGCCAGACATAGACCCTCCAAATTCCCATTCTTTGCCTCAGAAATGTTTAGTCGAAGCCTTCGTCTCCATAAACCAATATGGACAAGAGAGCTATTTACTCTACTTGACCAAACTTGGACTTCTCCCTTCTCCACCCGCCTTTGGACTTGACCTGCGCTTGAATGTAAACAAGCTTTGGAACACAGAACAGTCCCTTCTTACCAACTCTCCTCTTAAAAACCGGAAATGTTTTTTTTTTTTTTTTTTTTTTTTTTTTTTTTTGAGAGGTTTTTCGCTATAGGGTGCATACGCTCGCCAGACAGACAGAGAGAGACATAGAGACAGAAAGCCAGAAATCACCCCCCGGGGGGATCGTCATGCCTCAATCCCTTCTCCTCCATTCTCCTCTCGGGATCTTGGGCACGCACGCACACGCGCCCGGTGTGAGTTTTAAGCCACCGGGTCCGGGACACGAACCGCGGTTGACTACGTGGGAGTCCAGCAACATAGCCATTACACTAACTGCTGGTTCCCTTAAAAACTGGAAATGGTTTTTAAGACCAGAGAAAAAGACATTTCCTGGTCTCCTCTCCAGTCATGTTCTCATTTGTCCTCTTCCCCAAACCCAGTTCTTGCTAACCTTGTTTGCTCTTCTCTGTAAGAGCAAAACTCCTGTGCTCAGCCTTGAGAATCTTGTAGGTATTATTGTTGGATTGTTCTCACTATTGCAATAGATATTCAAATACAGTTTCTAAGTCCAGATTTGTTTTTATTTGATACTTGCAAAGTATGAGAATAACGTTTGTCCCATTTAACATATGGAATATAGTGAAAAGATAGTTAATGCGTGAATTGTTTACATACAGTAGGTAACACATATAATTGGAATATATGAATCTAATTGTGCAGTATATATAGATACTTATAGAACTGTGCTAGCTAAACTTCATTATGATATTGTCCTAGGGTATTATAATTTTTCTTTTTAAACATTTCATTTGGAGAACTGTTATTACTCTGTGTTATGAGCTGTCAGATAACACTTTTAAATTGGCAGTTTAGTTCAGGGAATATTAAATGAAGACGCTTAAATACCTGTAAAGTGGATTCAAAAGTTATATTGAGCTGATTTGGTTTTCTATATGAGGTTTTATCTTAACCTATTCTAAAGTAGCTACTTTTTTGTTTTGACTATGAAAACTTGAGAGTGAAAATAAGTGTCCTTTGTGGTAAAAACGGATGCATTTGACTGTAACTGGTCCATCTTAGAACTTTTCTGATTTTAAATTTGTGTTTTAAAATGATTTTCTTTTGATTTTTAAATTGCAGTTGTGTGCAAGCCTTCTGCCAGAATTCCACATGGGGAAATTATGATAACTCAGTAACCATAGGAATTAACTGAGCCAAAGTTCTTACCAAGAAGAAAGCCACCCATCTAGCTTAATGGACTATTAACATAGCCACAGGTTCTCAAGGTCAAATCTAAGTATTTTCTTCACTTGATGTAAAGAGAGGCCCGTTCTGTATTTTCCTTCTCTTTTGCCTTTTTTCAAACATCTTTTTACTTTTAATTGGTAATTTTTGAGGAAGACACGATGCTCTGCTGTCATTAAGTGTGATTATTTAGAAAACCAGAAGGTTTGTATTTTTTAAATAATCTTTGTCTCTTTTAAACTAAAATGTCCATACATTCATTCTTTTATTGAGCTCTCTGCAGCAGGTAATAAGGAGCATGAGCCAACTCTCTCCAGAAATATCCTCTACAGTGATTTCTCCTTTTTGCCCCTTCCCTAGTTCTTTCTCAGCCAGAATAATCCAAATCCACAACCGTCTACTCCCACTGTCCACGTGTGTGACTGATTTTGCTAATTTATTAACTTTTTGCTGTTTTTGTGCTCTTACATGAGATGCACATGAATCTGAGTTGAGAGGCATCTTCTTTCCCCTTTCCCATTTTTTGTTCCTTGGTCTCAGATGATCTAAACTCATTTGTGCGTTAAGCTGATTGTATTTGAAAGAACTGATGGTAGTTTCTGGAAAACCAGCAAAAACATCTTCCCTGCTGCAGACTTGGAAGTTACTGGTCAAAACAGGACAAATTACCTTTGACAGTATCAGCTTTAATCCCCTCACTCTCCAGCTGAGGAAATTAGGCTAACCTATCGGAAGTTCAGCTTGTATCTCAGGCCACCTGAGTGATAGGAGAGAGCTGTAGCCTCTGCTCCTAGCTAGAGGATCATTCAAGTTTGAGCAAACAAAAGTCAAGAACTTCTCATAAAAATGAAATCATTCATTTTTCTACTTTGAACAGGTGGCAGAAAGGAGAAATGATTGAACTTTGGACCAAAATGATGAGATTTTAGACTCTTTGGAGTGACAGACACTGATACAGTAACACTGTCACAGGTTGGGCTTTCTTTCTTTCTTTCTTTTGTTTTTTTTTTAAGAGATTTTTTTTTGCTGTAGTGTGCGTGCACTCGCTGGAGAGACAGAGGGAGGCAGAGAGACAGAAAGTACAAAATCACCACCCTGTGGCGATGGCCATGCCATAATCCCTTCTCTTCCATTCTCCTCTTGGGCGCCTTGGGCTCTTAGGCACACCTGCCCAGTGGGAGTTTTAAGTCGCAGGCCTGGGACTCTAACCACAGGCAACTATGTGGAAATCCAGCAAGGTAACCATTACACCATCTGCTGGTCCCAACAGGTTGATGTTTAAATAGATGGAGGCTCTCAGAACTTTTATCCAAACCACATCTTTGTAAGTATGTTCTCTAAAAGTTTTCTTCTTAATGGCTTGGGCCATCTTGACTACTGTTTCTTAATTGAAAACAAAGCATCCTGATTGGCTGTCATCATTTCGGCAGCTTGACAGGCAGACAGAATGCACTGGGGAGAAGTGCCGTGGTGGTCAGATGACACAGAACAAGCTTACAAAATTATGTAGGAGACTAAGACGCATGGCCGCATCACAAAGTATGCTGATGTAACTATACTTTTCAGAGGAGCACCCAATTTAAATAATTAAACAGAATCTCTTTATTTTATTTATTTGTTTTTAATATTTTGCTGTAGGGTGTATGTGCTTGTTGGAGAGTGAGAGACAGAGACAGAGAGATAGAAAGTGAGAAATCGCCTCTTCAGGGGGGATGACCACTCTGCAATTCCCTCTCTTTAACTTTCCTCTCTAGATTTTGGGAACACATGCATATGCACCTGGTGTGTTTTCCAAGCTCCTGGGTCCAGGCATTGAACCCTGTAGTCATCCATGTGGGATCCAGACACTTAAACCATCGAGCCACCTGGCTGCCCCCAATAAAACCGTTTTTTCTTTTCTGTTTCTTTGTGTGTGTGTGTTTAATGAAAATTGCATTATCAAAGAGGAAGCTGATTGGGAAAGTAAGGCTTTGGTAAGTTGGGCAGATGGGGAATTGAGTGGCCACTACCTTCTCTGGGTGTTGTCAGGTGGTGGGGATACCTGACCTTCTCGGGATTTTGGTCGCCCCTTCTCCCAAATAAAGCATGGGATGATTCTGCATCTGAAGTGTGGAATGTGCTTTATTAATAGAATCTTTCCAACATTAAGATCCATCAAATTAGATTCCTAAATCGTCAAAACTCTCATCTTTATCCTCTCCTCCCCACGGTTTGCCCATAGCCTGAAAAAGACGTAGTAACTATATGTCCATATTCTGAAACAGTTTTATTTCTTGAAATCTGATAGAAACCCAGAAGAAAATTCCAAGAAATGTGCTACTTGGGTAATGGGTATCTTAAATATCACAGAGTTCATTTGCCTCATTTCAGGCCATGGCCGGGGCTTGTGAAATCTGTGTGTTTGTTCATTTCTCCGGGAGACCCTTTCTGTTCGTGCATCTCGCAGTGTGTTGTGATAAATAATGCAGTGCCTTCCCAACAGTTTCTTTAGCCATACGAGGGGTACATTTTAAAAAGAGAACAAGCAGACACAGAAATGGAAATTAACCCCAGGCCTGCCAGCCTCCGTCAGGAATAATGGCGTCACATAATTCCAGGGTTAAATGAGAAGTAGGTGCCTTTTTACTGAGTTCGGCTCTTTGTCCTTGCTTTAGTGTGTCATTGTAGCAACTGTCATGTAAGGTTAATGACAGCCCCTCATTACCCTTGTCAAATATGTAATAATGTGGCCCAACAACGGGTCTGAATGGCTTCTGCTTGTCAGACCCCTATGTTTTGCCTAGCAGATGGTCACTGTGTTTGGAGAGGCCCTCGCTCAGATCCATCACTCTGATATCCTGAACACGTGTGTGCGGGAAGCATTTTCCCCTGATGGGACAGTGTGTGGCTAGAATACTAATTGAACACAGTAAGACGACTGCAGACTTCGCGCTCCCTCCTCCCCCAAACCCCGTTAGATTTCTGCTGGGCTCCAGGGGAAAAGAGAGAAGATAGGACCTATCTTGCCTTTCTCCTTCTATTATTTCTGGCGATATGCAACACTTTTCAGCTGTGATATGCACTTGTTTTCAAACCCTTTATTTGGATCACTTAGGAGGCAGCGCCCATGAAATGTAGACACATTCTATTTTTAGAGATGTGGAAACAAAGGAGGAAAAAGCCTGGAGAGGGAAGTGACAGAGGGCAGGGTTTGCTGGAGAAGAGCTACAGTCCAGGTGGTGGAAACCAGATCCCAGCCTGTGACCTTGGGCAGTCACTTTCCCCAACCCTGATGTGCTCCCCTGGGAAGGTCACCTGGCTGAAGGAGGTGAGAGAGACACTCAAGGTCAGATACCAGAAGGAGTCAGTGGGCTCTTGCTTTTCTTATCCTCAGTGTTTTTTGTTTTATTTTTTATTTATTACACATTTGTTTATATTTATTACACACCTCCTTTCTCAAAAATCAGCTTAGCTGTAGAGGTTCAGGCAGTGGGGTGCTGCTGTTTCAGGATGGAGCCATATGGAAGGCCCAGGTTTGGATCCTGGATGGATCTGAACACACGGGGCATGCCCTTCAGCCACTCATGGTCCTGGCTGGGTGGAAGCTGGAGAGAGGAACATAGCAACTCAGGACCCTTTTTGGACCCCACTTCTCTCTTTCTCTCTCTCTCCTTCTCTTTCTCTTTCTGTGGAAAAAAACAAAACAAACAAACAAACAAAAAATAGTGGCTTCCAGTTGCTCTAAATATTCTACGCAGAATTAGTTATGAGGTTAGTTGTCTCTTTTCCAATACTAACCTGTTCTCACATTTTCCCCCCTTTAGTCTGCACATAAGGTCTTCAGACACTATTTACTTTTTCAATGCATGAGTTTTCTGGGCTTTAAAACTTTGCTTGTACCTAACCTGCATTTGAAGCTCTTTAACATTCCCTCTAATCAGCCTCTATTATTCAAAAATATTTCTTGAGGTCTCTCCTGAATATATTTTCCCACTAACCCAACATAGCTCTAGAAACTTCTGCTTCTCTAAATGCTCCTGATCAATAAAGAATTGCTTTCCTTATTAATATACATTCTAAGAATAATAGAACTTGGGAACTTAAAAATCATTGCAAGTGTCCTCTTCATTCTGAAGATGAAAAAGTCAAGTTTGCATTGGTAGAGACCAATTTCAAAGAGCTAATATGGTAGCAAGACCAGCACACAGGCCTCCTGATTCTGTGTTTAGTCTTTTTTTTCTACTACAGAAGATCACCCAATCCTTGTATCTCACCATTTAAGAACTTGTTATTGTCATTTGAGTTCATGTTCTCTTTCACAATAGACCACAAACTCCTTGAGTGTGGATGTGCTAGTGTCTACCTTTTTTTTTTTTTTTTTTGGAGAGGTTTTTGCTATAGGGCGTGTGTGCTCACCAGAAAGACAGAGAGAGACAGAGAGACAGAAAGCGAAAAATCACGCCCTAGGGGGTTGCTCATGCCACAATCCCTTCTCCTCCATTCTCCTCTTGGGATCCTGGGCACGCACGCACACACACCCAGCATGAGTTTAAGCCACTGGGTCCAGGACTCAAAACACAGTCAACTACATGGGAGTCCAGCGACATAGCCATTACGCCATCTGCTGGTCCTAGTGCCTGCCTTTGGAAGACCTGCCAGAACCGTACAGTCTGTGGGCACCAGGAACAGTCATCTTGTGAAGTATGTGGCTGGAGGTCACAGTATTGATGCCAGTTCCTTTGTAATCTCTGTGACATTTAACACTTTGCCAAATTAACACTGCTGGCACCCCTCTCTTGGTACTAACCTAACAAGTGACATTTTCTTTTTTCTCTTTCATGTGACCCACTCCTGAGACCAGTGAGTCACCATGAAGCAATCGTCTTGAGCAAAATGTCGTGTCAGGCTTTAGGGAGCAGAGAAGCCTACACCCTGACAGAGAGGCACAGGCTGTCTTAACTCCATCGGTGGTGGAGAAAACCCACATTCACACAAAACTTCCAATGACCTAAAAGGGGTGATAAAACAAACTGAGAAAATGGCATCTGGCCTTTCCAGAATGGGCAAGGAAATAAATCCGCAGGGCTTTTTAACCCTGTCTCCAGGGAGAAAGCTATTATTTCAAATTATTTTTGATCTGGCATTCAGTAAATGGCTCTTTTCCTTTCATCAAATATGTGGAAATTTCAGCCTAATTGTTGAACAACTCTGCGTCTTAAGTCAGAGCTAAAAGACCATAGGATATTCCTCTTTTCCCTTTGATTCCAGATACTGCTCTTTCCAGAGTTTTTCCTGTTGTTTCATTTGGTTGCATTATTGCTCAAAACGATCAGCACATATGTGCCACTTTCATAGCTTCTCTAGACTACAGGGATTATTTTCTCTGAAATACATAAAACTTATGCTCTGTACTTGACATCTGGCAATCATACTTCTCTCTCCACCTTGACAGAACACCTAGCACATCAAGTAGTAATTTAAAATGTAGAAAGAAATAAGACACAGTTCTTGGTCTCTCAACACTCACTGCCTGGTGATAGAAATAGTTATGTGAACAGGAAAACCTTCTCAGTCCAACTTGCCCTCTTGCTGCTCCATACCACTTCTGATCTGACCCAGTCCTCTCTCCCTATTATTCCCAAATCTTACTATCAGCCTACAGGAATCCTTGCTTCATAGTCAGCCATTTTCCTAGTATTTCCAAACATCTTCTCTGAATTCTGTCTTCTCTTACTCAGTCTTTCTTTGACAGCTGGCTATCCCATAATGGTTTTCTTAGGGGGCACATTGCTTATTTTCTCATATCACTGTAACTCCAGGTCTAGGTTTGGATCAATGTCCTTGATCCCCATTACCTATTTCGAGTCATTATTTTTGCTCTGCTGCATATCTCCAACATCATCTTACTTCTTTTAACTTTATGCCATCTGTAAAACTATCTGTCTGTTCTGATTGTATGGTCTGTCTGTCTCTTGGTAACCAATTCTTTCATTATAAATTCTGAATCACACAGACAGCCAAAGATGGCCTCTCAGACACACTGACCTCAGTGTTTTTGAATGCTTACCTTTTAATTTTTTAAGGAATTATTTAATTTTATTTATTCATTTATTTATTTTAATTTGACCAGTTACGGGGAGAAAGAGAAAACAAGAAAACAAGCCACCAGCTCTAGGACTCGAACCATGGTTGGCCATGTGAGAGTGTCCAGCAACTTAACCACCATACCACCCACTGGTCCCTGAATGCTTATCTTTAGAGTACCTTCTCTGCATTCCATCTCGGCCATCTTCCCCCAGAGTCACAGTGGATCTTGCCACAATCAGGAACCACATTACATTTAAAAGTACAATATGAATGACCCATTTTGTTCCATCGACCTGCTCCTGCTTCACTTGTTGAATTACACATTGGCAGCATCAATCCTGAGAGCTCTACCATCCATTTTCCTTCTGATTCTCTTGGCTCCACTTGCCTTCTTTTCCAGTGAGATTCAGTGGTAAATCATTATAATCACTTCCTTATGAAAGCCCTCAATGGCTTTGCCCCTGTTTTCATCCACCATATTTTTCATCCATAATATTTCTTGGCAAAATCCCAAACCAGGATAAATCCAACCATCTGTCTCCCCTGTGGCTACATCTGAGTGGTTGACTGTTGCTGGTGAAAATTATAAAGTGGGCAGACAAGTTTTACTTTCCTATGTATATCAATTCCATTTCAAATGAGTACTTCACATGGCCCAGACATTTTACCACACTCCTCTAGGAAGCTGGCCCTAAAAAACCGCTTTCATGTCCCTTTCTCTCTCTTTAAGCCGGTCCCCATCTCCTTCTAATTCTTTCCCAGTGCTCCTGCTCCCTGTTTGGACACCTCTGCTCTATGGTTTACACAACAGAGTGATTTTTAAAATTAATTTATTTTCTCCTTCCCCGAGTGAGACAGAAAGAGAAAGGTAGAAATACAGAGAAACAGCACCCAGCACCTCTAAATAGGGACTTGGCTTTGTGATCTACCCCCAGACTCATCCAGCCCCAGATAATGGGTGCAAGTGTGACTAGTGTATTTGGGGAGGTGTCTGAACACCAACCTGGAATCATCTTATATGAGGTGGCCTCAAAGGGTGTCATGTTTATTGCTTTGGCACACCATCCAGGCCAGAGTGGTTTGTTAAAAATGCAAAGCTGGGGGACAGCAGGTGGTGTAGGGGTTGAGGCATTTGACTCCCACATGGCCGAGTGTAGATTGAGTCCTGGACTTGTTGGCTTGAAACTCATGCTGGGTGCTTATGCATGCATGACCAAAATCCCTGGAGGAGAATGGAAGAGAAGGGTTTACAGCAAGGCTGGTCCCCTAGGGGGTGATTTCTCATTTTCTCTCTCACCATCTTTCTCTGTCTCTTTGTGAAAGCACACGTGCTATGGAAAAAAAAAAAAAAAAAAAAAAAAAAAAAAAACCTTTAAAAAAATGCAAAGCTGGTCTTGCTTCAGTGGTGTAGGGTGGCATGGCACTTCCTGGTGCTGGCTGCATATAGATTAAGGTTTGGTTCCTGGCCCAACTTCAATATGTGGGAGTAGCAGAGTGCTTGTGTCAGTGATCCTAGCTGGCTGAGAAGGGTTGGGGTAGGATTGGATCAAGAGATCCAGTTGAGGGTGCTTGTCTTTCTCACTCTGTCTCTTTCAGTTTCTCTCTCTCATGGAAGAAATACATAAATTAACTTGAAAAAAATGTAAAATGGATATTTGTCCCCTGTGATGTGGAACAAAGTGAGAACCATGTGAAGTGGTCTGGTCTCTGCCTGAGTGTCCAATTATGCTTCCAACCTTTCAGTGCTCTCTGGCCAGACCTCTTTTTAGTTCCTCAATTACCCTGCCCCTGTCCCTTTTATCTGTCACACTGATTACTTTCCTTATCCCTGGCTGACTCTCCCCTGATTCTTGGGTTAAATGCCATTTCCCGAAACTGTTCCTTCCTCAACTTTCTGGGGCACACTGTTCTTTTTCCTCATATTATTGCCCCAACTTCTAACCAACATTTACATGTAGGATTCTCTGTTTAATTTCTGTATCTTCTACTGGGCCCCATGAAAAAACAAATCTTGTCTGTTTGGTCTATCATTGGCTACTCAATATAGTGTAGAGTCACTGCCACATAGCAGCAACTTAATGGATATTTATTGACTAAATAAAAAATGTTTTGATTGGGACCAACAGTTGGCATAATGACTATGTTGCTGGACTCCCATGTGGTTAACTGCGGTTCATGTCCTGGACCCGGTGGCTTAAACTCACACCAGGCGCATGTGTGTGCATGCCCAAGATCCTGAGAGGAGAATGGAGGAGAAAGGATTGCGGCGTGACCATCCCCCCCAGCGGTGATTTCTCACTTTCTGTCTCTGCCTCTCTCTGTCTTTCTGGTGAGTGCACGTGCCCTATAGCAAAAACCTCTCAAAAAAAAGTTGTAATTGAATTAATATTCAAAGATGGGTTTTCTGAGGAAAATTTTGGGGAAATTTTCTTTGTATAATTATCAGTTGCAGGGAAACTATAAGGTCGACAAAGAAAGAAAGAAATGAGATTTTTAGATAGAGGGACTCTCATTGAAAGTCTTGAAGATATGAACAGAGTCTGGTGAAAGTATTTGGGCTCTAGACAAAAATATAGAAGATGGTGTGGGTAGACTCCTCAAAGATGTCCACATATAATCCCTGGAAACTGGATTTTTTTAAAAAAAGAATTACTTAATTTTGTTTATTTATCATTATTATTTTAACCTGGTTCCGAACATGCAAGCTCACCAGAGAGAAAGAGAGAGAGAGAGAGAGAGAGAGAGAGAGAAGTGAGAAAGCAAGCTTTCAGGTTCAGGACTCGAACCATTGTTGGCCATGTGAGAGTTCAGTGCCCCAACCACCATGTCACCTGCTGGCCCTAGGAAACTGGATGTTTTACTTGACAGAGGAGAATGAAGGTTAAAGATATAAGTGAGGTTGCTAATTGGATGACCTTGAGATGCAGAGAGCATCCTGGACTTCATTTATGAATCCAAGGTAATTACCAGAGGCCTTCAATGTGCAAGAGGGAACCGGAGTCATTAGCCAGATTCCAGGAGAGAAAAACTCGGCTCTAACTGCTGACACTGAAGATGCAGAAGGGGTCTGTGTGCCAAGGAATGTGGGCAGCTTCTAGAAGCTGGAAAAGGCAAAGAAACATTCTCCCCAGCCTACAGAAAGGAATGCAGCCCTGCCGACACCTTGCTTTTATCCCACCAAGGCCTATTTCAGACTTCTGACCTCCAGAACGAATGAAAGATGACCAATTTCTATTTCTTTGAAGCTACCGGGTTTGTGGTAAAGTATTACAGTAGCAATGGGAAACTAATACGGAAATGAGCAAAGGGTGTGAACCGGAGTCAGACTGTGCAGGGCCCTCTCACGAAGCTTGGCAGCCTGGCCTCCGTACTTCAGGAGGTGGGAAAACAGTAGGTGGATTAAAGCAGCACGCTGAGCTTTGTTTTATGGGAGGATCGCTCTGTATCAGTGCACAGACAGGCTGCATTGGAGGCAGGCTGAGAACAGAGAGACTTCTAAAATAATCCATGTGGGTGATTAGGAAAAAAAGGCTCTAGAGGCATTTTTATCATCACAAAGGATTTTTTTTAATTGCCAGAGGGCGTGTGCACTTTTCAGAGGGAGAGAAGGAGAGGAGAGAGAAAGCACCTCACAATGGGGCATGGTCACGCCACAAGCCTTTTTTCTCCATTTCTTTTTCCTGTCAGGATTTGGGGCAAGCATGCACAAGTCTCACATGTTTTTTCAAGCTATCAGGGCTGGGATTAGAACTGTGATCTGTCATGTGGGATCCAGTTCCCAATGCATAGTGTCTAACCATAGGGCCAGCCCTATTATCACACATTGTTACTCAGTTTTCATAAATTAATGTGCTATTTCTCAATCTAGGATAAGAGTGCTTGAAATTGCAATGCTTTTTAAAAATACCTTTTTTATTTTTATTGATTTTTGGTCGTTCAGAATTCTTATTAGTAACTGCTCAGTAAGTATTTGTTGATCTTGTAGTGAATTAAGACCAGGCGGATTTCCTTACTTCTCTAGATCTGTGCACATTTCTTAGACAGAGCAGAAAGGAACAGAAAAAAACATGATGTAAGGAATACCAGTAGTCAGTCATTCTCCCCCGATTGGTTCCATCTTTGGAGATCATGGTTTTCTAGTCTGTAACACAGGCGTTAAAGTAGTTCTTACTCTTCAAATTTCAAAAATGAATAGGAAGAACTTGAAAAGAACATCGATTATTGGGAGAGGCAGCCTCATTCTAAGGCTCTAAATTCAAAGCAGAATCCTCAAAACACCATTGATCAGGAAACATCTGCCTATCTAACAAGGGCTCAACTGAAATCACTGGGACCTTAATTTTTGCTTGCTTTTGAAGGGAGTGTGACAGAGGATTATAAAAAGCTGTGTGGTGGTTTAGTTTGTAGCTGCCTTCTTTTTTCCCTTGTCTAAACTACTTTAAAAAAAAAAAAAAAGAAGAAGAAGAAGAAGAAGGCGGACAGCTGTGGAATGAGCCAGTTCAGCAATCTGTTCCTTGCCTATCATCCTGCCCCGCTATCTGTGTGATCCTCTGGGAAGGAATCCTAGGGAATGGATAGGAGGAAATCACTGGCAAGCTCTAGAGCTCCTTAAGGTTGCAGATAGACAGGTAAAGCATGAGGTTAACTAAACAGTAGTGGGGCCAGCTGTTCCCTTGGTGCTGATCCGAGGAAACCAGCCTTCCTCCTTAGGTACTGAGGCATTTGAAATTAATTGTTGCAGATTTTACAGAAATACCTCACTGCAAATGAAAGGAATAAAATACTCTAATGCAACCACAGGTCTTCTTTACAAACATGAATATGAATAAACACACACACACACATACACACACATACGTACAACCAGAGGAATCAAACAGTATCAGTATGTAATTGCATAATTAAGTCTTTGTGCCAGTAGTTCTCCAGGTAGTAGAGCTGTTCCTTGTGAGTGAGTATGATTGTTGTATTTGCACGTGCTCTTGCAGTGTGTGCATCGCAGTATTTGGGTACACTCTGTATGTAGGTGTCAGATAAGCGGTAAGTTTATGAATCCTGTTTGCTGTTCGTGACTCTTCTCTGGAAGGGAGAAGAGACCATGGTTCCCTGGTCCCTTTCTCCAGAGTAAAGAAATTCAGCTTTGAAAGTGAACAACTTTGGGGCTAGATGGTGATGCAGTGGTAGCACAACCCTGAAATGCTGGGGCCGCATGGGAAGGTCCTAGGTTTGCATTCCAACACCTCTTTGTGCACACTTGGTGTGCATGTGTGTGCCTGTAATCTCGGCTGCCTGAAGCTGGGGGTGGATCGTGGCATGAAGATCCTGTTGGGACTGTCCCTCTCTCTCATGTCTCAGCAAACTTAAAAAAAAAAAAAATGTGTATCCATCACTTATTTAACTGTTCTAAAGCTTTCCCAGAAAATAATGTCCCAACTTCTTATTACAAATTATATGTGGCTCTTGCTGTTTGGGGCTTGATATTTCCTGGCCTTAGTTTGCTTTCCTTTGTGCCCCCATCACAAATCCATGTCCTGCTATCCTGGTTCTAATTTGTGTTTTAGGAACATGAGCTGTTCTTCTATTTTCTGTGCTGCTGTTACCTTCTTCCTTGACCTGGCATTCTCCCTGTTCCCTTTGCCACTTGAGAAACTGACTCATTCTTCAAGTCCCCTCTGAGATGTCCTCTTTTCTGTAGAACTAGGAACATGTGCTAACGCCCCTTCTCACCAATCCAGTCTGATTAATTACTACTGTTTTTGTTTCTCCATACCAGAGCAGTTCAAACAATTCATGGAAAAAATGGCATTAAAGTATGAGTTTATTTTGGTGCAGAATAATTTAGAAATCCATGCATTTTTTTCATAGTATACATTTTCCATGAATCGTTGGAAGACCACTTGTGCTTCCTCGTTTACACTTTGATTTTTTTAGCACTGATTCCACATTCTAATTTGAATAATTTGTATTTTCATTTATTTTCTCCACTACAGTCTGTGAGTGTCCTGAGGCCTGGAGTCCTATTAATTTCATTTTGGCAGACCTCATAGAGATCAATATAGTGCCAGACACATAGCTGTGTTTAAGGAATATATGTAGTGCTGAAGTGAATCCAAGTCAGTACCCATCAGACCAACCTCTCCTCTCCTTCAGCCACTCTCTCTGGAATGAATTACCTCCAAAAAAAGCAGGAAAGGCTGCCATGTGGGACAGCAAAGATGGAGCCCTAAGTGGGTCACACATGAAGCCTGTGGATTAAGGGCTACTGGTATGCCCAAATGCTGCATGAAGAAAGAACAACATGGAAGTCAATGCGTATAAGACAGAAAGGAGTGTTTATTAAAAGCAGAAGCTGGGACCAGCAGTTGATGTAATGGCTATGTTGCTGGACTCCCATGTAGTCGACCACAGTTCCGGTCCCGGACCTGGTGGCTCAAACTCATGCTGAGTGCATGTGCATGTGTGCCCAAGATCCCAAGAGGAGAATGGAGGAGAAGGGATTGTCGGCGTGGCCATCCCCCTTGAGGGAGGGGTGATTTCCCACTTCCTGTCTCTTTGTCTCTCTCTGTATTTCTGGTGAGCACACGCACTCTATAGCAAAAACCTCTAAAACAATATATAAATAAAAAGGCCGAAGCTGAAAAGGTATTGCTTCAGGTATTCTTCTCACTGAAGTTCTATCAGCTTTTGAATTTACAAATTGATGACAAGTTAGTTTCCAGTCTCTATTTGGAGGCATTCGTTTTTATCCATTATATACGATCTGGAGAGCAGGAAACATTATGTCAAAGTCATATGCGTGTGTTCGTTTTTGTCTTCCTCCTAAGGAGAGAGGCACTTACCAATTTGGGCACGAAGGTTAAAAAGAGCAAGATAATAACAACAAGCAACAATTGCATAGCAATTTACTGCCTACAAGCCCTTCAATCTGCTCTTTCATTTAACCCTCAAGACAATCTTATGAGGCTGGTATTATTGCCCCCACTTTGCAGAGGAGGAAACTAGGGCTAATGATGTTTAAGTGACTTGTCTAAGGTTATATAAAAGCACCAAGACTGACAGAATGTTATTTATTCAGAGTAACATAGAGTGAATTGAGCTCCAGTATGATTATACCAGGAATTTTCCCTGTAATAATATGCAGCCCTTACTGACTGCTGACAATGTAGCAGACGCCGTTCCTAGTGCTTTACATGTATTAACTCATTTAATTCCAAGCCATCACATGAGGAAGGAATGATTATTATTCCCTTGATTTTATAGATAGGAAAACTGAACCTCAGAGAAGTTAAATACCTTGTTCTTAGGACACTGGCTAGTGGCGGCGGGATGGGAGTTAAGGTGGAAGGATCCCCACATGGCTGACTGTGCTGTTTAGATTCTGGGGCCTACAACTTGGAAACTACCCTGGGCACGTAGGTGTGCATGTCCAAAATCTTGAAAGGGAGAAATGGAAAAGCAGTTGCAGCAAGATCATTCCCTACAGGGTGGTTTCTCGCTTCTCCACCTCTGTCTGTCCCTGGCACATGCTTATGCCCTATGGCAAAATTTAAAAAAAAAAAAAAAAAAAGTACTTTGGTTTTGCTCACATGGCGAATAAATGGCAAAGGCAATCTGTCTCCCAAATCCATACTCAACCCTACTGTAATAGACTACTGCTTGGGGACGTGGTACCAATGAGAGTGGTGACTGCAGCAAACAGGAATGGAACACTTCCATGCTTCAATAAATGCTGCATGTTGTAAATTTAAGACTTTCAAGATCAGCAGACCCACTTGAGGCAGACCTTGTTGTGAGGCTGCAAGTTCTTACCTTGCTCCCTCTTGGGTCCCATTTCCTCTTCCATCTTTCTCACTCACTCCCTGTCCCGCTCAACACAAATGAGGGGTTCAGGAAAAGAGATTTGGAATGACTAAAAATAATGCCTCCAATGTTCAACTGTCAGTACCTGGGGGAGATCTTCCTATTAACCCACTGGAGCACCAGACCATACATTTATTCCAAACCCATCTCTCCACTTCAGCTGAAACATGCTTTTCTTCTTCTCCTCCTCCTTCTCCTTTTTTTCCTTAACCATTCCAATTTCCCTCTTTGGTCTTTGTTTAGGTGTCGCTTGCTTTGAGAAGTCTTTCTATGGCCTTATCCCCTCCTGACCCACCACCATCAAATCTAGAGTAAGTGACTCTTTAAGGAATTATAGCTCTTATATTTTCCCATGGTATAATACCTGTGATAATTCATTTTTAATATCTTTCATGCACGTGCACAAACATTTGTACACACACACACACAGACCATGAAATCTGTAGAAGCATGAGTGATGTTTCATACATGTTATTTTTCTGGGCATTATAATTGTGGATGCTCATTAGGTATTTGTGGGAGGAATAAATGAATGAATCAACTTTAGCAGCAGTCACCCAAATGTGCTCATTGATTAACAGAAATATAGAGACATCAATATTACCTTAGCTTGAAAAATCAGTCAGCAGAGTCCCCTCAACACAGTTACCCTAGTGGTTAAAAGACTGATGTCAATAACAACGTCCTGCTACCTTTTTTTCTATTTATGGCTCCATTTAAGGCTTCAGATTCTTGCTTATTATCTCTTACTTTGAGTTGGTTTATGTTTTGTTTTGTTTTTACAGTATCTTGATATGTTCTGACTCCAGATTGCCTTGAGGTTGAATATTCCTAGTGCTGCTGTAAACTTTTTCTTTCTAAGGCATAGAAAGTGAAAGTTATCACACACGCCAAAATAGTCATCTCTCCTTGATCAAAATTTCAGAATTAGCTCCCTCTATGAATTCTTTTTATTTTTATTTTTGTTATTTCTGAGAGCTGTCGTATTGAGAATAGAGGAATAGAAGAGTATAAGAGACCCTAGAAGAAGCTGTATCTTAGTCTGAAGTCTACCAGAAGTAATTAAACTTAGGGAATATTTGATGGAAATTTTATCTTCAGAGGTATTGACTTTACATGATATTAACATTGCAATCAGATAAAAATCATGTATTTATTATGATTTTTGGTTATTTGATCTCTGGCTTTTAAACTCTGATTTTGAGAATATACTGGGATTGGCAAAATTAATTTTCTCGTAAGTCATCAATGTTGTGTCCCATCTCATATATAGATTTTTGCTCAAGTGATTTACTTCCACATAGAATTTTTGTTTGTTTTTTGAATGCAAACCAAATCATGAGGCTGGAAAATACTGTGGCTTTGGTGACAGTTAATCACAATGTGGTTATCTGCCTCAAATCTTAGTTACTCTCCAAATAGATAAAATCAAATGTGCTTATTTTTATAGAAATATAATTTATTATGTTAACCAATAATTCAACAAACAGTCTAGAGAAATGTCTTTTTCTTGGTTATAGGACTAGTTGTGATTAGATCTTTTCTAATAGCATAATTTATAATTTTCTAGGTATAAAATTTTAGAAATCTTTCTCACATAGCCAATAGAGTGTTATTCATAAAGCGTTCTTTTTATTTTATAAAATAACTACCATAGTAGATTTTTATAGATTTTGCTTGTTTACTTGAAGACAATTTCACAGTATAGCATGTTGTTCAAATGAGCGAACCAGAATTGTATTTATTATCTTTCTCTATCCTTATCTTTTTTAAATTGGCTTTTATTATCTGATTGTGTAATAAAACCATTTAACCCTTTAAATTCTAAAGGGTTTTAGTGGAGGAAGGTGACAGAGACTGCTGCTTCCCTATATTAATTCTTTTCTTCTTACTTATCAAGAAATCTCCTAATTTTATCATCGTCTATCTTTGATAAAGACTACATTTGCAAGGGTTTTTGATAGGTATAACCAAGTTACTATATTTTGGCAATAAGATATAAACAGAAGTTTCATAGATGGTTTCTTTTTTTTTTTTACTTTTTTTTTTTTTTTTTGAGAGGTTTTTGCTATAGGGCACGTGCGCTCGCCAGACAGACAGAGACAGAGAGACAGAAAGCGAGAAATCACCCCCCAGGGGGGATGGTCACGCCGCAAGCCCTTCTCCTCCATTCTCCTTTCAGGATCTTGGGCACGCATGCACACACGCCCGGCGTGAGATTTAAGCCACCGGGTCCGGGACGCGAACCGCGGTCGACTACATGGGAGTCCAGCGACATAGCCATTACACTAACTGCAGGTTCCCCATGTACACATGTGCATTGTGTTTTCAAGTCTTTGGAGCCAGCCATGTAGGATCCAGCTCCTTAACTATTAGGCTATGGGGCTGGTCTGAGACAGGCTTTAATAAGACTTTCCTAGGTGAGTGTTCAGAGTGGTGAAATGATTTCTCCAATGGCTGTTTGGGTGATGAATTCATAGGTGACTAAGGCCTTCAGGAATTATGTGAAGTCTGGGGATCTAGGACTGTGGTTTCAGATGTATGCATTAGACTAGGTGTATTCAGTTGTCAAACAGAAATGGTGACTTCTGAGTTGATATTGAGGAAGTTCTTTTTGTTTGGTTGGTTGTTTTTTTTTTTTTTCTTGAGAGATTTTTGCTATAGGGCATGTGCATTCACCAGAGAGACAGAGAGAGACAGACAGAAAGCAAGAGATCAGCCCCCAGGGGAGATGGTCACACTGCAATCCCTTATCATTATCCTCTCGGGATTTTGGGCATACATGCACACGTGCCTGGCACGATTTTCAAGCTGCCGGGTCGGAGACTCGAACCACAGTCATCTATGTGGGAGTCTAGTGATGTAATTATTATGCCATCTGCTGGTTCCAATATTGAGCAAGTTTTGAGAGAGAAGTTACCTGAATTTTCACTTATCATCTTTTTTTCCTTTTGGGTATAGGGATTCAGTATGTCATATCCTCCTGCCTCAATCTCCCAAGTAGCTGGGACTATGGGTGTGTGCCATCACAGCAAATTTGCCATCAACATTTGATATTTATATTTTGAGCTTATTTTGAGTCTCTGTTTTACTCCAAACAAAGGTAACTCTTCCTTAACTTTCTAATAAATACCTTGGAAATCCAAGTGCTCTGAACACTTAAATAAAATTATTATAATTTAGTGCATATTAGGAGATGATTCTTATGACATTAATTTTAAAGAAAGATTAAAATTATTTAGAAAAAAGTCTTATTAACATGGTTGAATAATTTTATGGCAATCTTACTTTAGGGATTTTAGTTCTGCTTTTGATTCTTAGATGGGAATATTTTGTACCACTTCTTCAAATCTAAGAGATTAGTTTTATTTTGCTTTATTGTTTACATATTTTTATCTTAAAATATACTGAGATTAAAAAAAAGGCAAAAAAAATGTGAATCTGAAAATTAGCATGCTGGGACCATTGTTCTTGTATCAGCCTATAAAATGTTAAGATGGCATTAAAAGTGATATTAATTGGGCCAGCCAGTGGTGTGGTGGTGAAGGTGATTGAATTTCACATGGCTGACTATGCAGTTTGAATACCAGATATTGCAGCTTGGAAAACATGCCACGTGTGTGTGTGTGTGTGTGTGTGGGTGGGTGGGTGCGTGTGCGTGCACGTGTGTATGTGTATGCATGCCCAAAATCCCACCAGGAGGGAGAAATGAAGGACACAGGATTGTGGTATGGCCAACCCCCATGGGGATGCTTTCTTGCTTTTTCATTTTCTCTCTCTCTTTCTTTTTGGCTAGAATGTGCACCCTCTAGCAAAGTCCATATATTTGATTATTGGGAAAGTTCATGACATATTTTTCTATAAAAAAAAAAGTGACTTTGGCAACAATTCAATATACAAAAAGGTGATATATACATGGCCTTGGTAGTTTAAAGGGTATTTTTGTGTTTCTCATATATAGAAAAGATGATTAAAATTCTGTCTTAAATAATCTTCTTAGTTACTGAGAATATCTTTAATTTTGATAGTGCAACTTTTTATGATGTGAAATAATGTTATTGATTTTTCATATGAGTAAATGTTTTATACATGCTAATAGTTTTGGTTTCTCAGAGTGAATCTATTCTTTCTGGTAATTTTTTTTTTCTTTATGTTTTAAAATTGTTTTAGTTTAGTTTAATTCAGAGTATAATGTTTGAATTAGTGTCAACAGATTATATGTGGGAGAAAAGTAAAAGAATCACTCCTATGTTTTAGGCTTCAGCAGTTGCAAGACTTGTATTGATTGCTCATCTCTTCCTGCTCTTCATTCTTTTGAGTCCACAGTTAGGTGACTTTGATCTTGAGTGGCTATAATGAAGCATAAAGATATCATAGCACCATACATAATCTAATATTTGAAGGTAACAGGAAATAAAGCTTTCTTTTTTTTTTGGAGAGGTTTTTGCTATAGGGCGTGTGCGCTCACCAGAAAGACAGAGAGAGACAGAGAGACAGAAAGTGAGAAATCACCTCCCAGTAGGGATGGCCACACTGCAATCCCTTCTCCTCCATTCTCCTATTGGGATCTTGGGCATGCACGCACACGCGCCCGGCGTGAGTTTAAGCTGCCTGATCCAGGACTCCAACTGCAGTCGACTACATGGGAGTTCAGCGACATAGCCATTACACTAACTGCTGGTAAATAAAATTTTCTTAATTAAACCTAAAATAGTCCTCTTTTGGGATTGGCAGGTGGCCTGGTAGTTAAAAGTGTTGTACTTCTACATGGCCCATTGTAGACTGAGTCCCAAACGTGGTGGCTTCTTTCCTTTTTTATTTTATTTTATTTTATTTTTTATTTTTACATTTTTCCACAAACATTTACTTTACATAGCAAAAAATTTTAGCTCATACTCCATAATTCTTGACAGTTTACAAACAACTTTCAAAATTTCAAAATACTGGGAACCAGCAGTTAGCGTAATGGCTATGTCGCTGGACTCCCACGTAGTCGACCGCGGTTTGCGTCCTGGACCCGGTGGCTTACAACTCACGCTGGGCGCGTGTGCGTGCGTGCCCAAGATCCCGAGAGGAGAATGGAGGAGAAGGGATTGCGGCGTGACCACCCCCCCTGGGGGGTGATTTCTCGCTTTCTGTCTCTATGTCTCTCTCTCTCTGTCTGGCGAGCGCACGCGCCCTATAGCGAAAAACCTCTCAAAAAAAAAAAAAATTTCAAAATACTGAATTTTAAAGATAATGTTCAAAATATGTCTTATAATTGTGTATAATTTTATAGCTCTATAACAACAGAAGCAGTATGGTTTCAAATTACACACATATATATGTATATATATATATATATATATATATATATGTATGTATATATTTTAGAGTGCAGTCGGTATATATTAAGTGGGGACATACAATGCCTCTCCTTCATAGCATGGCTTGCTTCACTCAGCAGTAAGTCTTCCATATTCATCCACTTTCTTTCAAAAGCCAGGGTTTTGTTGTTTTTTATGGATGAATAGTATTCCATTGAGTATATGTACCACAGTTTTTCTAACCATTCATCAGTTTGTGGGCATTTAGGTTGTTTCCATGACTTAGCAATCGTGAAAAGTGCCGCAATAAACATCGAGGTGCAAGCACTTTTTCGATTAAGTATTCTTCTGTCCTTCCGGTAGATACCAAGGAGTGGGATTGCTGGATCATATGGTAGTTCTATTTGTAGATTTTGGAGGAAACTCCAAATTGTTCTCCACAGTGGTTGGACCAATTTACAATCCCACCAGCAGTGTAAGAGAGTTCCCTTTTCACCACACCCTCTCCAGCACTTACCATTTTTTGTTTTTTGAATCTTAGACATTCTGACTGGGGTTAGGTGATATCTCATTGTTGTTTTGATCTGCATTTCTCTTACAATGAGGGATGGTGAGCATTTTTTCATATGCCTTTTAGCTATTCGTATGTCATCTTTAGAGAGTGGTTTTTTCAACTCATTCTCCCATCTTTTAATAGGATTGATTGTCTTTTTCTGGAACAATTGCTTGAGTTCCTTGTGAGTTCTGGTTATCAGTCCCTTGTCTGATGCATAGTTTACAAAAATATTTTCCCATTCTGAGGGCTGTCTGTTCACACTAATCACTGTGTCCTTTGCCATGCAGAAACTTCTTAGTCTGATGTAATCCCACTTGTCTATTTTAGGGATCATAGACTGTGTGTTGGGAGTCTTATTTAAGAAGTTTTTCCCTACCCCAATGTCTCCCAGATTTTCCCGGGTGTTTTCCAGGAGCAGTTTTATAGTTTGAGGTCTTAGATTTAGATCTTTGATCCACCTTGACTTTATTTTTGTCAGAAATGAGAGGTAGGGGTTCAGATTCATCTTTCTGCAAGTGGAGATCCAGTTTTGCCAGCACCATTTGCTGAAGAGGTTTTCCTTTTCCCACTGAATTGATTGGTACCCCTTGTCAAAAATCAGTTGGCTGTATGTTTGAGCATTCATTTCTGGGGACTCTATTCTGTTCCATTGGTCCACCTGTCTGTTCCTGTGCCAGTACCATACTGTTTTGATTACCACAGCTTTGTAGTATATTTTTAGGTCAGGGAGTGAGATGCCGCCCACTCCACTCTTCTTGTGCAGAACTGCTTTGGCAATACGGGGTCTTTTATGATTCCAGACAAACTTTATGATTGTCTTTCCTAGATCTGTGAAGAATGTGTCTGGTACTTTGATTGGCATTGCATTAAATAGGTAGATTGATTTGGGTAAAATTGCCATTTTGATTATATTAATTCTTCCAATCCAGGAACACGGGATGTCCTTCCACATTTTTGTGTCATTTTCAATTTCTTTTTTTAGTTTTCATAATTTTCCTTGTAGAGGTCTTTAACTTCTTTAGTTAGATTTATCCCTAAGTATCTTATACTTTTTATGGCTATGGTAAATGGAACAACTTTTTTCAGTTCTATCTCAGTCTGCCTGTTGTTTGTATACAGAAATGCTATAGATTTTTGGATATTAATTTTGTATCCTGCAACATTACTGTATTCATGTATTACTTCCAGAATTTTTTTTATAGAAACCATTGGGTCTTCTATGTATACAATCATGTCATCTGCAAATAGAGAGAGTTTCACCTCTTCTTTTCCTATTTGAATGCCTTTTATTTTTTCCTCTTTTCTGATTGCAATGGCCAAGACTTCTAGTACTATATTGAAGAGGAGTGGAGAAAGTGGACATCCTTGTCTTGTACCCATTTTTAGTGGAAAAGCTTTCAGCTTTTCTCCATTGAGGATGATGTTCGCTATGGGTTTTTCATATATAGCTTTTATTGTGTTGAGAAATGACCCTTCTATGCCGATTTTGCCGAGAGTCTTGATCATGAAGGGATGTTGTATCTTATCAAATGCTTTTTCTGCATCAATTGATATGACCATATGGTTTTTATCTTTCTTCCTATTAATATGGTGTATTACATTTATGGTTTTATGTATGTTGAACCAAACTTGCATTCCTGGGATAAAGCCTACCTGATCGTGATGTATATAATCTTTTTTATAAGTTGTTGTATACAATTTGCTAGTACTTTGTTGAGAATCTTTGCGTCTATATTCATCAGGGATATTGGTCTATAGTTTTCTTTCCTTGTCCTGTCCTTATCTGTTTTAAGGATAAGGGTGATAGAGGCTTCATAGAATGAATTAGGGAGAGATTCACCCTTTTGGATATTTAGAAATAACTTGAGCAGAATGGGGGTTAACTCTTCTTTGAAAGTTTTGTAGAATTCAGAGGTGAATCCATCAGGGCCAGGGCTTTTCTTTGTTGGGAGGTTATTTATAACTGATTTGATCTCCTAGCTTGTTATGGACCTATTCAGACTTTCTATATCCTCCTGGCTCAATCTAGGTAGATTATACATGTCCAGGAATTTGTCCATCTCATCCAAATTATCTTGTTTCTTGGCATAGAGATGTTCATAGTACCCTCTAATAATGTTTTTTATTTCTACCATGTCTGTTGTTATTTTGCCTGCTTCATTGCAGATCTGATTCACCTGGTTCTTTTCTCTCTTCTTCTTAATAAGTCTCACTAGTGGAGTATCAATTTTGTTTATCTTTTCAAAGAACCAGCTTTTACTTTCATTTATTTTCTGTATAGTTCGTTTATTTTCTATTTCATTTATTTCTGCTCGTATCTTTATTATTTCCTTTCTCCTGGAGTTTTTTGGATCTTTTTGCTGTTGCTTTTCCAATTCTGTGAGGCATGATGTTAGGTGATCCATTTGCCTTCTTTCCATGTTCCTCTTATGTGCACTAATTGCTATGAACTTCCCTCTTATGACTGCTTTAGCAGTGTCCCAAAGATTATGGAAACTCGTGTCCTCATTGTCATTGGCTTCCTTGAACCTTTTGATTTCAGTCTTTATTTCTTCAGTAGTTGTGGAGTCATTTAGGAGTAGGTTATTAAGTTTCCATGTATTTGAGTATTTTTGAGGATTTCTCTTGAAATTAAACTCAAGTTTAATTCCATCATGGTCACTGAAGATGCTGGGTATAGTTTCTATGCTTTTGAATCTGTAGAGGCTTGCTTTGTGCCCAATAATGTGGTCAATCTTTGAGAATATTCCATGTGGCGGTGAGAAAAAGGTGTATCTCGAGGTTTTAGGATGGAAAGTTCTATAGATGTCTGTTAAATCCATTTGATTTATGATATCATTTAGATCTTTTATCTCTTTACCTATTTTTTGTCTAGATGATCTATCCAGGGGGGATAGTGCAATGTTGAGGTCTCCAACAATTAGTGTGTTGCAGTCTATCTCCCTTTTTAGATCTAGCAGTCTTTCCTTCACATATTTGGGTGCTCCTGTGTTAGGCGCATAGATATTAATAAGCGTCATATCTTCTTGATCGATTGATCCTTTTACTACAATATAGTGCCCTTCTTTGTCACTTCAAACAGTTTTTGTTTTAAAGCCTATTTTGTCAGAGATCAGTATTGCGACTCCAGCTCTTTTTTGGTTCCCATTTGCATGGAAAATCTTTTTCCAACCCTTCACTTTCAGTCTATGTATATCTTTATCCATGAAGTGGGTTTCCTGTAGGCAACAGATAGAGGGTTTTTGTTTTTTAACCCATTCAGCCAGTCTGTGTCTCTTGATTGGAGAGTTTAATCCATTAACATTCAATGTTATTATTGATGTTAATGGATCTGTCACGACGTTTAAGTTGGCCATTGTCTTAGTTGCCTTTTACTCTTTTGTTTCTGGCTGTTACTTCTTTAGTTTTCCTGGAACAGTACTTTCTTCAGGGTTTAATGGAGAGCTGGCCTGGTGCTGGCAAATTCTTTCAGGTTTTGTTTGTCTGAGAAGATTTTAATCTTTTTTTTCCTATATGAAGGATAATCTTGCAGGATACAATAATCTTGGTTGAAATTGTTTCTCTTAACACTTTCAGTACATCTTCCCATTCTTTCCTTGCTTGCATTGTTTCCGTTGAGAAGTCCGGTGTTAGCCTGATGGGGTGACCTTTGTAAGTCACTTGTCATTTCTCTCTTGCCAGTTTTAGTATCTTATCTTTATCTGTGGTCTTAGCCAGTCTGGCTATGATATGCCTTGGGGAAGAACTTCTTGGGTTGATTCTATTTGGTGTCCTTTGTATTTCTTGGGTCTGGATGTTTGAGTGCCTCTCTATGCTTGGGAAATTTTCTTCCAAGATTTCATGGAATAGGTTTTCCATGTTCTTATTAGTTTCTTCACCTTCTGGGATACCAATTATTCGGATGTTAGGACGTCTAATGGAATCTAGTAATTCTCATATGTTATCTTCATGTTTTCTTGTTATTTTCTCTATCTTTTTGGTGGTTTTCTCTAGGTCAGAAGTTTTATATTCTACATCAGAGATTCGACATTCAGCATGGTCTAATTGACTTTTAATACTTTCGAGAGAGTTTTTGATTTCCTGTATTTCAGATTTCACCTCTAATAGTTTCGTCTTATTCTTCCTTAGCATTTCCTCCTTCATATTGTTGAAGGACTTTCTCATCTCCTGTAGTTCATTGTCTCTTTTCTGTTCCAGTTCATAGTACTTGTTCAACATGAATGTTCTAAACTCTATCTCAGAAATTTTGGTAACGTCCTCTATTTTTTCAAGAAAAGGAAGGGAGTTACTGCATTCCTTTGATGGAGACATATTTCCTGCTTTATTCAGGCCTGAGGTTCTTCTACTTCTAACCATTGGGAGATGTGTCCCCTTTGAAAACCTTTTATGAGAATGTTTCTTTGAATAGGAGCAAGTGTGTTTCCTTTCTGATGTGGAATGGAGACAGCCGAAGTCTCTCTTCAATTGTGTTTAGTAATGTAATGCAAGAAAAAGTATTCTCTTCAGGTGTCCAAAGAAATGTATCTCCTTCTTCCCAGGTGGTTCAGTGAAATGGAGAATTCTAGAGAGTCTTAAAATGCTAGAATGTTTCAGAATTGTAATTCTAGACCTATCTAGACAGCCAGGGATGGTGAAGATAAAGGAATTGAGGACTGAATAAGTGGGAAGAAAATAATACGTAGAATAAAAAAAAAGTCTCGCACCGCGCGCTACCGTGCTGCGCGATTTTACCAGGGGTCAAAAGATGGGAGTGTGGTGTGGTGAAACTGAGGGCATTCCTATGTGTTAAACAGAAGAGAGAAATTTACAAATGAAAGACGTGGGTAAGGGGACAGAAAAAGAAAGGGGAAGGGGGGAAAAAGTGTACCTGGCTGAAAGAGGGGTGTCTGGCTTGGGGGTCCTGAGGCTGAAGCTATGGGGGCAGTCCTCCCTCAATGATCCTGGCCCAGGGGTCGAAAGATCTGGTAATTTTTTTTTAATTTATTTTTCCTTTTTCTGGAGAACTTTTTACTATAGGGCATGTGCACTCACCAGAAAGACAGAGAGACAGAAAGCAAGAAATCTTCTCACAGGGGAGACAGCCATGCCACAACCCCTTCTCTGCCATTCTCCTCTCAGGATCTTGGGCACACATGCACCCGGCGTGAGTTTAAGCCACTGGGTCCAGGACTCAAACCATGCTCGACTACCTGGGAATCCAGAGATATAGCCATTACATCAACTGCTGGTCCCTATTTTTCCACTTATTTTAATTTGACCAGAGAGGGATAGAATGAGAGAGAAAAAGAGAAAATGAGAAAGCAAGCTGCCAGGTCTGGGACTCAAACCATGGTCGGCCATGTGGGTGTCCAGCACCCTTAACCACCATGCTATCTGCTGGCCCCCTTTCTGGTAATTTTTTGTTTCGCAGGAAGAGATGGATGTCATTTAAATCTGTTTAAAGATCTCTTCTTTGATGCATTGAGAAGAAATCAATGAATGTGGCAAAAGAAGACTTAATAAGTGACTCTTCAGAACTGTACAGCCTCCAGAGACATAAATTTTAAACTACTAAACACTGACAATTATAACTCATAATGAAATATTTCAGAGATATATATCTTTAGATTCTTTGCTATAACTCTTCTAGGCTATAGCAAACCACAGCAATTACTGGTAAAATGAAATTGCATTCTGATTGCCCCCTTCAACAATTTGCTTAGCATTAGAGAGTTGGAACTGAGGATGAGCTTGCATAAAATAATTGAGCTCTGAACAATTATTTTTCTGTGTTGCTCCATTTGATAGAAAAGGCAAAGACACCAGTATGTTATTGAGATCCCTGAGAATCTCACAAAGATTCACAGTCTGGATGAGTGTGTAATTTCCAGAGAGCATGTGGAGGCTTTCTCCAGACTGGGGTCTTCCTAGGTTACTTGAATATTTGAGTTATTCTAGAGAATCTGTGTGAATTATCTAAGTTCTTTATTCCTTCTATATTTAGATAGTGTCAATATCGACTGGTGAAGATTCTTTGAATAAACAATTTGGCTTCTTTATCTTATTTTACAATAAGTTTTACAAGTGTATCTTAATATCCTTTAGGAGAAACAGCAAAAATACATGATAGGTACAGATATAGAACATCACAGAGAGTATACTGTAGGAAAACATGGTAGGTAGGATCTCTGTTAGCCAGCCTTGTCCCAGCTATTCCATCCTTATGGTTTTGAGTTCTGTATTTTTTTTTTTTTTTTTTTTTGGGGGAGGTTTTTCGCTATAGGGTGCGTGCACTCGCCAGACAGACAGAGAGAGACATAGAGACAGAAAGCGAGAAATCACCCCCCAGGGGGGATGGTCACGCCGCAATCCCTTCTCCTCCATTCTCCTCTCGGGATCTTGGGCACGCACGCACACGCGCCTGGCCTGAGTTGTAAGCCACCGGGTCCGAGACGCGAACCACGGTCGACTACGTGGGAGTCCAGCGACATAGCCATTACGCTAACTGCTGATTCTCTTGAGTTCTGTATTTATACCTTAGTCACTATTTTATCTAAAATTTGATCGAGAAAGATATATCTTGAAAAAATTGAGACATAGATCATCTGGATAGAATACATTTTTATTTAAAACTCTCTAGGAAGCAAAATTCCATGCTATCTCATCTTAATGTTTAAAACCCTTCATGCTTCACAGAAGACTCTCAAATCCAGAATTTGTGAAAACATTTCTTCCCCTCATGTAAGACTCAGATTCCTTATTGGCAATTGCAAATATTACTTCTCTCATTTTTTCCATCTTTTGCTGTGGTCTAGGAGGTGTGGCAGATGAATGCCATGAAGCTGCAATCATTATTATATTTTTGTTTGTCTATCCATATCTCAGTCTCTCTACTTAATTTATATTTTGTAATTGACAGAGGGCACATATGCTTATTAGAGAGAGACAGAGAAAGGGAGAGACAGAAAGAGAGAGAGAAATTATTCTTTCAATAGGGCATGTCATGCTACAATCCCTTCTCCTCCATTTCTCTGTCCTGTTGGGACTTTGGGTGGACATGTGCCCAGTGTGTTTTTCAAGCCACTAGGTTCAGGATTTGAACCACATGGTCAACTATGTGGGATCTGGCTCCCTAACCACTAAACTATCAGGTCAGCCTTCTACTTGGCATTTGTATATTGTACTTAGAAGCTCACGATGTAAGCTTCTCCATGGGTAGGGATATCTTTGGGAAATCTGTGGACACATTTTCATAACCCAAAGGCCCAAGGGAAATAGGTGCTCATTGAGAGGTTATGAGTCCAGCTTTTCTTTGAGTGTTGAGGGAGTTTCTGTGATTTATAGCCAATCAGAACATGTAGTGGCAGAAAGTTCCCCAAAGGAAGGCAATGGGGGTCTATTTCCAGTATGATGAAAGGGATACCGCAGAGTGAGAGAAATAACAGATGTTTACTCAGACAGAAAAAGAGAAATACTTACAACATTCTATGTCTATGTTTACACCTGTATATACATCTGCATATCTACGTGTATGTCTGTGTCTATATTCACAGCTGTGGCCTATGTCTGTACAGTAACTGTGTCTTCTCTTAAGTATTTATAATGTACTAGAATTGTTTATTCAATAACACTTTGGTACGTGTTTCCATTAAAGATTCATTTTATGAATGTAGCCATTAAACAAATATTTATTGAGCATTGACACTATACATGAATCTAATATTTTAAAAAAATCAAGATTAAATTGCCTTTGACCTGTATATCTCATTCTTCTCTCAATATATGTTACTTCAAAGCAGGTAAAATAGTCTTACAATATTTTGCACATACTATGCATGGATTATTTATTAGTTCTTTCTTTATATGACATTTGCAGAAGAAATATTCCTAGGAGAAGATATGTGACACATTATATACTTTAAAGTATTCTTGTGTTAGAGATATAAAATTTCTTCCCAGAAATCATAAGTTTTTAATTTTTTAAAGTTCAGGCTTCTAGCCATAGTTTTTTCTTTTTTGTAGCTGTTGTTCATTGTTGAGGAAAATATTGTTGATTTTATTTGGTAAGATATATATTATAAGACTAATATTTAAAGCATGAATCTAGTAAATAAGCTTAAGATTAATGTAGAAAAATATGACTAGGTAATAAAGATGTTTATGTAATGAACAGTTGTTTTATTGTATTTGGCAACGTGTTCTGAATTTTATATTCCAGAGAAAGCAATATAGTTTTATTTAAAATGTTATATAGAATAGTTGGAATCTCTGGTCTAAAAAAATTATTTGTAATGATGAGATGAAAAAAGTCCCAATTTGTCACAGCCGTTTGATAGTAGGTCACATATTTACTTTTATTAATTTTCACTTTTTCATCTTAAAATGAATTAACCATCTTGATGGTTTGCTCTAGGGGTTACTGTGTGAAATTATGAGTCAACATGATTATGGTGCAAATGGAAAACACAGAGTTTATGGCCTTTCCAAACACTTAAACTAGTTTCTGAAATAGGACTATATGAATTCTACTTCTGAAATGATTCTTTGTACCATGGTAACCTACATGTTATAAATTCTGTGGTGCAATTACACACATAAAAATAAGATACAGGATTTATTCACTTTGAACCAATACAGTATTGATAACAAGTGAGTAAAACATTCCCCAAACTAGCTTGAAGAAAAGAAAAAAAGAAGAAGAAAGGGATCTTTATTGACTCATGACCAAATCATGTAAAGGCAAGGGAAAACCAGCCTCATGGTAGATAAAACCAGAGCCCCTCAGCCTCTCTATCTGAAGGTCTTTTCTGTTTTCTCATTTCCAGTCTCTCAACTTGGCTTTTATGTGTGGTACTTATAGTGTCAGGCTTTAGTTTCTCCATGTGGAACCTGGTGTTTTGTATTTACGACTTTTGAGGAATCTGGCGTTTTGTGTTTACAACCCTCCCCTCTGACACAAAGAAAAGATGTTCACATTAAAAGATCACATGTTTGGGCTTGGGGAGAGATGCTGAGATTTGCAACCCATCAGAGTGTGTAGGTGGGGAAAATCAGTCCTTCCAGGGAAGGGAACAGGTGCTGTTTTCAGTGTTGAGAGAAGGATGCTGGAGAGACAGAGATAATAGGTACCTACTTTCAAAATGAAAACGTGGAAATATTTTTTACCAGTTGGGAGCCTCTTATGGATTACTGAGAGACTCTGTGCACTTGCTGAACAGAGAGAGAGCGAGATACAGTGAGAGGAAAATAAGAAGTCACTCCCTAGGGGAATGGCCACACTGCAATTCCTTCTTCTCCAGTCTAATCCTGGGATCTTGGACACACATGCACACATGCCCAGCATGAATTTCAAGCCACCAGGGCTAGGACTCAAACCACAGCCGGCCATATGGGAGTCTGTAAGAATAAATTTAAATTGTTCCTTTTTGCTCTGTAGAGATAAAATTTAACTTTTGCTTTTGCCAGACGCCCTTGTGATAAGCTGCCCCGACAGACTTAATTATGCAAACCTCCAGGAACTGAGCAAATGGAATGTGGATAAGGAACTAGAAAGACAACCCATGCACCTGTGTCACAAGACTGCCACTCTTCCCCCTAGAAATGAACTACCCGTTAAACTTCCGCATACCTTCTCCTGCTTATAAAAAGACTTATAACCCTAAAAACGGGGTCCTCGCTCAGGCCTGCTGCGTCAAGTGTTTGCTTGGACCCCAGCCGGCTGGAAAAATAAAACCTCTTGCATTTTGCATCAAGAATCGACTCTTGTGGTTGATTGGGGGTCGCGTATCCTCTGGACAGAAAGCGTGCTGAGCCAGGCGGCCGGCGGCCTTTCATTTTGGGGGCTTGTCCAGGATATCACGGCTACCCTTCATCTACAATGTCAGCCTTGGAGGTAAGCCTAAAAAAACCCCTGTTTGTTTGTTGACTTTCTTGTTTGTTTTGGTGTGGTACCCAATAGTCTGTTTCAGGTTCCGCAGCCATTCGGCCTATAGTAAAATAGCCGAACTGTGGTCGGTAGATGTGCCCAGAGAACCACAGGCTGCAGCCCTGGGGGACGCCGTAAGGGGCGGAGGAGGATCGTCTCCTATGGTAAGGGCGCAGATTGGGTACATATTTTGGCCTGGAGTCCCCGTGGCCTGCACCCGTCTGAATCTGTCCTAAGATTGTGGAAAACAAAAATCGATAGTTACTTTCTGTTTGTCTTCTCCTGTTCTTTGTTCTGTTGTTTGTACTCTTAACCTAACCATTGACGATGGGGCAGACTGTGGTGCTCCTTTAAATTTGACTCTCAAACACTGGACTGAAGTGAAGAGAAGAGGTCGTGAAAAGGGACTCTGGCAGACGTTTTGTGCCTCTGAGTGGTCCACCTCTGGTGTCGGGTGGACACCCGAAGGCACGTTTGACCTTAACGTTATCCTTTCCGTCAAAGACATTGTCTTTCAGAAGGGACCAGGAAGTCATCCGGACCAGCAACCGTACATCATCGTTTGGCAAGATCTGATCCAAAACTCACCTTCGTGGGTTCGACCATGGTTGCCCAGGCCCCGTCCAAACCCCCCTCAGGTCCTGGTGGCCCAGTCCCCCAACCCTTCAGAGGGTACAGACCTCTCCAAACGTCCCAAGCGAATCTATCCAGAGACCCAAGACCTTCTTCTCCTAGACACCCCTCCCCCATATCCCCCGTCCCTTCCGCTAGATGAAGAAAGGCACAGAGACCCTGGAGTGCCATCTAACGTTGGACCTGGTCCTTCTGCTCCCTCTGAGGGTGCCCTTCTAGGGCCTGCTCAGGGCGTTAGGAGACGACGTCGCACACTCCCATCTCCCGATACCACTGTGGCACTGCCCTTACGGGCCTATGGGTCCCCACCTCCGCCTACCGACGAGGGGCTACCTCCCCTACAGCCTCTCCAATATTGGCCCTTTTCTTCCTCTGACCTTTACAACTGGAAAACTAATCACCCCCCTTTCCCCGAGGACCCCCAGCGCCTAACCAGCCTGGTAGAGTCCCTAATGTTCTCTCATCAGCCAACATGGGACGATTGCCAGCAGCTCCTGCAGACTCTCTTCACCACCGAAGAGAGAGAAAGGATCTTACTTGAAGCAAAAAAAAATATCCCCGGGGCTGACGGACATCCCACTCAGCTTCCTAACCTTATCGAGGCTGCTTTTCCTCTCTCTCGACCCAACTGGGACTACAATACGGCAGAAGGTAGGGAGCGACTGACAGTCTATCGCCAGGCTCTAGTGGCTGGCCTCCGTGGGGCTGCCAGGCGCCCCACTAATTTGGCTAAGGTAAGAGAGGTTATGCAGGGGGCTACAGAACCCCCGTCAGTGTTTCTTGAGCATCTCATGGAGGCATTCAGGTGGTTTACCCCTTTTGACCCTGCTTCTGAGGGACAGAGAGCCTCTGTAGCTATGGCCTCCATTGGACAATCAGCATTAGATATTAAGAAAAAACTCCAGATACTCGATGGGTTGCAGGATCTCTCTTTACAAGACTTAGTTAAATAAGCAGAAAAAGTATATTATAAAAGATAAACAGAAGAAGAAAGAGAATAGAAGAGGGAAAAAGAAAGGGAGGAAAGAGAGAGTAAAAAGGAAAAAAAGACAAGAATAAAACCTAGCTCGGATCCTGGCCACTGTAGTGTGGGAAAGGGAACAAGAACGGGGCCCCAACAAGGGATCAAAGCCTGGTCGTATCCCACTAGACAAGGACCAGTGTGCTTATTGTAAAGAAAAAGGACATTGGGCAAAAGACTGTCCTAAAAGGGCCAAGAAAAACAAAGTGCAGCCGCCCCCTCCGGCCGAAGTACTTGCCCTGCACGAGGACTCAGACTAGGGGGGACGGGGCTTGGAGCCCCTCCCCGAGTCTAGGGTAACTCTAAAAGTGGAGGGGAAGCCAATTAATTGTTTTGTCAACACTGGGGCCCAACACTCAGTGTTACTGGCACCGTCGGGGCCACTTTCCAAGAAAAAATCTTGGGTCATAGGGGCAACCAGGCACCAGCAGTATCCATGGACCACCAATAGAACAGTTGACCTCGGAAGAGGCCTAGTGACCCACTTCTTCTTGGTCATTCCTGAATGTCCGGCGTCCCTCCTTGGGAGAGACTTACTTACCAAAATGGGGGCACAGATTAATTTTACTCCATGGGGTCCAAAAGTTACTCTGGATGGGCAGACATTATCCTAGCTGTACACCTACAAGTTGAACACCAGCTTTTCGAAAGTCAAGATAGTAACACTGGCCCCCTTCATGCTTGGCTGCAAAAATATCCTAAAGCCTGGGCCGAGACAGTTGGAATGGGGTTAGCCACCAACAGGCCCCCAATACTAATAGAACTAAAAGCTACAGCTACCCCTGTGGCACTACGCCAATACCCTACGACCAAAGAAGCCCGAGAAGGTATCAGGCCTCACATACAATGCCTCCTACACCTGGGTATTCTTAAAAAATGCCAGTCACCTTGGAATACCCCCTTGCTGCCTGTAAAAAAACCCAGCTCAAGTGACTATCGCCCTGTGCAAGACTTGCGGGAGGTCAATAAGCGGGTACAGGACATCCATCCCACAGTACCTAATCCATATAACCTGCTAGGTTCTCTACCTCCAGAACGGGACTGGTATACTGTCTTAGACTTAAAAGACGCTTTCTTCTGCCTGTGACTGCACCCCTCCAGCCAGAATATATTTGCCTTTGAATGGAGGGACCCGGACACTGGGATCACAGGACAATTAAGTTAAACCTGGCTTCCTCAGGGCTTCTGACACTCGTCTACTATTTTTGATGAAGCCCTCCATCAGGACCTCGCACAATTCTGTGCCAGCCACCCTGAGGTAACCCTCCTACAGTATGTAGACAACTTGTTGCTCGCAGGAGCAACCGAAGAAACATGTCGGCAGGGCACTGGACTGCTGCTAGAAGAACTGGCCCACCTGGGGTATCGCGCCTCTGCCAAAAAGGCCCAAATCTGTCAACAAGAGGTAACATACTTGGGTTATACTTTAAGGGGTGGAAGGAGGTGGCTCACCGAAGCCAGGAAATGGACTGTAACCCAGATCCCCGTTCCTCGCATGCCCCGGCAAGTGCGAGAATTCTTGGGGACGGCGGGATTCTGCCGCCTATGGATACCGGGGTTCGCCGCTATGGCCATTCCTCTTTACCCGCTGACTAAAGAGGGAGCCCCCTTTGAGTGGGGCATTGACCAACAACGGCTTTTGATGACATAAAAAAAGCCTTACTATCAGCCCCGGCTTTGACCCTGCCTGATGTGACAAAACCTTTCACTCTATATGTAGATGAAAAAAAGGGGGTGGCCCGAGGGGTACTGACGCAACCCTTAGGGCCTTGGAAAAGACCGGTGCCATATCTCTCAAAAAAAAAACTGGACCCAGTGGCTGAGGGATGACCGACTTGCCTGAGATCGATAGCGGCTGTGGCGACACTGGTAAAAGATTCTGACAAATTGACTATGGGACAAAAATTACTAGTCATTGCCCCCCATGCTTTAGAGAGCATCATCCGGCAGCCCCCCAACCGATGGCTGTCCAATGCTCGTATGACTCATTACCAGAGTCTCTTGTTAGACAAGGACAGGGTCCAGTTTGGACCCCCACTCAATCTCAACCCTGCCACGCTGCTGCCCGAGACCTCCGCCAAGGGGGCTGTCTTCCATACCTGCCAAGAAGTCCTGGCGGAAGAAACCGGAACCCGACGGGATCTCCAAGATCAGCCGCTAACAAATGCCCAGCTGACCTGGTTCACTGACGGAAGCAGCTACATCATAGAAGGTAAAAGGGTGGCAGGAGCGGCTGTAGTAGACGAAGACTAGATCGTCTTGGTGAGTAGCTTGCCTGAGGGAACCTCAGCCCAAAAAGCTGAACTCATAGCTTTGACTCACACCCTGCGTCTGGCAGAGGGAAAGGTCATAAATATTTACACTGATAGCTGGTATGCCTTCACTACCGTCCACGTCCATGGGGCTATCTATAGACAATGAGGCTTACTGACTTCAGCTGGTAAAGATATCAAACATAAAGAACAGATCTTGGAATTGCTGGAGGCTATACACCTCCCTAAGAAGGTCCCTATTATCCACTGCCCCGGGCATCAAAAGGCAAAATCCCGGATAGTAGAGGGAAACCGACTAGCAGATCAGGCGGCTAAGCGGGCGGCCCAGGGGCTTAATATACTACCACTATATGAGGTGATCGACTCAGGTCCCTCGGATGAGACTCTTTCATATTCCGAACAAGACCTACTGGAAATAAATAAAATGGGACCTCACTCTGTGACCCCAGAAGGGGTACATAAGACTGTCGAGGGAAAAACTATCCTCCCTCAAGAACAAGCAATTGCTTTCCTCGATCAGCTTCATAAGTTGTCACACCTAGGCTCAAAACGTCTAATTACCTCAGTCCGGCAGTCCTCGTTCCATGTCATAAACCTGCGCAGACTCGCCAAAACAATAGTAAACCAATGCAGACCCTGCCAATTATTTAACACCTACCCAGACAAGACACCACAAGGAAAGTGGCTTTGTGGACATCATCAGGGAAGCTACTGGGAAGTAGACTTCACTGAAATAAAACCAGGCAAATATGGCTACAAGTATCTGCTAGTGCTGGTTGATACATTCTCAGGGTGGGTCGAAGCCTTCCCCACTAAAAAAGAGACTGCTCAGACAGTTGCCAAGATAGTCCTAGAAGAAATCTTCCTGAGATTCAGGGTGCCACTGGTTATTAGGTCCGACAACGGCCCTGCTTTTGTTGCCCAGATTAGTCAGGGACTGGCCAGGGTCCTGGGGTCTGACTGGAAATTGCATTGTGCTTATAGGCCCCAAATCTCAGGACAGGTTGAGAGAATGAAGAGAACCCTAAAAGAGGCCATGACAAAATTGGCTTTAGAGACTGGCATAAAAGATTGGACAGTCCTCCTTTCCTTCACCCTGTTCCACGCGCGAAATACACCCGGCCCCTTCACCTTAACCCCTTTCAAGATTCTATATGGGGCACCGCCGCCTTTGACTAACCTATGTCTCTCTTGTTCCCACTCTCAAGCTTCTCAATCTCTTTATGCTAGACTAAAAGCCCTTGAATTTGTCCAAAAAAAAAAAAAAAAAACAAACAAACTTGGGCCCAACTTGCAGAGGCCTACAAGCCAGGAGACTCCCAGGCGCCTCACCAGTTCCAGGTTGGAGATTCAGATTCAGTGTTCATCCAACGACATAGAGCAGCCACCCTTGAACCTTGGTGGAAGGGATTGTACCTGATGCTGCTGACCACTCCAACGGCGATAAAGGTTGATGGCATCGCTTCTTGGATCCACACCTCCCATGCTAAACCAGTGCCTCCGCCAGACCCCACTTAGAAGGTGGAAAAACTGGATCACCCACTCAAGTTCCGCGTTCACCGCAGCAGTCTTGCTCCTCCTGATGCCTCTGCCTGCGATAAGTAGTGCCAAGCCCCATAAGCCCCTGTCCCTTTCTTGGGTAATCTCCCGTGTGGGTGATAACCACGTTGTTAACATCACCACCCGCACGGCCCCATTGGGGACTTGGTTTCCCACCCTAGAATTTGATCTCTGTGACCTCGTGGGTGACTTGTGGACTAAGTCCATCCACGATCCCTCCAGGCTGCAGTTTGGATGCGCGGGTCCGGGCACTAAATCAGGCACCTACGATCATTACTTTTATGTCTGCCCTGGTAGCAACTCTTACAAATGTGGGGGCCCCGCACATTTCTTCTGTTACAATTGGGACTGCGTGTCCACCGGCTACATTTCTTGGACTCCGCCACACCCAGATCCTCTAATATCTGTTACTAGAGGGCCCTGGTGAGGACCTAACTCCTGGGACACTTGCAAAGGTACCCTCACTAGATGCAACCCCGTTCAGGTCACCTTTACTGCTGAGGGTAAGCAAAAAACCCAATATTGGCTCACCGGGATAATGTGGGGCCTTAGACTATATGCCATGGGGACGGATCCTGGCCTTTTCCATCAGGCTGCGCGTACAAGACCCTCCTACTGCACCTGTGGGGCCCAATTCTGTCCTGATTGAACAAAAATCACCACCCAGAGTTCCCCAGGTCCCTCAAACACCCGCCATCCCTCTCCCTCAAAAACCCCCAGTACTCAGCCCCACAGTTCAGTCCACCCTCACCCCAAGTACTCCGAATCCCCCCGGTACTGGGCAGAGACTTCTCAATTTAGTATAGGGAGCCTTCTCTGCCCTCAATTCCTCTAGTCCCAGCCTTACCGAGTCCTGTTGGCTGTGCTTAGCCTTGAGCCCCCTTTACTATGAGGGCATAGCTTTCCCAGGAACCTATAACACCACTCCCTCCCCCCACTCCTGCAGTTGGAACTCTACGCTCACCCTCGCAATGGTCTCGGGACAGGGCACCTGCCTTGACAAAGTGCCCTCTGACCGCCAGCATCTGTGTAATAAGACTATTTCAACCATCCACTCCACTGATACATATTTAGTGCCCCCTCCTGGGAGTTGGTGGGCTTGTACTACTGGGCTGACCCCTTGCGTCTCCTCCTCGGTGTTCAACCCCAACTCTGACTACTGTGTTCTAGTACAGGTACTCCCCAGAGTCATCTATTATGTGTCTGACACCTTTGAAAACCAATTCGGCCTTAAACATTTTAGACAAAAGAGGGACCCAGTCTCGTTGACCACCCTGGCAGTATTATTAAGCCTCGGAGTGGCCGTGGGCATTGGAACTGGGACAACTGCACTTATACAGGCCCCCCCCCCAATATGCAGAAAGCCTGTGTGCAGCCATAGACGAAAATCTACAGGCCATAGAAAACTCTATAACTAAACTTCAAGAGTCCCTAACCTCCTTGTCTGAAGTAGTATTACAAAACAGGCGAGGACTCGACCTCCTATTCCTTAAAGAAGGGGGGCTATGTACTGCTTTAAATGAACAATGCTGTTTCTATGCAGATCATTCAGGAGTCGTTAAAGACTCCATGACTAAACTTCGAGAATGGCTAGACAAAAGGCGTCAAGACCAAGAAGCCCAGCAGGGATGGTTCGAAAGTTGGTATAGCTGTTCCCCCTGGCTCACCACCCTTGTCTAGTTTGCTCAGTCCCGTAATTATACTCCTTCTCATCTTAACCTTCGGGCCCTGCATTTTAAACCGCCTAGTCACTTTCGTCCGTGAGCGAGTAAGCGCAGTTCAAGTACTCATGCTCCGACAACAATATCATACCCTCTAACAGTCAGAGAATTATCCCGATGCTCTTGTGGGTCCCTAAGTTTTATGATTAAAACTTCTCCCAAAAAATGCAAAATGGGGGAATGTAAGAATAAATTTAAATTGTGCCTTTTTGCTCTGTAGAGATAAAATTTAACCTTTGCTTTTGCCAGACACCCTTGTGATAAACTGCCCTTGTGATAAACTGCCCCGACAGACTTAATTATGCAAACCTCCAGGAACTGAGCAAATGGAATGTGGACAAGGAACTAGAAAGACAACCCATGCACCTGTGTTGCAAGACTGCCACTCTTCCCCCTAGAAAAGAACTACCCGTTAAACTTCCGCATACCTTCTCCTGCTTATAAAAAGACCTATAACCCTAAAAACAGGGTCCTCGCTCGGGCCTGCTGCATCAGGTGTTTGCTTGGACCCCAGCCGGCTGGAAAAATAAAACCTCTTGCATTTTGCATCAAGAACCAACTCTTGTGGTTGATTGGGGGTCGTGTATCCTCTGGACAGAAAGTCGGTCCGCTGAGCCAGGCAGCCAGCGGCCTTTCAAGTCCAGCAATGTAACTGCTTTGCCATCTGTTGGCCCATTGCTTGTGGACCTTTAAGTGAAAGACAGCATGACAATAAAAGGAATGTCTCCAGGCTTGAGCCAAATTTGAATGAGAATTCCAGCTCACCTCTTAGTTGCTCTGTGGCATTTGTTGTGAGTTGAATGATGTCTTCCAGATTCATATGTTCAAGTCTAACCTCCAACACCTCCAATGCATGTCTAAACATATCCAATATAATATGAGCTTTTTGGAATTAGAGTCTTTATAGATGTAATACAATTAAAATGAAGTAATTAGTGTGGAACCTGAACCATTACTCTGGTGCCAAGGAGAAATTTGGACACAGAAGCATGCATAAAGGGGAGATGATATGAAGACATGTAGACAGAAGATGGCCGTCTTCAAGCCAAGAAGAGTTCCTGCATAGCCTCAGAAGGACCTAATCCTGCTGACATTTTGATTTTGGACTTTAGACTCCAGAACTTTGAATATATCTCCATTTTTAAGCCACCCAATCTGTGCAACTTCATTACAGCAATACAGCCTTGAATATCTTCACCTGATTTGTAGAGTCTCGCAAAATTTTAAATTTTTCCTCCTCTTCCTCTACCTCTTTCACCCATTGTCCTGAAGTTTGCCAGGCTGCTGAGCTATTTTGTATCCTTCAGACCTTTTTGTAAGGTAAACAGCATTTAAAAGTGTTAGGCCGAGGGCCAGCAAGTTGAGGCACTGGACTAACTCATGGCCGACAGTGCTTTGAGTCTCAGATGTGGTGGCTTGAAAAATCACACCAAGCACATGTCTGTGCCCCAAATTGTGAGAGAAAAATTGAAAAGAAGGGATTGCAGCATGGTAATCCCCCCTGAGGGGTGATTTTTCACTTTTCCTATGGTGAAAACCTAAATAATAAAAAAAAAAGGTATTAGGCAGTGTTTAGAGTATAGCTTGATTCACAATAGATTTCACTGTAGATACAGGCAATAATTCAACATATTAAGAAGAGAGGATGGAAAATGACTTATTAAAGCAGGAAATAATAGCTATCATTATAGATTAACATACAGTTTTCATTAAAACTTTCAGTAGGGAGATATAATATCTTGAGAGTATAATTGCTAAGGAGCGAAGTTGTAGCATTTGATTACCCAAGTGTGGAATCAGTTCTGTCCTTCACTGTGTAATCCTGAGACACTAACATAGTAATGCTGGGTCTCGGTTTCCTCTTCTGTAAAATGGGAGATAATAATAGCTGAATTATGGTGAAATGTGTTAATAAATACAAAACACTCAGAACAGAGCATGGACCATAGTAAACCTTCTATACAGATTGATTTCACTATTCATCTGTCTCTTTCGCTCTTTCTCAAGACCCTGATGGAAGACTTGAAATTACCTGGTGGGGGAAAGAGTAGATCATCCTGCCCCATAATATCTGCCATATAGGTATATTTCTGTTTTTTTTAGAGACAGATTTTTTTTTTTTTTTGCTAGAGGGGATATGTACTTGCTGGGGAGACAGAAAGTGAAAAATCACCACCCCCCAGGGGCGATGGCCATGCTGCAGTCCCTTCTCTACTCTACTCTCTGAATCTTGGGTATACACACACATTCTCCCATTGTGAGTTTTAAGCCACTGAGTCCAGGACTCGAACTGTGGTCACCTATGTGGGAATCCAGCAATGTAACCATTCCACCATCTGCTGGTCCCATGTATATTTCTAGATAATAAATAGCATCAGTGCTGCATTAGCTTGGGAAATCAGCATTTTAAGAGGCTCTTCTATACACAGAAAGAGGCAATACATTCATGAAACCGTTTATTGTCTCTCAAGGCAAAGAAACACAACGATCTGTTTCTCTCTTGGCTAAGACTTCTATACAAACATCTCAGGAATTAATGCTGGGATCACCCAGAAAGCATTGCAGAATCACCTTCTCCCTGCCTCATTTATCCACGAACACAGTTGTGACTATAATTTTGGTCCTTTATCTTTAATGTCTGGGCACTGGTAGAATGAATGCCCTTTGTACAGGCAACACACCTGGGAAATGCTGCTGTGAGATCCTTAATGAAAGCTCCACATAGAACAAAGGCAGGCGATGAGGTCTTCACGGAGACACCAGAACAGCACTGGCTGTGCTTGTGGTGATAATACCGAGAGGGGCTGCTCATACCTGAACGTACCTTTTAACAACCCGCGTTAGCACACACATTTCCCACTTTAAACCTTTGCTGATCGGTGGGACAATACTTAAACAGTAACCTTGCAAAAGGACAGACCAACTTAATGATATAATAGCCTGTGCAGTAATTTATAGCTAAGGTATTGGTATAAGTCAAGCTGAAAGTGGTTTATTGTCCTTGGGAACTTTTCCTAGTGACCTGATATAATGGAGATTTGTGCAGTGTTTTTAAAAATTTAACAATGAATCTCATGTTTTATCAGCAGATAAGTTGCAAATAAAATCTATTTCCTTGCAAGATTTTTATAACTTATCCCAAACCTACATGTGTTACATGTTATGTCAATGATGACTATTGTTTTATTTATATATTTTAAAGAATTATAAATGAATATTTAGGTGTATTTTGTGTAGGACTGCGCTTTAACATTTTATGTCAATTTCCATTTTTAATTTGCTGTAGACTCAGCCTTCCTCTCCCTCATCCCCTTCCAGGAAGCCTGTCAACCAAGCGTATTTGTATAGTAGCTTAAAGGAATGATTTTGCTTAGCAAGTATATAATTTTCCTCTTAAGTCACGGATATAGAGCTGCATACAATGGTGTACACATTTCTTACATGAATTTAGATGCTGCATAGGGTCATCTCTGAAATCTAACTCCATGGGGAGAGCAAATGATTAAAGCTCATAAAGTGATCCCAGGTATGCCAGGAAGAGGGAAGGGATTTCTATTATGCTATGTATTCATTCAATTCTACATAATCTTGTGTGTTTACATATTATATAGGGCTTTCATCATCACATATTTCTTCAAAATTACTCACATTTCTTATCCGTTTAACCTCTAAGTGTGGCATTTCTCAAGGTTTCCTCACTGTCATTTTTCTTAAAATTCTCAGTTGCCCTTATACACTTATTTTTATTTACACACAAATGTTTTATAGTCTCTATCTTGAGCTTCAGGCTCTGCAACTCCAACTGTTTCTTACGCAATTCACGCACAACACATCCAGCAAAATCAATACTATTTTAGCTCCTCCTACGAGCTGAGCACTCTGCGAGTTCCTGCAAGGATACAATGAGAAATTAGACACGGCTCCTGTCTTCTGTGCATCTCTAATAATCACATCTAAATAGCTTTAATAAGGCATGTTGTAATGAGCAACTAATGGGCTAAACTACATATTCTAGGACCGAGGAGAGACAGGACTTGACTTTGAGGGAGATTCGGGTAATACTATGGGGTAAGCAGGATGAAGTAAGGTCAGACTTTGACAGATTAGGGTCAGGAAAGGCAGGAGGGAACTGGCACTAGGAGAAGCTTTGGCATAGGAGGGAAGCTGCAACTCAAGCCCTGTTTTTTTTGTTGTTGTTGTTGTTCCCTCCCCCCATATTTTAAGTATTTATTTGGAGCACATTCAAATGTGAGATGCTCTTTTTTTTAAAAAAAAATATTTATTTTTATTATTATTCATACATCATATTCTTTTGACAGTGAGGACACAGGAACCAGGGCTATGGTGGAGACTTGGGTGTGTTTCAGTCAGAGTGAGAGCGGTGTAGGTGGAGCTGTAGCAGGTGAGGGGTCAAAGGCAGGTCAGGCCCGCCTTCCTGCAGGATGCTTTGAATGTGAGCTGCAAGAATTTAAAATGCAATAGCATGACATGGACAGCTCAGTAGGTGGGTGTTAGGAGTACACTTCGGAAGACAGAAGGAAGAATGGATTTGAGATGGACTGGAGGCAGAGACTGGTCAATAGGTCATGGATATAACCTTTGGAAACATTTTAGAGTCTGAGAAACTGCTTTTGCACATAATTAATAAACATTCCAAAACTTGTCCAAATATTTTTGTTATTATTGGTATAGCCACAGTGTTTGATAGATTCAGTTCAGTACCGAAAATATTTATTCATCCACCATCTAGTCATGCAATAAATTATTCTGTATCTACTTTGCCAGTTACCTCCTAGGCATTGAGGGTAGAAGTGTGAACTTTCTGGCTTCTTGGGGATTATGTTCTACTGGAGAGAGATGGCTGACAAACAAGCAAATTAGTAAGTAAGCAGCATGTTGAGTGGTAACAAGTAGTAGTAGTATGAATGGGTACTATAGACCATAATTCTGGTTTCCCAGGGAAAGTCCTGGTTTAATGTGTCAACTGTAGTAATTATTAAGTGTCTCCTTTCATTCGTGTGAGTGTCTCTCTGGATGGTAATTTGTATGGCCATCCCAGACATAGAGAATGATTGAGCAGGGCATGGAGACAAGGAAAATCTGGCACTGGTCTGGGGTGGAGGCTACTGTGTTGTGATAGAAAAGGTCTCACTGTTTGTTTTTTAAATTTGGCACAGGGCATGCTCAACATCAGAGAGACACAGAGACACAGAAAGAGAGGGAGAGGGAGAAAAATACTCCCAAGGAGGCATGATATTGCCACAATCCCTTCTCCGCCTTCTCTTTGTCGACCACAGTAAATACCATAAATAAGGACTTTGACTTTATTCTAAATGAGTGGAAAACTGGTGAAAAAATTTGAGCAGAATAGTGACATGAATGAACAAACACATTAAAAATTTATTTCCCTTTTATTATAGTATGATTGACAAAAATTGTATATATATAGGGTAACGGGTATAAAATGTGATAGATATATGTTGTGAAATTACATTGTGAAATTATTACTGCATCAAGCTAATTACTTATTTCTCTCCTTACATACTGTTTTTTTTTTTTTTTTTTTTGGTGGTGTGAATACTTAAAAAATTGTCAGAGAGCATGTGTGCTTATGAGAGAAAGAGAGAGAGAAGGAAGGGGAGAAAAAAACACTTAGTGGAGTTCACTCACCCCTACCGTCTCTTCTCCTCATCTCTCTATCCTTTCAGGACTTTGGGCACACATGCACATGTGCCTGGCATGTTTTCCAAGCTACAGAGGCTGAGATTCAAATATGTGTTTGATCACTTAGGGTCCTGTTCTCTTTACCAACCTACAGAGCTGGCCTCTGGTGAGGACAGTTTCTACTCTCTTAGCATGTTTTAAGTACACAATACAATGTTGTGAACTGCAGTCACCAAGCAGTATATTAGATCTTCAGAGCTTATTCATCTTCTAAGAGAAAGTTAGTGTTCTTTGTCCAAGGTCCTGACGTTTCCTCTACCCTATCCTCTGGTCACCAATGTTCTCCTCTGTTTTTGGAGTTGAACATTTTTAGATTCCACATGTAAGTGGTATTGTGCAGTTTGGCTCCTTCTCTGTCTAGCTTATTTCACTTGGCATGATGTTCCATTGTATACATACAACACATTTTCTTATCTATTCATTCATTGATGATCTTAGATTGTTTGTATACCTTGGCAATCCTGCATAATGCTTCAGTGGAAATGCAGATATCTCTTTGAGGTAGTGATCTCTCTCTTTTTTTTTTTTCCCTTAGCTTTATTGAGGTATAATTTGCAAATGAAAACTATATATATTCAGGGTGTACAATGTGATGAATGCCATTGGTATTTTGATAGGGTTTGCATTACATCTGTAGGTTGCTTTGGGTAGTATGAGCATTTTAACAATATTAATTTTCCAATCCACAATCACATGACATCTTTCTATTTGTGTCTTTTTCAGATTCTTTTACAATGTTTTATAGTTTCTATTTTCACCTCCTTGGTTAGATTTATCGCTAGCTATTTCATTCTTTTTAATGGTATGATAAATAAAAGGATTTTTTTGCACCTTTATTTAACTGACCTGTAAAATAATTTATTTACTTCCTTCCTTTTCATTTTTTTCGTTTCTTGTCTTCTTTTCTTTTCTTTTCTCTTCTCTTCTTTTCTTTTCTTTCTTTTCTTTTCTCTCTTCTCTTCTCTTCTCTTCTCTTCTCTTCTCTTCTCTTCTCTCTTCTCCTTTCTTTTCATCTCTTCTTCTCCCTTTTCTTTTTTTCTTTTCCTTTCTTTTCTTTTTTCTTTTCTTTTCTTTTCTTTTCTTTTCTTTTCTTTTCTTTTCTTTTCTTTCTTTTCTTTTCTCTTTCCTTTCCTTTCCTTTCCTTTCCTTTTTTCTTTTCCTTTTCTTTTTTCTTTTCTTTCCCTTCCTTCCTGCATGCCTGCCTTTTCTTTCTTCCTTTTCCTTTCATAAAATTTCATAAAAAATTATTTCTTTTTCAGATTGTTGTTGATGTATAGAAACACAACTGATTTTCATATACTGATTTTTGTATCTCACAACTTTACTTAATTTGTTAGTTCTTACAGTTTTATGGTAAAATCTTAGGATTTTCTCTATATAAGATCACACTATCTGTAAACAAATATAGTTTTGCAACTTTTTCTTCAATTAAGATGCTTTTAATTAATTTTTCTTGCTTAACTTCTCTGACAAGGACTTCCAATGCCATGTTGAATAGAAATGTTGACAGTGGGCATCATTGTCTTGTTTCTGATCATTAAGAAAAAGCTTTCAACTTTTCATCATTGAATGTTGGCTGTGAACTCGTCATACATGGTCTTTATTATGTTGAATTACATTCCTTCTGTACTTAATATGTTGAGCTATTTTTATCATGAAAGTTTGTTCAATTTTATCAAATACTTGTTTTGCATCTATTGAGATAAGCATATGGCTTTTGTGCTTTATTCTTTTAATGCAGTGTAACACATTTATAGATTTGCATATGTTGAACAACATATCCCGGGAATAAATTCCCGTTGATCACGGTGTGTAATCCTTTATTGTGCTGTTGAATTTAATTAACTAGTGTTTTGTTGAGGATTTTTTTGCACCTTGATTTAACTGTCCTGTAAAATAATTTATTTCTTTCCTTTTTCTTTCTTTCTTTTCTCTTCTTTTTTTTTCTTCTTTTCTTTTTTCATTTCTTTTCTTTTCTTTCTTTCCCTTCATTCCTGCCTGCCTTTTCTTTCTTCCTTTCCCTTCCTTCCTTCCTTTCTTTTCCTTTTCCTTTTTCTCTTTCTTTCTTTCATGTGCTCATCTAGATTTGAGAAGGTAACTCTGATTTCATAAAATGAGTTTGGAAGTGTTCCCATCTCTCCAATTTTGGACAAGAGTTTGGAAAGGATGTCATCTGGTCCTGTGCCATGCTTCATTGAGAGATTTTTTTTCATATTGATTCAGGTTTCCTATTCATTATTTGCTCATATTTTTCAATTCTTCATGATTTAGTAATAGTTGTAAGTTTTATAAGAATTTATTCATATTTTTTCTAGGATATCCAATTTGTTTGCATAAAGCTGTTCATAGTGACCTCTTATGATACTTCATATGTATACAGTATCAGTTGTAATGCTACCTCATTAATTCCTGATTTTATTTGAGTCTTCCCTTTTTTTTCTTTTTGCTCTAAGGGTTGGTCAATTTTGTTTATCTTTTCAAAAAATAAACTCTTAGTTTGATTGGTCTTTTATGTTGTTTTAATTTCCATTTCATTTATTTCTGTTGTGATACTTTTTATTTCCTTCCGACTACAAACATTGGACTAAGCTTATTTGCTTATTTGTTTCTTGAGATATAAATTCGGTTGCTTAATTGAGATCTTGTCTTTATTTTTGTAGTTGTATATTACTATAAACTCTCCTCTTAAAATGGCTTTTGCTGTATCTTATAAATTTTAGTATATCGTGCTTCTATTTTTAGTTGTGTGAACATAGTTCATGATCTAGCTATTGATTTCTTTTTTGATCTTAGTTTCTCAAGACCATGTTATTTCATTTCTGCCTATTTATAAATCCTCTATTTTATTTCTGTTATTAATTTCTATTTTTGTACCATTGTAGCCTGAAAAGATAATGTGGTATGATTTCAATCTTTTTAGATTTGTTAAGACTTATTTTGTGGTCTAAGATATGCTCTATCCTGGAGAATTTTCCTTGTATCTTGAAAATAATGCATATTGTGCTGCTGTGGGAGATAATGTTTTGTTTAAGTTTTGGTCATTTCATCCAAAGTGCAGTCTAAGTCCAACATTTCTTTGTTGATTTTCTGCCTGGATGATCTATCTATTGTTGCCAGTGGGATACTGAAGTCCCCTGATATTATTATTTTGCTGCCTATTTTTCTCTTCAAATTCCTTAATATTTGCTTTGTATATTTAGGTGCTCTGACGTTGAGAGCATATTAGTTACAACCATTACATCTTGATGAACTGACCCCTTTTTAATGACCTTCTTTGTCTATATGACAGTTTTTCAATTAAAGGTTATTTTGTCTGATAGAACTTGTTATTCCTGCTGTCTTTAGGTTTCTATTTGTATGGAATATCTTTTTCTATTCCTTCATTTTCAGTGTATCTTTAAAGTTAAAATGAGTCTTCTGTAGGCAGCATGTATTAATAGCTGGGTCTTTCCTCACTGCCATTCATCCACTCTTACGTCTTTTGATGAGCAAATTTAGTTCATTTATATTTAAAGCAGTTATTGCAAATTTTTTTGAGAAAGATTTTTTGAAATAAGGCATGTGCACTTGTCTCAGAGATGGAGAGAGACAAAGAGGCAGAAGGTGAAAAATCCCCCCAGGGGGAATGGCAATGCTACCCTCCCTTCTCCTCCACTCTCCTCTCAGGATTTTGGGCATGCACACACATGCTGGTGTGAATTTCAAGCTTTCAGTTCTGAAACTTGATCCACAGTAAACCATGTGGGAGTCCAGTGTCCCAACCATTACACCACCTGCTGGCTCCACCATTTTGTTAATTGTAGTATTTACATTTTGTTATTTTCTCTTTTAGTGATTATTTCTTACTTTCTTGCTATTTTCTTTTGTGATCTGATGATTTTTCATACTGATATGCTTTGGTTCTTTTATCTTCCGCTTTGATATATCTCCTATATGTTTTCTTTTTGTTACTATCAGGCACACATAAAATATTTTATAATTATAACACTCTCACTTAAACTGATAGCAACTTAACTTTAATCACATACTTAAACTCTAAATTTTTACTTCCCTTCTTCCCAAAATTTTATTACTTTTTTGGTGTCACAATTCACTTCTTTGTATATCACACATTTGTTAATAATTTATTGTAGGTATGGTTATTTGTAATATTTTGTCTTTTAACCTTCAACTAGAGCTAATAGTGATTTATACACAGTATTACAGTATTAGAATATTCTGGTTTAAATATATACTGCTTTTACCAGGGATTTTTGTACTTTCATGTCACTAATTAGCATCCTTTCTCTTCAGCTTGAAAAACTTTAGCATTTCTTGTAAATCAGGCCCAATAGTGACAAATGCTAGCTTTTGTTTGTCTGGAAAAGTCCTTATTCCTTCTCTATTTCTGAAGGAAAACTTTAATAGGCAACATATTCCTGATTGACAAATTCTTTTCTTTCAGTGCTTTACAGGGGCACACATAAGAAGTTAGGTAGGCACAGGGATGAAGGAAGAAAGGGATAAGGTGTATGGAGCATTAGGGGTGGCTGTGTACCAGTGAGAGGAGGTTCGAAGATGAGATATCTCAAGTAGCAGTGGTGTAGTGAGTGGAGCTCTTACTGGGCTCTGTAAAACAGTTACTAGGATACATTGTCCTTTGTGGAGTTGTGAACTGTGATTTTCTTTCTTTATTCCCTGCTCCCAGTGTCTGTTAACCCCCCAGCTGTGCTAATCATTTTAATGTTTTCAGTGGAGTTAGAAAGAGGTGGGCTTCTGCAGCAGCATTCATGTGGCCAGGGAAGCTAGGACTTGTTACACTCACTTTCGCCTGTTGACAGAATTATGGGCCCAGGGAGTCTCTCATCACACTGAGCTGTGCTGCCTTGGGAGTTGAGTGTTGTGGGTTAAGTGAAATTGTTCTTCTCACCCTCTTAAAAATGTCTATTTTTAGATATTTTGGCTTGTTTGTTTTACTCCAATGGTATGCTGATATTTTTTCACTAGAACCTTGGGTTCCTGCTTTTCCATATTGGTGGACTGTAGAAGATGATAGGAGAAAACTTCTATTCTGTCATTTTACTGGTGTCACTTCTTTTTTTTAATTTTTCTTTTTTTTTTTTTTTTGAGAGGTTTTTGCTATAGGGTGTGCTCACCAGAAAAGAGAGAGAGAGAGAGAGAGAGAGAGAGAGAGAAAGTGAGAAATCATCTCCCCCAGGGGGGCTGACCATGCTGCAATCCCTTTTCTTCCATTCTCCTCTCAGGATCTTGGGCACACAAGCACACGTGCTGGCGTGAGTTTAAGCTGCCGGGTCCAGGACTCGAACCGCGGTTGACTACATGGGAGTCCAGTGACATACCCATTATGCCAACCTCTAGTCCCCTGATGTTACTTCTGAACTATCATATTTTTAAAGAATTATTATGACTACCTAGGATGGCAATGGTGAAAACACAGAAATGAATTCGGACAGTGTAATAATTGAAGAAAAAGATGATGGTGACTGAAAGTGGGGTGGAAACAGTGAACAAGGTTAATTTATGTGCATATTTTGAGAAAAAATTTGACAAAATTTGCTATAGATTGGATGTGGGTAGGGTAGAAAGAGAGGCCATAAGAATGACTTCAAGGTCTTGGATCTGAGTAACTAAAAGAATGGTAAAGAAAGCGAAGATAATGGAAGGGGCAATTTTGATGATGTAGGAAGAAAGATATCAGTTTTATTAGCACTATCTCAATTTGAGATCTAAGGAATTGTGGAGTATGCAGTTGGATATAATAGTTTGGTGGGTATGGGAGAAGTCTGGATTATAGATATAGATTTGTGAGTCTTTAACATGTAAATGATCTTTAAAACCACAGAACTAGATGGAGTCATCTTCTCTAGGTGAGTAAATCCAAAGAAGAAAGGTGGTCTAAGGACCGAATCTGATATGTCATCATTTAGAGGCTGGAGAGTAAGGGGGAACCAGAAAGATGGACATTCTGGAAAAGAGAACCTAATATGTGGTCCTATGGCCTAATGAAGGGAAGATTTCAAGAAGGGAGTGGTAAGTCATGTCCAACAAAGCAGATAGGATCGGACAAGCGGCAAGTCAGAGCTCAGTGGCGACAATCCAGATCATTTTGGTGGTGTTACTTAAGTACTGACTTAAGTATAAATGCTTAGGTATTCTAGTATACTTTCTTTAGTATCTCATTTTCACATTTTATTCCCATTCCCTAACCATTAACCTAGAACAAGTAATAAGTGGTCATTGGGTAGGTTCTTTCAGGCAGGCCTCGTTTTAGACATCAGAAAGATAACTGCTTATTTGCTTTGAAAGACCCTCAGGAATGAACTCTCCACACTCTCTGCAAGCCATTTCTGTATTTTATCAACCTGAAGTTGATTACATTTTTCTTCATGTTTAACTGAACTCTATCTTTAAGCCCATTTCTTCTTGTCAGGTCCTCTACCAATATGGAGAGCAATCAATCACCATCCCCTTCATAAAAATGCCCTTTGTGTACTTGATACTAGTAATCAGATCACCTCTTAACCTGCTCTTCTGTTGGATAAACAACACTGCTGCCTTTCATCTTTGCTTAAAGGCTCTACTTTTACCCTTTTAATGTGTGTAAAGATAGCATATTAAATAAGTATGATCTCCTCTAGGCTTTCCTGCCCTCGAGTTCTGCAGACACAATTTTTATGATATTTATAACACATGAGTGTAGATTTGCTTACAAAAGGCAAAAAAAAAAAAAAAAGAATTTCTTCTGATCTTAGGTCTGGCATAGACCCTATGTCTGGAATATACACCCTAGGAATGTAGGTATATGTGTCTGCATGTGCCTCTTTGTGTGCCTGTGTCTGTGTCTGTCTTTGTGTGTGAATTTTGGTGGAGAAAAAAAGGCACCAGGCTCACAGTTTAGCTCCAAGAGAATCACCTTCCCTCTGGTGGCTGCTTGCCAGCAAGCCTGGTCATTCAGCTGCTGCCATTTATTAGCAAGATTCCATATTTCAGTGTATGTGTGTGACCTTGAAATGCCTGAAGAATTTTTCAGATAATAAGCTAGATCTTTATCCAAGGAGTTTGGCTCCTTATCACTGCTATTCATTTTTGTTTTACTTCTAAAAGATCCCATGTCCATTCTGTACTTTTGTACTATTGGAAATGGAAACAAATGAGCAGAAAAGCAACTTGAGCAGGACAGTATTCCAGATGATATAGTACAGATGGCAGGTGCGTTAGTAATTGAATGGCTCTTAGTAGGGATATTTCAGCACCAAGCTTTTTTGTTGATTGCAGAACAATTTTTAGCTGGCTGAGATTTTACATTTTATGACAGAGTTTATTTACATTTTGTGACGTAAAAAAATACCTGATGTGTTTAATGGCTAGACAAACTATAGGTTAATTGACCTAGGGTATATGAACTATTTGACTTTAGTTTTCTCATATGTGAAATAGAGTATCCTATACAGTGAACTGGAAACGCACTTCGATATATGTTAAGACAAAAAACTCTCTCTGTAGTAAGATGCTTTGTGCAGATACCCATACAAAATAGAAAACTAAGGTGCTTTACACAGAAAATTTATAATTGTTTCACTACCTCCAGAGGCCCTAATTTGTATCTGTGTCTGCAATCACTGATGTGCTGATCCAATTCAATATTATGGAGCCTTGATTTTTCTCAAAGGTTAAAGCTGAAAATAAAAGCAACACTGCTTTGTAACATCTATTGATCCTGAGTTCATAATAATGTCTTTGGGTTTGTGGGAAATCTTTGCTCACCCTGATAACCACAGTTTACTTTTAGCCTTAGCTATAGAGGCTATTAAATGGGCAGGTGGGATGGTCTCTGGAATGCTCTCTTCGAAGTGTTTCACAATAACTACACAAAATATGTTAAAATTATAGGCCTCTATACCATACACCTACAAAAACAAGAAGGGGAAAATCCAGCTTCTCTATTCTTATCCTACTCCTGCTGACTGCGGAGGTCTCTGAGCAGTAGGGAGGATAAATGAAATTTATCACTGGAGAAGCTTTCTAAAAGACTAGGAAGGTGAGAGTTAGTGTCTCTCTCTCTCCAGTACGTGATATTTTCAATAGGGTAGGATGAGGCTGATGAACCCTGCAATCACTACATTTCTCCCTTGCTAAGCTTGGAGCTGGAAAACAGGAAAGCATGCAGTGGTGCACAAATGTGCAATGAAATTTTTAAAATGTTCACTGACCTTTTAGGAGCCTTCACGTTGTTTAAGAATCTACTGACCTACAGGCAATTACTGCACATAAATGCCTAACTTCTGCTGAGAATTCAACCTCACTCTTCGACTGATGCTTCTGTCCTTTCCCCATGTTTGCAGCAAGACCCCAACTCCTTCAGCCCACAGGGAATGCATGGAACTAGCCTCTCTGCCTGGGCTGGCTCTGTACTGCTGTTTGCTTGCAAACATTCAGTTACCAGGAAATGTGGAGTCAGCTTTGCTCCTGCTCCACTTAATTTTCTTCACCCCATGCAGTGGTTTTTTTCTCTTCTGCTGCCCCAGCTGTTCTTGCTTTTCCCTGGGTGGCAGAATCCGCCCCAGCTGCAATCTGCTTCCTACAAAGTTCCTTAGTTGCCTACTTGACCTCAGCTGCCCTGCCTGGATTTTTCATTTCCTGAGCCTTCCAAACCAACATTGAAAACATAGCAGTAGCAGCTGCAGCAGCAGCAACTGACAACTGCATTAATGGAGGCAGTGGCCTGGTGTTGACTCAGGAGTTAAACCTGAGTTCAGGTCCTGCCACTGTCAGTATAATTTTAGGCAAGTTGTTTAACCCTCTAAGCTTTGGTTTCTTCTATTGGAAAGAGAAAATACTGTCCATCTGTTGTAAGAAAAAAAAAAAAAAAAAAAAAAAAAAAGGAAAACTTGTAGGACATTGTCGGAGTTTTCCAACATCGGTTTTTAACTCTTTCTCTCTCTGAATGTTTGAAGGCATCTTGAAAAATGTCACAAAAAATGTGTAGTATGAAAAAAAAATGCATGGATTTAAAAAAGTTTTGCATGGATTAAACTCAGACGTTTACAACTGGTTTTCCATGACTTTTTGAAGTTAACCTCATATACACCACGTTCTATAGTTTGCCAATGTCTAAGATAAATGACCACCTCATGAAGCTTATAAACTGTTTGTGGGAGTGAGACTTAAACATGAAAAAGTTAAAACTATAATCCATGTTTTAAATGAAATTTGAAGATTGAGAGAGAACTCACAAAACAAGAGACGATGTATGTATCAATGTGAAAGACAGTATGTTATAGGAACTGACAGGAATAATCAAGAAAGATTTTATAAAGATGCAATTTGATCTGTCTCTTCAAGATGCATGGAGTTTTAATAGGCAGGGGGGAAAGGCAGGGTCTCATGGACAAAAGAAACCTTGGGAGAATGCTGCAGAATGAGGACAGTGTAGGGATGTGAGGAACTGGAAGGCCACAGTTTGAGCAGGAGCGCAAGGTTACTTCTGCAGTGGTCAGAGATGCTGGCATGACTGGGAATGTTTGACAGGTTTAGAAAATAAAAAGTTCGGATGCCCAGTTAAGTGTGAATTTTGAGTAAATAACACTTTTTTTTCCAGTATGGGACATACTATGGGACATATTCTATGAATCATATTTATACTAACAAAAAATCAAACCAAACCAAACCAAACAAAAACCAAAATCCAAAGCTGTAATTTATTTGAAATTAAAATTTATTTGGGCATTCTGCATTTGATCTGGCTTTCAACAAGGGATTCTGCTATTCACCTTGCATCACCGAGGGTTTTAATGAGAGGAGTGAACTGATGAATCAAGTACTTTAACAGGGATCAACTTGACAAAATGCCAGAATGATGTGGAGAGAAAGATTATATAGGCAGGATTGGCTCTAGTATATTCTCCCTAGTTTAGAGAGAGAAAAAGAGAGGAGAGGGAGAGGGAGAGGGCGAGGGGGGAGAGAGAGAGAAAGAGAGAGAAAGAGAGAGAGAGAGAAAAATCCTCCTGAGAGCTTACTAAGCAAAAATCTATTTATTCTTCCTGCAACTTACAGAATTATGTAACGTGAGAATGCGGGATGAAAGCTTGGTTGCTTAACATGACGATGTTTCTAATGAACATTAATCCAGGCTCCTAGGACTAATAATGTAACCCATAAAGAGCTGGCGTCAGGAACCCGTCATATATCATCAGTGGAGAGGGAACACCCACAGTTCTCTGCGGAATCCTTCTGTCAGTGAATCTTATGATGGGCATGTTTCCTGAAACGCGATTGCCTTGTTTTGATTTAGAGCCCACAAAGATAAGAAAGAAGTTTAAACAGTAATGTTCTTCTTGGATGTTTCTTACATAAATTTAGAACATACTAGGACATGCTTTTTATTCATTTTTAGAGATTTATCTGGTTGCCAAATAGAATTAGTTTTCCAAATTGAATGCCTTTTTACTCTCTCAATAGAAGGAAACAATTTTTTTTTTTAAGACAAAGACATTTCCAAGATTATAATTTTAGGATAATTTTCAAATTAGATTTTCTCTCTTTACATCTAATTTTATCAAATTTATAGTTTTATCTAATTTGCTGAACTGCAGCCTGCTGAAAATTAATAGTGGTGTACATCTTGTTGATGTTTTTGATTATTTCTTCCAACAATCTTATTAAATATTTTCACTCGAAGAGAAGAAACCCAGGCGACTCTTTTAATTCTGAAATTAACTTTAGAAGATGCTAGATATGAGAAAATATTGTTCTTTTACCATTAATTAAATACGAAGTTAAAACTAATATTTACAGAATCCTGTTAATAATATAGCCAATCCAAGTGCTCACCTTTGTCATCTGCAAGAATAAGAAGAAATTAATATCAAAGGCTCTGATACTAGGGTCAGCTGAGATCTGATTCTCAAAGATGCTTCAATGAGGACACTGGGTGCAAACACCTGGCAACTCCTGCTTTTAACTGTGGCTGAGCAGTCTGTTTTCCAGTATGGTGACTTTGGAGTGGTAGGAAGCAAATTATTTTTAGCATGTGATGCTTTCTTTCATATAAATAATGTGTAACCCCAAAGAGACCTTTTTTTTTTATATAGTGCTTTTTCTCTTTTTATATTTTTTAAAAGCTTTTGCCATAGGGCTTGTGCTCTTGCTGGAAAGAGACAGAGAGAGGGAAAGTGAGAAATCACCCCCCAGGGGTGATGGCCATGCCACAATATCTTCTCCTTTCTCCTCTTGGGGGATCTTGAGCATGCACACATATGCGCCAGGCACGGTGTGATTGTTATTGCTTTCTTAATCTTCAAAAGGCGATACTGTCTCATGAAACAAGGACATCCAGATGTGAAGAAGCAAAGGATAGGCATCTCCCTTGGATTCTTAAGGTAACATTCAACTCAAGAAACCTAATTATTAAAAACTCCTGCAGAGCATCTGGAGACTCATGCTAGAGGATTCATCTAGAAGGTCTATCAGTTCAGAATGTGAGATCTAGATCACCCATGAATGACATCCAGGTCTGTCACAACACGATGCAAGTCTAACGGCAGCAGTGACTTCTTATGCTGATAACTGGCCAGCCTTTGCCCTGCTCACTAGCCATGACACAGCGGGGTTATTCCTGCGTCTGGGTAATGCATCTTTCCCAGGTTTTTGTGCTCTGAGCCTGGAATTTGAGACCAAATGGACAAAATCAGCTGATAGATGTATAAAAAAAATACTTGGGTTTAATTTTGGTTGAAGTTTTAGTGCCTTGGTTATAATTGTCAGTGCCATTTTCTGGATAGCTAGAATCTTTATCTAGCAGCCCTGAAGAACATTACCGAAGATTATGCAAATTAATTCAAGTTTAGGAAAACTGGCCTTTCTGCAAATCCCATGCCGAATTCTTTGAATTTCTCTTGGAAATTATTTTACAAGTGTCTTTCTCTCTTTTGACCCTCTTTACTCCAATTTCATTGTCTTACCCATCTTGAATGGTTTTGTCCTTATTTACCAATGTCAAATACTCCTTCAACTTTATCCCCATTCCTTTTTCTCCTTTCCTTTTCAGAATGGGATAATATTCATTAATGCCTGTGGCAAATAGACACTAGAGTTGCTCTGGTATAGATGCCTATGAATGCTTAAGCAAAAGGAAAGATAAAGCAGAAGCAGAAATAGCATAATTTTTGAGGTTATTTTCAAATTCCCTTCTCATTATGACATGTAGGGCATTGCTTATTTTCATGAATGCCTAGGGTTTCTTCCTCTGGCTTATTTTTTTTTTTTCATTTATTCCCTCCAAAAATATATAGTGATATGTCTTATATAAACTTTCGGCTAGGTTTATTGGAGACTAGGTATGCTGGGATAAGTAGTACAGAAAATCTCCAGTTTGGCTTAGGGATAAGAAGATCAGCATTTCCTTTCATGTAGAGAAGGTTTCTAAGGCCTACTTTCTGATATCTTCTTACATAATGTGAGATAATTGAGTCTTTTTAAAAATAGACCTAATGCCCTTTGCCTGGGGCTCACAAAAAGCCCCTTTTGAGGTGAATTAGTTTGACTTTTTATCTATATCTTATAAGCTAAGGATCCTTGGGAGAGACGAGTTAACATGCACACACTATTTTTTTTCTTTTATGGATGGCACATCAAAATATTCCAAATATATGATTAAAATATTCATTTTCATATGATTGAGAATTCTAGAAACTGTTGGGTCATCAAGCTCCGAGAGGAACTTTCACGAAGACTGTACATTAAAAAAACTAGTTACTCAATGTACATTAAGATGCTTCTTGATTCAGCCAAGAAGTTGACCACATTATTCATTCAAGATATTACCATTAGCATCTAGGACAACAGTGATTTTTTTTTAAATCAAAGATAAAGTTAAACACATCGTCTTCATGTTTGTGGAGGCAGTGCTGAGTTGAGACAGTGAGGATTGTTCTCTGAGAAAATAAGGCTGGAATTTCGGAGGGCAGACGGCCATAAGGATGGTGGGAAATGATAAGAAACCTGCCACTGTTGAAACCAAATACGGGTCTGGATACATTGAAGAAAACTGCAGGAGATCCAGAGGGATGCTTGCAGCATATGGGATGACTGAGCTGTCCAAGAAAGGTGGCACCCTGGGATGCCAGCAGTCTCCTTCCTCAAGTTGATTATATATATATATATATATATATATATATATATATATATATATATATATAGTGTTGAAAAGAGGCTCATATTCTTGAAAATAACCCTAAAATTTCAGAAATCATCTCTTTGCATTAACTTTGTTTTAAAATACAGAAAAATATTGTTGTTGCAAATGAATATATAAATATTTTAACACTCTAAAGGCTCCTAGAACCCATTGGAATGATTACTTGTTAAATGAGTATATTTCTTGTCCCTAGATCATTCAGAGACTAAACCAAAGGATGCCTGTATTAATTCCCTTCTGCAAAAACAGCATTCAAATGTTTTACTGACTGGAGAATGTAGTGAAATAGAATCTGCCAGTTTAACACCATTCCCCGAACTAATGCACAGATTGGAGTTTCTGGAACAAAGGTATCTTATGCTTATGTACTTTATTATTTTGGCACAAAATGTTTTCTATGTTGGGACACTACATGTAACCTGGTGTCCTGTGCCTTCTAAAATAACATAACATTAAAGATGTTAGTATTCCAAACATTTTTTGTGTGTGTGCTACACGAAGACAGTACAATGCAATCTGAAATACTTCCAACAGAGGGCTCTATGGGTCTGATTTAGACCAAGAAAGAAAGTGAGAGAAAATTGCTTGGGTTTAGGTTGCTATAGTAAATTCTGTAATATACTTAAAAATAGCACTGATAAAAATGGAGTCAGTTGAGTTGAACTAGAAGAATCATCCAAAGATAAAATGTAAGATCTACTCTTATAAGACAGAATTTCATAATTATTTGAATTGATGTTCTTTTCAAAAGACAAAATATATTTTACTGTCTATAAATAAAAAAGTAGGCAAATTAAAGATAATCTATACTTTAAAGTACTATTAATATTACCTCATTCAGTTGCATTTTAAAAGAAAAAAGGAGTTACTGCATTCATTCTCTTTTTGGAGACATTTATCTTTGCTGTTGGCAAATAATTTAGTGTTGGTATAAGCAGATGTATTATGTACACAAAATGAATTGTAAATATTTAGTACACGAAATATATGTTTGTATGCATGCATGATGCAAAATGTTACTGAAATGTTTTACATAACAAGTGATATTGTTTTAAAAGGTGAAGTACAAAGACGAAAAAAAAAATAAGCTAGTGAAATGTATTTCTTTACCTATGCATACCACACAGCTTTCTTTCTGATGTTAGGCCTAACTTTTTTTATTCTATTTTCAGATCAGAGAGGCTTACGATATATACATTAAAGTAAAGCAAAAAATAAACTAAAGCAATACATTACTTTTGGACTCGAGATCTTTGTGCTCTGATTTTAGGGAGTGCTTTATTTTATCCGTTTTTTATTTTTTTTCTGTGTTCTTTGAAATATATAAGCTCATTGTAGTCTATGAGCAGACAGCTTTTTACAGTTTTAACCCATCTTGCTATGCCTAGTTGAAAATATTTATTTTATTTGATGTAGCAATACTTTAATAGTACATATTAATATCATCTTTAAAAATAATTTTGACGTTTCAATATATTTCTTAAAGTATTTTTACCTAAAATTCCAAAATCACCTTCTTAAAATACTCTCTAAGTGTCATTTAGAAATACTGGCATCTTTATAAATGCCTGTATTAACTATGAAAATTATAGATTTTCTTGAATACAGATGCAGATTATAATTTAATATAATCTGGATAAACCATTAGTATATGAACTATGTATAATAAATATATGTTATATAATATAGTAAAAATTCTGTATTTACAATCCATTTTTTCCAAAAAGTATATAATTATTATTACATTATTATAATGGCTTTAACTTGCTAAAATTTTGCTATATGTGGTACTTTGACCTACTAACATTAATAAACAAAATGTTAATTTCTAATACGTTTGTAACATATGCTATAATCTATAACAATAAATATCTTGTTATCAGGGAGGCAAAATTTGGTTTCCCTATAAAATAATTTTTATTTTTGTTATTATTATTTACAAGGTATTTCAAGAAGACAGAATACTTTACACAAAATTGCAGCCTGGTTGTTCATATAGGGTTTAATCACTAAGTCTTTTATTTCCATTTTTCTTTTAATTTCCTTTTTTATGAATTGGGAAAGACAAACTTCTAAAAAGATCAAATGCAGATTCAAACCAATATATTTATGGTCCTTGTAGATTTTTAAAAAACAAATAAACATTGCTTATTATATAGTTTTTGCTGAGGGAAATATATTGACTAATTTTTGTTTTTTGTTTAAAATGTCTGGATCATGGGTGGACTTTCAGTGAATTTCTTGATAAAGATGCAGCAGTGGCAAACAACTTGGGGTTCAGAACCTTGCTGTTTTAATACTGTAAGATTTTACACATCTCTCCAGATTTCTCACATGTAAATTCTTCCAGAATATTTCTCTCTTCATGCATAGGGGGAATTATCTCATTTGTTAATTTTTACTAATCAGCGATGAACATAAATACATAGCATTGTACCTTTTGGCCAAGACTTAAATGTGCAGAGGACAGAATACATATGTAGCACATGTACACTATACTCTTTGCTAAAATGATTGTCCTAATTTTGTCATGGGGTCCAGTTATTTTGTGACTTATCCAGGTAGGGGTTAAACTTCAACAATAATTTAATTTTTGTGTTTTTAGTTTTAGAGATGAGGATATTGAAAACCTTATGAAATGCTGAGTAAGAATGACATGGCTGCAATACGAGTTCAATTTTGATTAAAAGTAACAATCACCTCTATCTAGGCACACTTTCGGTGATATAAGCAGCATATCTCCTTAGATACATCTTTACGTGGGAGTCACAAGTGGTAGACCCCATCCTGTTTACGGCAAGGTATAGATCAGCATTATTTGCATTTATGCGTATCACTTCTACGGCTTAGTGAAAACAACAACCACAAATAAAAATAATATTTTCTAAAACCAACACACAGAGCTAAGGGTTTGCTTCATGCACCTGCCCGTTTGGGTGGCTATTAAAGCCACCCTGGAAATTCTCCTTTCTTTGTGCAATATTTTATGCTTTTCTTTTCTTCGGGGCAGATTGGTTCTGCCGGCACTTTATTCCTGAACCTACGTTCATTCAAAATGGATTGCCAGACTTAAATGCTCTGTCTAGTGCTGCCGCTGCTGCTGCTGACTAATAATGCCCCTCCCCCACCCAGCTCCTATCCCATCATACATGGGTGATCTCCCTCTCTCTCCCTCTTTCTCTCTCTCTCTCTCTCTGAGGCACCGGTGGTGGCCCTATTGTCAACAAAGAATGCATAATGGTGAAGTACTCAGCAATAATTTGGGTGATGTTTTGCTTTGCATGTTTTGAAAGTATTTCTGAAGAGTATAAATAAATGTGCCCTAAACTCTCCGTCTTTCCGCTGATATCTGGAGCTTAGCTCTCCAAAGGGCCAGCCTCAGGCTGCAGTAGCTGAAATGCTTTCAGGGAACAAACGTGTGGCTCAATGGCTCCCTCTCTTTTTAATAATATTAGCACCATATAGATTTAATAACAGGATGATTGAAAACATTTTGATGATGGGGCAGTTTCTCTGATCTGCCAAGGAAAGCATCTGATTTGCTCATGTACCAATTAATTATTGAAGCAACTGAAAATCCGAGCTACTGTGCCTCCCTCCTGCAAAGGGCTGGCAGTTTGGGGGTGTGCGTGTGTGTGACACGTGTCTGTGCTCGTAGGCTCATGTTTATACATATGCGTACATTACTTAGAAGGGAAGCCTGGCCAGAATGCCTCCATTTTGACCTTGAAAATTATTGGGAGATTTTCTATGTGTGTATATGCACGCGCGCACGTGCGTGTGTCCGGCAGGGTAGAATTTCAATGTAACAAGGACACAATCCTCTTTTCTATTTCCTTTTCATTTGTTCTTCCTCCATACCCCTTAAACGGGCCTCACAGACAAACATCACCTTTAATTTTAATTTCTATTTCTAGACTGTATTTTATTAGCACCTTTTCTGTTTTACAGTCTGATATGGCAGCAGATCTGTTGTGAGCAAACAATACGGCTTTGTTTCATGTTCCAATAAACATTATTCTACTATGTGGTCCATTTCCTACATTTTGTACCTGGTTTAATTTGGTTAGTTTTTTTTTTTTTTTTTTTTTTTTTAATTTCACGATATTTAGACATGGGTTCATTTTTATTTATTTATTTTTTTTGAGTCTGGGACTCCCTAAAGTTTTAAGGTAAAGGGAGAGCCTACTCTGGCACATTCCTGGGTTATTGTAAAATTTGTTGCTTTGTATTGTGACAATAGTGTTCGTATGCCTGACATCCTCATAATAATATTAAGCTCTATTTTTTAGCGTGATGTACTTTATACATTTGTATAAATGTCACAGCCTGTAATCACTTCCTTTGTCATCGACGATTAATCTAAAAAAATCGAATAATTCACTGCCCCTTGCCATTTACATATCGTCTGCTGCCATCTGCTCTTCTCAGCAGCAGTAAATGATGGGTAATTAACTCCGTGCCTTTGTCTTTCCCTTGCTGAATGTCTGACACATATAGATTTTCCTCTGTGTGCGTGTGCGTGCGTGTGTGTATGTGCATGTAAGAGGAAGAGGGAGGGAGTGAGAGAGGAAAGAGCCAAACAGAATGAACGATACCGCAAATATGGAAGGCAGCAGAGGATAATTTCAGGAGAAAAGCTAAAGATTTTGGGTCTGAGAAGGGGCCATCTTAGGCCTTAAGTGTTTTCAAGCCAAATGAAAGGACTGTTGAAACAATGGCTGCCTTGCACAAGAAAGAAGTGTTTTTCTACAACTTCAGAGGTCAAGGTCACAATGCAAAATCAAGGAAAGGCTCCGGAAGTTATTCCTGTCTACCAGAGTGCAAAGAGACATCGTGTAAATTAGAACCCAGTGTAGGGTACCCACGACCCACATAAATGTTCTAATTGACTTCTGAACCAGTAACCAGAATCTGCACTTTAGGAAACAGCTTTAGAAAGGAATCTCAGTTGATCTTGGCTCTTGACATGTTTTTTAAAATAGAAAGTATCAAGGAAAACTACAAGGACTTTTAAGACTCAAGAATATGTAAAAAGCTTATTTTAAACTATATCGTATCTTTGAGCTCCCCAAACTTCATGTCAAATGATTCAGTGCCTCTTGGTGCAGCTCATGAGTGCTTAAGAAAGGCACCTCACACTTTTCTGAAGACTTTATATACAATATTGCTCTAATAATTCTTGTCCAAAACGTGTCTTATAACATGCAAAAAATATTCGAATATTTGAAAATATAAAGAGATAACATAATGAAAGGATAAAATTTTAAGGAAGGTAAAAATAATTCTTAATCAAATATAGATTTTATGCTAAGGAAATTCAGATGATAGGCTTAGTACCAGAAATTCACCATAATTTTTCTCACATAGATTACTAATGCTCCCTGCAATTAAAGATGATAAAGATGATATTTTTGATGTCTGTAATTTAAGCAAGTTAATCCCAGTTCTTGTTTTCAAGGAGTTCGCTCTCTCTCTCCATATATATATATATATATATATATATATATATATATATACACACACACACACACATATATATATATATATATACAAACACACACACGTGTGTGTGTGTATGTATGTGTGTGTGCGTGGTGTGTGTGGTGTATGTGTATGGAATTTACATTAATAAATCAGTCAGTGGAATAAGATATAGCTAAGAGAGAGGGATGTAAGGGATCAGCAGTTGACGTAATGGCTATGTTGCTGACCTCTCATGGTTTGAGTCCCAGACCTGGTGGCTTAAACTCACGCTGGGGACATGTGTGTGCATGCCCAAGATCCTGAGAGAAGAATGGAGGAGAATGGAGAAGGGATTGTGCCCATCTCCCCTGGGGGCTGATTTCTCGCTGTCTCTCTGTCTGTCTCTGTCTTTCTGGTAAGCGCACATGCCCTATAGCAAAAACCTCTTCAAAAAAATAAAATAATAAAGTGAACTTAAAAAAATGATATGGGGGGACCAGCAGTTAGCGTAATGGCTATGTCGCTGGACTCCCACATAGTCGACTGCAGTTCGTGTCCCGGACCCGGTGGCTTAAAACTCACGCCGGGTGCGTGTGCGTGCGTGCCCAAGATCCCAAGAGGAGAATGGAGGAGAAGGGATTGCGGCGTGGCCATCCCCCCTGGGGGGTGATTTCTCGCTTTCTATCTCTATGTCTCTCTGTCTGTCTGGCGAGCGCACGCGCCCTATAGCGAAAACCTCTCCAATAAATAAATAAATAAATAAATAAATGATATGGGGGGACCAGCAGTTAGCGTAATGGCTATGTCGCTGGACTCTCATGTAGTCAACCACGGTTCGCGTCCTGGACCCGGCTGCTTAAAAACTCACGCCGGGCACGTGTGCGTGTGTGCCCAAGATCCCGAGAGGTGAATGGAGGAGAAGGGATTGCGGCGTGGCCATCCCCCCTGGGGCGTGATTTCTCGCTTTCTATCTCTCTGTCTCTCTCTGTCTGTCTGGCGAGTGCACGCGCCCTATAGCAAAAAACCTCTTCAAAAAAAAAAAAAAAAGATATAGGGATGTAAGATCCTTATCTTACATTCTTTATTTTTTTTAATCATTGTTTGACAAAAGATTTGACTAATCTTCACACTTTCCACTAAACGGAACAGTTCAATATGGAGTCCAGAGAGATTCTGGAGCTCACTGTAAGGTATTCAAAACTTTTAACGTGACACTTTTATCTGCAGTTGTAGCTCTGAACTTCTTTTCTGTCTATACAATGACTATGAAAGCATTCTCCTATTTTTCTGTTATAAATGTTTAAAAACATCTGTCTTTTGCTTAATTTTGATATTTGTTGTTAATCTAGCGTTATGGGACCACTGAAGATTAACTGATTTGTCTGTAATCATAAAACAACTGGACACCACTGGAAGGCCATTGGATTGTTGAATTACATTTTCTACATTAGTTTAAAATGACTTGCAGAGATGACTAAATATGTACATTATGTGATGAAATGACTAAAAGATACACAATTACTAAGTCACTTAATATAAGAAAGGAACATTATAAATGTGAAAAACATGAGTTCCATCTCTCAGGGCTTGTGTTAACTGTTTTAAGTACATGCACTTTATAAAACTATTTAAATTTCATACACTTTTTATGACTTACAGGTAAATTTGTCAGCATCTAATTGAGTAAGAAACTCTTGAAAGCATTCATTGCAATCGTTAATTCAGCATCATTGTTCTCTCAGGCTGTTACGTGACCCAACAGTCTGGAAGAACAATATTGCTGAGTATAATTGGCATATGTCAGCAAAATATAATTAGCAACAAGCCTCTGTCTGAAATGCTCTTTTTGTTGGTTAAAAGAAAAGTTAAAGATTTCCTTTTGGATTAAATTATAGCTTAGATTTCTCCCTCTGTTGATTTTGGTAGATCTTTAAAAAAATTATGAATTAATTTAAATTTTGATTCGAGAGAAACATATTGGTTTTCTGTGTTGTGCAAACACTGTGAAGAGTTTTCTTTCCTTCAATGGGTTTTTAGTTTAATTCTAAGTATGAGAACTTAACACAGAAAACATGGGACTGTGAATTATCAAAGGTTATCATGAATACTTGGTCTAAGTAAATCCTCCCCACCCCCTCGAGTTTGAGGAAAAGTCAATTCCCCGTGGTTATAAAAAGGTTGCCACAAAATCAGATTCCCAAAGAAAAGTTTCCTATTTGGCATTTACTGACATCAAACATAGAGAACAGAAGAAAGTGTTCGAATTGTTTATTGCAGTACCTACAATGTTTTAACTCCAGGGTATTACAGCTAATGTTGGTAAGGGGGAAAATGTGTTACAATTGTCTTCCAACTAACAGTATAACAATATGGATTGTTTTACCATAGGCAATTTTGGAAGAAAAACAACACTGTAATATATAACATTTTTTTTTTTTTTTAGAAGAGAGCACAGAAGTATTTATTAAATTGTTCTTTATGTGGGAAAGAGAACTTTGCAAAATTTCTTAAGAATCCAGACTTGGAATGAAATGTTATTTTTATGAGTGTCTGCCTTGGTGTTGCATCTAGAAAACAGAATAATTCACCTAAGAATGTTGTAACTGTGGTAATAGCCAAGTCTGAGCGGGTGATCCCATCTCACATGGGCCACAGGTTTAGGAAGATGGCCCTAGAAGAGTAAGAAAGAAAAGACAGATGTCTATCCATCCATCCTGGCCATAACCTATGCTGGTACACAGAGGCTACACATGTCAAAGACATGTCTCAGTCACTTCCTCATTGCCAGGGTACCTCTCTTACATTAACCCTATCCAGCCCCTCATCCTGAACTTCTTCACTCACAATCTCACCCTGGGTCCGAGATGTTCCCCTGCCTCCTAAGCAGTCTTTCCTTAATGTTCCCAGCCTATCAATCCTCACTTTTTTTCCTCATCCCAGGTTCTATGTTCCTGGCAGTTTGCTCTCCATTCATCTCTCACCAACCTGAACCATGGTGTCCGGCATTCTATGAGGGGTTTCAAAAAGTTCATGAAAAATTCATCTTATGAAAATACCTATGCATGGATTTCAACATTTTTTTTGTAGTAGGAAAAAAGTGGTGCTTTAATTCTATTTTTTTGGTAAACTTCTTGAAGTCTTTTTATATCTCTCATGCTCTGTTATCACACTTTACCCCACAAACTGAAAACACAGAACAATTCTGCATGTAAAATTATTTTGGGAGTGGAGAAGACAGGGTGGAAAAATGATATATCTCTATACACAGACATAATCTATTTCAAATCTTATGAGCAACAGCAGTTGATTAAAACTTTTGGTGGTTTTAAAGATCTATATAATCACACACAACTTATAAAGTAGAATTAGTCAAGTTTGGATAAAGATCTGGAAAGTCATGAAAATAATTACACTCTGCGGAGACAAAGAGAAAGGTCACCAACAAATTCTGCTTTTTCAGGGATACTTATGTGTAAGAAATAATATAAAAAGAGGCCATATAAGCTCATCACAAATAAGCAAGCTATCACTTGGGGTAATGTAGCAGCAAGCTCTAGGTAGTCAAAATTCTAACAAAATCTAGGCTACAGGAATGTTTGATAAGGGCCAACCAAACCTCCTAAACAGATGAATCGAAAGGGTGATCATTTGACATTACCAAAAAATTATTTGCTTTATTAAAGAATCTTAGCAGTTTCAATAAAAATAGTTTTCCTTGCTAATGAACTTTTCGTATGAATTTTTCTTTTCTTTTTAAATATGTTAGAAGGTGTATGTACTTGCCAGAGAGAGAGAGAGAGGGAGAGAGAGAGAGAGAGAACACACTTCCCATGGGATATAGTCACACTGTAATCCCTTCTTCTCATTTCTCCTTCTAGGACTTGGGACATACATCACACATGCCTGGTGTGTTTTTCAAGCCACCAGTCTAGGACTTGAATCACACAGTCAGCCATGTAAGATCCAGACACCTTAACCACCATGCCACTGGCTGGCCCAGAGATTTTCAAAATGACAGTTTTTGTATAATCTGTCTGGGAGGCAGCTCAAGAGAGAAAGAAGAGAACTGAACTTGAAGACAAGAGAGATGGTGTCAGGGCAGGGCGCCATGTCTTGACAAGCCTCAGTTTGCTCACCTGTAAAATGGGTCAGTGATTTGCAAACAACTCTCTAAGGAGGTATAGGGACATCATGAAAAGGCTGACAGTCATTGTTCTTGGACATATTTTTATTACCTACTCTACTCAGTATGACTCCAATTTGTGTTTTCCTTTTATTTTCCTGTAGAGGTTTTTATCTTAGGGTGCATATGCTCACCAGAGAGAGAGAGAGTGAGACAGAGACAGTGAGAGAGAAAGTGAGAAATCATCCCCCCGCCCCCAGGGTGGTTGGCTACGCCACAATCCCTCCTCCTCTATTCTCCTCCCAGGATCTTAGGCATGCAAGCACATGTACCTAGCATAAGTTTCAAGTCACCAGATCTGGGTCTCAAATCGTGGTTGGCCATGTGGGAGTCCAGCAACATAACTGCTATTCCATCTGCCCATGTTTTCCATTTTTTATTGGCCCATAATTTTTCTTTTTTTCTCTTTTTTAAATAATTTCTTCTTTCTTTTCTTTTATCTTTTTTTTTCTTTTTTAAACTAAGTTCTCTACAGCTAAAAGGCAGTTTGAAATCCATGTTCCAGATGAACTCAGGTGGTGTAGTATGGCATAGTGAGGGCAGGTTGGAGCAGGCAAAGGGAATTTGAGTCCAAACTGTGGCTCCGACAGAAATGGGGATGATAAGAACATAAGCTAAGAATTGTATTTCAGAAAGATAGTCTTGTAGAGCTATGAAGGATGTGTGTGAGACCAGTGCAGTGGTTTAGTGGTTAAAGAAACTATCAATAGATACCACATAGCCAACCTAAGTTCAAAGCCCCAACCTCAATGGCTTGAAAAACACACCCAGCACATGTGTGCATATGCCCAAATCCTGATGGGAGAAAAGGAGAAGGGATGACAGCAGTGTAGGGAGGTGATTTAGAATGACAATCCACTTTAGGATGACACTGAATGAATGGGGAAACCCGGAGAGAACTTTTGGGAAAAGGTATGATGAGCTTTTGCTTGCAAGTAGGGTTTGATGGATCAATTGGATATATCTATTAGGCTCTGGAGTGTAGAAATTAGATCTTGGTAATACAGAAAGAAATAAAAGTGTTTTATGTATGAAAATACAGAAATCCTTAGAAATCACAGCAAAGAATTAAGGCTTTTTCAAAGGGGAAAAGTCTGTGAACAAGTCAAGCCTGAATGACCTCAGGCAGCCATTGTGTATAATGAATTAATTTCATGTCTCTCTATCTACAATGGTATTAGTTACGTACTATCATTGGATGAATTGAGGCATTGTGTGTTGTGTGTATGTTCATGTGTGTGTTGTGGCTCATAAAAAGAATCCTAGATAAGAAAGGTATGAAAAGAACAAAATCTAAAACCCTGATGAGTAGTAGTCTTGAGAAACTTCCTGGCTAGTGTAGGATGTGGATTGCTCACAGATAACATCAACAAAGAGTAGGTAAGTGTAACAAACAGTAGGACAGTGAAAAGCAAGTCAGCTTCTATCTCTCTCTGCCTCCAGCTCTCCACTCCTACTTCTCTTACTCAGTTTGTTTTCCCTCTGCATTGGCTTCTTCATCCAGTTGCCACTCTTCATAACAGCTCCAGTCACTGAGGGTAGGGGTTGGACTGTGCCGATTACTCAGGCCTGTGGCATCAGTTGCCTAGTTGTGGCATAAATCACAGCAGAACCAAAGGGGCAAAGGGCAGGGGAGGATATGCTCTTCCAAAGGGTGCAGTGATACCAAGACAGTCAACCTGACTAGGTCCATCCAACAGCCCAAGGAACCAGTGACGACTTGTCCTTCAGGAGCCAAGAAACTTTCTCAGTGAGCTGGACAGGAGAGATGGGACAGGTTTCCTCTAAGGTCATACAACAGTACTTAGAAAGGGGAGAATTCTTGGTGATAATAGTGGGATTGAAGTGTAAATCTATTATTTGGGGTTGAATATGGAAAAGACAGAAGGTAAAACTTCAAATTTTGGCCACATTTATAAGCATAATAATAAAATTGTATTTTCAACTGCAAAGAGAATACCGTACACTCTTTTGTATCCTTCATCTTTGCTCTGTGAAGCTTCGGAAATCTGAATTACAAATTCAAGCTCGGTCATAATTTTAAAGAAGGAGGGATGCAGATAAATGCATCAATTTTGAAATAGCAAACCCAACTAATTTTTACAGTTGGGAAAACAGAGCTCTGGTCTAAGAACAAAGATGCCTAAGAAAAAGTAGTATCATACAATACTCTAAACACAGACTTACCTGGGGACACTTCTTATAAACTGATAAGGGTAGAGGTTTAAAAGAGATTAATAGATTGCTATAATAAGAGACAGAAATTCTGCATATGGAAGAAAAATCAGAAAGTGGCAGAAGGTCCCACCAAAACAAAATAAAACAAAACAATTCTCAAGTGAAGAGGGGTTTCCTTGAGCAAAATGGAAATTTTATTTAAGAAAAGTTCTGAAAAGTACATATAAATTTCAGAAGTCAATTGGATTATTTGCTTTCATTCTCTTTGTAAATGTGGCCTGGAATTTTGTGAAAAACAGTAGCAGAGAATTATTTCTACTTTGTTTATTCAAAAAGTTTAACTTGAAATTAAGAAATCAGAATTATTTTAGGCATAACAAGCCAAATGATTTATAGCAAATCATATATATATATATATTATTTTTTTTATTTTTATTTTTTTGAGAGGTTTTTGCTATAGGGTGCATGCGCTCGCCAGACAGACAGACAGAGGCAGAGAGACAGAAAGAGAGAAATCACCCCCCAGGGCGGATGGCCACACCACAATCCCTTCTCCTCCATTCTTCTCTCGGAATCTTGGGCATGCACGCACACGTGCCCGGCGTGAGTTTTAAGCCACCGGACGCGAACCGTGGTCGACTACATGGGAGTCCAGCAACATAGCCATTACGCTAACTGCTGGGCCCCAGCAAATCATATTTGATGAAATGTTTTTGGATTTCAAAATATATAACTGAAGTAATAAAACAGTGTTAAAAATGACAGGTGCAAGCTTCTGTGGTTGGGCCCCAACAGTTCAGACTAAGATTAAAATGGAATCACTTTTATCTCAATGTCACCAAGCCAAAGCTTAGTTGTTACTAACCTTCTGAGGAATAATGAGAGAAATATAGCCTCATTTCTCAAACATAGCCTTGTTTTCCAAAAAATGACTGCAACATGACTAGGTCTCATTTTGGGATTTGTGTCTCTCTCTGGTACATCTGTATGTGCCCTCTGGATAAAACAAGCAACAACAAAAAAATCTTGGATTGTTGCCATTTTTTTTTCTTTTTGCAAGAGATTTCATGTACTTGCCAGAGATAGAGAGAGCGTCCCCCAGTGAGGTGCAGTCAAGATGCAATTCTTCCTCAATTCCTCCTTCCTGTTAGGATTTTGGGCACACATGCACATGTGCCCTGCATGTTTTTAAGCCACAAGGCTTAAACTTCAAACTGCAGTCAGTCATGTGAAATCTGGTTCCTTGAATAGGCTACACTGTGGGGCTGGCTTGCAATTGGGGTTTTTGATAACAGCAGTTGTGGCCATGTGAATTTTCTGTAACATGGTTAATTATTTCGATGAATATTTTTATAAATAGTATTTGAATAATTATGAAAGAGTAAGCACAAGTTAGTGCATTTATACTGTTAAAGTTAAAATAATCCAGGAGGTCAGTAAGTGTTGCTGAGTCAAGTATTCATTATGACATAAGAAGACAGTTTTTAATTATATTTTTTCAGATTTTCACAAAAAAATTACAAGGATTGCACAAGGTTTTTTTTAAAATCCTGCTTTTCTTTCTTTCTTTCTTTCTTTCTTTCTTTCTTTCTTTCTTTCTTTCTTTCTTTCTTTCTTTCTCTTTTCTTTCTTTCTTTTCTTTCTTTCTTTCTTTCTTTCTTTCTTTCTTTCTTTCTTTCTTTCTTTCTTTCTTTCTTTCTTTCTTTCCCTTCCTTCCTTCCTTCCTTCCTTCCTTCCTTCCTTCCTTCCTTCCTTCCTTCCTTCCTTCCTCTTTCTTTCCTTCTTTCTTTCTTTCTTTCTTTCTTTCTTTCTTTCTTTCTTTCTTTCTTTCTTTCTTTCTTTCTTTTTCTTTCTTCTTTCTATTTTAATGGTCAGAGGGCATGTGCACTTGCCAGAAAGAGAGAAAGTATCCCTCCACACACACACACACTCACACACACACACACACACACACAACGGGGCATGGTCATACTCCAATCCATTCTACTTCATTTCTTGATCCTGTAGAGACTTTGGGCATGCACGCAAACATGCCCAGAGTGTTTTCTAAGAGGCCAGGTCAGTACTCCAGCTGAACAGTTGGTCATATGGGATTGGGCTTCCTTCACCACCAGGCCTCGGAGATGGTCCTGAAGTATATTCTTAATGGTTCTTGGGTAAAAGAAAGGAAAACATACACTTTCTCTTCTATACTTTTTTTCCTTCTTTATGGGAAAGATGAATTCAATGCATTTTATGAAAAGAAATACCAAGTTCTGTTTGTGTGAGTCGTAAATAAATGCCATCTTGGGCGAATTATTTATTGGTGAAGACTTAAGCCAGTAGACAACAGAATAACAAAGATCTGGAAGTAGACTAGAACAGGAAGAAGTTTCAAGGAATGTAGAGAGAGTTACCTGCACCATTCTTTGGATGCGTATTTCTCCCAATAAACGTAAGCACTTGAGGGTCAGTCCCTGTACCTAATGGTTAAGAGAGTCAGATCTCACATGACTGACTGAAGAGTCTCAGCCTCAGATACTTGTAAACATGCCAAGCACATGTGGGTGCATGATCCAAATCCCAAGAGAATAGAGAAATGGAGGACAGGAGATTGTGGCTTCACCGTATACATTGAGGGGGAGGATGCCCCTTCCCTCTCTTCCTTCGGCTCTCTCTGGCAAGTGCATGCACTCTCCTCTGCAATTAAAAAACAGACAAACAAAAAACAAAATTAAGCACTTGCCTTGAAGAATACCTAATTTTATTTGGACCGGTGATTTTTGCTTTTAGAATTGCATCAAAAGGAGATCATTAAGGATATATGCAGAGTATCTGTATGTCTTCATCTCAGTGTTATTTATAATAGCAAAGAAAAAAGAGAAATGATCTACATGCTAAGTGTTGGATAATATGTTAAATATATTATCTACACAATGTAATGTGTAATGAATAGTTGAAATGGAAAGCTATTCACACAATATCACTAGATAAAATAAATTAGATTAAAATTTGTGTATATATACAAATTACTTGTAGCATTATTTTATGCATAAACATGGAAGGAAAAGATTGAAAAAATAATATAGTAACTGTGGCTCTCTCTGGCTAGGGAAATTATGGGTATTTCATTATAATTTCCGTTTGGCTTATTTTCTAATTTTTCTTTGGTGAACTTGCATTGTCATTGTAATAATAAAAAATGTATTTTAAATATAAAATAATATATTTTGTGTTTAGGATGTGAAAGCCGTATATATCTGCATTAGGAGGCAATATATATATTCTATCTTTCTATTTCTATCTATAAAGTATATTTATTATATAAAGAAATGTATGTGAAATGAAGACAGAGCCTCACGCTATTTTCCTGGTGCTCCACTTAGAATCCTTCATCAAATGTGACCGTTAGATTCTAACAACAGTGGCTTTCTTTGGTTTCTTAAATATATCATGCATTTTCCCATCCTGGGATCGATGCTATCGCTCATCTGTCTACCTTTCGTGCCTTCCAAAATGGTTGGCCTTTTCTCCTCATTCAGGATTTGGCTACAGTCCACCTTCATAGAGAGTAACTCCCTGGCCACCTTCAGGTGTATTCTCCAGGTCCTTACTATCTTCTCTGTTTATTTTCCTCAGGGCATTGACAGTTTGTAGTTTTCTTGCTTACTCATTTGAGTGCTTGATAAAAGCCCTCTTGTCTCATAAATACAAGCCCTCACCTCTCTCTCAGTCTGGTTATTTTAAAGCAAATTCCAGACATATTTTTTTCTATAATTTTAATGTACATGCTAAAAAATAAAATGGCCATAATTCCATTATCTCATCTAAAAGTGGACAATAATTCCTTAATGTTTTAAATATCCAGTGTTTTCAAATGAATATCTTAACATATTTTTTTCATGTAAGATATCTGTTCTTGGACACTTTTCCTAACCCATCTGTTTTTAAAATTAACTTCAATTTTTAGGTGCCATATAGTCAGAAATGATGACCAGTTTTTTTTTTTTTTTGGTTTGTTTTCTTAACTTGGATAACTTTTTAACTTTCAAAAGTGCACTCTTTTTCAAAGTTGCCTCAGGGATAAGACAGTTAAACAATCTTTTCTTATGCATTATTTCTTTTTTTGGGGGGGGGGAACTGTTTTCCCAAGAATCTTTATCCTTTTTGGTCTCTTCATTTTGTTAATTTGCCATCAGATGATAAATCACTTTCAAAGAGTAAATGATCCTGAAACTCTGTTCTAATGAATAGTCTGAATTTGTAGATAGTCCAATGAGCATTTGTTGATTTTATTTTATTCTGATTTGTGTAGTGTAGACACCATAGTTTCAAATAGTAATTTATGAGTTGCTATATAAAAGTAATCTTGATTTAGTTATATATGAGTAATCTTATCTTTCTTTTTCAATTAGCTGCTAGAATTATCGTTTCTTTTCTCTATATAACCTCGGGCTGGTCCAATTTCTTAACACAGTCTGAGATGTTAAGTAATTGACTACATAGTAAGTTATTAATAAAGACAAGAAACATAGTTATTCTTCCCAAGTTTGTAATCTCTACCAGAAAAGCACAAGTAAGTGGAAAAACAGAAAATTCTACTAAGTCACTGTAGCTACAGCATCTTTAACCATGCTAGGTTGCCAGTGGTTAAATTGCAGTCTTGGTCTTCACATCAGGATACTAAGCCTAGAAGTTCAGGTGAGTGCTCCCATCTGTGGGCTCACTTGTTTGTGAGTAGGAGCATCTAGACCCGCCGTTTAGCTGTATCCAGCACTGTCTCCTAGATAGCAGCCAAATGCATCACCAAAGCTGGTCTGTCTCTCTCCATTCCAAATACTGCCTTCCATTTATCGAACACTGTCACATATTCATCAGCCAGCTTCAGACTAGTAGATAAAGGAGTCCTGGAAATGTCTCTAGAGACTTGGAGATTTGACTCTGGTTTTGATGGGATATTATTCTGAGGATTCACACATTTATTGACCTCAATGCTAGCGAGGTCAACATGACAATGCAGTGTGTATTGATTTGGTTCAATTCAAGAATTGCTCATTTATTGCTTATATTTATGTAAATAAAGCCTGAGCCTTTCATCTTCCAATTACAACATGTTACTGAATTAATGTGATTAAAGATGAAGCTGGACTAATGTTAACAGGGCCTTTGTTTCTGTTATAAGTGCAAAGGAACAATCATGTAAAATTAATACATTCCTAAGGAGGTGAATATGCATTCCAGCATCAATTATTATAGCCCTCCCATTTTCCTTGTTCAAGCTAATTTCATGCTAAAATACCTTGAAATATTTTATTTTTACTCCTTTCGCCTCTCTCCTGTTCTATGCCTGTATCCTTAAATTATATTATACGGTGAATTTTTCTATAAATGGGAATATGATATCTTTGAGATGAACAAGGTTGACAAGAATTTAGCATCAGAAGATTTTTGAACAAGCTTGCGTATTATTTTTTCTGCAATGTTTTTAGTTCTCTATTTTTCTTAACACAATAATAAAAAAGACACTGTATGGAGTAGGAATTACTAGTTCATACATACATTTGGCAACTAAACTGTTTTTTTCCCTAGGCCATTGCTTTGTCATCTAGGCTTGAAATCTCATTTTAAAACCCAAACTGTAGACAATACATAGCCATGACCCAGAAGATAAACCCTTCTTTTTTTTTCCCTTAATGAGGGAGGGGAAATTAAGTTTAGAAATGTGAGGGATTATATAGCTTTTGCTCAAATGTGTGTAACAGTTCTGACCACCAGAAACCTATGTGTTCTATTTATAATTGGTTCTGTATCTTGCTTTTTAATATTGTTTGATACAGAAATCATTTTACTGAGACTTCTCAATAACACAGGGCCTCTGGTATCTGTTTCACTTTATCAGTGATCCAGTCAGTATAAAAATAAATTGAGAAGTGCATTCTGTAGGACAGAATTTTATGGAAAATATGGTATAGTTGATATTGTGGTCTATTTCTCAAACTTATCAAACTACACCACCACTGGGAGACATTTACTGTGGGGACAAGAGATTCATTTGTAAGCACTCCCTTTAGCTGCCAGGTAAGGGAAATCCAAGAACTGACAGCAGCATAGCATTTAAGGGCATCAGTCTGGCACACACACAAAAAAATGAATATAGAAGAGATGGAATCACTGGGTATTGAGCAGCGGGGAAGGAAATGATTTGTGCTGCCTGCTGACATATAAAGGTATATTATGCACAATAAGAACAGCTTAGTTCCCTCTGCTTCATGACTTACCACACTCTAGAACTGAAGGTACATGTTTTGAAGGATAAGTTTATCTTCAGCATGGCCTGGGCAATTATTTGGTATTGATTTCCTGAAAGTTTTGTCTTATATGTCAGCATTTTGTCGGCAAACTTTGCAACATAATCCAATCAAGTTGGTGCAGAGATGAGTGTGAGTGGAGAGAAACTCTCTGAGAGTGACTCCTTTGCTTGGTTGGTAGGTAGCCTCTCTACATCAAGAAAGCTCTTGGAACTGCGCCTTCTCATCAGGGGAATTGTAATCTCGGGGAATCCCTACGCCTGATTGCGGCTCTCCTCCCAATTGTGCACTTTTGACCTCTGTATTGATTCTGTTTGCTCATCAAAAGCGCTGATGTAATTCCATGTGCAGGGATCATGCAGTGATTTGCATTTAGGAGCTGCAACTGTGCGCTGACCCTAAACCATTTCATCAGAATGAAAGTAGGCCAAATGGCAGTTGCGTTTCCCCAGATATTAAAGTCTATTGTACCATTTGGTGTTTCTATATTGTATGCAGCAAAAGGGCATACACCACCCACTCTGGATTTTTATTTAATTCCAACCAGGAATTGGGCAGTTCTTTAAAACATAACTGGGATCTAAAGGGATTTTATAGATTTCTACATTCAAGCTAAAAAAATAGCACTCCTATTCGTCTAGGCTTAACAAAAAATGATAAAAGTATCTGACTATATTTTTAGAAATTCCAGCATGTTTAAAAATCATTGGACTATTTTACTTTTTTTCAGTGTTTTCTTACTGTGAACCAATTGTGAAACCTATTCATTCACTGCCTAAACATACTCCATAGAAATGCTCTTTAATAATTCTTAGAAGAAAATAGTAGATGTATCATTCACAAATCCAATGCAATCTGAATATTAACCATTACATAACTTTGTTTCTCCTCCTCCTCTCCCTCCCTTTCCTCTTTCTCCCAGTAGAGTATATAACAGGGAGGAGATAACTTCTGTATCATAAAAAGAATTTCATTGAAAATCAGTGTAAATCTAAAATTATTTGCAACATATTCTGTTTTTCTACCTCACCCTTAGATCTTATTCAGTCTCATTTCTTAACTCTAATCAACAAATATTTACTGGGCACTTTGTATAGGTGCTAGAATGAGCAAAACAGATATGGTTCCTCATGGAACTGATAGTCTAAAAGGAGAATTAGTTAACAAATAACTACACAAATAAATATGAATATAATAAGGAGGGAAATGTAATAGTAATGACTGATAATAGTAATGAGTATATAAGGAGAATCATAATTATTTGAAAAAAACATGGAAAAGAGCTGAGGGAGGAGGTGGGGAAAAAATACGGAAGGCAATGAGTTGGAACCACTCAGTTGAAACCAAGGTAGGGGATTTATCAGTTCTAGATGAAAGGCAGAAGGAGTTTGGTGTACGTAGAACCAGCAAAAGGACAGAAAGCCATAAGGTAATCTGTGGTCCTTTGAACTCATAAAAAAAAAAAATGAGTAGTTTTCTGTGAAGAAACTATAGCAGAGCTGCCATTGGTGCCCAGATCAGTGAAAGATTAAATCAAGATGGCACAGGTGACAGAAGAGCTATGGAGTTTATTAAAAGCTCTGGGGTTAACAGAAAGTATACTGGATTCTCACAGGCTAGGAATTTGAAGCTTTAAGCCAATAGTCTATAACTCTTTTTTAAAAGAATTTTTGAGAAGTATCGTGAAGATAAATTACACAGAATATAAAATAATATACTTGGGGTTTTAGTTTAGATTGAGGTGGGCAATGTTATCAGATAAGAACCTCTCTTCTCTTTTTCAGATCTTGAAGGCATTTGATTTCATTTCAAAAGGAGAATTGGATCCCTCTGAGAGAAAATAATTGTGAAAATGTCTGAGATTGCAAAAAAAAAGTGAAAAGAGGAAATATCGATAATAATTTAGATTGCATAGTACATTTATAGTTTATAATGAGAATTGTCTTCATAAATCCTCAAAGCGATTTTGTGAACAAGGTGAAGTCATTCTCAAAGTAAGGATGAAACCATTGACATTTATTCAGGCCATGATTTGCTAAAGACTAGCAAACAGTGAGTGGCAAAGTCAGAATTGGAATCCAAGTTTTTTCACTGTAAACCCTATGCTCTTTCTGCTAACTTTATAACACAGTGTTTGAAGTTGCAGAAACATTTACCAGTAGTTTTCTTTAATTAACTATCTATTGCACTAAATAAAAAAGTATGCTCATTTTTTTAGGGAGAATTTTTGCTATAAGCTGCATGCGCTTGCTAAAGAGAAACAGAGAGACAGAAAGTGAGAAATTACCCGCTGGGGGAGATGGCCAAGCCACAATCCCTTCTCCGCCAGTCTCCTCTTGGGGTCTTGAGGCACATGTGCACATGTGCCTAGCGTGAGTTTCAAGTTGCCGGTCTGGTACTGGAACTGCGATCAACTACATGGGAGTCCAGTGACATAACCATCATGCCATCTGCTGGTCCTATGCTCACATTTTTTAAATGAATATTTTACTAAAATTTCAAGGAAAGTGTGTATTGGATACATGCGGTTCACTTCTAGAGATTCATCGTACTGTGGCTGCTGGAAGATTGACATGGGTTTCAGACCGGCTACCCTGTGCGCTTCTCATTGGCCTGGAAGCAGCAAGAGATGGGGTGGATTTTTATGGCAGGCATGGGAGGAAACCTCCAAATTCCTCACTTTAAAAGAGCAGCAGTAGAGCTGCCCTAAGACAGTGGTGAAGCACTGTGCAGAGGGAGCCAGATTCCACATGGGCCCCTGTGGATCAAATCCCAGCCTGGATTCAACATGTGCTATGCATAGTCATGTGTGCTTGGGATCCTAAGTGTATGGAGAAATGGAGGAAAAGGGGCTCGGTTAGACCATCCCTGTTGTAGAGATTCCTCTCTCTCTACTACACACTTGTGCCTTTTCAGGAACAGAAATAACCCTAGTATTCTGGGGAAAATTGAAAGTATCCCTATTCCTGATAGAAACTCTTATGGAGAAATATTAGGGTGTGATTAAATAATCTCCACATTGCTGACTTTTTCTTGGAGAAGAGTGGTCTAGAATGTATTTGACTAATCCGCTGTCTCTTCCATCATATTCCTGTGATTAATATTTTATGGTACAGGCTCTGTTCTATGAATCACAATCGACAATATGATTGTACTTATTAATCATTATTAAAATCAATAATTAGGTAACAGATAACCAAGTGGACTATCCTTTATATAAGTAAAGACTGCTGATTAGCCAAGTTTATGACATGTACCTTGCTCATTTATTATCATTTATTTTCTAAAGTTTAGTTAGGGGACAAGAAACTGAATTTGAATTTTAAAGTCCAAGGTTTAAAAGCCAGCTTTGCCACTTCATCAGAAACTGGGCCCTGAGTAAGTTATTTCAGCTTTTGAGGCTTCATGTTAATTATCAGTAAAATAGATTTAATGATATGAACTTAAAGTTGCTTATTTAGATGAAATTAGATTGTATATAAGAAATAAACTAATGAGAGACTTTTTCCTTCTTTGTTTTATTTATTTAGGAAATAAGCAGACCAAGTTAGAAATGATGTCAGAGTATCAGGAAACAATGTGGATTGGGGCAGACCAAGAAAGCTCCCCCTGTTAGCAACTAGGTAGTTGGGTCAACCCAGATCCTGGGATAAAGGTCACCATCCATATGGATATCATGGGACATGACTTTTTTTGTGAACTTGTTAATACTTGATTATATTCTCTTTTATAAGATTTTAAAGTTTTGATCAGGCCTGCAAGTGGTGATTAAGGGTGACTGGATTCCACATGGCAGACTACATGTCATCGTGTCCTAGACCCGTACCCTTGAAAAATAGGGACCAGCAGGTGGCATAGTGGTTAAGGTGCTGGATCTCCACATGGTTGACTGCGGTTGGAGTCCCAGACCTGGTGGCTTGAAATATCATACCTGGTGTATGCGTGTGCATGCCCAAAATACTCATAGGAAAATGGAAGAGAAAGTATTGTGGCATAACCATCCCCCATCCTCTTAGGGGGTGATTTCCTACTTTCAGTCTCACACATGTGCCTTTTCAGGAACAAAAATAGCCCCAGTATTCTGGGGACAAGTGAAAGTAGCTCCATTCCTGAGAGAAACTCTTCCAGAGAAATACTAGGGTGTAATTAAATAATCTCCACATTGCTGACTTTTGTCTTGGGAAGAGTGGTCTAGAAAGCATTTGACTAATCCACTGTCTCTTCCATCATATTCCTGATTAATATTTCATGGGACAGGCTCCGTTCTATGAATCACAATCGATAATATGATTGTACTTTGCATTGATATGATGAAGCCCAAAGGACTATTTGATCATGATAGGAGGTACTCTAGAGAAAAAAGTTGATTTTTTAAAATTCAGAAGCACAGATTTAACCTTGTCTTCCTGGAAGCGGTGTAGGAGCCATGAAGCTTGTGCATTCTATATGTAAACTAGATACATTTTTCATGTATCTCTGTCTCTCTGGCAAGCATGTGCACACACCCTATGGGGAAAAAATGTTTAAAAAAAGGAAAACACACTAGGCATGTATGTATGTGTGTCTGAACTCCTAAAAGAAGGGAGAAATGAAGGAGAAGGAATTACGTGACTGTCATTCATGGAGGGATGCTTTCTCACTTTCTCTCTCTCTCTCTCTCTCTCCATGTTTCTCTCCAGTGAGCACATGTGCCCTCTGGCAATTAAAAAAATAAAGTTTTGATCAGAGGGCTGGCACCATAGCCTGGTGATGATGAGAAGCTGGATCTCACCATAGTTTGAATCCTAGAATTTACTGGGCAAACGTGTGTGTGCCCAAAGTTCCAAAAGGATGGAGAAATGGAGGCAAAGGGATTTCAGTGTGACCACGCTCCCTCTCTGTCTCTCTCTGATAATTGCATTTGCCCTCTGGTAACTTATTTTTTTTGGGGGGGGGGGGTCAGAAATGAAAGGTAGAACTTATGATTTCAGGCCCCAGACCATCTTAATGTAACTTAATGCCACATGTCCCAAACTTTATTGCTTATTAAATCTACCCAGAGTGTCCTTAGAAAACCAAAATTCAACTTTGCATCGATATGATGAAGCCCAAAGGACTATTTGATCATGACAGCAGGTACTTGTAAGAAAAAAGTTGATATTTTTTTTCTAATTCAGAAGCATACATTTAACTTTATCTTTTTGGATCCTGTGCAGGAGCCATGAAGCTTATTCATGCTATCTGTAAACTAGATACATTTTTCATTACTTTCAATGTGAATAACTTTGAGAAATATTAAATAGCATCCTACTTCACACAGTCTCCTGAGAGATATTGATTTCAGTAGGTAACAATAGCTATGGGTTATGAGTAATTTGGGTTATTGGAATCAGAACTTTGGACCAGGAAAGATGGATATTTATTGAACATTGCTTGATCTTTACTATCTCTTTGTAATAGTTAATTCATTTTATTTCACGTTAGAAGGTTTTCATTTGTCTTAATTTACAGGAAAATGAAAATGTTCTTAAAATTATTTTGTATAGGAGCCAGCAGACAGTATGATGGTTAAGGTTCTAGATTCCCACATGGCTGGTGACAGTTTGAGTCCTGCACCTGGCAGCATGAAAATCATGCTAGGCTTGTGTGTGTGCATGGCCAACATCCTGAGAGGAAAATGGAGGAGAAGGGGTTATAGCATGGCCTTCTTGTGGGGAGATGGATGAATTCTCATTTTCCTTGTCACTGCCTCTCTCTGTCTCTCTGGTGAGTGCATTCTCCCTATGGCAAAACATAAATATATATAGTATATTGTACAAATGTATTTTGTTTCTAAAAATAGAAATGCATGATATTCTGGGTGATTTATTAGAGTAGAGATTTATTTAGCTCATGGTTTTGGAGGTTTAAGGTTAAGGTGCTGCATCTGATGAGGGTCTTCTTGCTAATGTTGGGGGACATCATATGGTAAGATGATGCAAGTATGCATATATCTGGTCCATGTTTTCTGTCTTATAAATCCCTATAATCTCCTTATAAATCCCCTAGTGTCCAGTCATGGGTCCCCACTCTGATGACCTTAATCCTAATCACCTCTCAGAAGTTCCACTCTTTTTTTTTCTATTTTTTTTTTGAGAGGTTTTCGCTACAGGGCGCGTGCACTCGCCAGACAGACAGAGAGAAAGACAGAAAGCGAGAAATCACCCCCCAGGGTGATTTCATTCTCCTCTCGGGATCTTGGGCACGCATGCACACGCGCCCGGGGTGAGTTTTAAGCCACCGGGTCCGGGACGCGAACTGCGGTTGACTACGTGGGAGTCCAGCGACATAGCCATTACGCTAACTGCTGGTTCCCTCAGAGGTTCCACTCTTAATCCTATAATTAGATTAAGTTCCACTCTCTCAACTTTGTTATTAAGTCTCCTGAGATTTCAACTTGAAATTTTGGAAGATACTTTCAACCATAGGATGCCATCCCTGGTCCCCCAAATACATGTGTTTCTAACATACAAAATAATTTCAATAGTCCCCAGCATTTTAACTCATTCCAATATTAACTCAGAAATCCAAAATCTACCTGTTCCCATGAAATTACTGGGTTGTCAGGAAATCGTGACATATTTTTCTATGTCTTTCCATGAAAAAAATGTGCCATAACTTTTCAAACAAACCAGTAAAACAAATGACATGCTTTCAATATACAATGATGGAAGATGCATAGAAAAAATATTCCCATTTCATTAGAAGGGACTAAGAGTTACCAAGGGAGTGCCACAAGAGAGGGTCAACACAGCAAGGCTGGGGCAGCAGGTGGCATGGTAGTTAAGGCACTGGATCCCACATGAGCAACTATAGTTTGAGTCTCAGACGTGTGGCTTGAAAATCATGCTGGGTATGTGTGCATTCATTCCCAAAATCCTAGGAGGAGAATAGAGGAGAGAAGATTGCAATGTGGCCATCACCCAGGGGGAGGGGATTTCTTACTTTCCTTCTCTCTGTGTCTCTGGTGATAGCATGTACACTACAACAAAAAGCTAAAAAACAAAAACAAACAAACAAACGAAAAAGCAAACAAAATCACACACACACACACACACACACACACACACACACACACACACAGTGAGGCAGAGGAGCACAGCACCAGGATGCAGAAAGAAGAAATTGAAGTAGCACAAATCACAGTACATATTACAAATGTTTAACAGCACCAGTGCCTTAATCACCCTGCCATACCATTGTCTCATGATTACATTTTTATGGTATTGTGGTATTGTGAGGCGTTAAGGGCCATATTTATTGAAATTAGTTCATTCTGAATCTGGATCTATATCAGCATTTCTCTCATCAATGAAAACTTTTTAATTGATGCATGATTATTGTTCTCATTTGTGGGGTGCACTGTCATTTATCGCAGTAGATGAATACAATGATAATGATAAAATCAGAGTGAGTAGCATATCTGTAATCTCAGATATTTGTCATTACTTTTGTGGGAATATTCAAACTCCTCTCTTTTAGTAAATCTGAAGTATACAATAAATTATTGTTAACTATAGTTACCCTATTGTGCTGTATAACACTTGAACTTATTCCTCTTATCTAACTAAGATTTTTTTACCCATTTAACAAGATCTTTCTATCCACCACCACCCTTTTTCCAGCTTCTGATAAACACTATTCTACTCACTTCTGCTATGAGGTCATCTTATTTTTTAGTTTTCGCATGAGTGAGAACATTATGCATCAATTAACAGAATAACATACCAAAGATTAGAAGGCATACTAAAAATTACAGCTTTTCTCCAAGATTAAACTCTTTCAGATTTATTTTATTTATGTACTTAATTTTTTTTATTGCCAGGGGTGCATTCACTGAGAGAAAGAGTGTGAGAGAGAAACAGAGAATGCATCCCATCCCGTGAGACATGGTCACATCACATTTCTTTTTTGCTATATGCACACATGCGCCCAGAGTGTTTATCAAGCTTCTGATAGTGGGATCCGAATCATGGTGGGTCCTGTGGCATCCAGCTCCCTTAATTGCTGAGCTATAAGGCCTGCCCCAGATTTGTTTAAAGAGTCAAAAATCTTGGGAATCGAATTCAGCCTTTAAAATGACACGTGGTTTTATTGAGGTAAGCAGTCTGCTCTAGTTTATAGCGTCGAACCTTATATGCCAGGGCTGCATTTATGTGTTGTAAACTTGCATATATATGAAGGGCCTATATTTTGTGATGTCTTTAGTATAAAAAAAGTAAGTATATAAGTA